>JADWQK010002060.1:0-673510 GCA_017933935.1 Sesamia nonagrioides | reverse complement strand
CGTCATCTTTCTCTAGAGAAGACTTCAGGATAACTTCCAAATCCACCGGGTCTACCACCACTGCAAAAAAGGTTTATCTATTGACAAATCTATCTATCTATCATTATGATTATAGAGGGACACCCATAATGGATATACCCCCTGCACTCCCAATGGATGCACTCCCTCTCACTGAGAGGAGGCCTGGCTCCCAGGAATGGGAAAATAATAAACTGATTATGTTATACGGGGATATTGAAGTGGAGCCTGAGTATGTACATGAATCTGAAACCCTCAGCGTTCAAATTATTGGTCGGTTGTCTTCATTTTCAGAATAGAAAGCTAATGAGACAGTTTAATAAGATGGGCTTCAAGCTGTAAGTTGGTAGGGCAGCCTAATACCGATTTCACACAGACTGCACTTTGTGCCAAGCCAGGACAGCAAACCAAGATAGTAAGAGACAGACATTCTAGCTTCTTTTTTCTTGCTTTGGCTGCAAACTAGTAATAATATATATAATATAGTAATATAAAGTTTACAAAAACAATAATATTGGGAGAAAACCCGCCACACATTTCCCACCTACTGCAACTCCTGAAAGCCAGAATCAACAGTGGAGACCGCGAGAAAAACGCCGAGCAATGAAGCTCGACGAGTCCCGGAGAAACGATTCAACTGTCTTGGGTCCCGCATCGAAATGAATCAGAAAAGAATAGCGGAGGAGTAAGAAAAAAGATATTTTTTCCACTTCCCTCCATAACAAGCAGGAGACAGAACAGAACTAGGCCAATCGGCACAAAGGGACATTACTGCAACTGGGAGAAGCCCAGATTGCCAAGCACCACGGAATAAAATTTGATCAAGTTAATGGGTTAAACAATAATATATAAATATAATAGGTAGGTAAAGGTATATACATAAAATCCAAAATTACATAGAGAAGTGTATCGTTGGTGCCTGTACTAATACCTGCTTTTTTTGTATCACTGACCCCAGAAGACCAAGTAAAATCGTTTAAAATGTAGTCGCAAAGTCATCCTAGTGACAATGTCAAAAATTTAAGGATCTTAGAGGTGTTTTTGTTCAGTCTTCTGAGGTTCTTACAAATACGAGTTGCCCCTCAATAAGTATAATATACCTTACTACTTACCGGTATAGTATTGTTCTCCTAACCACATGTTAGTGAGTCCACCGTTTTTGATCGCTTCTCGCGCCAAGAGCTGGAATGTCCGCATACGATCTGCAACCAAATGTAGTAGTACCATTTTTCACTGTTTTGTTTTTTGCACGACTTAAAATAATAAGAGGTAATAAATGGTAGAGTATTTCTGGCAATTTCAAACAGGTTACGTAGGACCTGATGATTCCAAATTTTCGCCTTTTGAGGCTTACGAAGTAATTTCATGGAAATCAAGATTTGAAAGATACCACTTGTTGCTCTGTGCGATGCTATATGAAAGTCTTAATTTGGTGCATTAGCACGGGCTTTAGTGCCTTCCTTAAACTTAATATCACCTATATTAAATTCCACTTACTCTCACCACCACCCATAAACATATACGCGTGGCCCAAAAAGGGGTAAGCAGTTAAATCACATTTTATTTTATTAGCCACTCCTCGGATCCGTCGGTTCTGATACCGTCTGACGACCAGCCACAGAACCACCACGGAGAGAAATAGTAACCACAACATAGCCCTTGGAGCCCTCGCAGTCAACTGTGACGTGAAACAGAAACAGTTCACTTATATAGTTGTACAGTTCACTGTCCGAAACTCCGAACGAAACAAGTATTTTTATGGCCTATAAGTAGTTGTCCCTTGTCTGGCTGTTCGTGTAGGTATATGAGTTTATATTTTTTTGAACGCACTCACGATACCAGAGTGGGACAAAGTTAAAAAAGAGGTAGGTACCTAGTTTGCAATAAACAGTCATTAAATGGACCTAGTCTGGTGAAATTATGATCTGAGAAACTGTCCAGGTAATACAGTAAGCAGGTTCACATGTTGACCATAGGCGTAGCGAGGGCTGGGAGTTAGCCGATCAATTGAATGAAGTAGTACCTAGTATTAGGTATGTTCTATTCTATTCCATTTTTATTTATGGCAAGTGAAGCCGATGTCAACTATTTAGCCAACGTCAAAAGGGGATTGGAGAAGCAAGAGTGCACATGAACAATAATAATAAAAACAAAAAAACTACGATGTTACATTGGACCTTTTCATATTTTCCTAGCGGCCGTGCGCGACTTTTCCGCGTTTTTTTTTTATATGCTCCGCTTCTATTGATCACAGCGTGATGTTGTATAACCTATAGCCTTCTTGGATTAATGGGCTATCCCAAGCAAAAAGATTTTTTCAAATCGGGCTCGTAGTTTTTGAGATTAGCGCGTTCAAACAAACAAACTCTTCAGCTTAGGTAGATCAGGTTATTGGAGGAACGAAACAAACAAAAAGATAAAAGTACATATCATATTATAATTGTTACAGCAATAATAAGTACCTATGGATTAGTAATATGAAGTCTGTAGTACTATGAAGTAGGTACATACCTAAGTAGTAGGTACCTGCAAAACTTGCAGACTACTGGGTTTCAATAAGACTTGAGAGTAGCTAATTATAGAGAGCAGAGCTAGCGGTAGCAGCCGCGATTTACAAGTTGTGGTTCGAATCCAACAGGCACTGTATATACAATAATTATTTACTTAACCGCTGCTCTAAAACGCTGAAGGAACTTGCATGTTCTAGAGGCAAATATTTCGAAGACATGCGTTATCTCACAACCCGCACTGGGCCCACGTGGAAACTACCACGTGGGCTCAGTGATGGCCCACACCTTCTCACCGACAGGAGGCCTTTGTCCCAGGCGTGGAAACATAAGTAGGTATAGGTACCTACTACCTACATATATTGTTATTAGGTAGGTACCTTTACCTAATTATGACGTTTAATTAGTGCCTATTCACTCTAACCTTGAAGACACTTTAAATTGTAGTCATACGGAAAGGCCGCCGCAGGAAAATTTTTCCAGTAATTCGATCTAAGAACGCGGTATAAAAGAAGAGGCGAAACGCTTCGTCCGGCTCGTAGTGGTGTCAATAACGTAAGGGTGGATACTAGCCGTACAACGGGTCGTTTGATTATGAAACGAAGATTGAGCATTGGCATTCACTTCCCACGCACACTCTCCAAAATCCAACCACCACATACCACCACCAATAGGCTACACCAATAGGCTAGTTACTCTTCTCCTGTGCTCCAGGCTTTGGATACCGTTCTGAACCAAATCTGGGTCGCCAATATTAGCCTCTTCGCACGCTTCTCCACCGAATCCAAGTTGCCAGGTGGCATGTTGCAACACCAGCCCAAATGAGGCTGCAGTAGGTACTTCACACACATGAACGGACCTGTGCTTCGTATAACAGTAGAAGCTGTCTTGGTGTGAAGTACCGCCGGACCTTTGCAATAACGCCAAGTTTCCTGGCAGCTACGTTGGCTATGGAATGAATTGCCAAAAGTTTAAGTTTGAAGAAATTTCAACTCCATAAAGCTGAAGGCGGTCGGTGCACTCCAAGGATAGATTAAGAAAAGTAGAAGCCAAGGTCAATGGGCTTTTTTGGCGGGATTTCTCCAGCCTGAAGGAATGCCTTACGGTAGGCAGGTAGGGTTGTGGTGTGAAATCGTCGTCGGCTATCGTTCATCTAGTGTTGTTACAGACGTGGGGTAGACAAATAAATAGATGGAAATTGAAACATATTTACAAAAATATACTTTATTTAACATAAAATAAACAACAAGCTTAAAATTAACATTAATATGTAAATGTATATAACAAAAAATAAGGAAAAGAATCACACAGTCAACAGGAACTGCCGCGTTCTATGGGCAATGATGATTGGCCAAAATTAATTGGTCAGCCATCGGTAGGGTAATTGCTTAACACTATCAGTAGCAATGGGTTTCATTTTTGACAATTCAACAACATTCATTGCGGTATTTACGTTATGGAGCAGACACATTTCTCCAACATATGGAGCAATTGATTAGCTACAAGCTTCAAAATGATTCCAATTTAGAATAATAGTGTGTAACGCAATCTGGGTGCTTGGTGCTCTTCAAGCCTCTTCACAACATATATAGTGTAAAACAAAGTCGCTTTCTCTGCCCCTATATCGCTATACAGGATAAAATTTTATCCAGTGCGCAAACTTTGTCAACTTATAGCTAAATAAGTTTTATAGATAAAAATATTATTACTTTGGTGTGTTTTAGTACAAAAAAATAGTTATTGATAACGAAAGATGTTTATTATGAAATCGATGTTATGGTCACCGCACGCGGTCCCATTCATGATCGGCGGAGTGGGGACGGCGGGAACATCACAGGACCCCCGCGCGCCCGCGCCGCCCGCATGTTCACTACGCGGCCATATGCTAATACTACGATATTGATATGAATAATTGGTGTCTCTCATTTGCTGATTTTAGGGCGGACATAAACATGAGTTTTTCTCGGTGGTAGGCCATAACATCGGCTGCCGGCGGAAGTTACCACCCACCAGACAAAGTCTTGCCGCCAAGCGATTCGTCGTGTTCCGACATGATGTCTGGTGAAGCCGTACGGAGGACGGGTCTGAGCAGTTGTGTTGCGATGTGTGGCGGGTACGATGCGCCAAATGTTTTTGCCTCGGGAATTTGGTCGTGGAGAGTCTCCAGATCAATCTCCCTCTAGCGCAGCATCGTTTGGTCGTGTTCGTCTTGGGTTTAACATTGCATCACCTCGTTCAACTGCCGTCATCCTTCCTATTCCTAAGTTTTTTAAGTGAATAGGCTTAATAAACTAGTGCGCTTTACAATCAACGATTGCATCACTGCTTACCATCAGGCGGGATTGCAGTCAAGCACTAGTTTATAATTATTAAAAAAAAAAAGTTTTTATTTTAAACTAATAATGCAGATTTGTTATGTTATTGATTCTGAGCCACCCATTTGTTTTTGCGCACTCGAAAAAAAGTTTCCCTGTATACATAGCGATATAGGGGGCAGATGCTTGAATCTTTTAAACTACGCAACGGATTTTGATGCGGTTTTTTTAGTAGATAGAATGATTGAAGAGGAAAGTTTATATGCATACTGCATAGTAAGATCCATTAAATAATGGAGAAATACTGTTATTTTTGGGGTTTCTAATGTGATGTCTTAAATAATTACATTTTTTCCGCTTACATTGCAAACGCAGGCTGAACCCTACGAGATTTTTCAAAATAATGTACAAGATCTACAGAAAACTCCGCGATGGTATATGTCTATCTTTTATAGATACCATCATCATCATTAGCCTTTACTCGTCCACTGCTGGACATAGGCCTCAAAAAGGTGGCTGGTAGTGGCTGGCTGAGAACTGCTCAGGATCGAGCTTGTTGGCGTGCCATGAAAAAGGCCTTATGGATATATCCTGCAATAATATTTTTGTCGTTTACTTTTTACTACAAATAATGACTAAATTTCGCAGCGATTTTAAGCAATACAGCATTAATCCTTATCCAATTAAATACCTTAAATATATTGTTGATTCAATATAGATCTATATGGCCCTCTACAGCACATGATTTAAATAAGTATTTTCGAAGATATTAGAAAGAAAGAAAGAAAGAAAAATTCTTTATTCTGCACAAACAAAACGCACCTTACAACTAAATACCATAAAATTACGATAACAAACAAAATACAAAACTTTTATTACAGATTATTACAGATTTAAAAACGCTACGTGCGTTTGCGGCCGTACCGACCGACTGGGGCGATGCGGGAACGGCGGGCCGCTATGTTTTTATAAGTAGGTATACAACATTCACAATTTTTCTGTAATGTGTTTAGTATCAGTATTGCACCCGGGACGCTAGTAGCTCATATTGTGTAAATGTTATCCAGATTAACAAACATCCTTTATTTTAACTATTTTTTTTAAAACGTTGCCCCACACTAGGAATTTCTCCTGTATCGTGGGCGCGTTCAGAAACATATAAACTCACACACACAAACATGAACGACAACGGAACAACTAGTTGTAGATCATACAAATGTTTGTTCCGTGTGGGAATCGAACCTGCAACACGCAGCGCAGCAGTCAATGGCTTGACCACTGCGCTAACCATGCAGTCAAAAATAAATTCATTACAAAATTTGTTCCCCAATTCATGCATATAATTTAAACTTAACATTAATAAAACAGATATTTTACATCCTCAAACTCTTTTGTAATGTAGGTATCGATTTACCTTTAGAGTTAGACACTCAATTCTAGACTTAAAGGACTAAACAGACTAATTCAGAACTAAACTTTTGTCCATAGAAAACCAAGAATTTGTATGGAATGCACACGTCCAATCATTTCTTTCTGTGGGCAAAAGCTGAATAAGTGTGATTAGTCAATAATACGGGTAGAATTAATAGAAATAAAAAAATAAAACAGTATCAAAAAAACACCATTCCCTTACGGTACACTGTTGATGACCTTGGTTATTAATTATATCATTATAATCAGGCTATGTTGACAGCCTCCGTGGCGTAGCGGCAGCGGACGCGGCCGCTGCGCAAGGTGACGCGATTTCGATCCCCGCACAGTGCAAGTATTTGTATGCGTGAATATGAATATTTGCACTGGTCTGGTCGTGCCTCGCAAAGTACGTTAAGCCGTTGGTCCTGGTTGCCATACGAACATCTAGTGGCAGTCGTTACGGGTTGTTGGAGCCCTCAAAAATTCAACAATTGGTCTAACTGCAATGCTTCGATGTCGCCTTCGGGTTGTGGAGGTCAGACGGCAGTCGCTTCAAGGAAAATATCGAAGTTTAGCCAAAATCAGAAGTTAGACTGATAAAGCGGACCCCAGACTCCAAAGCTGACAAAGGCTTCGGATGCGACTGGGATTAACGCTGGGATGATGATGATAATGATTATAATCAGGCTATCTCCGTGAGAGGTAAGGGGCCGTAATCCACCGCGCGGGCCCAATGGGTGTTGGCGGATCTCACATCTAAGACATGCCACTTTCCTGGCGATGTTTTCCTTCACCGTTTTGAGAGCAGTGGAGATGAAATAATGTACCACAATAATATGTGCAATGCGTAAATTGCAACCATTACTACTGAGCCAACCCACCAAACAAGTTTGCTACAATTATACTCATCATCATCATCTCAGCGTTAATCCCAGTCGCATCCGCAGCTTTTTCAGCTTTGGAGTCTGGGGTCCGCTTTATCAGTCTAACTGCTGATTTTGGCTAAACTTCGATATTTTCCTTGAAGCGACTGCCGTCTGACCTCCACAACCCGAAGGCGATATCTAAGCATTTGCAGTTAGACTAATTGTTACACCTTTGAGGGCTCCAACAACCCGTAACGACTGCCACTAGAAGTTCGTATGGCAACCGGGACCAACGGCTTAACGTGCATTCCGAGGCACGACCAGACGAGTGCAAATATTCATATTCATGCATACAAATATTTAGACTGTGCGGGCGGGGATCGAACCCGCGCCTCCTTGCGCAACGGCCGCGGTCGCTACCGCTACGCCACGGAGGCTGTCCGTTTGCTACAATTATACTGTACATATAAAATAATAAAAATAAGTAACAAATATGTATATTTTCCCATCACAGTACTAAACTTGTAATTTTATCACAAAATATTTTAGTATTTCCTACTCTACACTTCCATAGATCATAATGATTTTAAATCGTTTTACAAACTAGGGTTTTTTTGTATAAAAAAGTAAATAAAATTCTTAAGTTAGTTTCTTCAATATTACTACTGTTCACCTTTAGTTCTGAGTTGGGCTACTGAATTACTGACAAATAACACTGGCTGGACTGGTCAGCTCAGATCTGTGCCAATATGCGGACACAGATTTGAGCTTATGAAGATTATATCTGGACTATTTAAGATTTATTTTATACTAGCTGTTGCCCGCGACTCTGTCCGCGTGGACTTCAGTTTACAGCGCGCGGTAGTTTCCGTAAATTAAAAAGAGCTCAGTTGATATAAAATAAGCGCCTGTTAAAATAACGGGAGCAATATGTAGTACGTCCGCGTTAGCTCGAGTTTTCACAACATTTTTTGTTCCTGCTCTGCTCCTATTGGTCATAGCGGGATGTTATATAGCCTATGTCCTTTCTCAGGCTCTAGGCTATCTGTGTACCAAATTTCATTACAATCGGTTCAGTAGGTAGTTTTGGCGAGAAAGCAGGACAGACAGACATACAGAGACACTTTCGAATTTATAATATTATAGTATGGATTATTAGATAATTTTTTTTTCGGTCTATTTACTCAGTGATACCAGTTCAAAACCCCAAACTCATCTATCTTCAAATATCATATAATTATGTTCCTAATTTATGGTATTTCAATTTAAACAAATTTCAACTTTAATTGAATAGTGATTAAGTCGACTTTATAGTGTATTTGTTTAAATTTGTGGCAAATATATCCAATTATTATTTTAGTTTAAAATCAAACGACTAATTTATGACGTGTAGATGTGTTTTTTTTTTTAATAAATAAATCTATAGTAATATATATACATACACGCACATACTAGCCCGCACGATGATATTGCGATTGGCGGCCATCTTGGTGACGTAGTCGAACTCGCACCGTCGGTACCGTTCGCAAGTTCAGTCCGCGCTTACCCACTTACGCACATCGAATATTTTTGTTAGCTTTTTGTTTTTGTTATCCTGTTTTATTGTTGTTCTTGAGTTTTGTTGTTTAGTTTTGTTAGCTGTTACTCGTTAAAATGAGTAAGAAATTAATTAATAGTCGTGCTCGTGAAATTATAATTAAAGTGGACAATTATTTTGTTAAAGAGAAAGAGGACTGTAAGTTAGTTCTTGAAAGTATAAACCGTGCTTTAAAAAGTGCTTCGGACATTTTAATACCGAAGCAACTGCTTATAGTTATTAAAAATATTTTGCAAAATTCTATCAAAGTCACGGAGTGTGTGGCATGTGCCACAGGCGTTGCAAAAAATACTGTGACGAAATTGATACGAGAGCATGAGTCAGCAACAGCCAGTGGCAGCAAAATGAGAACTCCTACTAAAGGAAAAAGACAAAAGAAGAAATATTTCGACGGGTTTTCCTTAACAGCTTTAAGAAATATTATAGATTCAATGTATACGGTGAGGAGAGAAATACCCACAATGCGCAAAATCTTGGCGGCTTCAAAAGTAGACCTTAATTATACTGGTAGTGAAACTACATTAAGAAAAATAATTAAATGTGATTTAGGCTACCAATTTAAACGATGCCACCAAAAAAGACTGGCCCCAATTTAAAGACCCTAAATTCAAGCGTGGAGGGCTAAATATTTACGACGTATGAAAGAAAATTACTCGCTTGGTGAAAAATAAAAGACAAAAGACCCGTTATTTATCTCGACGAAACGTGGATACACGCACACTACACCTTACAACTGCGACCTCAACCCCATTGAGTACATCTGGAACCTGGTAAACGAGGGTGTCAGAAAAGAATGTGTAGCAGTTGGAAAGTCGCATTGAAGCTCTGACGTTGGAGGCGTCGGAGTCAATAACTCCAGATGACTGACGAAAGGAAGTCAATCATGTTAAACGGCTTGAAGAGGAATATTGGAATAAAGATCGAATAACTGACGAGTTATTTGTCATAAATACGGCGACGACAGTGAATCGGAAACGACAGACACAGAAAGCAGTTCTGATTCGGAAGATTATATAATTTTTTTTTTTACATATTATCCTGGTTTTATTTATAAGCTGATAGATGTAGGTAGTAATTAAAACATGACTACTACACAGTGGACTCTGGTTCAATTCCCGCTCGCAAATTAACAGAAATGTAGTTAGAAAAAAATAGTATACATGTAAGAAAGATATACGAATAAGTATATTTTTCTTACGTCTACAAAAATTATTTCCTTGAAATTTTTAATAATGAAAGTTTGTTGGTCAGAATATGGGTGAGTAGGTAACCCTTAACCCTAATATTAATTTATACAGACACTCTTTAACCTTTTGAACGCCAATCACTTCTATACAAGTTCGAGATTTTCGTGCCCTCAGCGCCACTACTTGATTAGAAGTAATCACAGTATAAAATAAATTTACGACTTTTACAAGACCTTTTATTTTGTTTTTATGGAAATTTGCCCTGTTATCAACCATATTTTTAACCTTTTCACGCATAATAAGTTCTTATTTGTTTAATTTTCAATAGAAACAAAAACGCCAGAAAATATTTTAATGCCCCCAGCGCCAATTACTTGATATCAAGTAAGCCAGTGATGGGACACGACGAAGACCTCGCTATATTTCATCTCGTCGAAATGATCATAAATACTATTATTGCAAGAAAATGACGTAAATATAGAATATTTTATAAATATTGTACACTTTAAACTAGGTTTTATTTACCTTAATCAAGAATTAATAGGTTTTCTAATCATTGTCGATAGTGAAACCCCGTTTGAAAAACCCCATCCCTACAAAGTTAGTTAGTTGTCGGTCTGTACACGCCACCGACGTGTATAGAAGGAAATCTGTGACGTCATAAGCGGACGGGTTTCAAGGTCATAGTGACCTTGTGCATTTTAGTGTAGTGCAATATTTACATCTTGAGTTGGCGCACGTGTCCTTATAAAAAAAATTGTGACTGTGAATATGACGAATTATTGCGAGTTGTTCAAGTCTGAATCAGAATTTTGAAATAGTTCGTCGTCTTGACATTCCGTTAAGTCGTCAACTTCCGTTTCAGGAATTTTCTTCAGTTTTCTATTAGTTTCTACAAACCAGAAAAATAATTGCGAGTATTTAGCGACACCATTAAAAAAAGGTCTTGTGTAAAACAGACACTTAACCTCCATTATATTTTATTTTTTAAAACGTAGAAAACCACGTATTTAGCTTCTATTAATTGTATTTGTTGTAAGTAAACGAAATAAATTATGCAGGAATCGGTTGAGTTTATGCACGTGTAACTCGACCACAGTGAATATAAAATATATACCATAGAAATCTAGACATCCCTAGAACAGAAAGGATTTTGACGTGCCTCGAGCGCCAACTACTTGATATGAAGTAGAAGGATTACATTTGGAGACAAATAGGGATGTGCCTTGTAGAACACACGTCTAATAAATTTAAAATTCTTTTCTTTATTGTGGGGAATATATCCAGGTTTTCATACTGTTTTTTTTATGAAATAAAATAAAATATGAAATTACGATTACAGTTTTTATTTAGCTTCGTAAATTGGTGAATAAAAATTATTTTAAATGTATAATATTATTTGTCGATAGGACACTAATCCCATCCCTACGTTTTACTATAGATACGTTATACATTTGTAGTGTGGCGCAGGAGGACACATCGCGTATTATATAGATGGGCGTTCAAAAGGTTATAAAGAGTGTAATAAAATTATATAATACAAATAAACCCTTAACCCTAATATTAATTTTGCATTTAACATTCTTTTGCTAGCTGTCCTTTTGTGTGACAGATGACGTCACAACGCTGTTATTGTGACAAGGTTCCATCGCAATATCATCGTGCGGGGCTTATATACACAAATACATACACACAAACACCCACACACACTTGCATGTTAATTATACATAAGGTTTTTTAAAAATTGTATACTGCTGTGGAAGAGCGGAGTCTCCTAACACAGGTATAATTTGCTTAACAGGAGGCTTCAATCATCAACTAATGTTCAATAATTTGAAGCTCTAATAAATTTGATTTTGATTTTTTTGATTTTTGATATAAAGCTGATGAGTGTTTGTTTGTTTGAACGCGCTAATCTCAGGAACTACTGGTCCGATATGAAAAAATATTTTTGCGTTGGATAGCCCATTAATCCAAGAAGGCTTTAGGCTATACCATCACGCTGCGAGCAATAAGAGCGGAGCATAACTAAATCCACGTGAACGAAGTCGCTGGCGGCCGCTAGTATCATTTAAATGCGTATCATTTAAATGCGTATCATTTAAATGCTTTATAAGCATCAGCCAAGTATTTTATCCATTAATGCTCCACTAGTGGGCAAATGCCTCCCTACTTCTCCTCCCACCTCTCTCTGTCAAGAGCTGCCAAATACCAATCTTTATCAAAGGAGTCAGCAATTTAGTTTGCCCACTATCGTGACCGAATGGGTCGTAAGTTTAGCCCACAGATCGAAGATCAGTCAATTAAATACTTTAAATGTTTTGTTGGTAAAGTGGGTAAAAAAATGCGTTATTTAGATTAAATCATCACATTCTTTAAACCTACCTAAGTTCATATGCGGAAGCAATAAATATTAAGTACTAAAGTAATTTTTTGACTATATTGACTCGACTGATTATACAATATGTAAAGAAAACCCTGTCCGATCCGTGAAGGTATTGTTAGGTATCGATAACTGATTCTACTAATGCCTACAAAGCCGGGCTAAAATTAAAAAAAAATCCCCTTAAAAAAATAAATATTATTTCGCAAAAAAAGGTAACTTAAAACATGTGCGGTAGGCCATGGCCAGGCGCGGGCGAAGAGGGGCAGGGCACGCGGTCGCATCGCTATTCGCTCAGAATTATACCGTCAAAAATAATGTTGTCACTTTTTAGAAATTAACAAAGTTTGGGGAAGTTGGAATTAATTCGCGGGAAAAAAAGATTATTTCAAAATTCACTAGTATTGTTACTATAATGATTATGTAAAATTTCATATGTTATTCGGTCGTGTGTTTACCTAACCTTTACTATCCATAAGGGTCGGACAGGGTTTTCTTAACATATTGTATATTGACTCTTTTGGGTAGGTTCATCAAATCTATTTCCGAATGACGTACATACACGGAACGCAGAACTAAATACAACGTTATTTTTTCATGATGCGAAACCTGAATACAGTTTGTTCAGAATAAGCAACTGAATCAATTCCAATCATTTTTACACAATGTTGTAGCTATATTATTCCCAAATACAATTAGAAATTGTGCCCTTCTGTGCACGGGTAATATAAAATAAAATGTAGCATAATTTACTTAGAACTTAATTTTACTTACAACGCGATAAATAAATGCGAAAGTGTCTGTCTGTCAGGCTTTCACGCCAAAAGTACTGAACCGATTGTAACGAAATTTGGTACACAGATAGTCTAAAGCCTGAGAAAGGACATAGGATATATAACATTCCTTTATGGCCAATAGAGGAAGAGCAGTAACAAAAAATGTTGCGAAAACGGGAGCGAACGCGGACGTACATATTGCTCCCATTATTTTAACAGGCGCTTATTTTATATCAACTGAGTTCTTTTTAATTTACTGGAACCACCGCGCGCTGAAACTGAAGTACACGCGAGCGGAGTCGCGGGAAACAGCTAGTAATTCATAAATACGTTCTAAGTAAAATTAATATGTTTTAAGTATATTATACTACATTTTATTTTATCACGAACGGCTGCATTTTCGAGTAAAGTACATAATAATATCTAATATCTACGTACACTTGACGGTTACGGCAGTCCAAAGCCTGCAAGCGTGATGTAAATTGTCACAAATGAAATGAAATGAAATGAAATGAAATGAAATGAAATGAAATGAAATGAAATGAAATGAAATGAAATGAAATCGTTTATTAAGCAAGTAGGATCACTGATCACTTTTACACGTCATGTTTATTTTTTATTTTATTTTTTTCAAACAAACAGAAATTATTATTAATAAACGCAAGACGACGCCGCGTCGCTGCAGGCGCGGGCGGGCGAGTGGTGCGTTGACCATGTTTTTGTTGGAACAACCAGGTAAGATAACAAGCTCATAACTTTATTATTTTTCACAATACTTTTTTGAAATTATGTACATACAACTCGCGCGAGTTACGTTTGTAAAAAATTAAAATTATGTAAAAAAAAATATAAATTCCAATTTTTTTTTAATGTTAATAAAAAGTCGTTTTGATGATAAAGCGTCATAATACTAGGTCATTTTACCCATGACGTTTAGCAATTAAATTGATACATATGGACTGAAATATAATGCAACCAAAAGGCTTCACTAATGCGTTGAAAGCAACCAAAAGACTTCACTAATGAGTTGAAAGCAACCAAAAGACTTCACTAATGCGTTGAAAACGTAAAAAACAAAAACAAACTTAATAATAAAAACTTAACAAAGAAAAACTCCACAGAAACAGTAATAACAACAGGAGATTTAAACTGTATTTAGACAATTGTAACAAAGATGCTATCGCTACTCAGCGCTTACGGCGAATGCGGGGCGCCGCGCGGGGAAGCGGGGAGGGGTCGCTCTCTAACGAGGTGGACAGTTAACTCGCGCGAGTTATAGATTCTTTACTTAAAAATATCGCAGAAAAAATAACGCTATAGAACCAAAATCAAGATTTCAATTAATTTGCCAAAATATATTATAAACTAGACTTAGGAGGACATGGACTTCCAGCGCCAGAGTACATTTTGTTCCAAAACTCCATCCTTTCCTTGTCAATGTTACTTGTAAGTTTCATATCCTGATTTAGTAATAGGCATTCTTTAGTTGCTGATGTGTACGGCCGCCATTCTAAACTCCTTTTAGTTGGTGTAGGATTACTGAAAATTAATAGAAATTCAAATCAATTTATTTATTTTTATGAATGACTATCTTTGCCCAGCAGTTTCACCCGCATAAATTTCAACCCTGTGCAAGTTAGTCTTATGTCCATTCATGTTCTAACCATGCGCCAAATTTCATACATAATATCTGTTCAGCCGTTTTGGTGTGAAAATGTAACAAACATACTAATAATATACCCCCTTATTCATAAACGTTGTTTAAAGTTAACTAGTGATTAGCGATTGTTTAACCATACATTTTAGACCTTTTAACGTCACTTGAACTTTAATCATCGTTTATGAATAAACGCCACAATGTTTAAGGGGTTTCTTAAACGATGATTAAAGTTAACTGACGTGCAAACGTTTAGAATGTATGGTTATAAAAATAGCCAATATTGGAAAATATTTACTCTTTATAATATTAGTTTATAAAAAATTCAGAGCTTGTAAAGGGGGTGAATAGACGATTACTAAGCAGGCAAACTGTCTGAAAAATACAGGTTAGACCATTATCTGCCTAGAATTTTCCATTGTTGGGGAGGACAGCTTCCAGTCTAACCAGATGCACCTGAATCCCAGCCTGTCTGAAATCCACAACCAAATTACTGGACAATTTAATATCCCTTGGGTAAGAGTGGTGGTGAGACGTGATACATATTATGAAGTATAAAAACAATAGTTTGATACTTACCCAGTCTTTGCAAAATCTACCCACATTTTAGTAATTTGGTATATTATCTTTTTTATTTCCTCATTTTCCGTGCGACTGATTTCGTTGTAGAATAGATAGAATAAATCATCTGCATGACAAGCACCCATCACATTATCAAGACCTAACGCTTTTTTAATTATATTTAAATCAGTCACATAGTCAAATTTGTAAAGGAATGTGGGAGCCATGCTTTGGTAGAAATGAACAAATCGAAGTATTTGGTAACTGAAGTTAACATCTGTATTTAAATCTGCCATAGCCTGGGCGTCTTCCTCGGTCGCATCTTTTCCATTAAAATAAAACTGCTTTATACGTTGACCAAACTCATAGATCTTTTCCTTGGTCACAGCTGTTGCTATATCTCTAGGAACAAGCCACGATGGGTCTGTGTTGTAGATTTCCAGTTTTTTGATATGATCATTGACCATTAGTAACCCTTCTGCTGAATTGTAACCGATCAACAGCGGCACTTTGTTCACTTTTCCTGCTAAAATCAACTCTATAGGATCCTCAGTTAAGAACTGTTCTTGGCCCTCAAATTTTTTTTCTATTGTTGGTATAAAATACATGGGCAAACCTCTGAACTTGTCATCTTGTGTTCTTGTTCTTACACCGATCTTTACTAAGTCAATAGCTGGGAGTCCTCTTAGATACTGTAACAGTTCGTTAACATTATTTGTGTCCTTTCCTAAGACTTTACCAGATCTGAACGCTCGTTCGACGGATTTATGCGCCATAGCCCAGTACAATAAACACACTCCACTTTGGGCTATTGCTTTGTTGAAGAGTCCTTGCGACATTGGTGATAGCATGTGGTAGGTTACGCAACTAGCACCTGCACTTTCTCCGAATATAGTGATATTGTCCGGGTCTCCTCCGAAGCTGCTGATATTTTCTTTGACCCAACGTAAGGCAAGGACTTGATCTTTTAAACCTGCGTTTCCTGGTACTTCGGGAGTATCTAGGCAAAGGAAGCCTAATAATTCCAGTCTGTAATTTATGGTGACTATGATGACATCATGTTGGAAGAAATACTCTGGGCCGTATGTCTGGGCATTACCGGACCCTGATAAGAAGGCGCCTCCGTGAATGTAGACCATCACGGGTATTTTGGAGCTGGGTGCTAGTGACTTCGTATAGATGTTCAAACTGAGGCAGTCTTCGCTTCCTTCTACAACGTCCATGGTGCCGAATATGTCGAATTGTGGACACACCGGGCCGTGTTCTGTTGCGTCTCGGATGCCTTCCCATGGCTTCACTGGTAACGGCGCCTGAAATTAAGAACAGGTTACGGATTAGTCATAGGCATGCTAGAATTTGATGAATATTATCAGAATTTCTTTATTAATACTTCAGTGAATCTTTTCTGTATATCGCCTTGTATAATAAGACCGTTATCGACTACCCAAGATACGAGCATGTCTCAGTTTGGGAGTCGTTTTAAATTTATTTGCTTCTGTACATTTTACCTTGCCAAAATATAGGTATGTAACACTTTCTTGTAACGCCTTTGTACTTTTGAACAAGAACTAATATTCAGCTAATTATATTCAGGAAATTTAATTAATGAAAATTGAATGGACAAAACCCTGACCTTAAACCTCAACTCTCCAACAGGCGGCTGTCCATAACGAATACCCTTGAAGCTGTAGTAAGGGCTTCCATCTAAGCATTTCATGAGCGTTCCCTTCAATTTACCTTGTTTGACAGTCACCACTGGGTTTTCCTGTAAACAAAAAAAAAAAAAAATGATTAAGCCAGATTCATCATCTGCTTAGCCTTTTCCCAAGTATCTTGGGGTTGGCTTCCAATCTGACCAGGTACAGCTGAATATGAGTATATCACATGGAGCTACTGCCTATCTGATTTCCACTACCCCTTTAAAAGGTAAAGCAATACCTCTTGGTAAGACTGGTTGTTGAATCTTCAGGCATCTAACAACCTGTACCAACTATCCATGAATGACCAACGGGACTAACAGCTTGACATGCTGAGGGGTAACTATGTCTATGTCAAGTATGGTTAAACAAGATGATCAGCAAAAAAAACATAAAAAAGGGGTTAATAATTTATTCCAGTAAAACTTTATCTATAAGACATTTAGTCAAAATCAAAATATTTGTACAGTACAGAGACAGTACAAATATTTATACAGTTAAGAGTATAGTGAGGTAAAATTTGTTGGTTGTGTTCTTATAATTTAGACAAGGCAAAATAATGCACTAGGGTCTACTTCGAACAACACATTTGAATGACCGGATTGGACAGGCACACAGACAAACCGAATATCAAAAAAAAATCAAAGCATTTATTTCAAATAAACCAGTTACAGGCACTTTTGAATTGTCAGAAGGTCGGTCAATCAATAAGATGAAGCTAGTCGCCCATTCCAAAGAGTAGGTACCTATGGAGAAGAACGGGCAAGAAACTCCATGGACACTCTTTTAAATTATCAAGCTTATTTTTTTTTTTTCTTTATTAAAAAAATTGTTTTCTTAGTACAAAACAAGTCTTTTCTCTAGAATTTTAAGGATATTTCATTTATTTTAACCCTGTACCAGTGTTAACCAGTTATAAAAGTCAATAAAATTGAATACTTAATTCAATAAATTTGATACACTAAATATTAACTTTCGAGTTTAATATACTTAATATCCTGTAAGTGATATAATTTTAAGATGAATAAATACATATTATGTAACAATATGGTAAGGATACTAAGTATAATGCTATAATATACAATAACAACTAATTACGTATTAACCCAAGTGCAATGTTAAAATTAAAACCTAAAACAGCTGTTAACAACTAAACATATTCCCCCTTATTCATAAACGCTACTTAAAGTTAACTAGTGATTAGCGATTCTTCAACCATACATTTTTGACCGTTTAACGTCACTTAACTTTAACCATCGTTTAGGAATAAACACCACAGTGTTTAAGGGGTTTATTCATAAACGATTATCAAAGTTGGGTGACGTGCAAACGTCTAAAATATAAGTTAAAACAATCGCTAATCACTAGTTAACTTTAAGCAACGTTTATGAATAAGGGGGTACATGTAGAATACAGCATGGTGGGGCATCAACTTGGAAACTTTAACCCTTCTACCATAGAAAATTAAAAGAAGTCAAATAAAACGCTGACGGGATCCACAATAATCATATTCTGTAAAAATACAATTTAAGTTCACATGTGGAAGTTATAGTAAGTGTATACGTAGTATATTTTTGTTGAGTTTTAAATTTTTTGTGAGTTAAATAACAAAACAATAACAGCTACGTAGAAAAGTACAAAAAGTATAGGCAAGTACTTGTGCCTAAAATATATGGAATGGATTTTTTTATAAACACTTATAAATTCAAAATTTGAAAGGATGGTAGACAGTGCGCCACGTAAGTTGGCAAGAGAATTTGTAGTGGACGAAGTGTGCGCACACACAATTTCATACATTTTTAAATGTGCGAACTTCCCCCGATTCAAAATCTCTTGCTAACTTGTATGCCGCACCATCTAGCATGTTAACTATACATTAATATATCTGTCCAATACACACAGACTTGTACTTATTTGTCAGGCTTGCTGTTGTTAGTCTTACTTGATGGATAGTAACATCAGAAGGCTATTTCATAGCTTAAATACAATGTTATAGGTTTGACAACAATGAAAGTGGTTTGACAGGTGATAGACATTGATCATTGCAGATGTTAGTTGCTTTAATTGGAGAGTTTGTTACCAATAGGTACCTACAGAAGCAAATTAAGTATGTGGGCTATTTACTATTTGGTAGGTATAATTTCGGTATAAGTAATCAAGGAAGGTTCAATGTGTTTGTAAAACTTTGTTAGAAGATAGCCATTTGAAATGTCTGATCATGGGTTTTTACTATATTACATAGTCTAAGTAGCCTTTAAATGAACATAATATTTTTTTTTAATTATTAGCACTTCTATAGTGTTTTAAAAAGAACTAAAACTTACCTGTTTCATGATGTTCCCTTAAGATTATTAGGCAGATAGTTTTGTTCAGTAGTACCAGGTTCGGCTGTTGGACAAACTTCACCAAATTTTTGTTTGTTCAGTTTATATGATCCGTCAATGGTGTTTGGTGGAACAAATTCCGTACTGTAATAACTAGTAGCAAGCATGGAACGAAGGACGAAGTTAAGAATAATTTACTTCAATTAATTATTGATAATTACGTACTGATTATATACGTATTATGTTACGCGAACAAACTGTCAAACTTTTTAGAAAGAGTAAGAAGTTTATTTGTACTAAGTTACCGGTCAAAGTTCGTGCAACTCCACAGCTGACAGCAGATTTATCAAACAAAACAACGCGCACTCATTCAAAATTTTTGTTATCACTTACCTTTGAACTGTCCATTGTCGAGAACCACCTCGCAGTCTTTTTCGCGCGAAACATAAACTTCTCCACAGATTTTATTACAAACATTTTTTACTCAGAAAGAACCTACCTACACTAAAACATAAATTTGAAATACCAGCACTATCCTTAATTCGAGTCACGTTCTTTAAATAAAAACCTGCTCCAAGACTTATAATTAGGTATTAGGTTTTGATTTTGACAAGTTGACAACTCATTTGTCAAAGTGGTGTTGTAAATAGATGATACAAAGGTTGATGTCCGTACGAAGAAAGAGATGGAAATAAAAATGTGCAGGATAAAGCTATAGAGATGTAACTAAGGTAATTATATCGGAACCGAAAGCTCAGAGTCTGAACTGGAGGCGGAGGCAGGGTCAGAAATGGTGGTAGGGGAGAATTTTTATTTAAGGACACATGAAACCATACCTATTCAGTCTATATTTTTCATTTATTACTTTATTATTAAATTAAACACAAACAATGACAAGAAAATTGGCATTATTCCCAAAGAACAAGAAATTAAATGAAGTTAATTAAATTTAAATCCCAAAGTAGCGTAGTAGGTAGCCTATTACATTAAGTATACAAAAGCTTTGAAACAAATTAAATCAAATGAGTTGATTCCGAAAGTAGTGAAAAATCAAAACAAATGTCTTTCACCCATGAAAGTGTCATGTGGGTGTGCGTAACAAACTATACTCTGTTTTTTAATCTCGTAGAGTAAATTGACATTACGAGTGTTGGCAGTTTATTGCAATTAGGTGCAATAGTGCCGAAACTTAGCGTTCATAAAATCAAGTATCTTTTTTTACATTAAGTTATCCTGAAATAATGTGTAGGTACTTATTAAAAACGTAATAATACAAAATTAATAATGTAAATTTGACATTTGCATGTGTCAATTTACTCTACGAGATTAAGAAACAGAGTTATAACAACAACTGACAACAAGTGGAAAAATGATTGGCGATACAGTAGCGGGAGTCAGGGGATTCCCCGCGCTACATGTACCTATGAACCCGTTCATAACAGTCGACCAGCCATCACCGCCACCGATTGACAAGTATCAGAACCAAAGGTATGATAATAATCGGAAGTTCCGACTTAACGGAGTCGGAGTCGAAGCTCCGTAACATCCCTGTTACCTCTGTAAACGAAAATTCAAATTCAAACCATTTATTTCATACCTACTATAAAATAAACTATTGTATAACTAAATACTTATTAGCTATAAATGACTACTTAAAATAATGTTTCTTTTAACGTCACCAGATGTATATTCGGAGGTGGGTTATTACGAACTATAAATACCACAACTTTTCTAGTAGCATTATACCTCATTCCTCAAGCCAGGAGCCTCCGCAAACCTCTCACATGTGGTCACCAACTTTCTTAGTCCACCGACTAATGGGCTAAGCAGCGCCAAGTCGTCAGCATAGCTAATGAAACTCACCAACCAAAGAAAAAGATGGGTTTACTCACAGCCACTACATCAAATCACAGCACACAATCTACATCGAGTGTGTTGTCAGTCTATTGTGGTGTAAACTGTACAAAGTTCACAATTTTATTTATTCCCAAGCCGTGATTATTAGTCTGTAAGTTTACTTTGGGAAACCGTTGGATACGAGATCAGTCGTGATCCTTTTGGGATGGGAAATCATCAAATGACAGCATCAGCATCAGTCGTGATCCTTGGGGGACGCCTATGTGTAGCAGTGGACGTCTTTCGGCTGATATGATGATGATGATGCTATATCCCCGTTTATACTTTGATTAGTAATTTGGGGACTTCGTACATGTTCTGCGAGATTTCCAGGGTGGGGGGAGGGTAATGTCTATTTTAAACTATTAGTCAATGATCACTCATTAACCACCATCTATGAAACAACTGTAACATGTTTCTTGGTTTATTTCAGAGGTTATGTATTGCTGGTGGAATAATCTCGAATGCTATTTTGCAATAAAAAGCAGGATAGTGAACATTCCGTAAATGAAATTGTGTGTAGGTACGGCATCTAAATCCTGGATGCATAATCAGCATTCTCTAACTAGCTAGAATGGTTGGATTTTTGATAGACAATTTTTACACTTAATCGCCACAGAAAAGTACCTAATCTTAAAACGCCTGACCGAGTTTAAATAGCAGTAAGTTGGCAATGTGTTGATGTTGAAAAACCAGTATTAGAAGTATTTTTAGAAAGGGGAATACATTATTTCGATACAATTACACAATATCTAGGGGATTATGCAGTTTTTACCTGAGTCAGTGTTCATCTAGTGTACCTATGTATGTATGTTCCTTTTTTCAATTGAACGAATATCGCTTGTTTTGAATCACACAATATACTATTTTCAAATTATTAGTATAGTGCGAATTTTTCGCACGGGTCAGCTAGTAAACACAATATTACATCAATGATCATTTTTTTAATGTAATCGATCAGAAGAGAAAAGTTATTTATAAGTACCAAACTTGATATTTCAGTAAAAGTATACCTACTTACAGCAATTATGCCCTAGGACTTCACAACCGGTACACAAACACTACTTAAATGCTCAATATAACCGCTATGTGGCGCTAGTAGTAGCTGAAAAGCGCGCGAGCGCACCGCGAGTTTTTCGCGCGGTAAGTTTAAATTAAAATGGGGGCATTAGCCAACAAATTGCGCTTCAATTTATTGATTAATATACACATTTTATTTGTATAAATATTACAATATTCATGATAAAATACCCCTTCATTTGCACGGCAATAATTGACAGGGTGATTTTAATGTCGCGATATGGACGCAAAAATTCACCAATAGAAATTGCTGATTCAGTCTACCTGCTAGCTTATCAGGGCACCCACTTCACCCACCTTCAGTGTAAATAAGGATTAGTACGATTATCAGTTATATTGTAGCCAGGAATTATTTTAGAACGAGTTTTACGATCGGCGCGCGTTGCATTGAACAATTGTGCAAATAAGTGCGATTTTTTGTTACTATTTGTATTAGAATTATTATTTTTAGCTTTGTTTAATATATTTACTACTTGCCGCTTGTTTTGGTACGATCGGTCGACGCCAACAGGCGGAATTTGACGAGAGCGCGCGGCTCGAAAGGCGAAGTTACGCTGAAAATCGTTGTTATAGCACCTGATACTACAACATTTTTAAAGTATCGTATGATTTTTATAGGAAAAACTTTTAATACATTTTCATCTTTATGTATTAGCTTTAATTTATTTATTATTTTAACCCATGGAAGCGGTGGACCTATTTAAAATTATTCGTCCATAGATGAAGAAAGACGCGTCGAATCGCAACAACTCAACTTCGGTAAACGTTTAGTTAACCCTTGTTCAGCTACGAACATTTTTTTAGCCTCCATTGAATTTTATTATTTAGTTGGTCACCAAATTTTGAGAAAATTGCTTGTCTTGGTTTGATCATGTGTGTCCATGCAATGGATTTATGTATTTTACTTTAAGAAAATGCTTTTTATATTGCTAATAAAACAGCTTGCTTATCGTAATCATTATAACAGCGTTTGATAAATTGACAGAAGCATGATTCGCATCAAAGTACTACCCTACTCTCAAATTTGAATTAAGATTTGAAGTGGATGATTGGGTATCAAACCACGATTATAGGTACAACGAAATATTAAAAGCGATTCAAAATACTAATAACTGTAAAATTAATATTTGCAATACAATATAACTCTAATCGCACAGTGGGACAAATTGCGTTCGCAACCGGCGCAAAATCACCATTTCCTACAAAAAGTATAATATTGCAAAAAATAATAAAACCCGCTATCTTCTGACATGTGTTCTTGAGAATTATTTTCTCACGGTTTTGTCAATATTAATGTGGAATATTTTAATAATTACTTCTTCTGTGCTGTGACTTGTCGGTATAAATATGAGTTCTGATTGCATTTTCATGTGTTACATTACAGATTATTGTTTTTATAAATCCTAATAAAAGTGACAAGCTTTGACGACTAGTCAATAATATGTCTAGATAACGTCATTTTCGCTGCAATGGACATGCAGGGCACTGAATATTATGTTAATATTTACTCCATTAACAAACCGGGTCATCAGGAATCGAAAAATATATACAATAGCAAATCAGTTCATTAATAATAAAATTAGTCTAACTGCTTTTAGTGTTTAAATTTATGTTTATAATAAACTCAAAACCGTCGCGTTAAAATTTTTACTTGTTGAAAATTAGCACATATATTTCTTTTTTAGAATAACTTTAGCGTTTCTTTGTTAAAACACGCACTCAGCTTTAAAAAGCAACCCTTTTAGCGATCGTTTAGTTTTCTATAAAGACTTGCACCGTCATTATTTACAACCCCTTCGGATAAGCCCTTGACAACAAACCTTTTTAACATTTTAAAACTCCGGCCAACAATGGATGATGTATAGTTTTTTTTTTACCAACTAGGATTACGCAACTCTTCTGAATAAATGTTTTAATATTTAAAAGATTAGCGTCATGTTATTGCGTTTTAGTTAAAGTAAATATTTTTTGGATTTAAAATGTTTATATTTGTGAAAAAGATTGTAGTTTTAAGTACCTATAATATTAGCTGAAATGTCGATGTATTTTGGTAGATACCAAGATAATGATTTTGGTGCTGGGTGCATCAGATTCCAAATTTACTAAATGAGATGAAGATTCACCAATTGACTAAGAACTACACAATATATTTAGCTTCAAAAACCTAGTCATTTCACACTAATATTATATAGGTCAAAGTTTGTGGGTGCGTGTGGGTGTGTGTGTGTGTTTGTACGTTTCTTACTTCTTCTCTCTAAAACGGCTGAAGGGATTTAGATGAAATTTAGCATATAGATAGTTTATCATACAGGATACTTTATGTATTTCTGCGGAATCGAAACTTATGTGAATGAAAACGAAGGACGCAGATAGTAATTTATCATTTAAGATTTCCGGTTCAATGACCATCGCGTGCCTAAACGACGCTTGGCAATTCATTACCCCTAGCTTTGGCGGCCCTCCAAAGAAGGTATATTTTTAATAATAATTTCGTCATAAAGCAAAATAAAATGAATGTTATTTGAGATCAAGTTAAGTCGGCAACAAGCAAATAATGATCGGTGCTGCGCGGGCGCGGGTTAAGTCCGCAGAATTATGCTCGGTGGCGAGCTGTTTGGTGGCGCGAGGGGCGCGTGCGAAGGGGTTGAACGAAACTATACTAGGGATGGTTCGTGTCGATATTTTGGAACTATCTTTACTTAAAATCCATTTCGAAATTGGAAATCTATTGTAAAATCCAAATTATTTACTCAAGCTGTATTTGACAGTGCAGAGGCTTGGAAACAACAACTACTTAAGTACCTACATACATGATGCGCCGACCCCAAACAAGTTAGTTTGGCCCCAAACAAGGTGAGATAAGAAGTGAGAATGAGGATGAGACTTGATAAGTCAGATAGAAAAATATATTATACTAGCTACCCCGCCGCGGCTTCGCACGCGTGGAGTTCGGTTATATCGCGCTTTTTGGATACCCTCGGGAATATCAAATGTTTCCGGGATAAAAGGTAGCCTATGTTTTTTCTCAGGGTCTAAAGATTGTCGGTGCCAAATTTCATCAAAATCGGTTGGGAGGTTTAGGCGGGAAAGCGTAACAGACAGACAGACAGTTAGGTACTTTCGCATTTATAATATTAGTATGGATTAATATTTACTCTTGAAAATGGGACAGCAAACTTACCGACAATGTTAATGGATTGTAGAGGCACGAGGAACAGGGAGTACAGTTCTCATCCTTCATAGAAAAGGGACGATCCTCCGACCAGACGGATGTTATGTCTGGCGGACACTTGCCCAACGTTTGATTTTCGGGAAGTTGTATGTATGCTAGTTGCACGGTAAACTCTGAATGCGAGATGTAGAATGAACATATAATATTAAAGTGCTATTCTGACTCTATAAGCTTGTTGTTCTATGTTGTCTATATTACTGACAATCCCTTAAAGTTTAGGAAGACATCAGTAATATATATCTAACATATGAATTGTAGTAACATACCTTATCCTAATGCGAAAATCTCTAATAACGTAAGTTCATCCCCTAAAATCATCGACATCTATCGATATGGCAGTAGCACAACACTAAAATCAGTGTATTAACCCTTCAGTGTGCATGTAATGCATTCATGGGCTCTCGAGCGTGGCGACACCAAAGTAACTAAAGTATGTAGACTGCCCCAACGTTCGCTTTTTATTTATTATTTTAAAATGGAACGGGGTACTTTTGAGATTAGGGACTTAGTTTTGTTATTGAATTCAGATGCCACCTGTAGAAAGGAATTCATTTAAGGTGCGTATTACAGAACGTCACTCAAAACTCAAGCTTTACTTAAGTCTCGTTTGAAGCCTATTGATTGGTTGAACCCAGTTTTAAGTAATGCTTAAACAGAGATCAATGCTTGAGTTTCCTTCTGGAATACAGGCCTAAGAGTCTTCTATGACTTTTAGCTCTTTTATTTGGTTAAAATAGGTTGATTAGCGGAGTGTTGCCAGTAAAAACTGTCACGACTTTGGTAAAGCATATACCTGATAATGTCGGCATTGATCAACTGTAATGTAATGTTTAAGATATGGGTGTTAAATACACATAGAATAAGGTTTGTAAATAACTTTTTTAAACTTTTTTTAAGCTATCCGTGCTGCTTTTCAATCGTCATCATCATCTCAGCGTTAATCCCAGTCGCAACCGCAGCTTTATCAATCTAACTGCTGATTTTGCTGGTGCTGCTTTTCAATATAAGCGTAAAATTGCAATATTTTACCTAGTCAATAACACTATTTCCAACCCTTTGTCAGCTACCGTGAAGCAGTTAGTCAACGTTTTAGCTGGAATCGTCAATGATCCATGACGATGACATTTGGTGTTAAAACGTTGTATTGTACGACTATTTGTCAACCAATCAACCGGAAACTGTTATGACGAATTGTGCAAACATTATTGTAGCGGCAAAAATATACTAATGTTCCTGAATTACATGAATACAAGGATCATCATCATCAGCCCCTACCCGTCCACTGCTGGACATAGGCCTCCTTCATGGCACGCCAACAAGCTCGATCCTGAGCAGTTCTGCACCAGCCGAATACAAGGATACATTGCATTATTAAAAACCGGAAAATAGATAGTAAATCATCAACACCAATATCATGATTAGAACTATCAATAAAATAATTAATTTAAAAATCAATCAACTTCGTTGCTGGGAATGCAACTTCTGTAAAAGAGAATCTAGCTAACCATCTAAAAAATAAATCCCTTTCAGCTATCTCCCGGTCTCGAAACATTCAACAAAAACATCACCAAAATGCGTGTCTGATCAAATATTTATATAATTTATTGCTTGTCGATATCGACAAAGGGTTGGCAATAAAAAATGGCGCAGTTTGCACGCGCTATTAAACTATTAAACATATTAAAGCGATGCGATGCAAGGTGCCCGTTGTTACCAAATCACACATAAATATTACACATCCGTTATATTCAAGCAGTAGCAGCAGAAGAGTCGATCATCATCATCATCTCAGCGTTAATTCCTGCCGCATCCGAAGCTTTTTTCAGCTTTGGAGCCTGGGGTCCGCTTTACCAATCTAACTGCTGATTTTGGCTAAACTTCGATATTTTCCGTGAAGTGACTGCCGTCTGACCTCCACAACCCGAAGGAGATATCGAAGCATTGCAGTTAGACCAATTGTTAGACTTTTGAGGGCTCCAACTACCCGTAACGACTGCCGTTAGATATTCGTATGGCAACCGGGACCAACGGCTTAACGTGCTTTCCGAGGCACGACCGGGCATTGCAAATATTCATATTCATGCATACAAATATTTGCACTGTGCGGGGATCGAACCCGCGCCCCCTTGCGCAGCAGCCGCGTCGGCTACCGCTACGCCACGGAGGCTGTCTAAATTTGACGACTAACGATCTACGATTTTAATGTGCTACAGGATTCCATTGGTCGGTGCTACGCGGATGTGCTACGCGATATAATAATATGGTTATTAGCGCCCGCGGGTTTTTCTAGTTTACAAACTAAACTAATTTTAAGTTACGTGTTTGTTTTGCTTTTTTTTTCATACTTTTTTTAATGATATGGAATGAAAAGAGGTGCAATAAACTTAAATTTAATTTAACAACGCAATCGGCAATCGCACCAAAAAACTGCTATCTTTTAACTTTTTTGTATTTGAATGTTCCTCAAAGTTAATCTGTAAAATAGTTAAGAAATATTAAAATTAATAATGTAATAATGGGTTTTGTCTCTCGCGGGGAATGCCTACCAATTATAAATCTTTGAAATGACGTTTCAAAGTAAAAAGTAATTATCCCTCTTTAGCGATAAGACCTCTCATTGTGTCAACCTTTGTAAAATCTTTAAATTTATGTTCTGTAATCTATATGGTGTACATAATAAAGATAATCTATTCTATTCTACACGTAACAAAAGTGAGTAATTCAAAACTGTATTGAAGTTTTGAATGCCCCAGTTTCGTGACGTGTCTATCTTCCTAATTTGCTAATCAGTTCTATAAAACTACGCTAAAACTTAATCATCTTTTTTAGAGACCTATTCGAAAATCAAGTGTTATAGGCGGGGCTTTGTCCGCCCTATAGGACCAAAGTTCAGAGCACATAAAGCAGGGTGCACCCGTGACAACCCCCAGTCCGCGACGCACGCGCGGCAGCACAGTGCGCACGCTCTAGTCATGGTGGACAAAATAGTAAAAACTTTATTACCTTATTAGTAAAATATTTTTATAGACAATAATTAATAGTTGTGTGGTTGTGTTTAGTGGAATATTCCCGAGTATTCTTATTAGAGAGTTTTATCTAAAGTGAGTAACATTTTGATACCTTATTCATTTATTTACTGTTTTTTTGGAATACTCTGCACACAAAGCTTTAGGTTAATAGTGTAAAGTCAAAATCGTCACAGACAGGAGGTCCGTCCAGAGTCCCAGCAGTGGGAACATTAAAGGCTGGTTATGTAAAGGCGATGTTATGCCTTGACTGAAACCCAACCCAGCAACTGCTGCATATAGTGAATGTCCGCTGGAGTTTTTAACGGATATTTGTTTTTTTTTTTTTTAAATATAATTTATAAGCTAGTGCTTGACCGCAATCGCGCCTGATGGTAAGCAGTGATGCAATCGTTGACGGTAAAGCGCGCTAGTTTATTAATAGCCTCTTCACTCTAGCCTTGAACACACCCAATAGGATAGGTACAGGAAAGCAGTCAAAGTAGCTATTATAGTAATGATAATAAGGAACATGGTTGCAGTTTTCAGTCGTTCTTTTTATTATTTTGAGTAAATAGGTAAGCACGAACTACTGCACCTTATGTAAAAGTTCTAATTTTACTGTATAAAAAAATGTTTAGTGGCAACAGAAATACATCACATGTGAAAATTTCAACTGTCTAGCTCATGTTCATGAGATGCTTCAACTGTCTAGCTCATGTTCATGAGATGCTTCAACTGTCTAGCTCATGTTCATGAGATGCTTCAACTGTCTAGCTCATGTTCATGAGATGCTTCAACTGTCTAGCTCATGTTCATGAGATGCTTCAACTGTCTAGCTCATGTTCATGAGATGCAACCTGCTGAAGGACAGACAATATAGACGTCCTTTCTCCCCTTTTTTAAACGGATCCTAAAAATAAGATCGTTGCTAAAAATAACTTTAAAAAAAACAGTCGAGACCTACTAATATTATTACGACCATTCGTAATTTAAAACGTATAAAACAATTCAATTGCAATTAACTTTCCGACTCGGTCGCGGTTCGGTGGTCATAGTAGGAACAAATGCCGGTCGCGTGCCGGACGCGTGCTCTGCACAGGTGGCGCACCCTAGGTTTTGGTAACTTACAATTGATTCTTATCGGTAGTTGAGTTTTATTATTGAAAAATCTAGTCATTTTTTTTTTACAAAATAACTAATCTCTATATACTAATATATAAAGCTGAAGAGTTTGTTTGTTTGTTTGTTTGAACGCGCTAATCTCCGGAACTACTGGTCCATTTCAAAAATTTCTTTTTGCGTTGCCTTAAATTCAGGAAGGCTTTAGGCTATATAAAGTCACGCTGCGACCCATAGAAGCAGGGCATAACTAACTCCACGCGAACGAAGTCATTGGCGGCCGCCAGTGAAGGTATATAAAAAATGAAACAGTTTCGCTTTTTAAATTTGCTGCAGACACAGCGAGATATTTCAGCAGAATTAATTTTCTTAGTTTCCTTTTTTTGTGCAGAATCCCTAGCTGTCCGTAGCTGGTACTAAGTAAGCTTTATTTAATAAATAGAAGAAAGAAGAGCAAATTAAGACCTGTCTGTGTTTTTTGAAATTTCGATTTCCCATTGATTTAGGTTTCCTAACAAGCGATTGTCCTTTCATCGGTGAGATTTTGGAAATAACCCTGTCACAGGATTTCAGAACGTAATGATTCTCTGGAGGACTATTTAAGAATTAGTTGTCGTATCCATACCCTAGGACCATTGCTATTATAACTATCGTACAACAAATAGATTATCACATATAGCTTAGTGGAGTGCCACGCGACGTGAAGTGTGTCTGACGCGTGTTCATAACAGGTGGCGTTACGCCGATTTTGTTTATAATTAAGTGAATGAATATGAATTATCTGTGCCACTTTAGAGATTTGACTTCGAGAAATCGAGAGTTACAACAAGTAACTCTCGATTTCTCATCATCGTTGTTAAGTAAATTCGTAGTCTTTAAAAAATATAGTAGTGATACCTACTGCTATATTTTTTTAAAGACCACAGATTTAAAAGAAGATGTCTAAGGATTGAAATAATTTGCAAGGCTAGAGTGATGCTCATAATAAACTAATGCGCTTTAACTTTAACGATTGCATCACTGCTTCCCATCCGAAGGGATTGCAGTCAAGTACGAAAAAGACTTGCTGTGTAATAATTAAGTTAAGATTTAACCCAAAACCTGTGATTCAAAGGAAACTGTTTTATATTTATATGTCACAAAAGAATAAGATAATATGATAAATTCGACACACAACCGATCAATCTGTAGAACGTAATGGAGCACCCTAAATCGGAAATCTGTCCGGAAGTAGGAAGTGATAAAGTTCAACAGTAACTGACTTTGTATAGTGTTGGTCACGCAATAGTCTGGTCGTGGGGTGGGTCACCTGTCCACCCAGTGTTTAGTAATAATGGTGTAAGACAAACAATGAGGGTTGGAAGTGCACAAAAATGTAGGAATTGGGGCAAAATGTTAAGCTTAACTTATGTCACGGCAAACTTAAATATAAATTAAGCTTAGGACCAATGCTAAGAGAAATAAGAAACAAATATTACTGTAACTACATTCACCATGCTAGATTCAGCGTCCAGTGTGTCATACTATCATAAAAATTTAATGTCTCATTTTTCTTTCCAGTTTCCGACGATGTTCAGCACCAGCTTCGAGGACTACTGTGACTTCAATGAAAGCATCTGCAGTAACGACTCCGGCATCGACCGGTCATACACGGACTCCTTCGTAAATTCCACCAACAGCACTCCATTAAAACAGGAGACCTCAGCAGATCTTGGGATATCTCTCACGCCTTCGAAAGATGTCAGAAGAAAACTCTTCAATGATGAGTACGATCCTTTTTTTGATCCAGTTGATGATGTAAAAATATTCGACGAAAATATTCAAACAGCAAATACGTCAACGCCTAAGAAAGAGAGGAAGCCAAAAGATCCTACTAAGCCCAAAAGAAAGTATGCCAACGGAAAGAACAGAATCTCAAGATGTAAGAGTCCTACTCAGCTCATGAAAATTAAGAGGAACAGAAGAATGAAGGCCAATGACAGAGAAAGGAATAGGATGCACATGTTGAACGAGGCCTTAGATAGACTACGCTGTGTGCTGCCAACATTTCCTGAAGACACGAAATTGACTAAAATAGAAACATTACGGTTCGCACACAACTACATATTCGCTCTAAGTCAAACATTAGATTCGTTAGACAATATAAATTCTGGACAAGCTCCACCAGAAAATTTTAGTCTAAACTACGAGAAGTTACAAAATTGTTCAGTGACTGGTGAGAAAGTAACAAAAGACGCCTTCAGAGATATATTTTCATTTCCAAATAAATCTGAAGGGAGTAACGATGGTAGTTATAGAAACTTCCAAGGTTTCAGCAGACCATTTCCAAATGGATCCAATTTTATGCAGACGACTGAAGGTGTGCTCATAAATGTAGGAAATGTTACAGTGTCTGTGAACAATAAGGGTGGTAACTGTATCACTTCAACTACAGGAACTGGTTTCTTCACACATCCTTCAAGCTTCGGTGAAGATATGAATCAACAAGCATATCAAACCCAGAGTTACGGAGCTTTCACATATAATGAAGGTCCATACGAAGTAAATAATGTAAACGGAGAATATTTCAACCAAAAAAATTACGAAATATTCAAAAATGCTTTCGATACAGCAAAGAATAGAAAGATTGAGAAAACTGAAGAATATAATATGTATGGAAAATATAATAATAGTATGTACGGATATACTAACACAAATTGTTATAATGGAAACACAAACGAATATTTACAAAACAGCTATTATTATAATGATCAAAGGTGTTACAGAAACTTCTATAATAGGGCTCCTAGTATTGTAAATGCTCAAATATGATGCTTATAAAGCTAGTCACAATGTACAAAATATTTTTGATATAATTATACAAATTAGTTTTATGCACAAATTGTATTATACCAAAGATAATAATTTTTAGAATAGGATAAGTTGGTTTTGTAAAAGTCTATTTTGCTAGTCATTTTTGTGAATAAAATATTTTTTTTATATTTGTATTTAGGTACTTGTTTTATTTTTAAAAAGTGTGTTTTGAAATTTAGACAAAAAACCCTAAAAATCAGCTTAGCAGTAGCACGACGTGGTGGATCACAAGTCAAGACGCAATAAGAGAAAAAGGCTGCTGAGACATCCATTGAACTCAAAAAGAAATCTTTAATCAAAAAATTAACAAAGAAAGTTTGCAACATTTCGATCAGTCAAGCACAATAGAAAATAAACGGTAGCCCAGTTTGTTGTATAGAAAGGGAGAAATTGACGCATGATTTACCACTGTGTAATAATACAAGTAAGCACCATGAATATAAATCAAATAGGAACAATGAACGTTAAAGAGCGAAAAGTTGTGAATGCTTATGCGCACCCCTATAGCAGCTTTGTTCAGGACCTATAGAAAAAATAAAACAACACAATGAACATCCAATAATACGCATTATTTCATAGAACTAGAGTCTATCACAACTGCTAACACAAGCTTGTTATTTTAGAATAGGGGCACCCGTTTGGATCGAGTTACGTTTTTCGAAAACTAATGTTTGCTTTGGAAATTCGTTACGATCATTGTTACTGGACGTCGAAGTTTGCTCCAATTATTTAGATGTCATATTTTTGCCGTCATTGTTATATCGGAGATTATTATATGGTCGACAACAAGGCTCGCAAGTAGAACTAAATTTAAATGTTCTGGAATATAGATAGAAGTTTATGAATTCTGCGAAGTCTAGAAGTTTCTACGTTATTGGCGCCGCTTCTCTAGTTCACAAACTAAACTAATTTTAAGTTAAGTGCATGTTTTTCTTTCTAAGTCATAAAGAAAAAGATAGAAGATAATATTTTAGTTTTTTTTTATATATATTAGAAACTAGCGCTTGACCGCAATCCTGCCTGATGGTAAGCAGTGAGGCAAGCGTTGATGGTAAAGCGCACTAGTTTATTAAGAGCCTATTCACTCTAGCCTTGAAGACACTCAAATTGTAGTCCGACGGAAACACCGCCGCTGGCAAATTGTTCCAGTCCCTCGATGTACGCGGTATAAAGGAGGAGGCGAAACGCTTCGTCCGGATCGTAGTGGTGTTAACAACGTAAGGGTGGAAACTAGCCGTACGACGGGTCGTCCGCTGGTGGAACGGGGATGGGGGAATAAAATCATGCAATTCCCTCGCAGACTCCCCGAAATGCATCCTATAGAACACCGAAAGGCTGGCTACTCATCATCATTACAGCCGAAAGACGTCCATTGCTGGACATAGGCCGACGCGACGTGATTATAAACATGGCGAGCAAAAATACGTCAATTTAGGTCAGGAGGACACTAATTTGACAGGTCTAAACTAATATTTTATCTTCTGTCCTTTCCTTAATGAAATAAAAAGAAAAAGATGCAGTGAACTTAAATTTAAATTAGTTTGTAAACAAAGGGAATCGAGGCCAGTGCCTAATATTATGAACGACTTATATACTTTTGTTTTTGTTCTAGAGCAGATAATGACACCGACACCGACATAGCTCTGCGACTCGCTAAACTTAAGTGGCTGTGGACAGAGCACATTGCTCGTAGAACTGATGGCCGATGGGGCAGTAAGGTTCTGGAGAGGCGTCCACGTACTGGAAGACGCAGCGTAGGGAGGCCCCCAATAAGGCGGACCGATGACCTGGTGAAGGTCGCGGGAAGCCGATTGATGCAGGCAGCACAAAATCGGTCAACGTGGAAAGCCTTGGCGGAGGCCTTTGTCGAGCAGTGGACATCTATAGGCTGAAGAGAAAGAAGAAGATAAAGGTGGAAAATAGGTCTCTGTCTTGTTTTGAAGAGGATGCTTAGTACGTATGTGTCCTCCTAATTTTAATTCGGTGAACAAAAGAAAAATGTTTTTGGTAAAATACTTTACCATCAATTCTTCGTAAGTTCAAACACAAACTTGGAATATAACCAATATTATCCATTAACATACAAATACCACCTGGCGTCCAACTGTCACCCAAAATTACAATAATTACAGAACAAATCTGCGCTTGGTCACGCTCCATTGCACAGGAGTTCTGATTCGAAATGGTGCAAACAGGAAATTAGCTTCCGACTTAGAGTTAATTTCGGTGTCGTTTCTATGTTTATGTGATTGATGGGAAATCCTTAGTAAGCAGAATATGGACAATTATATGGGTAAGAACTAAGAATAGAAATAATGATTCTTCTAAGCACGATACAGTAGACAAAAGTGAATGAAAAGATTTAAGAAGTCATCTCAAACAGGTAAGTACACAATGTGTGTTAGATGGCAAAATTATTTGTAAATTTGTTTTCTACATAATTTTACAATCTACCATCCATTGGTATTGTAGCAGTATGAACTTTTTTTTAAAAAATATGAGCGAATCCACACACGTTTATACTTCATACCTACTGATTAAAGGCTACTAAGGTGCAAAACTCACACCTATCGCAATTTACTGGTCACAAGCCACGTTTATTTAACTTCATTGACAGTACACGACCGAATGACACGCTGTAACAGCCGTGTCCATACACAATGTACCGAAACCAACGGATTATCACGGCTACCGATGGAAACCAAACATTTATCCACCCCATTTCTGCATCCGAATATCATGAAATGGTAAATTAGACCTTAAAGAACTAAAGGTAAGAGTGCAAATCCTGTACAAGTGTAAGCATATGTATAGGACTCCGAATAAGAAAAGGAATTAGGGAAAAATTTCAACTCTAATATATTTTGGCCAGGATTACGGATCGAAGGACCACAGTGCATTAACGTATTTAACTGTAATTTTATGTTGTAAAATTCACAATCTTATTGGGAGTCGACGGTATTCTTTAAATGTATAAAATAAAATATTTTTATAACTGAATTATATTTAACGCAAAAGGAAATTTGCCAGTTCATGCGCTTCTCTTGTTTATCTTTGTAAATGAAAATAATCTGACACAAAATACCATAGACGATTTTATCTACTACAGTGAAACTACTAAAATGCGGTACTTAGCAATATCTCCCCACAAATCAGTCGTAACTGCACCGGTGGCTATTAATCCAATGCATTCAGACTCCACCCCAGTGCAGTAAAACCAATCAATTTTTATATATCGACTTTATGTGAGAGGAACATTGTTCTTGTTGGTACACTGACCAGTTAGGCTTTGAATATCTTGTTTCAAAGGAGATGTTTCACTTTGGGACACCACTATGTACGCTATATAAATAAAGAGGAAAAAAAAAGATTATTAAAAAAAATACTTCTAAATTAATTTGAATAAAAATACAAGTGCATTTAAAAACAGTTAACTATAGCGTAACTATAAGTAGATACCTAGAATTAAAACAAAAATTAAAATAAAACATCTCCTTTGCGTCAAATATTTTTCATTTATTTTCTTATTCCTTTTTATCTTCTAATAAACAGTACAACACCCATCATAGAAACAAAACGAAACGTGTCAGGTACCTAGGTTTTTTTTTTTGTTATTTTTACTTTATACGAAACCTGAACACAGTTTGTTCAGAATAAGCAACTGAATCGATTCCAATCGTTTTTACACCATGTTATAGTTTTTTTCCAAATACATTTAGAAATTGTTGCAGTGTGGTTACCGAGCACACAACTCGGTTAACGTAGGATCATAGATCATATAAGGACCAGACCCGAGTCGACGGCGCGTTGTGTTTCACGCGCGCCTCAAAGAGATGTCAGCACATTGTGAAGGAGTCCATGAAGACCGATGCCTCCTGGGTCAGGGTTGCGGGTTGGTTAAGAAAGAAACCGTGGCCCTAGCGCATAGGCAAGTGACGAAACACGGATGTGTTTTAGTCAGTAAAAGTCTGACACGCCCTTCCGCTCCGCCCAGAGCGGAAGAGGTCATTTGGTGATTTCCCATCCCAAACAAAAAAGGGGTTGGTCAGTTGGAAATATGAAGTTAGTTGTCAAGTCCAAAGTGAAACTCCGCGGATACTCAATTAAATCACAAATCTACTGACAACACGGTTGGTGCAGTGGCTGAGCGATTGACTGCTGCACTGCGTGTTGCGAGTTCGATTCCCGCATGGAAAAATATTTGCATTTCCTACAGGTACCTAGTTGTTCCGACTCTAGCTTTGAGGGTTTGTGTATAACATTTAGCACCCACGATACGGGAGTCCTAGTGTGGGGCAATGGTTTTTTAAAATAAAAAAATCCTCCAGAGACACACAGCGCCTATAAGAGTAATAGGTATTAGAAAAAGAATACGAAAAATGTCCACTGGAAGGACTAGAGGCGGAAACAAAATCCGTAACATAAAACATGGAATATTTATTTTAAAAACAATTTAAATATTGCTTCAATAATGAGTTCGGTCAACTCAGAACTTCGGATAACAAGGAAACCAAATAAGCTTCACCTCCACGCAAACGAAACACCCCCTTGGGCTATGTAGTCTTCCAAGTAAAAATATTACAAAAAAACCCCTAGAATTTGAACCGTAAATTGTAAAAAAAACTATAATCAAATATAAAACACATGTGCGCTATCAAATGTCCAGAAGCCTAGCCCCGGGCTAATTGGTCGATGTTTGTTTGTTTATCTGTTTGATTTTGTTTAACATTCATCCCGGCCCCGGCCAGTATTTGTTTAGTCCACTAAGCTAATATACTCGTTTGTTTAAGTTTTTTAATGGAAGGGTGATTTTATTTGATTTTTATAATGTGGTCGCTTCTAAATTTTATTTTGATTAAGTTGATCGAGGGTATTTGAATTTTCTGTTAAAAAATATTTGATAATTGTTTCGCTTTACCATCAACGATTGCATCACTGCTTACCATCAGCTTGGGATTGCAGTCAAGCGCTAGTTTATAATTATTAAAAAAAAAAATCCGTGAAGCGACTTTCGTGTGACGTCCACAACCCGATGGCGATATTCAAGCATTGCAGTTAGACCAATTGTTGGACTTTTGAGGGCTCCAGCTACCCGTAACGACTGCCATTAGATGTTCCTATAGCAACCGGGACCAACGGCTTAACGTGCTTTCCGAGGCACGAGCAACTTAATATGTAAATATAGTTAAAATAAATGATAATAATAAAATAGAATCAGATAGTTTTACTTCAGTAAGTATTTTATGTATCGGTACCTACCAATTCTCTTGTTTTAAAATGACAAGCTGAATCCAAAGCGAGAAGAAAAGCTATAAACTTATTGCCTTCACGATGCGTTGCTAAAATGTATGACAAATATTCATACCACGCAATATATCTAATCCCAAATATTATACTAATATAGAAAAGTATCAATTCTGTCATTCTCCGCATTTAATACCACAAGATGAATTGGCATCACCCGCAAATTGACTATACAGCTGACGTTAAATTTTTCTACCAATTACCATTGTAAAATAATCTGTAAGGTTTCAATAATAAGATTCAAATTTGTATAAGAACTTTTCGGTCATGGGACCAATGGGAAAAGGCCTTGTGTAGTAAAAAAATTGGTACAATATTTGACTGGACATGGTTTGGCAGAGGTCTTAATAAATTGGTGCTGTTAAGTAAGGGTGAAGAGCTTAGTGATTTGACGTTCAGCAAATATTGTAAATTATTTATTACAAATATTAGGTGTGTGTTCGATCGGGTTTTGTGGCTACCGAAGGTTCATGGAATAATTTCTTTTGTTAAAGGAACTAGTTTATATTTATATTATGTATATATATATTGGTATTGCTGGCTTTTATTGGCCTTTTTTAAGGGTCTAAGTTTATATTATTGCATGCAAAATCGTTAACACAAATAAAAAGTAGATAAATTATAATCAAATATTTAAATGATAAATGAAATATTGAAATGATATGAGTGGACATCTCAGGTTAAATTGATCTGCTAGTAATGATAATAAACAATAAAACAGACACACAAACACAATAATTTTATTATGTATTCAACTGTATTTTCTGTTTTATCTAAAACCTCTATTAATAATTTAATTAAGTTTTAAGCGGACTACTAAATGACTAACAACGCAATTGCCAGTGCCTACTACTTCATTTAAACAAGCAAACCATTGCATTTCATATACTTGGTTTATTCTACACCAAGCGTAAACACTTGAAAACCTTTCATTATTCTAACTGTAACACACGAAATTACACCTTATTTCAAAGAACATCAAATGCATTATCGAACGAACAAGCTCGAACAGCCATTGATGTTTTGTAGTAATTGAATTTCAACTTTAATGCTGAGTCCATAAGACAATTTATTGCCAGAATTTACTTGCCAGGGTTGTCCCAAGTTATAACATTTGGTACTATGGTCGAGCTTGGTACTTGAAGTTGATTGAAAACTAACTGTATCTTTGTGTGTTTGTTTGTTGAAATAATATTAGACAAAACGAGTTACGCTATCAAGTCGAGTGTACATCTGTGGCTAGTTTTGGTACTTAAACCATGTATACTAGTGGCTGTAAAGAATTGCCAAGAGATTTATTATACAATTTACATCAGCTCTGATTAGCACCCTAATTGCTTAACACACTACTGTTATCAATTAGAATACTTTTGAAGCATATAACTAATTCGTTGCTCCGTATGTTCTAAAATGTTGTCCGCTCCACAATGAAAATAACGCAATGAATGTTGTGAAACTGTCAAAATTAACTCCATTGCTACTGATAGTGTGTTACGTAATTGCTTCATGAATTCTTTTTCAGGAAATGAACGAATGAAATAGCTTGAAGACTAAGGATTAGGGGAGAGCAGGTAGGATTCGTACACTTTTTATTCTAAGCCTTGTAAAATAAAAACGAATAACAATTGCAAAACGATTTTAATTCCCTTGTATAGCTACATTATCAGGCTTCATATGTAGTGTTGTTAAATTTTCATAGAAGTAATTACCACCGAGATATAACGACTTTATAAAAAAATGGAATTCGCACGAAAGCTCCCCATACGCGGGGTAGCTTCGTACACAGCATGGGGATGATTCGTACGTAGCGGGGAGCCTTCGTACACAGTAATAAAAACTAGACTTTACTGAAAATTAAACATTTATTGAGACCCTCAAAGACACAAAACATCTTTATAATCTAGATTTCTAATAATTAGGTTAACAAGTTTTAATTATAATCAATAGGTAAGTCTTTTATTGCACATTATACTCAAAGAGATCATTTTCGAATTTAAAGATGGTGGTTGTTCTTGTAGAAATACATTTAGATTCCGATAGTATAGAAACCACGTCCGATATAATATAAACTGTCCCTTCATCTTTAATATCGGGAAAAATACATTTCTATGTCCCTGGTTTCTTTCTCATAAATAAATTTTGTATTTTGTGGGACTGTATTTGATTTCTACCTGTCCAACATAATGTTTAACAGATTTTTCCTCTCAAACTTTACCAACACGAAGCTGCCTTCTTATGTTTTCTGCTATAACTGGTACTTTCTTTTCAGCACCAGATCCGTCAGACAACTCGTCGACAGGAGAACAAGAACTTTCTCCTTAACTTATTAAATCATCTTCATCTTCGCTATCAGTCTCAATTGATTTCTTTTGTCTCTTTTGTTTTTTTTTTATCATTCTTATCTATTCTCTTTTTCTCTGACACCAACTTTAAAGCTTGTTTCATTTCCTTAGCCCTCTGTTTTACTTACTGCTCATGCTTTTTTATTACTTTGGTTTATTCTATATCTTCCGGTCTATTTTTCAGGAGTATCCGTATATATTCTAGATATTCTGGGTGTTTTTCCTTTTTGGTCTTATCAAGAGTACTTCTATCCACTTTTAGATATGGACGAATAATTTCTGACGTTATCATTCCCACGCTTGAGGTAGATGGTAAATCAGCAGGGCGACGTAGGCCCTGACATCGATGGCTGATCTTGGTGAGAAGAACTTCGGAATCCGTAAGATCTCGCAGCACGGTTTTCTGACTTAAATTTGAGTTTCGTCTACGGAAACTCTCCACCCAATCTTTACCAGCCATTGCATTATGATCCCAGCTAGGTGGATAATACAGTTTATTTGATTTCGCAAATTCATAAGCCAGTCTCCGCACTTGTAAATTTTCAATCCATGGTGCATTTTGGAGTAGTCTAAGATATACTTGTTCAAAAGAGCACACTTGATTTGATGCGAACTTGGAACTGAAATACGCACTGGAGTAGTACCTTCCTTTTGAGCTTCTTTGTGGTATTTTGGCTTTCAAGTGTCTTTGGTTTAAGTCCATGTTTTTGAGCGGCCATCCTAATCAATAATTTTTTACTTTCAATACTTCCTTTATTGCAGATTTCATAGCCTCCTCATCTACATATCCCGTTTTGGTCCCCTTTTTTATACATATATTCGCGACATAGTTCTGAAATTATACAATAATGAGAGTTTTAGCAACAAACCATAGTAAATTTCATACCACTTCTTGATTGTTTAGGTTCATACATCGTATAGGTACATACATCGGGGTGGATTCGTACAGTATGAATCCACCCCACCAACAACTGTACGAAGGTACCCCAACCTAAATTTTCAAAAAAGTATACCAAAATAAAAATCGCCTTCTTGTTAATCCCCAAACTCACGTTAAAAAAGCAAACTACAACATAAATTCATTATGCATAATAAATAACTTACATAGTTTGATCATTACTTACGGAATTAAACAATTTCAAATAGGTATCCAAAAATTACTTACGTAGAGCGAAAACACCTATCAACTGGCTGCGGTGAACACAATGGCTGCACTGACTGCCCGCTCCACGGCAAGTCTGAGCGTATGAGGGGCCATTACGCACAAAGACACAAAACGTTCCGACGTACACACATCAAAAGTGTCTAGGGATCAAGCATTTTTATGCGGATTTCTTGAGATTGAGATGTGGCTTTGTAATAAATTTATGATTTTATAAATTTATATGGATCCTTTTTGGTGCATTTCATAATTTGAATCAGGAACTGTGAATCAAATTCGAGTAAAAGATGAAAATCAGCTGTCAATATTTTCCCTATAAAAACATACAACGCATTGAAGACATTATTAGTGCTACTGTTTCCCTACTACTGATTAAAACCAACGTTATTATGGAGCGGCGACGTCATTTAAGCAGGGAAGAAATGCTCAGAGCCGTGGGAATGATAGAAGCTGGTTCCCGGCAACGTACTGTGGCTTTAGCTCTGAATACAAGTCAGAGTGTTATCAGTCGACTTTGGACACGTTACCGAAGCACTGGTACCGTGGCTGAGCGCCATGGAGGACGGTATCGCTGCACCACACGGAGACAAGACCGATACATTCAAATCTTAACTCGAAGAGCTCCAACAATAACCGCCATGATGTTAGCCGTGAGGCTTCATCACTCTTCAGGGAACTTAATTAGCGACCAAACAGTCAGAAACCGCTTGCATGAAGTGAACCTTCATTCCCGAAGACCGCTACGGGTACCACCTATAGCAATGCACAATCGTAGGATTCGATATCAATGGGCTCTTGAACACAGAAATTGGGCAGAAGAACAATGGCGTTTCGTGTGCTTTTCTGATGAGTCTCGTTTTGGTATGAGACCGGATACAAGACGTATACGACACTGGAGAACCCCTGGACGCCAACAGCGATTAAAATCCTGCCAGGAAGTCCATCCTTATAGTGGTGGAACCATCATGGTATGGGCGGGTATTTGGATCGGCGGAAGAACTGAGTTGATTTGGATCAGAGGCAACCTCAACGCTCAAATTTATGCTGAAACGATTGTATCAGACGTCATCGTTCCTCTACAAGTGCAAATCGGTCCCTTATTTCAGTTAATGCATGATAATGCACGACCGCACACCGCAAGAGTTGTAAGACAGACTCTCGCCGCAGCTAACATCAATGTCCTGCCCTGGCCTGCTCAGTCGCCAGACTTGAACCCGATTGAGCATGCATGGGATATGCTACAGAGAAGAGCTCTGCCGAATATGGAGGGTATCCAGTCGCAAGAAGACCTTTTTTTGTTGTTGCAACGAACATGGGCGGCCATTCCACAGCGTGATTTGGATGAACTCATTTTGAGTATGCCAAACCGATGTTCTTGTGTTGTTAGTGTTCGCGGTAGAAACACGGATTATTAATTGTTTAAGTTACCCAATAAAATTTTAGAGAAAACTGTTATTTCAGTCTTTTTTTCGAACTTTTGTGTTAGTGGTTCAAATGTCAAATATCCCTTTATTAGGAAAATGGCAAATTTCTTTATTAATGCAAAGGTGACTTGGTTTATCGTTACTGTGACAAACGAAAACACTTTATTTGATGAATCCTTAAAGAAAATTTTAATAATATCAATCAGGAGAAAAGTTATTGCAAAAATATATGTTGATCCCTAGACACTTTTGATGTGTGTATTTGGAAGTGGAGATATGACTACTGTACGAACGCTCCTGTTGTACGAATCCTACCTGCTCTCCCCTAATTTATTCTGCTCCTATTCAAGAACACGTTCCTAAAATATCTTCTCATATAACTCATTATAATAACAATACTTAACACACACGAGACACGATACAATATAGATACAGACCTGATCCTGTAAAAATCTTACCGTGAATACTTCTGCTGTCAATATTTTTAATCCGCAATTCCACAGTGATCCCTAGCATCATGTGAATAGACATTTCATCTTTGTTTTTACGGTGAGATGTATACAGAACCAACAGACTGGAGATCACGTGACCTCTGGAAAGTTCCATACATAAGCAAGTACTTAGATAGCTCAGAGACATAGAAGCGCCGATTCCCATTCAAAAACTAATTTTAAGTTCAGTGGATCTTTTTCTTTATATTTCACTAGCTTTCCGCCCGCGGCTTCGCTCGCGTGGAATTCAGTTATATCACGCTTTTTAGATTTCCTTCGGTAATATCAAATATATAGTATAACCCATTTAATACGATCACGCTTAATACGATTTCTCGCATAATACGCCACTTTACGCCAGTCCCTGCAACATGAGACATATTTTCAACCGTTTAATACGCCCGCGCTCAGGCCATTGATGCCTGATAACTATGTTTTCAAGGGAGAATCTTGTCATGGTGGTAAGGTTAGCAAAGAGAGACTGACTGTCCTGGCCTTTGCAAGTGATTGGCAAAGCAAAAAATCCACGTTGTTTCAAAAATGTAACATCGCTCCCCGTAACATATGATGTACAGTCTCGAGCTTGGATGACCAGCATTCGGTTCATTGAATGGTTTAAAGCTTTAGATCAGTGTTTTTCAACCTGTGGGTCGCGACCCCCTGGTGTGTCGCGATGCTTTTTCAGGGGGGTCGTGGGACTTCTATTGGGGTTTAAAAAAATACATATAAAAGATTTCTGAAGAAATGGAGTAACAATTAAAAGAACAAACTAAACTAATAATTGTAATACACAACATTGTTAATGCGATGGTTGCGCTTGTTTTTCATAAATTAATTTCTCTCATCATAGATCAGTTTTTCCAGTTTCAGAATTAAATCATTTTCCAAGTTTCAACGATTTCTTTCTTTACTGTTTGCATAAATGCAATCAAATATCAAACACTTCAAAGACTCTATTGTTAATTCTGCATATTCTGATTTCCTTTTTGACCAAAAAGTATCCAAAATGACACACTTAAATTCCAATTGCAGCATGCCATCGGAGGATAAATCCAGCAGATTTTCTTTGAGTTTAGTTGATAAATTTGCCTCATGTATAGCTGCATTTATGAACAGATCTAAGATCCACCTTTGCCCGGTGTTCTTTGATATCTCTTGCACTGAGAAGTAATGACACAGTTCATCTTTCAAATTTCCTAACGCCATTTTCATACCAGGTACGAATTAATTGATCTCACATCCAACTTCTGCAATAAAGGACTGTGTCGAAGAAAATGAATCGCAGTTGTTTAGAGATGATGACCACAAGTCAATTTTGTTTGTAAAGCCCTGGATTTTGTCTTTAGCAGTGATGTCGTTTTCATCCCGCGCTAAAGAATTTTATTTAAGATATTGAAAAAATGGAAATGTTCAAATAAGTTGAATAGAAAAGCCAATTTTAAAAGAAATTTCGGTTCACAAATCTGTTTGGAGTATTCTGATTTGACCTGCTGTAAACGCAACAAAAGTTCAGCGAGAAGTTCCAAAACTCTGCCAAATACTTTGCCTCTTGATAACTACCTAACCTTTGTATGATATAGTAAATTTTGGTGTAGTGCTCCCATATCTTCACAAATTTTCGGAACAGTCGTGTCTGCAATGCTTTTCCTTTTATAGAATTTACTTTTATAATAATATTAAAAACTTGACTGTAATCCTGTGGCAAGGTTTCGGCTGCAAGTGCTTGGCGATGGAGAAAACAATGCGTCCAAGAATCGTTTGGCATGTTCTCTTTTAGTCTAGCAATAAATCCACATATTCATATTTTGTGTAGCTTCAAGGAATATGTTACGCAAGCATTAGCGCATACGTGGAAAGCGCTCTACAAAATAGTATTTCTTACATTAAATTTTCTTTGGATTCAAAACGCACAAAAGCGACAGCGAAGCAGACACAAATGTACTTTCTTTAAATTAATCGATGACTTGATCACGAACATCAGTCACCATATCGCTTACCTTGTGTTGAATGGTATTATCAGAGAGAGGTAACCTTTTAAGTTTTTCGACATCTTGTTTACCAAACATACTTTCTGCCATATTAAAGCAGAGCAGCTGGTAAAATCAAATTTTATAAATAGTGTGAGGTTTTCCTGCTTTAGCCACATGTGAAGCTAGGTACTCGATAACTAGCCAGCAGCGCTTTCTTATTTAAGTTGGAAATTTGTACTAGGGACGTATTTGATGTTGAAGAGCTTTTACTTTTCTTTTTAAAAAACTCCACGGGTTTATTTTTTTCATTTGGATGCTTTGAGGTGGCGTAATAACTTCGATGGCTTCATACTTACTCATGATAAAGTTTCAAAACACGTTGTGGTTTATTCTCAATCACAGTAAATTTGGATTTCAAATACTTAGTTATCGATATAGCGCCGTTGTTTTTTTGTTTGATTTTCACCGCTGGCGCTAGAAGTTGACGGTTCTATTGACCTTTTAAGAAGTTTATCCATTTTCAATCATTAGCAATCACTTCATGGAATCACTAAATGGAGGCCTGTAGGTAACTGCTATACTCGCGGGACGAGTTTCCGAGGTAATAATTATGAAAATGAATAAAAATGTTGCATTGGTTGAAAATGTGTCACAGAATAAATAATCATGAAAATAAATGAGAATGTCACAGAGTAGGGGGTCGCGAAATCTTTTTATATACTTAGGGGGCCGTGTCATGAAAAAGGTTGAAAAACACTGCTTTAGAGGATCACTTTTCGATTAAATACAGACGCATAATTCTATTATTAAGATGAGTCAACTCTGACTTTGTCAAACGCCCAGGCATTATCAGCTGTTAATGATTTACACGCTATGTTGCTTTTTGGAGCAAATTGAAAACAAAAGTTGAATTATGTTGAAAATCTAATAACTGCTAATGTATCAAAATCTTTCTGTCAAACCAAATTATGTGATTATTTTAAATCATGTATTGAATGTACTTAATTTATAATAATAAGAACAAAATACATAATAACACGTAGTACGTTAGTTTTATTTTCATAATACGCTTTCTCGCTTAAGACGCGTTTTTGGTGGGGCCCCTGAGAAATCGTTTTAAGCGGGTTTTACTGTATATTTTTAATAATTATAAATTAGTGCTTGACTGCAATCCCGCCTGACGGTAACCAGTGATGTAATCGTTGATAGTAAAGCGCACTAGTTTATTAAGCCTATTCACTTAATAAACTTAGGAATAGGAAGGACGACGGCAGTTGAGCGAGGTGATGCAATGTTAAGCCCATGACCAACACGACCAAACGATGCGGCGCTAGAGGGAGATTAATCTGGAACTCTCCACGACCAAACTCCCGACACAACAACATTTGGCGCATCGTACCCGCCACACAACGCAACACAACTTCTTTGACCTGTCTTCCGTACGGTTTCACCAGACATCATGCTGGAACACGACGAGTCGCTCGGCGGCAAAACTTTGTCTGGTGGGTGGTAACTTCTGCCGGCAGCCGATGTTATGACCTACCACCGAGAGAATATCAAATATTTTCGGGATAAAAAGTAACCTATTATCTAGACCGGACTTTAACTTTACGTCTGCAAAATTTCAAAGCAATCGGTTCAGTAGTTACGACGTGACAGTGGAACAAACAAACACAGACATTTTCTTTGTGTTTATTAATTCCGAAGACATGTGCCATCTACCGACCTGCACCGGGCTCGCGTGGTAGATTACGGCCCACTCCTCAAACAGAGAGGAGGCCTGTGTCCCAGGAGTGGGAACATTATAGCCTGATTATGTATTAACGAATTAAAAAACTTTTTTATGTTTGGGAAACCTAGTTACCGAATTTCTAGCCTGATTATGTATTAACGAATTAAAAAACTTTTTAAGTTTGGGAACCCTAGTTACCGAATTTCTCACGACCATCGAAGTACCAACCAATTACTGAAGTACTACTAGATTACACACTTAAAGAGCATGATTCTAATAATGATCCTATATAAATATCATTTCAAAAGTTTCACACGTTAACAATGATAAAAATGTACCCTATCATCACTCATGGCTTTTTAAATACTGTGTAATGGTAATGTTTATCCCACTTGAGTAGAAGCGTGTCATTTTTAGTGACAAAAAGTACCACCTAATATAAGGACTCAAGTGTCATTTTAGGATTTCGGTCAAATGTTTTGTTTGACAAAAATGTATGTGAAATTTTCACACGGTTTTTTTTATAATTCAATGGCATCCAATGTGCAGCATAAATAAAATATGCACTTATAATTACAGCCATCACCACTTAAGCTGATGATCTGGGAACCTCAAGCTAAGCTGTAATATACTCTCCTTGAAATAACCAATAAATTCACGGGAGCTTATTTAATTTATATTTAAATAAATAATTACTAAGCTCTGTTATAAAGCTATAAATAATAATTAGTAAACAATAACAACATAGAAAAATAGGTGAATATGCTTATTTCGTAAGAAATCTCTTCCAACTGTGTACAGGACCTACGACAGGACAATATATAGGGAGATGTGGACAGCATCTGAATGAGTAACGAGACACAAAAGAAATCATATACTATACCTATTAACTAAATAAAAATTAAAGTAAATATTCCCCGAAGAATCACTGTGGAGACATGAAATGATTTCATTCGAAAATTAAATAGGGAGACAAAATTATAGGACGCAGCAGCCATGTCAATCACGCTGAGGGTGCAAAAATTTGTCTTTAATAAACATATACAGTGTAAGAGGGGTTCGTGGCTCAGTAAAAGCCGCACGCATTGACCAATCGGATTGAGGATATCACAAAACATGTTAAGCTGTTGGTTTCGGTTTCCATTCTTGGATCTTTGGCAATCGTTACGGGTAGTCACGACTGTAAAACCAGACAGTCAGAGAGGCAGTTCCGCTATGTAAAATACAATAGAATAAAATAGACTGCTCTTTATCATGTACACCATATAAAAACTGATTTACAGCTGCTTCCAGATAGTCTGGAAGCCGAGCTCAACCGATGTAATTGAAAAAACGCTAGGCAGCTTTGATTTGAACAATTTATTTTATTTTTTAATATTGTATGTACAAAGCACAGGTCCGCCCTGTATGGATCATTACAGCCATATTCGGGCTGGTGCTGCGAAATGTCACGTGGCTACTTTGGATTCAGTGGAGAGGCGTGCGAAGAGGCTGATTGACGGCCCAAATTTAACTCAGAACGGTCTCCAAAGCCTGGAACACAGGCGTAGAGTAGTCAGCCTTTCGGTTTTCTATAGGATTTTGTTGAGTGTGCAAGGGAATTGCATGATGTAATCCCCCCATCTCCGTTCCACCATTGGACCCATCGTACGGCGAGTTTCCACCCTTACGTTGTTAACACCACTAAGATCCCGACGAAGCGTTTCGCTTCCTATTTTATACCGCGTTAGCTCTTAATAAACTAGCGCGCTTTACCACCAACGTTTGCATCACTGCTTACCATCAGGCGGGATTGCGGTCAAGCACAAGTTTATAATTTAATAAAAAATTAAACCTTATATAATCACGAACACCAATCTCTAACCAACATCTCATCACTCGGCAAGTTTCAATTGTGATTTTTTTAAGAAATTAAGAATACAACGTTGAAATATGACAAATTACATAAACCTATGGGTTCAAAAGTGCTATGTTCGTAACAAAATAATATTTTAAGAAAAATGTAAATATGTATACTTTTGATAGAGACTGCAGTGACTTGGAGCTGCTTTAAAAACTTAAGGTTGTAAGTAATTGGACTTTAAAAGCCAGATCTTTTCTCCCAGAAGTAAGTATACAGATTACTAAAAAAGAAGAGCAAGCGTAAGCAACCATGTAATAACCTAATAAGTCACACGTGCCATTTTGGTGGGCAGTTGTTATGTGTGCCGTCACGCTACCCACGTGGCGGTCACGTGGCGGCACGTGTGGCGTATCAACTGCTGCGACAGAGATTGTAGACTATCAGGATAATTGAGTAGTAATACAGCTCAACAAGGGGATACAGAGAGCTAAAAGCCAAGCGTAGTATATTAAACTACCGGCCGCCTGCGACTTCGTTCGCGTGGAGCTAGTTATGCTCCGCTCCTATTGGTCGCAGCGTGATGTTATATAAAGCCTAAAGCGTTCCTGGATTAATGGGCTATCCAACATAAAAAGAATTTTTCAAATCGGCCCGTAGTTCCTGAGATTAGCGCGTTCAAACAAACAAACAAACTCTTCAGCTTTATATATTAGTATAGATTACCTTGTCATTTAACCGCGAAGAACCTAAATATAATAATTAATTTACCTGAAAAATACGTATAGCATGGCAAGCCAAGAATGAGGGAATTAAATCTTTAAAGGGATTGTTTATTGTGTCACCATAATTAGGTTTTTAATATGTAATAGGATTACGCTCAACCCTTCTCTGTATGAGAGAAGACCTGTGCCCAGCATTGGGACGATAAAAAGGTTGTTAATGATGAATAAAGTTTTAATTTCTGTCAAAAAATCTAAAAACAACGAAAAAATATACTTAGACAGGACCATGATATCATCATCATTTATTATCATACATATTATGTAATTATGTATGTTTCATAATTGACGCATTTTTTTCCCATCAATTTATATTTGTGTTTATTTTCTTTTCTTTTTTGCGCAAATAAATGTACATATTTTATCATTCAAGTAGCTACTATAAATGTTTAAAAAATATCCGCTTAGTAACTATTCAATCAGTTATTATTTCTTAGCACACATTTTAGTGTACCTATTTAATTCAAATTAATGTTTATTCTGTTTCCTAAGTAATTGAATGGGCGAAAATGATATGCTTACACCCACAACACGTGTCTTTAAGTGTATGAAGTGTCGTCCTGGTGCCGGCCACGTGCCGGTCGTGTGCCGACGGATGGTTATCATAAACTGTTTATAATACACGGATATCTGACAATTAGGTACTTTATTTAAGTATTAAGGAATACGGAACGAATGAGCATGTGGTTAATTATATTATTTTTTTAAAGTGAGAGCAGATGAGTTAAAATTGTTTGCCATATTTTCTACAAGAAATTTATTTATTCATTATACAACTTTTTTTTTCTTTATACGAAACCTGAATATAGTTTGTTCAGAATAAGCAACTGAATCGATTTCAATCGTTTACACCATGCTATATTTTTTCCCAAATACATTTAGAATTTGTTGCTGTGTGGTTACCGAGCGATTATGGTAGATCCAAAGACATTAAAATTATATTTACAATAGACAGGACATCAAGAACAAAATCGTAATCCAATACTTCTGGCAAACTGGTCAAAAGTCGCTCAGTCTAGTCTGCGCGTCAAGACGTAATTTGTGTCCACCAAAAATAAATATTTTCTAAGGAAATATGTTATGTTGCGCTTTGTATTACTGTACATCTTGTTATGGTAAAACGACTGGACCTAACTTCAAAATGTTTTTTTATGAATTATTTATATTTCGTCTATATTTCAAATTTAAATAAATTCTTAAATTGTTCTAGAAACTTTTCCATTATTATAATAAGCGCCCTCTATTGTTGAGTAGTTTCACTATTTTCTTATAGAGATGTAGTAATGTTGTTTATCGATTTAGTTATCGATAATACTTATTAAGTTGAAAACATTTTGTTATATTTTATTGACATTTCAAGTATAGCTAAATAAACTTAAAATATTGCTATATTTCTAGTGTATTTATTATTAACTCTATTTAAACAAAATCATGTCATATTAATAAATAAAATTGAATGAACAATTACTATTCATTTACCTAGGTTTTTGTTATTTTAGGTTTCCGAATAAAAATAATGTTGTAGGGGAAAAGTGGATACGATTTGTCCAGATAGACCGTAGAGAAGAAAATTGGCTTCCGTCTGCTTCGTCAAAATTATGCTCAATACATTTTAAAAGAGAAGACATCTACTTTGGAAAGACTTGTCGATCAAATTAAAAAAAAAAGAATCGTTACCTTGTATTAGAAATGAAACAGTAAGTTATTAATTTGTCTTTTCCACTTAACCGTAAAAATTGGGATAAAATTTACTGTTAAGTGGATAAGTACATAAATTATATAACTTATTTATAATAAAATATATTCATAAAATATGTAAGTACGTATACAATATGTTAAGAAAACCCTGTCCGACCCGTAAGGATAATAAAGGTTAGGTAAACACATGACCAAATAACATAATATGAAATTTTATATAATCATCATAGTAACAATACTAATGAATTTTGAAATAATCTTTTTTTACCCGCGAATTAATTCCAACTACCCCAAAATTTGGTACTTTTTAAAAAGTGACAACATTATTTTTGACGGTATAATTCTGAGCGAATAGCGATGCGACCGCATGCCCTGCCCCGCTTCGCCCGCGCCTGTATGGCCTACCGCACATTATTTAAGTTCCCTCTTTTTGCGAAATAATACTTATTTTTTTAGGGGGTTTTTTTTTTAAGTTTTGGCCGGCTTTGTAGGCATTAGTAGAATCAGTTATCGATACCTAACAATACCTTCACGGATCGGACAGGGTATTATTTACATATTGTATGTAGTACAAAGATTGCGAGCTACTTTGTGATTTTTAGGATTCCGTACCTAAAAGGTAAAACGAACCCTATTCATGAGACTTCACTGTTCGTCTGTCCGTTTGTCACCAGGCTGTATCTCATAAACCGTAATAGCGAGACAGTTGAAATTTCCAGAGATTGTGTTAGTATTTTTGTTGCCGCTGTAACAACAAGTACTAAGAATAAAAATAATAAAATATTGAAGGGTCCCTTAAATATTTTATTATTTAATGGGGGCCCATACAACAAACATGATTTTTTGCCGTTTTTTGCTCCATATTAATAACGGAAACAGATAGACGCTTAAAATGTTCACAGAATATTTCGTTATATATTCAAATTACAAATAAATAATGAAAATAAAATAAATACTGAAGGCGGGCTCCCATACAATAACCGTGTTTTTTTTGCCGTTTTTAAAGATAATGGCGTACCATTATCTGGTAAAGGTCTTGCTCCAGCAGACTACCATTTTTGTCGTGATTTGGACAATTATCTACGTGATAAGAAGTTTTCTTCCCAGGAGGCAGTTCTGCTTTCACACAGTTTGTGCAGTCTAGATCCGATCAGAGTTCTACCGCAAAGGTATAAACGACCTTCCTATATATTGATTATAAATGAATTAGTTAAAAATTAAAAAATAAACAATTATTTACATTTTCAGTACTAATCGATAATTTTAACCTTTAACGCCTATTATATTAAAAGAATTATATAAATAAGAAACTTGTAAACTCAAAATTACCTATAATTTTTCTGCTTCTTAATTTTTTTGTTTCAAGCTATCATAATGCGAAAAAACATCGTCGTAGTAACTTATTTGAATATTATCGATAACTTTATATCGAATTGATACAAACCCTACCACAGTTTTTTACATTGCCATTTAAAAATATTTGCAAACAAACGTGTAAAAAGAATAATTTTGCTAAAAATGAAATGCAAACGAAAATTGCAAAACAAAATGCGCTTTATGGCGTAAAAAGTCTATTACACTCAAAAATCGCAATAAACTGATTGTTATAATAATTCGTAATCATAACACATCTAAAATGCCAATAGACGGTGTCACGGAAAATTAATAGTAGCGAATAAAATTCTAAAACAGTTTTTGATGTTTGTACAAGACAAGTTTCACTTAATTTGTTTACTTTTCAATATTTATTTACCCGATTTGAACTATACTAGGGTATTAAATCGGATCTGGCAACATAGACCACACTGGACATCTACCGGGCAATAGCTGAATACATTTTATATAAACTTTTTTCGTTTTTACTATGTGATGTCTCCAATTGTCGATCTAATTTTGCTACATTGTACTAGATGGCGGAACTGAGCCATGGGATCACAGTTTTTCTAAGCGATTTTGACACATGCCCGCTCTATTTTTCTTAAATCTCTTTGGATAGATCATAGTACTTGCGCTACAGCTGACGCCAAAAGTCAACGTACCGCGCTCGCCCGCCCGAGCCCGCACACTCATACTTGATAGGCTGGTGTTTAAACCTCTAGGCCACCATTTTGTACGAAAACAGAAAATTAAAAAATATTTCAATTATGTTGATTCTTTGATATGGTTTCATTGATTACCTAGAGTTATGGGATGTCAAAAACACCATGTATAACCGATTAAAACATTCAAGGTCCCTATACAACAACAGCAGTCATAAGAAAATAACTTTTTCATCCCACCATCTCGGAAAGAGTATTTTTAATCTTCAATATCTGACTGGAAAAGCCGTTTTTATTCTCTAGTGGATAAAGTAAATTGAATTTAGAACATCGTGTGCACTAAGTTTGTAAATTAAAAAAAAACATTAAACCTATTTACTGTTATCTCTATGGTGCCGAATATATCATACAACTTTTTTTTAATTTGTTAAAAACTCAGACTCGGAACCTTCTTGGTGTTCTTTTTTCAATTTTCTTTGTACGCGGTTCTTTACGCGGCATTTTTTCACGTCATTGTTAAACCTTATATTAAAAAAAAGAAACTTGAAAACAAGTGAAAAACTAAAATGAGTGATTCTAGCGACGAGGAAGTTTGTTTGACGCCAACAGAATTGACTGAAACTGTTAATAATGCGCAAATGGCTTTCTACCTCAACAATCACGCGAGAAGTATTTAAAACAGTACGATATGTTCAACACGTGGCGACTAGCAAAAGGAGCCAAAACTTTCTCAGAAAACGTTTTGCTGGCATATTTTATAGAATTATCCGTGAACAAGAAAGCAAGCACTCTATGGAGTACGTATTCGATGCTAAACGCAACAATAAAGTTGCAAAAAGGCATACATATCGATACCTATCCTAAATTAGTAGCATTTTTAAAAAGAGCCTCATCTGGTCATCATCCAAAAAAATCGAAGGTTTTCACAGTATCTGATATTGAAAAGTTTCTTAACGAAGCACCCGATTCCGTATATTTGGCGGCAAAAGTAAGTCAGTTGCACATTCAGTATCTACTTAAGTACATATATTAATCTCAATTAAATAGTATACTTAGTAAATGTTGATAGGCATAATTATGCGTTCATATAAATTTTATTCATTTATCTACTACAATACTCTTTACATTGCAGGTTGTTCTTATTATTGGAATAAACGGAGCATGTCGAACCAATGAACTAACACAACTTAATGTCAAAAACATTGAGAAACATTCAGATGACTTACTATTAATTAATTTACCTAATACAAAGACAAAAAGAGACCGCAACTTTGTCATTCGCAAGGAATACGTAACGATTGTTGAGAAATATCAAGCCTTACGGCCGCCTAACACTCCAATCAATCGTTTTTTTCTACAGTATCGCAATGGAAAGTGTGTTAGACAGCCTATGGGTACTAATAAAATTGGCAGTATCCCACGAGAAATAACAACATTTCTTGAACTTCCAGAACCCCTGTTGTACACGGGTCATTGTTTCCGACGAACTTCAGCCACACTTTTGGCTGATTCCGGAGCTGATCTCCTGTCCCTTAAGCGCCACGGAGGCTGGAAGACCAATGCAGTTGTAGAGGGATACATAGAGGATTCCATCCAAAATAAGTCTAAAATATGTGAAGGCATCGTAGAAGCCATTACACTGAAAGAGCCTCAATCGGAAACTTGGACTGGCCCTTCTACATCAAAAATAAGCCGTTATGAAACACCTAACCATCTCCCTCTCTCTCCAACATTCACGCCAAGGGAATCCGATGAATCGGTACAACTATTAAGTATGACAGACAGTTTACCGATAAACAGTACACAAGTGACTAACACCAATATTACAATACCAAACAAAAATATTACACTCAATTTAAATAACTGTTGCAACGTTACTTTAAAATTTTCTTAATTATACTTTAGTATTATTTTATTATAATTTAAAGATTATTCTGTAATACTTACCTGTCATAATGTAGTAATTAATACCTAAACTGAAATAAAAGTGTACCTATCTTGTGATTGTAAACATTTTTTATTGCATTTAGTCATTTCCTCGCTGAGGTGGAATGAAAAGTTACGTGTTGCACTCGAGTGCAAAGATTTTTCACCTCGTGTCCTTTTGATTCCCTCGCTAACGCCCAGGATTCTTATTTTGAATTTTTATTTTTAATTCAATTTTAGAATCCTTCGCTTGCTCGGTCATTAAAATTGAACACGCGGTTAAAAAGCAACTTTGCACTCTTGTATAACAAATAACTATTATTGCGTCATTTTTATCGTGCTAAAAGCTTTTAACAAGAAAAGAGATTTTTTTTTAAATAATTATAAACTAACGCTTGACTGCAGTCCCGTCTGATGGTAAGCAGTGATGCAATCGTTGATGGTAAAGCGTGCTAGTTATTAAGCCCATTAACTTAAAAAACCTTAGTGAATAGGAATGAAGACGGCAGTTGAGCAAGGTGGTGCAATGTTAGATCCAATAACACGACCAACGATGCTGCGCCAGAGGGAGACTGATGTGGAGACACTCCACGGCCAAACTCCAGACTCAACAACATTTGACGCATCGTACCCGGCACACATCGCAACACAACTGCTCAGACCCGTCCTCCGTACGACAACGAATACTAAAAGTAAATAAAGCGTTAAAAAACAAACTGTGATTAAGAACAGAGGGTGGTTTATCCGTAGCTAAGGACTAAACTTCAAGTTAACAAGCGTCAAATTAATACTTATAAATAAATATTAAATGGAGTCTGCGGCTGCACTCCCACGCATGTCGAATTTACCAATAACACGCCGATGTCACGCTTGTCGCGACTTAATTGGAGCTACTGGGTTGGAATGAAGTTGGAATTTGTGTAAAAATCATTAATGATATTCATACTAATATTATACATATATGCGAAAGTAGCTCTGTCTGTCTTTTACGCTTTCCCGCTTAAACCTCTCAACCGATTTTGATGAAATTTAGCACAGGCAATCTTTAGACCCTGAGAAAAGACATAGGCTACCTTTCATCCCGAAAAAAATTGATATTCCCTAGGGAAATCTAAAAAGCGTGAAATAACCGAATTGCACGCGGGCGAAGCCGCGGGCAGAAGGCTAGCTAAAAATAAAGATGAAAGGCTTAATGTGATCAAAATGGGTTACAAACCTACAATATACAGAATTATGTACATAGATATTATGCATAAGTCAGTCATTAAGTATAAACAATAACAACCGCTACGAGACTACGAATCTCGTAGCGCCTTTTCAAAGTCCGTAGAGAAGATGCTACGCTTTTTTAGAATTAATACTACGGATAAGTTACATTATTGACCGATACGGATAAAAGCGTTTAACATTCGAAATCGTTTAGCGCAGTGGCTGAGAAATGGACTGCTGTGCTGCGTGTCGCGGGTTCGATTCCTGCACCGCGTTTCAGATCTGGATGTTTGTCTATGTGAGCTTATTATATTTGTAATCGCACTCAAGATACAGAAGAAATCTCTAATGTGGGACAAGGTTTAAAAAACAAAAAATTTGAATCATTTATGTAAAATATACATTCATATATGTATACAACGCATTCCATGATTATCCGATAAACTTAACATATAAAATACTTAGTGTTCCTACCGCTGTGTGATACCACTTTAATTATTACTTTTTTTTTCGTCAAGTAAAGCGCCTTCATCCTCCTCTCTCAAAATACTTTGCTGTGCCCGACAGGGTCCATAATTAATATTAATATGTATACCTTAATATAAGAACTACACACATCAAAAGTGTCTAGGGATCAAGCATTTTTATGCGGATTTCTTGAGATTGAGATGTGGCTTTGTAATAAATTTATGATTTTATAAATTTATATGGATCCTTTTGGTGCATTTCATAATTTGAATCAGGAACTGTGAATCAAATTCGAGTAAAAGATGAAAATCAGCTGTCAATATTTTCCCTATAAAAACATACAACGCATTGAAGACATTATTAGTGCTACTGTTTCCCTACTACTGATTAAAACCAACGTTGTTATGGAGCGGCGACGTCATTTAAGCAGGGAAGAAATGCTCAGAGCCGTGGGAATGATAGAAGCTGGTTCCCGGCAACGTACTGTGGCTTTAGCTCTGAATACAAGTCAGAGTGTTATCAGTCGACTTTGGACACGTTACCGAAGCACTGGTACCGTGGCTGAGCGCCATGGAGGACGGTATCGCTGCACCACACGGAGACAAGACCGATACATTCAAATCTTAACTGGAAGAGCTCCAACAATAACCGCCATGATGTTAACCGTGAGGCTTCATCACTCTTCAGGGAACTTAATTAGCGACCAAACAGTCAGAAACCGCTTGCATGAAGTGAACCTTCATTCCCGAAGACCGCTACGGTACCACCTATAGCAATGCACAATCGTAGGATTCGATATCAATGGGCTCTTGAACACAGAAATTGGGCAGAAGAACAATGGCGTTTCGTGTGCTTTTCTGATGAGTCTCGTTTTGGTATGAGACCGGATACAAGACGGATACGACACTGGAGAACCCCTGGACGCCAACAGCGATTAAAATCCTGCCAGGAAGTCCATCCTTATAGTGGTGGAACCATCATGGTATGGGCGGGTATTTTGATCGGCGGAAGAACTGAGTTGATTTGGATCAGAGGCAACCTCAACGCTCAAATTTATGCTGAAACGATTGTATCAGACGTCATCGTTCCTCTACAAGTGCAAATCGGTCCCTTATTTCAGTTAATGCATGATAATGCACGACCGCACACCGCAAGAGTTGTAAGACAGACTCGCCGCAGCTAACATCAAGGTCCTGCCCTGGCCTGCTCAGTCGCCAGACTTGAACCCGATTGAGCATGCATGGGATATGCTACAGAGAAGAGCTCTGCCGAATATGGAGGGTATCCAGTCGCAAGAAGACCTTTTTTGTTGTTGCAACGAACATGGGCGGCCATTCCACAGCGTGATTTGGATGAACTCATTTTGAGTATGCCAAACTGATGTTCTTGTGTTGTTAGTGTTCGCGGTAGAAACACGGATTATTAATTGTTTAAGTTACCCAATAAAATTTTAGAGAAAACTGTTATTTCAGTCTTTTTTTCGAACTTTTGTGTTAGTGGTTCAAATGTCAAATATCCCTTTATTAGAAAAATGGCAAATTTCTTTATTAATGCAAAGGTGACTTGGTTTATCGTTACTGTGACAAACGAAAACACTTTATTTGATGAATCCTTAAAGAAAATTTTAATTAATATCAATCAGGAGAAAAGTTATTGCAAAAATATATGTTGATCCCTAGACACTTTTGATGTGTGTATTTTGTAACATTACCTATGGAATGCAATAATTTATTGAGTATTGAGTATTAACTATCTCTAAGTGACAATAAAACAATACGAAATCAAACTAAGTACCTAACTTTTAAAAAAAGGTGGTAGGCCATAATATCGGCTGCCGGCAGAAGTTTACCGCCCACCAGACAAAGTCTTGTCGCCAAGCGATTCGTCGTGTTCCGGCATGATGTCTGGTGAAGCCGTACGGAGGACGGGTCTGAGCAGTTGTGTTGTGATGTGTGCCGGGTACGATGCGCCAAATGTTTGTTGTGTCGGGAGTTTGGTCGTGGAGGGTCTCCCGATCAATCTCACTCTGGGTTAAACATTCATTCCATCACCTCGCTCAACTGCCGTCTTCCTTCCTATTTACTTAGTTTTTTTTTTTTGTGAATTGGCTTATTAAACTAGCGCGCTTTACCATCAACGATTGCATCACTGCTTACCATCAGGCGGGATTGCAGTCAAGCACTAGTTTATAATTGTTAAAAAAAATCCATTAAATACATGTCATTTCATCTATTTCTCAACGAAGCATTCGCCTTTCCAGTATCGTTTGGGTGTCATAAACTTTCTATTTTATTATTACTAATGCACCCGGAGCAATCTGACCGATTGTCGCGGTGTCAAACCGTTTACCCTTATCGCTTCTATCCGACACCATGGCACACCATACAACACAGCCCCATCTGTCGCGATGCATCGATGCACTGAGAACAATGGTGGCTTTCATGAGGCCAATTTTTATCGGAAAAAATGGATTTTTGGGCCAAAAAATTGTGTGTAGTAAGTTTGGTTAGGAGTAAAGTAGAGAGGGGGAATGTATTGTAAAGTGCAATTGGGTTATACTGACTATGCTCGGTTTTGGTTGATAATAAAAAGCTTTTTCTATGATAAAAATGTTTAATACCGGTCACAGATGCACGTTAGTTAGACTTCGATACCACCACACACCTACCTACTAAACTAAATTTAAATTCAGTCCATCTTTTTTATATGTGAATAGGATTTTCGTTAAATTTACTCTGAGATTATTTGTGGCCTTTGATACACTAAATATTATTTAAGAACCAGTAATTTCACTGAAAACTTTTATTGTTTAACAGGCTGGTTGGATCCGCACCCAATACAACACGATCAACGTAAACAGGATAGGCTCTTAATAAACTAGCACGCTTTACCATCAACGATCGCATCGCTGCTTACCATCAGGCGGGATTGCGGTCAAGCGCTGGTTTATAAATATTGATAATTAATAATAACAATTAATTAATCATAATAATAATTAATTAAGTACTTTGAATCAATTCGACTCTTTACGTGATCAGAGGGCTCAGGACTGGCCTGTTTACCGCTATATTCTTCTTCTTCAGCCTATAGATGTCCACTGCTGGACAAAGGCCTCCCCCAAGGCTTTCCACGCCGATCGGTCTTGTGCTGCCTGCATCCATCGGCTTCCCGCGACCTTCACCAGGTCATCGGTTTATCGCTATACAATGCTATAATACCGCCAGTCTTTGACACTGTTCCAGTATATAACTATGCATAAAAATTATTGAGGCGCTATGAATTTTTTGCTTTTTTCACATTGTTGTTTTAAACGGTAACTTCTACAATGCTCTGCTTAAATTAAATATAGTTTAGTTGAGAAAGAAATTACGAATACTTCCATTAAATCATTGCACAGTCTTTATAACAGACTGATTTATACCATCTACACATCTAAACTACCAGTAAATCACAAATAAAATAAAGTCAACTAAAGCTATTGTACACGAGCGGCACCTGGCCCCAACTCTGCTCCTATGGTCCATTGTGTGCACCCTCGCGCAGACCCTTGGTAGCACAGCCCTTAAGATTTAATTACCGGCCTTTATAGTTACCGCTACTGTTTACTTTTAATACTTTCTTTTACATACTATAGTTTAACCACGATCTATACTAATTTCATAGATACCTAAGTCTTTATTTGCCTTAAACATGGTATAATGATGTTACTGTCTCATTTAAATACAATTTCCACATGTTTAGCGATACAGACTATGTATCAATTGCATGCAAAAATAATAATTATATCAACAATGTCATTATATATCTAATCCAAGTAAATAGTAATGTTATAATAAATTAATGTCAAAGAAATCCTTAATGTCATAAAAAATATGTTTATTTAGCCATTTGTAGGTACAGCTTGTTTTTAAATAAATTCGCATTACTTATGTAACTTAGCTCATTAGTCCTAGCGTGATGTTGAATAGCCTATAGTCTTCTTTCGAAAATTGGGCTATAAAATGGAAAAATATTTCATTAAACCCAACTGGCAGTTTCAGAGAATAACGCGCTCTACCAAACTCTCAGGCGTTATTATTATATTAGGCGTTGTTATTATTATATTAAAAAAAAACAAATATGATTTCCATACAGCTGATATCGCATAAGCCCAGCGGTGACTACGGATAGGTACTAATAATTCTTGATCATAATTTAATTATTTGGCAGGGAGTAGTTTAAATTAATAATGCTGCCATTTGCAATTATGTAACCTAAAAATAGGTATCTATTCGTAATCTCATGCACTTGTGCAATTAAGTACGTCAGCTTCGCAGTTTATTAGTCAGCTTAAAGCCATGTCCATTTTATCAGTCATTTCATAACGTGACATGTCAGCGCTTACCAAGTAATATTCATTTGCAAGTGTGTTAGTAACCGCAACACGTGTTTTAATGAAAGACTAAGTTAGTAAACAAGTCTGTTCCGTTTAGAACATTGCTATTTTATTACTTTGCTTTTCGCTGTTGCTTTATCATTGGATAAACACAAAAGGCTGATTTACACGGTGCAATTTAATTGCTTATGGCATACAATAAAATTGATGCAACAGATGACTTGTATCGTCTAAATGGTGTTTAGACAATGCAACTTTTATTGTTGCTTCAACTTAACTGAAGCCATAGGCAATTAAATTGCACCGTGTAAATCAGTCTTAAATCGGGAATTATTCATCTTTTTCTATTATTAAGAAAATCACTGGAGATAAATAAATATCAATTTAGTATTCTTAAATAATCAGCGCCAAACGTATTTTTAGCTGCCAATTTCTTAATCACGTCTAAACTACCTACCTTAATTTGACAGGGCTGAACTAATATGTGTTACCATACCACCCACCAGACAAAGTCTTGTCGTGTTCCGACATGATGTCTGGTGAAGCCGTACGGAGGACGGATTTGAGCAGTTATGATGTTATGTATATAGGTACGTTGCGCCAAATGTTGTGTCGGGAGTTTGGTCGTGGAGGGTCCCCACATCAATCTCCCTCTGGCGCAACATCGATGGTCCTGTTGTTGGGTTTAACATTGCGTCACCTCGCTCAACTGAACAAACTCTTCAGCTTTAAATATTAAGTATAGAAGTATAGACTAATATTCCTTCTCTGTATGACAGGAGGCCTGTGCCCAGCAGTGGGACGATAAAAAAGGTTGATGATGAAGATGAACATGAACTCTCATTTAGTTTGTTTTGTGACCAAGGGAATCTGCGCCAATAATCTTTGTAAACATTATAACAAACACAAAACAAACAGTTAACAAAAAATCATCATCATCATCATCAACCTTCCGTCCCACTGCTGGGCACAGGTCTCCTCTCATACAGAGAAGGATTGAGCGTAATCACCACGCTTGCTCAATGCGGGTTGGCGATTTCAGACTTATAAAGTCCAGGTTTCCTCAAGATGTTTTCCTTCACCTTTAGTCATTGGTGTCCAAGATAAAAAAAGTACATATAACTTTAGAAAAGTTACATTGGTACTTGCCTGACCTGGAGTCGAACCCGCGCACTCATACTTGAGAGGCTGGTGTTTTAACCACTAGGCCACCACGACATTCCTAGGCCACTACGACATTTAACATTTAACAAAAATAGTGAATTTTTTCACGTCGCTCGGCAACAAGCATTATATGTACAATACGCGACCCAAAGTTCCCAACTGCCAGAGGGTCTCTAACACCTGGTATCATCAACTTGTAACAATCGAAATTATATTGGTACAGACGTTAGCGCATCAGGCTACTAAAATCTGTCTTACTTTAATAGATTTTCAACTTTATTGGTAAAGCATTACGTTCAAGGTTGATTGTGAAAATTTTACTGTTTCAGGTAGCTCGACCTGTTGGTGTTGACCTTTTTTGCTGCCCAAAGGTAGCAATAATATGTCTTGTAACTAATCTATACTAATATATAAAGCTGAAGGGTTTGTTTGTTTGTTTGAACGCGCTAATCTCAAGAAGTACAGGTCCGGTTTGAAAAATTATTTTTGCGTTGGATAGCCCATTAATCCAGTAAGGCTTTAGGCTATATAACATCACGCTGCGACCAATTGGTGCGGAGATTAACAAAAAAATAAAATGTATACTGTATATTTTGGGGTTAAAATAAAATGCTCAAATGACTTTTTACAAAAAAAAAAAATAGAAACCGACATCAAAAAACACTTAAAAGGAAAAAATATTTTACTTTTGTCATGGCTCTAGAAGTGGGTGGCGAGTTAAAGAACAGAAACCTTGAGACATTATTTCATGCTTTTTCAGTGTCTTATTCGAATTTCGACAATTAGATTTTTCACCTCATAACATTAGTGGCAGCCATAACCCATGTTAGAATAAGTTCTCATCAATACGAAAAAATCCCTATCTCAAAAACTTACGAAATTTATAGTATTCCCTAAGTTGAACAATACATAGAACAACGAAAAAAGAATTATGTACTTAAATCAGACTTGTAGTTCCGGAAATATGCGCGCACAAATATGAAAACATACATACATACATACACTTGAAATTCGGTTACAGGTCGAATTTATAACCTTTTGAAGTCGTTTAATAACTAACTCTACGCGAACGAAATCGCAAGCGGCTGCTAATCTATACTAATACAGGGTGTATCTGACATCGTAACGCAAACTTCGCGAAAAGGCTAGACCGCATGCCGCTAATAAAATTATAATAGTCATTTATGTCGTTAATGAACGGTTACAGAATACACACTGTTTAAAAAAAGTGTCGGCTCGGCTTTTGAACGTTGCAAGCGTGCCGCCGTGCGAATTTGTAGGTATAACGTTGATCCCTGATGTGAACTCTATTAAATCAGCTGATAAGATCCTTTTTCGGATTTTGTTTTCATTGCGCTTTTTTATATAATTAGCGAATAATTTAATTTTGACTTTAAAATCTTATTGGGTTATAAAAGTATAGCAATTGTGAATGGTCTGAAGTGAAAAAAAATTACATTTATTTTTTTTAAATCATGAAAAAGCCGACGAAAAATTCCACCACTGGGGGGTTCAGAATCATGTACTGGATCCATGGTACTCGTTTGTGCGTCGATGTCAGATACATCCTTTATATAAAGCTGAAGAGTTTGTTTGTTTGTTCGCCCTAATCTCGGGAACTACTGGTCCGATTTGAAAAATTCTTTTTGCGTTGGATAGTCCATTAATCCAGGAAGGCTTTAGGCTATATAACATCACACTGCGACCAATAGGAGCGGAGCATAAGTAACTCCATGCGAACGAAGTCGCTGGCGGCCGCTAGTTTAACAAATCTTAAAGACTTATGTGATGTCCTGCACAGGTAAGTTAAAATGACTTCACTTCCTTTAATTGATAGGTAAATTTCTTAATGTATTTATGTGACTAAATTAGCACTACATAGTACGTGCGGTGATTAGGCTCAATCCTTCTCTGTATGAGAGAAGATCTGTGCCCAGCAGTGGGACGATAAAATAAAAAGGTTGATGATGATGATGATGAATACGTGCCCAATTTATAATACACATTACATGTATAAGGTGCTCGTTTACGGGGAAAATCATGTTGATATAATACGAGGCAAATTTTCACGCACACCGATTTCAGTTACTTAGGGCCTATAATTAAAACACTCTAAATATTAAGGCATTCACTTCCGCTACAGTTAGATATATCCATGATAAGAACTAAAAATTGGAGATTAACACGCTCGCTGGTCCACCTCCATAGTTTCCACGGTCCAACTCCATCTAGAGTCGTTAACAAAATTTAACTTATTGTTAATTGTAAAATTGATTTACTTACATTCTGTAGTTAAGACTGTAATTCACATTGATTTATTGACTTGTTCTTTGTAATAAAAAAAGAAAAACACATCGTCTCCTTATTCAATTTATGTAAATACTAGCTTTTGTCCGCGATTCCGTCCGCGTGGACTTCAGTTTACAGCGCGCGGTGGTTCCCGTAAATTAAAAAGAGCTCAGTTGATATAAAATAAGCGCCTATTAAAATAATGAGAGCAATATGTAGTACGTCTGCGTTAGCTCCCGTATTCGCAACAATTTTTGTTAGCTGTAACAAAAATTGGCAGTCTGCTCCTATTGGTCATAGCGGGATGTTATATAGCCTATGTCCTTTCTCAGGCTCTAGACTTCTGTGTACCAAATTTCATTACAATTGGTTCAGTAGTTTTGGTGTGAAAGCCGGACAGACAGACAGACAGAGACACTTTCGCATTTATAATATTAGTATGGATGTGAGCAACATGTATCTATCACATAATTTATAAGTATAGTTTAATTTTCAATTATTTTATCCTTTTTGGAATGGTAATTTTATTTAATTTTAGGCGCATCGTCTTCACATAATAATCCTATAAGTAATTATTAATTAATCTTATAATTATTGCAAAACAATTTTAGTTTTTTGATTTATAAAGTAACACAGTGCAGAGTTAGCACGGTGGTTAAGCTATTGACTGCTGCGCTGCGTGTCGTGGGTTCGATTCCCGCACGGAGCAAATATTTATATGACCTATAAGTAGTTGTTCCGGGTCTGGACGTTTGTGCATGTGAGTTATGTTTGTACGCACCCACGATACAGGAGAAATTCCTAGTGGGGGGCAACGATTAAAAAAATTAAAAGACTAACGACGGAGTGTGGATGAAGCCCATTCCTCTCCATATGTAAATCGTTGTGTCTCCCTTTTGGAAGGGACGAATAGGTTTTTTTTTTCTAAATTATAAACAAGCGCTTGACCGTAATCCCGCCTGATGGTAAGCAGTGACGCAATTGTTGATGGTAAAGCAGACTAGTTTATTAAGAGCCAATTCACTATAGCTTTGAAGACACTCAATTTGTAGTCCGACGGTAACACCGCCGCCGGCAAATTCTTCCAGTCCCTCGATGTACGCGGTATAAAGGAGGAGGCGAAATGCTTTGTCCGGATCGTAGTGGTTTTAACAACGTAAGGGTGGAAACTCGCCGTACGACGGGTCGTCCGATGGTGGAATCGAGATGGGGGAATTAAATCATGCAATTCCCTCGCACACTCTCCAAAATGCATCCTATAGAACACCGAAAGGCTGGCTTTTGTAATTTCTGACGTTTCAAAAGTGCCTTTTATGTGCCTGTTTGAAATAAATGCTTTGAATTTAACAATAGATTTTCTATTGTGTCTGTTGTCTGGTAGTACACACGTTAACAAGGTAGCCCCAGGTATAAAAGCTCGAAATCATCGAGCATCAGGACATTCAAACTACATTCGTTGAACAGTAGCCTTCATAAACCATCCAACATTAACAAAACAGAAGAACCAATAGTTGAAGATCGGGCGAAGCATCATGAAACTGAATTTGGTCGTCATTTTCGTGATAATAGGAGCTTGGTGCTGTGAATCGCAAGATGTAACGACGCACGTAATACTATGTGGACGACTTCTCTCCGATCGGCTGGCCCAACTCTGCCACGGTCCTAATCCGGTGAAGCGCGATGTTGGGTTGTGGCTGACGGCGGACGCCCGGGTCCTGGGTGCCTTGCGTGGCAAAAGAGGCCTCGCAGACGAGTGCTGCGCCAAAGCCTGCACTACTGAAGAACTGCTTTTGTATTGTTAGCTACTGTTGCTACCACCTCTATGCTATTGGAAAAATTCAATAGTAAGTATTATGTTGATTGCATCATCATTATCATCTCATCGTTAATCCCAGTCGCATCCGAAGGTTTTTCAGCTTTGGACTCTGGCGTCCGCTTTACCAGTCTAACTGCTGATTTAGGCTAAACTTGGATATTTTGCGTGAAGTGACTGCCGTCTGACCTCCACAACCCGAAGGCGAAGTCGAAGCATTGCAGTTGGACCAATTGTTGGACTTTTGAGGGCTTCAACAACCCGTAACAACTGCCAATAGATGTACGTATGGCAACCGGGACTAACGGCTTAACGTGCTTTCCGGGGCACGACCAGACCAGTGAAAATTTTCATATTCATGCATACAATTAATTGCACTGCGCGAGGATCGAAGCCGCGCCTCTTTGCCGCGGAGGTCTTGTATTATGTTGATTGAATGTTGTAAATATTGACGGCGTAAATATATCGACAGTTTTAGTTCATTAGTTTATATAAAATATCTTGTCTTATCCACTATATGATATACTTACACATTATTTTTTTTTTGTATATGTATCAAATTATTATTCTAATGTTATTTACAAATTAAAAACTATAAATATTTTTTTTTTTTAATAATAAGCTGTGTATGTTGATAGTGATGTGTTTTATTTGATACTAGCTTTCCGCCCACGGCTTCGCCCGCGTGGAGTTCGGTTATAACGCGCTTTTTAGATTTCCCTAGGGAACATCAAATTTTTCCGGGATAAAAGGTAGCCTATGTTTTTCCTCAGGGTCTAAAGATTGTCTGTGCTAAATTTCATCAAAATCGGTTGAGAGGTTTAAGCGGGAAAGCGTAACAGACAGACAGACAGACAGAGTTACTTTCGCATTTATAATATTAGTATGGATTGTACCTACTAGCTGTCCCGCGCCCACGTTTACTGCCCAAAAGGAACAATAAACATTTTAACTCGTCAAATCTTAAATAATTATAAAATTTGCTATACCTGACGACTTTTTTGTAATCATTATCTAGCTTTACAGTTGTTCTCGATAAATCAATCATACAACGTATATTTTTTCTTTATACGAAACCTGAATATAGTTTGTTCAGAATAAGCAACTGAATTAGTTCCAATATTTTTTTTCTTGTTACATTTTTCCCAAATACGTTCAGAAATTGTTGTAGCTCAACATAGCTCACGGCAAATCAGTGATACTAGACGCGACAGGGCCCCACGCCCCTCTGTGCAGTGGTGCAATACGTATTAAGTAAAACTAACAAATAAGATGTTCTATCACTTTCGCGAGTAAATTACATAATAATATCTACCTACACTTGACCGCTACGACAGTGCAAAGCCTGAAATATTACATAAAAACCAACAGATTCCTTTATCGGACCACCAAACGATACAATGAAGACTCTAGTGTAGATGGCGTCATAAAGTGGTCGTCCTCGCTCTGTTAGGACTCCAGCAGCGATAAACGCTGTGAAGGCGCGAATTCAAAGAAATCACAAATGTAAGTAGAAACTGCTGGCCCTAGAAACTCTAATTATAGGCCAGATGGGGTTAGCGCAGAACCGCACCGAAGTGTGTCAAACGAAGACTCGTTATCGTTAAAAACAGGACATAGAAATGTTGCGCTTTATTGTAGCGGTACACGGGAAAATCTTTTTTTGAAGGGAGCTACAACAAACAAAATAATAAGATGTACGCACACACAGCTGGGAAGAAGCGAGCAACCGTATTCCGCATGTCCAACGAGGGTTTCTTATTGGGCTTAACTGAAGTACACTTTTGTGGGCAAGGTGTAAAAACGAATGCTGTTGTGTATCAAAATACAGTCCTGACGAACCTTGTGGAACCTGTTTCTCATATCATGTTCAATAACAGGCATTGGGTAATCCAGCCAGATTCGGCGCTCTAAACCGAAGAGCATTCAATACTGGATGGCGTTACGTGAAATCGCCTTCATCCGGCCGAAGACTGGCCGTCTTCCAGTCCAGATTTGAATCCGTTAGATTACATCATATGGTAACACTTGGAGAAAAAGGCCTGCTGAAAGCCTCATCCTGATCAAGGCATCCTTGATTAAGGCAGCCGCCGATATTGACATGGACTTCGTTCATGCCGCGATAGACGACTGGCCGCGCAGATTGAAGGCCTGTATTTTTTTTTATATAATTATAGACTAGCGCTTGACTGCAATCCCGCCTGATGGTTAGCAGTGATGCAATCGTTGGTGGTAAAGCGCGCTAGTTTATTAAGCCCATTCACTTAAAAATCTTAGAGAATAGGAAGGAAGACGGCAGTTGAGCGAGGTGGTGCAATGTTGGGGGCGCCCCTACCGTTGGGTACGGGGCAAGTTGCGTCCCTGGGCGCCCCCACTGATGCAAAGTATGCAACCCCAGCTGCTGGAGGCGGTAGTATTCACCCTCTTCCCTGAGCGGGCGGGACATGTTCCACCGGCGATGGTTTCACCCTCAGCCACAGACTCTCCAGAAGAGGAGGGCACCGATGTCCCCGAGGTGACGCAAGCAGAGACGGGAGCGGCCGTATCGCGGCTCCGGGCCAAGAATAAAGCGCCCGAACCTGACGGAGTTCCTGGCCGAGCTCTCGTCCTGGCTCTGAAGGAGCTTGAGCCCCAGCTGAGGGGGCTCTTCACGGCATGCTTCGGGCAGGGTTAGTTTCCCAGTGTGTGGAAGGAGGGGAAGCTGGTCCTGCTTAGGAAGGAGGGGCGCCCTGCGGACTCGCCGTCCGCGTATCGGCCCATAGTGCTGCTCGACGAGGCGGGCAAACTTCTTGAGCGTATTATCGCAGATCGCCTCGTCGGCCACTTGTGCGGAGAGGGGCCGAACCTGGACGACAACCAGTTCGGTTTTCGTCGTGGGCGCTCCACCATAGACGCCATCATGCGCGTGAGAGCCCTGGCGGAGGATACGGTGTCCCGGGGTGGGGTGGTGTTGGCCGTGTCTTTAGACATTTCCAACGCCTTCAACACCCTACCCTGGAGCTGTATTAGGGAGGCCCTGAAATACCATCGGGTGCCTCCCTACCTCCGCCGCATAGTAGGGGCTTATCTGGAGGACAGATGCGTCATCTATCGGGGACGTGACGGTGCCGGTCAGCACCAAATGTCGTGCGGTGTTCCACAGGGATCGGTCTTGGGACGGCTACGACTGGGTGCTGAGAGGCGAGCTCCCGTCGGGCGCCGACTTGACGTGTTATGCGGACGACACGCTTGTCACTGCCCGGGGGAGCCCGGGGAAGCGACGTTGGTAGCCACGGCTGCGGTATCACAGGTGGTGGACCGCATCCGGCGCCTGGGCCTGTAGGTGGCCCTTGACAAGTCGGAGGCCATGGTTTTCCATGGCCCCCGGCGTGCGCCGGCGCCGGGATCGCATATCGTGGTCAGTGGGGCCCGGATAGCTGTCGAGTCCACCATGAAGTATCTGGGATTGGTGCTCGACAGCCGATGGGAATTCGGACCCCACTTCCGGCGACTGGCGCCCAAGCTGATGGGTGCAGCAGGCGCGCTATCAACGTTGCTTCCCAACATGGGGAGCCCGAGCGCCGCCTGTAGGCGGTTATACGTGGGAATCGTGCGGTCCATGGCCCTGTATGGGGCCCCTGTGTGGGCGATGGACCTGACGGCCGGAACACTTGCCATTCTGCGCAAGCCGCAGAGGGCGATGGCCGTCAGGGTCGTCCGCGGGTACCGCACGATTTCCTACGAGGCGGCTTGCGTCCTGGACGGATCCCCGCCCTGGGACCTAGAAGCGAAAGTACTCGCGTCATTGTACCGATGGCGCGAGGAAGAGCGAACACGGGACTCCAGTCCGGCGCAGCGGCAGATCGAGCTGCGCCGAGAGGAGCTCCGTCAGGTCCTGGTGGCGGACTGGCGGCAGAGGCTTATGCGCCCTACCGCCGGCCTCGCTACCGTCGAGGCGATCCGGCCAGTACTCGACGACTGGCTCGGGAGAAGGCACGGCTCCCTGTCATTCAGGGTGACGCAGGTGCTGTCGGGGCACGGCTGCTTCGGCAAGTACCTGCGTCGCTTAGGCAGGGAGCCGGACGCTCGGTGCCACCACTGCGTCCAATGCGGGGAGGACACGGCGCAGCACACGCTCTCCGAGTGTGTAGCTTGGGAGGAGCAGCGCCGTGTCCTCACAAATGAAATAGGAGGCGACCTGACGCTGCCGGCAGTAGTGCGGAGGATGGTCGGTAGCGCAGAGTCGTGGGACGCAGTGGTGTCCTTCTGCGAGGACGTGATGTCGCAGAAGGAAACTGCGGAACGGGAGAGGGAGATCTCAACTCCCTTCCTGGGCCGCAGAAGACGCACCGGGCGCCGAAGAAGGGCGGATAACGCCTTCTTCCGCCCCCCATGAATGGGTCCAGGGGCAAGGGCCATGGGGAAGTCCCCGCCCCCTATTCGATGGACCCCGAGGCGGAGACGCGCGCGAGTGTCAGCGTGCGCCTCTGAGGCGATGCACGGGGTAGCTTAACACCCCACTACCCCGTGCCGGAGACGAGGCCCGAACAGACCGGGCCAGCACGAGAGTGTGGGGCTGCGGAAGAATTTAGACTCCCGCGGCCTCCGCGTTTGCTCGTGATAGAAGAGACACCGGGGTGGTTTTAGTCAGTAAAAGTCTGACAGACCCCATCGCCCAACCCCCAGGGCGGCGGACATCCTATGAGGATTTCCACCCCGAAAAAAAAAAGGTGGTGCAATGTTAAACCCACAGAAATCGTAATGACTTGTTATTACGATTTCTGTGGTTAAACCCAACAACACGACCAACGATGCTGCGCCAGAGGGAGATTGATGTGGAGACCCTCCACGACCAAACTCCCGACTCAACAACATTTGGCGCATCGTATTCGCCCCACATCGCAACTGAACTGCTGAGACCCGTCCTCCGTACGGCTTCACCAGACATCATGCCGGAACACGACTAATCGCTTGGCGGCAAGACTTTGTCTGGTGGGTGGTAACTTCTACCGGCAGCCGATGTTATAGCCTACCACCGAGAAAATTCAAAATCGTAAAGGTATTTTGAATAAATTTTATGATTAATGATTAATCATAAGAATCTGTTTTTTTAAGTACATTTTGGTATATAAATAGTTACCTACCGTCGTGAATAAATGTAGCTATTTCATCTTTGTCTTTGTCCATCGACATTGTCACCAGTAATGGTTGTAATACACATTTTTAATGTGATAGTATAACAAGGCGAAACACTATTGGTATTATTATTATTGTCACTGTAGTGAAAAGTCTTTCCTACTCGCTCTCTCTACACTTCTCTCTGATTCAAGCTCATGATGTCGTTTGCCATTAAGAGGACCTATTGTGTCATAATTTTGGCCCATTGGTCGTCTGTTATGCATCAGATATGTTAGCTATTTTATCGATACTATCAGTACTCTTCAATAGTATTACATAAGTCTATCGATTGATATTATCGTCAGTATTTTAAAAGTCAACAATTTCGAGAAGCATATCTGTATGATAATATCCACTCTAAGATATCGTATGAGCCTTGCAACGCCTAAATGCCTCACAAGTCTGTACCTTATATGTCAACAGCCGATTACCTACAAGGTTTTATGATAATTAAAATTAACTTACCTGTCGCTGCTTACTCCAATTGCTGGCAGAGTGTTATGTGCTGTGTAGTGAGTTCTATGTTGTATTGTCGTGTACTATGATAAACTAATAGATACAATTAAATACTTGAATCGTGTGTAAATTAACCGAATTACGCCGCGTCCCGCTAGCGTGCGTTCTCTGTCTTCGAAAACCTCCGATCTAGTTTCGAGACTCCGCTGGCTAAAACTACTAAGCGTACTGTGCGCTGGATTTCAATCACTTATAAAGAACTAGCTGCTGCCCGCGACTCCGTCCGCGTATTGATTTAAAATAAGCGCCTGCTATAATAATGGGAGCAATATGTACGTCCGAGTTTGCCCCCGTTTTCACAACATTTTTTGTTACTGCTCTGCTTTTATTGGTCATAGCGGGATGTTATATAGCCTATGTCCTTTCTCAGGCTCTAGACTATCTGTGTACCAAAGTTCATTACAATTGGTTCAGTAGTTTTCGTAGTCACGAATTGAAATACTAACGAGAGTGGATCGTTAGTTGAGCAACCTGCCATCACTATCATCAGCCGGTAGTAGTCGTCTACTGAATAAAGACTTCTCCTATTGCACGTTTAGCCAATGTAATGAACGGGAATGGCTAACGTACTGCTAGTAACGTTATCCATGTTATTGTAATACTGTAGCATAAAAGTATTGTCCAAATAACGGGTGAAAATACTGACTCCTGTAACACAGGTACCACCTAGCACGGGAGTCAGGGCTTCAAATTGAGTGTAACTCCTTTTTATGTCAATAAAACTTTATAATTATTATAGTAACGGACAAATATCTGATTTGTACAAATTGAAAATTACGAGAATAGTAAAGTTGATATAAATAAATGATGTGAGGTTATCTGATTTTTTATGTTTTCTTTGATCATTATCATCACCCAACTACGTTTAAGTGAACTCTTCGATATTCATGAAAAGCGGTTTGTTGCTAACTTCTGTATTTTTTTTTTATAAGTTATAAACCAGCGCTTGACCGCAATCCCGCCTGATGGTAAGCAGTGATGCGATCGTTGGTGGTAAAGCGCGCTAGTTTATTAAGAGCCTATTCACTCCAGCCTTGAGGACACTCAAATTGTAATTTTAATTTTACATTGTAATGTTAATTTTACATTGTGCTCACATGATAGAAGCAACATAAATATGTAAAGAAGAAATGTAACCCATATATTATGATTTTAAAAGAGTGTCCATGGAGTTTCTTGCACGTTCTTCTCCATAGAGATCTACGCTTTGGAACGTGCAATTTAGCTTCACTTTTCTTGAACTGACCGACATTGACTATTCAAAAGTACCAAGTGATGGTTAATTTGAAATAAACGATTTTGATTTTGATTTTGTAGTGTGACGGAAACACCGCCGCTAGCAAATTGTTCCAGTACCTCGATGTACGCGGAATAAAAGAGGAAGCAAAACGCTTCGCCCGGCTCGTCGTAGTGGTGTTAACAACGTGAGGGTGGAAAGTCGCCGTACGACGGGTCGTCCGATGGTGGAACGGAGAGGGGGGAATTAAATTATGCAATTCCCTTGCACACTCACCAGAATGCATCCTAGAAGACCGAAAGGCTGGCTACTCTACGCCTGTGCTCCAGGCTTTCATATTTCTAAAAACCAAAGCAAGTTGACAAATGAACTATGGTTCAATTTGGACTCGTTCCTCACCGATTGGAAGGAGAAGGCACACCGGCAAATGTCGAAGTATATGGAAGTGGTCACTGTCCAACATTGGGACAGGAGTGGGAGGTGGATAGAGTAAGTTAGTGTTGTTGGTCTTCAATCCAGCTGAGATACCCACCACGAGAAAACAAGCAAGTTTTAAACAGATTAGAATACATTTAGGTACTTATCAGTATTTGTGCACTCTCGTATCTAGTAATTATCAATTACAATAAAACGTAACCAAATCTGCAGTTCATTTTGATCCCTAAAATCCTCGGGGAATGATCATGAATATCAAACGGGCATCGCATAGTCCCCGGCTATCTGATCCGGATTAAACCGGTAAAAAGCGGTCATTATTCCGCCTCTGTGGACCAAATGGGATTTTTTATTTGAGCCACACCTCGAGCTATTGTGTACGGATTGTCACTAGACTGGAAAATTCTATTCCTTTTTTCAAATCACGTGAATTCACTTTTTCGTGAATAAAAATTTGCGGGGCTATAAGGGTCAGTTGTTTGATGCGTACTTAGTTAAATTCAACCAATTGTAAAAAAAATAGTATTGCTAAATGCATTTTTGACAAATTTTTAGTGAATCTTAATGATTAAATTTTTAGTGAATCTTAATGATTAAATTTTTAGTTAATCTTAATGATTAAATTTTAAGTTAATCTTAATGATTAAATTTTTAGTTAATCTTAATGATTAAATTTTTAGTTAATCTTAATGATTAAATTTTTAGTTAATCTTAATGATTAAATTTTTAGTTAATCTTAATGATTAAATTTCAAGTTAATCTTAATTATTAAATTTTAAGTAATGGGTTCACGAATAATATTTGTGCCGATACTCTTATTTACAAATTAAACTATGTTTTATTTCAGTGCATCTTTTTTTTTATTTCATTAAAAAAAGGTATGAGTTGTACCTAGTAATAATTTCGAGGAATAGAGCCTAGGCCAGCTGAAGCTCTACTATAGGCATACAAACTCCTATACAAAACAATGTTTTCATTCAACTGCAAGCAATGAAGACTAAAGTAAAGTACTTTACTTACAAACCTAACTCATTTTGTTGATCCGAAACACGAACCCACACCGAGCCCTCTTTTAAGATGATATCTCGGCACATTAGCGATAATCCTGGAGATAAAGATCAGGTTTCACAATAATATCGGTCTTTGATCTACCCTTGTCAATATCCGCTGGGTGACAGTTATTTGTCAAACTTGTCAAATGGACTGCATTGTTTTTTATGGCGTCAAAACTTGTTTGATTATTCAAAGAAGGTTGAACCATTTTTATTTCAGGTGAATGCGCAGTTGTAACCGAAATTAAAATCTTCTTAAGCATACCATTGAATTGTTAACAGATGTACATATTTGTATTTAGTATGTAGGTAGCTATGGTCTTACAGAGCGACATTGCCACGTCTGACAAAGCTCTCTAAACAGAGATTAAAAAAAAATCTGGAAACTCACTGGGCCCGCCACAATAGCGGCAGTAAGTCCCATCTTTGAGGAGTGGCTAGAGAGGCGCCACGGCGTCCTCACTTTCCGAGAGCACCGCCGTGTCCTCATAGCGGCGATCTCTCGCGTCCGACCCTGGATCGGGCCATGATCCGGAGCGAGAGTGCATGGCAGGCCGTCACCTTATTCTGCGAAGCAGTGAGGCAACGGGAATTCCAGCGCCCTCGCGCCACTAGCCGCCGCAGGAGGCACGACGGCGCGTCGTGTCTCACGCGCGCTCAAAGAGATGTCAGCACATCGTGACGGGATCGATGCCTTCTGGGTCAGGGATTCGGGTTGGAACAACAACAACAAACAAGAAACCGTGGCCCTGGCCTTCGCACAGGCAAGTGAAGAAACACGGGTGGGTTAGTCAATTAAAGTCTGACACGCTCTTCTGCTCCGCTTAGAGCTCCCGCTCTCGAAGTCATTTGATGATTTCCCATCCCAAAAAAAAGGGCGGAAATTCGCCATACGACGGCTCGTCCGATGGTGGAACGGTCAAGGGGGAATCTTCATCATTCTCATATTATTCGTTAAGTTTATATGATCATAGGTACTTTTTGTCTTCTTCGCTCATTCACGCGCTGTCTACATCTCTCCATCTAAAGTCCTGGCACAGGTATGCTGGAAGAGATTTCATATGAAATAATTATCGCCTCTGCAGTTACCTATTATTTGTTTCGTAGGTTTTTTTCGTGGTAGGCCATAATATCGGCTGCCGGCGGAAGACCACCCACCAGACAAAGTCTTGCCGCCAAGCGATTCGTCGTGTTCCGGCATGATGTCTGGTGAAGCCGTACGGAGGACGGGTCTGAGCAGTTGTTTTGCGATGTGTGGCGGGTACGATGCGCCAAATGTTGTTGTCTCGGGAATTTGGTCGTGGAGAGTCTCCAGATCAATCTCCCTCTAGCGCAGGATCGTTTGGTCGTGTTGGTCTTGGGTTTAACATTGCATCACCTCGCTCAACTGCCGTCATCCTTCCTATTCCTAAGTTTTTTAAGTGAATAGGCTTAATAAACTAGTGCGCTTTACACTCAACGATTGCATCACTGCTTACCATCAGGCGGGATTGCAGTCAAGCACAAAAAAAACATATATAGTCAAATGAAACATAAATCGATATAAAAAACAATGCATCTAAAAGTTCGTCCCTTATTTCCAGCACACCAAAACGAATCGATAGTCACACTCCTCTTTATTTACACTACAACAATATAATGCAATTATATATTCAAAATAATGTTAGCACTTGACAATAGTTTACATTTGAATGTAACGGATTAATATGCGGTGGATGGTGACCCGCGAAGTGTTAAAAAGACAATGGTTTGATTTATTGTGGACACGGATTACAAAGATTGGCTGTTCACGAAGTACTTGGCTTGAATCATAACGCCTCATTAAAGTTGCAAATTGAATTAAATATTTTTATTAAGTATATTAAATTAAATATTTTTTAAGTATATTGGATTAAATCTTGCCGCCAAGCGATTCTTGTTCCGGTATGATGACTGGTGAAGCCGTACGGACGACGGGTCTGAGGCCTGAGCAGTTGTGTTGCATTGTGTGCCGGGTACAATGCGCCAAATGTTCTTGTGTCGTGGCGGGTCTCCATATCAATCTCTCTCTGGCGCAGCGTCGTTGGTCGTGTTGTTGGGGTTAACATAGCATCGCCTCGCTCAACTGCCGTCTTCCTTCCTATTCACTCAGTTTTTTTTTTTTTTTGAGTAGGCTTTATACATATAAACTAGCGCGCTTTACCATCAACGATTGCATCACTGCTTACCATCAGGCGGGATTGCGGTCAAGCTATAATATATTAAATAAATAGATTTATTTTTCCTTCGTTATAGATAATAGAGTTTAACACCCCTTAGTCTTAGTTTCAGTAAATCATATATTAAAATTTCGTTAGTTTTAATTTCTACTAAAGGAACAAACCTTATGCTGCAACAGATTTTTTGAAGTTCAGGTACGCTCTTTCATCATAACTTGAGTTGAAGGAGCAAGATCTAATAGAAATAAACGATGTTGGCGCCAATTCCCTTGTGTGGACGACAGCAGGTCAAGCTACCCTAAACTGTCAGATATTCCCAATCAACCTTGAGCCTTAATGCTTCAGAAATAAATTTGAAAATCAAATAAGGATGTATTATAGTAGCTTGATGTGCTGTTGCCTGTAGGTACACAAACTAAAACTAAAAGGTTCATTGCATCTTTTTCATTCTTTTGCGTTAATAAAAGTACAGCAGTCCATTAGAAATGTTGAGAAAGCATCAAATGACCTTTCCCGGTCTGGGCGGAGTGGAAGGACGTGTCAGGGTTTTAGTGACTAATACCCACCCGTGACATTTGCCTGTGCACCAGGGCCCATGGTATCTCTTTTGAACAGGCCTGGCAGGCAACGGTTTTAGTTGACGGGCGAAGGGCCCGGGGAGTCCAACGTCCGTCACATGGCTGAGTTGACGTTGTGATGCGTTCGCACACGCCGCTCAGATGAGAAGAGCAGCCCCTAGGGGCTGCTCGCGAGAGGTAAGACCCGTCGAACTCGCGACGACGAGTCGAGTCCTGCTGGGGGTACCGTAGAATTGGGAGGACCCGGTACCCCGAAAAGGCAGGTGACGAACGCTCAGGTGGTATTTTTATCCAATAAGAGACCGGCACACCCCTCCGCGTCCCCGAGCGGAGGATAGTCCATGAGGATTTTTCCACCATCGAACAAGCGTTTACAAACATATATACTTACATACACAAACAGCCAGACCCGGTACAGCCGAATCGAACCCGCGACACGCAGCACAGTAGCCAATAGCTTAACCACTGCGCTAACCGGCAGTCAAATGTTCCTTCTTCTTTTTCAGCCTATAGAAGTCCATTGCTGGACAAAGGCCTCCCTCAAGGTTTTCCACAACGACTAAACTTGTGCGTCCCGCATCCTTTGGTTTTCCGCGACCTTCACCAGTTTTAGTTTTTGTGAGATGTTCGTTATCGGATGGCAAACTTCCCATTGCTCGCCGCCCGCAAGCCCGCGCCTGCGGTGGCCGGGAGTTAGTTATTGTCTCCCGACCACCAAAGAAACCGATAAATAAAAAACAAGTTTACAATAAAATCAATAGAAAGAATCACATGAAACGACATAATATTCTGGCTGCTTCCGATCTCGGTTTCGATAAAATGCTTTGGATTAGACCCACATTGAATCTATTAAATTTCAGTTCGCTCAGCAATGAGTCGCGTTCATCTTTATTTTGAACACATTCTATCGACAAAATATTATGTTGTACATCTTATTACAAATTACACAATTAGGTAAATCAGTCTTCTTCATAAAGTGTGCAAACTTTGCCGAAGTATAGTGAAACCAGGGTACACGAGAAAGCTCACCTTGAATATTTTTATACTAGCCTTTAAGATTCAATTTAAAAAATCCAAAATTTCTACAAGTTCAGCAAACGTGGTGAATTCCCAGAAATTAATAAAAAATAGCAAACTTATCCCAGCTAACGAGCACAAAAATGCAAATCAACTTACGACATCCACACAAGAGGGGTGAATGGTACCTCCCCGCCCCAACCACCCTATCCCTTGTTGCCCTAATAGCAGGCCACCCCTATCTTAGTGCCCTACTTGTAACGTACTTGCCACCCTCGATTTTAAATGTTGGTACTTTATTTTTTGATGGACAAGCTTAGTATGCGTTTTGAGAGATCTTACTGGAAAAATTTCTGAACATTGCACTATATTTGCAGTATTTATGTTAAATTATATTTTTCTCTTATTATACAGGACGAAAAACTTGAAAACAAGTTTTCTGCCCATCCAACACTCATGCAGTCGTATGCAGCGCTCAAGCATCGGAAATTCTCATCGATCTGATAATACACGCAAGATTCTGTTGAAACGAATACGCATGTGTGTTAACTGCCATGTGTGTGAATGAAGATGCAACACTACGCGTGATTGTTGCAAATCTTCTCTACATTAGCCTCAGCAAACATGAAGCGCAGCAAGCGCTGTACCATGGTAGCCTGTACTGCATTTACAGGTAACCGTAAGCCGCGCCGTAAGCGTTTACATATAGCTAACGTGCGGGACGCTTTTCCACGTTCTTACGTGGAAAAGCGTCATATTAATATACCTACATAGTTTGAAAACTAAAAAGCAGAGAAGCTTGGTAATCGGATAGGATTCATGTTGCACTCGACCGATCGACGTTTCAAAATATACGGAGGAAAGTCGCTATGTCTTCGTATTTATACATTTTACATAAATAAAACAAACCTATTCTTTAAATAATATTTTCAATTCAAACTTCTTGGACCGATTTAAAACTTTTTGCATACACTTGAAATCCTGGCACGCCAAAAAATATAACATGCATATTCGAATATGGAATAAAAATTTACAAGAGATCCACGCGGCCCATCAGACGGGCGCTGAGTCGCAATTTTTTCAAAATTTCAGTCGGTTTCAAAATTTTTGTAACGCTATAGTTTTATAAACAGTTTTTTTTATATATTGTTTTACCTAGACCATCAAAATTACAAGTATCCATCATGGTAAGTAATTTTATTAATATAAGTATTTTTTGGATGCATATCTACTTCAACATATTATAGTTTACTGGAACATAGTGTACCGATAGCCCTAGTATCTCAACATCCTAGATACGATTATGTCATGTATTAACAATATTGTTCATATTTTAAAACTGCTGGTTATGGACACCAGAATTCCTGTCGTTCTTAGTCGTTGTCTTTATAGTGTGAACTAACGGACCTATCATCCTATCAACCTATCCATCACGGATTGCAGATTTTTCCACAAAGCACTTTGATGGTCTTCCTAGACTATAGCATCTAAGATGGCTTCCGTATTTTACTACAAATGTCAATTTGCACGACATTGACAAACTATGTAGGTAATGTCCTCTTTGGATATTTGATGACGTATCAAGTAAACTGACATTTTTACTGGCATTTTTTTGTATCGGGATTCATGCTTTCTGATCGAATGCTACCAAAGCTAGGGAGACTGACTTTCCGCTGACGAACATATTTGTAGGTTCTTTACAATACCTACTAGAACAACTTCTTTAACGAGTCAATTTTTTTACATGAGCAGAGGGAGTGCATCTCAGTGCACGTCGGGCAGGCGGGAGTGCAAATGGGGGTGGCATGCTGGCAGCTCTACTGCCTGGAACACGGCATCCGTCCGGACGGAACCCTGCCGGCCTACGAACAAGACTCTAATGCGGCCGACTCCTGTTTCAACACCTTCTTCTCCGAAGCCGATCGAGGGAAAATGGTGCCGAGAGTTGTGATGGTGGATTTAGAGGCTACTGTTATTGGTTAGTCTTAACTATATCTAGGATAGTTTAGATACTTCTGCATTGACTCAGCATTATATTGGTGGAACCACAGCGTCCACTTCTCTAGCACACCTACTTCTAATTTGGGCAACAATTTGGTTGCAAGTCACAACCAATCGAGTGTCTTACAGCTGGTAAGTTCGGTTGGACATTCCTACTATGTATCCCATACCTAGATGATATCCATCCAGACGAAGCAGCTAATTAATTTAGCAATGGCTTTCAGAATTGATAGATTAGAGACTTATGTATTAATTATAAATAAGTCTGTTCTTAAAATAATTCTACCGCTTTTCTATTATAAAACTTGTGACCCTCGATTCTTTTCCCAGACGAGGTCCGTTCAGGCGAATACCGCCAACTGTACCACCCGGAACAGCTGATCACTGGCAAGGAGGACGCGGCTAATAACTACGCACGTGGCCACTACTCCACCGGCCGTGAGGTACTCGGTCCTGTCATGGAGAGGGTCAGGAAGTTGGCTGACCAGTGTACTGGTTTACAGGTTAGAATATTTTTACTTTTATAAATCATTGTTCTCTTTGAACCGTGCACTGTTGGAGGGAGAACTGCTTTAAGTGTTCCATAATGAAAGGGTGCTGCTTGTGCATGTATTTGTGTTTTACCGTGTTTTTTTTTTTTTAAATTTCGTTTCTTACTACGTGAATTGCCTACTTCATCAAGTTTCAAGTAAGATCAAGTTTCATAAACCATGTTGATTTTTTATTTTTATGATTGGTTTCATTTCGACGTCCGATACTTACGTCAGAGCATTAATAATAATAATAATAATAAATTTTTATTTATTCGAGTATCAGTGACTCATTTTGTTAGTAACAATTTTAAACTTACTTCTATGTTAGCTTACTAAATTCTACAACACATAAATAGGTACTTAAAATAATATAAATACAAAAAACATAGCACACACAAAACAATACAAAAGCAAATAATATTACACACATAGCACAATATAAATACAAAACATAATAAATACACGAGATTATAAACACAAAGCACAGCACAAAGCGAAACAGATAAAAGAACAATCACTGGTGCTACAGGCTGGTGCAACTGAAGTGGAAATCTTGGAGCAGCGATTTAGATAACCACAGTCGAGTCTGCTCGCAATACATGTCAGAATATTATTGGAGCTGGCCCGCACCCGCCGTACCAGGGACGCGCATCTTTTACGCATTGTGGCGTAAAAACAGTCCACCCTTGCATCTGCAAACATCCCTGAAGCGCTACAGTATCGGGGCAATCCCAACAACACCCGGAACGCATTGTTGTATTGCACACGAAGGGCATTGTACGATTTCTGAGTATAATTAGCCCACAGACTACACGTGTAGAAGGAGGTGCAATACGCCCGAAACAAAGTAATTTTCACTGATACAGAACAACGTGTAAATCTACGAGCCAACATATTTGCTCTAACCGACAACGCCCTCCTCTCTCGTTCTATATCTTCATCATCCTTGAGGTCAGCGGTCAATAGGTGTCCGAGGTATTTGGCATTACTTTACGTTTTTTTTTTTTCTTGAATTCTATTTTTTTTTTAGAATTTACGACTTATTTGCCTAAACTATCTATAATTGAAACAAAAATTCTAATTAGAATTGAATGCATTCTAACTATAATTAAAGTATATGCTAACTAGACTCTTGCAACTAACAATTGCTCCAGGGTTTCTTCGTGTTTCATTCATTCGGCGGCGGGACAGGCTCCGGTTTCACTTCGCTCCTCATGGAGAAGCTCTCGGAGGAATTCGGCAAAAAGAGCAAACTGGAGTTCGCTATCTATCCAGCTCCACAAGTAAAAATTCTATATTTTCCTTCTTAATTCCCTTTGTATTAATAGATGCTGTCCTATTTCCAGATCAATATATACAATTATAGGTAAAATCTAATATTTTTTTTTTGAATTTTCTGTATTATTAAAAAGCTAAGTTCCTTTCGACTTCCAAGTTACTATTGGACAGTTGTTTGAAATGGTTGCTTAACGTAACATACACGTAAGAATACGTGCTCGTTATTATCTCGGGGTAGGTAAAGATAAAGACCATAATTTTGTAACTATACTCAATCGGTTTAGTTAACGTATTTCAACGTTGCCAAATTGAATAGTACTCTCATATCATGAATTCAAGAAAAATTATGATACAAATATGAATTAAATATCTAGATATATTACCTATACATTACATAACGTATGACAGCCTCCGTGGCGCAGCGATAGCGAACGCGGCCGTTACGAAAGGAGGCGCGGGCTCGATCCCCGCACAGTGCAAATATTTGTGTGCATGAATATGAATATTTGCACTAGTCTGGTGATGCCTCGGAAATCACGCTAAACCGTTGGTCTCGGTTGCCATACGCACTTCTAGTGGCAGTCGTTACGGGTTGTTGGCGCCCTCAAAAGTCTAACAATTGGTCTAACTGCAATGCTTAGATAGCGCCTTCGGGTTGTTGAGGTCAGACGGCAGTCGCTGCACGTAAAATATCGAAGTTTAGCCAAAATCAGCAGTTAGACTGGTAAAGCGGACACCAGACTCCAAAGCTGAAAAAAAAACTGCGGACGCGAAAGGGATTAACGCTGAGATGATGATGATGACATTACATAACGTATGAATACCTTCATACATTGAAGCTACCTACCTGAAGACAAAATATGTGTACGATTGATGCGACTTTTTTCACTTCCTGTCAACTTGTATTTAAAGCTTGTATTGTGCAACCAGGTGTCGACAGCAGTGGTGGAGCCCTACAACGCGGTACTGACGACACACGCTACCATCGGCCACTCGGACTGCGCCTTCATGGTCGACAATGAGGCTATCTATGACATCTGCAGGCGGCGGCTGTCCATCGAGAGGCCCTCGTACGCCAACCTCAACAGGCTCATTTCACAAGTGAGGACTTTGCCAATGCTACTTTGCCGGGATAGTTTGTGCTATGGGACGTGAATTTTATGTATTTTTATACAATTTATTATAAGGAAAAAGGGAGTCAGGACTTGTTTGTTATAAAACTGGCCACTAATAGATAATTATTTATACTGTCACTTGTATCGGGAAATTCCAGGATATAGGTCTATAGCAAATGTTTCATAGAACAAATTGCTAATTATCGTCCTTTACCCCAATAGGTGCTGAACGTAGAACTCCCAAAAGTTCATAAATTTCAGTTTCAAGATCATTCATTACATTCTTCCTCAGCCTATAGATGTCCACTGCTGGACAAAGGCCTCCCCCAAGGCTTTCCACGATGACCGGTCTTGTGCTGCCCGCACCCATCGGCTTCCCGCGACCTTCACCAGGTCATCGGTCCACCTTGTTGGGGGTCTCCCTACGCTGCGTCTTCCAGTACGTGGCTGCCACTCCAGAACCTTGCTGCCCCATCGGCCATCGGTTCTACGAGCAATGTGCCCTGCCCACTGCCACTTAAGTTTAGCGACTCGCAGAGCTATGTCGGTGACTTTGGTTCTTCTGCGGATCTCCTCATTTCTGATTCGATCACGCAGAGAAACTTCTAGCATAGCTCTTTCCATTGCCCTTTGTGTGACTCGTGAGCCTTCGTATGAGGCCCATTGTGAGCCCACTGTGTGTATTGCCCACGTTTCAGTTCCGTAAGTCATCACTGGCAACACACACTGGTCAAAGACTTTAGTCTTGAGACACTGTGGTATCTTGGACGACGAGAAGATGTAGCGTAGCTTCCCGAACGCTGCCCAGCCGAGCTGGATTCGCCGAGACATCTCTTTCTCGAAGTTGGACCTACCTAGTTGGACTTTCTGTCCCAGGTATATATACTCGTCAACAACTTCGAGTGCAGAGCAACCAACTACAATTGGAGTGTGTGCGACATGAGAGTTCGACATGATCTTCGTCTTATCCATGTTCATTTTTAGACCCACTTGTTGGGAAGCTCTGCTGAGGTCATTGAGCATTTTGCCCAAGTCTTCCAGGGTCTCAGCCACGACCACGATATCATCTGCGAAACTGAGATTAGTGATGTACTCGCCGTTGATGTTGATGCCAAGTCCTTTCCAGTCCAGGAGCTTGAAGACATCTTCCAACGCAGCAGTGAACAATTTAGGAGATATGACATCTCCTTGTCTCACTCCACGCTGCAGTTGGATCGGTTTCGAGCCCTGATCCTGGAGACGGACTGACATGGTGGCGTTTTTGTACAAACACTTTATCACCTCAATGTATCGATGGTCAATTTGGCACCGCTGGAGAGACTGTAGCACCGCCCAAGTCTCAATCGAATCGAAGGCCTTCTCATAGTCCACAAACGCCAAGCATAGTGGTTTGTTATACCCCTCGGACTTCTGTATAACTTGCCGCAGCGTATGAATGTGGTCTATGGTGCTAAAGCCTTTTCGGAAGCCTGCTTGTTCGGGAGGCTGGAAGTCGTCGAACCTGTGAGCGAGACGATTCGTGATGACCCTAGAAAACAGCTTGTAGACATGGCTCAGGAGGGATATCGGTCTGTAGTTTTTCAGGAGGGTATTGTCACTTTTTTTGAAAAACAAAACCACCACGCTCCTGTGCCACGCCTTAGGCGTGGCACAGGAGCGTGGTGGTTGGTGCAGGAGCAGGGCTTCATTACATTAATGACTGTGAAATAAAATTTAATTCTTATTGTATTTAATCCGTTCTTGTATGGCAGAAATGTAAATTCATATAGCATTAGAGAAATCAGCGATACAAGCAAATATTAACGATGATATGGATTTAGACATTACAGATCTCTAAATTACAATGAATAACACTCGTATCAGAATTGATTCTGGTTATAATTTGGTAGGTATATATTATCTTATTGGTATTAGAAAATCGGAGTAAATAAAGCCACGCATTCCGTAAGCTCAAATACTTAATCTTTCCGAACATAAAAATAAACCTTTCATGGTCTAAATAAACAAAGTTGGGACTTAGATTCTAGAGTTTACTTAGACTAAATTGTTGACTCTAACTCTTTCGAGCAAAAACATCAAGGATTTCGATGAAATTCGGCACAGTTTATAACCAGGAATAACTCACTTCATTACATCTCGGATTAACACTGTAGCCTTTTTTATCCCGATACTCCCATTGAATCTGAATCTTATGGGGGTAAAACCGTAGGGCTCAAAACCCGCCACACTGTTCCCAACTCACTGCAACTCCTGAAAGCCAGAATCAACAGTGGAGACCGCCAGAAAAACGCCGAGCAATGAAGCTCGACGAGTCCCGGAGAAACGTTTCAACTGTCTTGGGTCCCGCAACGAAATTAATCAGAAAAGAATAGCGAAGGAGTAAGAAAAAAGATATTTTTTCCACTTCCCTCCATAACAAGCAGGAGATAGAACAGAACTAGGCCAATCGGCACAAAGGGACATTATTGCAACTGGGAGAAGCCCAGATTGCCAAGCACCACGGAATAAAATTTGATTAGGTTAATGGGTCCTAAGTAGGTATGTGCTGTTACAATTGATTCCAATAATAGGTATGGCAAAAGCGCCTGAACGCACGGAAATTAGTTCTAGTTTCAACAAGGTCCGTATAATAAACAACTCCGGATGTAACTAGTACACTATCCAACATAATATTGCGTTCATTCTGCCAAAGAATACACTCCCACAAGATGTGATGTGCGGACTGTTCAAATTCACAGTTCGATGTAGAACGTTGACACAAAGGCGAAGGAACAAACCTTTAAGAACTTTAAAAGGATAGGGCTCAGCTATTAGTATAGTATAAAACAACAAAAAGCTTTGCTAACAGCAAAATGCAAACTTGTTATTTTCAAGCAACTGTTGGGATGCCTCCCTCGATTTCCTAGTAAGTTTTTCTTCTGCCCAGGTGGTGTCGTCAATCACAGCCTCGCTGCGTTTCGACGGCGCACTGAACGTGGACCTGACCGAGTTTCAGACGAACCTGGTGCCCTACCCGCGCATCCACTTCCCACTCGCTGCCTACGCGCCTGTAGTCTCCGCCGATAAGGTATGTAATGGACACGTACGTATGTACGGAACTCATGTTTTAAATTGTTCAAAAGTCATGTTATGATCAAATCAGAATGTTTAAATTCTCCACACAGTCACTTAGTACCATATACATGCTCTGGCACCGCAGTGTGCACGTACAGTGTTGTTAGAGATAGACGACACGGTTACCATACGTCTAGCGCTTCAGACCAACTAATTATTTAGTGTAAGTTTTCATTTTGTATACCTAGTCAAAAATCGCGTTAGTCCTGTGTATAGTTCAATCGACCAGCCCCCTAATCGGCAAACACATTTTTGTCAAATGATTGCGACTAGTTGGTATCAGTTGGGATCGTTCGGACCGCCTATTGGTCCGTTCGGCATATGTATCCAGGTCGAACCCATATATACAGTATGTTAAATAACAGAGGGCGTTCCCTTAAACTCGTTAATATATATCATTAATAGATTAAAATAAAAATATCAGCATAGAAAAATAAGCATAAAAAATCCGAATAAAAAAAAATTCTAATTGGAAATAAATTTGAAACCTCCTGTTTTAAATCAAAATAGTAGTAGTCATGTATAAATAAATTGCGACGTTGCCGTCTTTCATGTTCGCGGGTACAGTGTGTTTCTTTTACATGACAATTTAAATTTTTTATTGAATATTTTCTTATTGGAAAAAATTTTAAAACATTTTGTTTTCGAATGGAAATATGTTTTTTAGCATGTATGTATGCTATACTATTTCGGGTTAACGGGAACGCCCTCTGTTAGTTAACATACTGTATACCCAAACATCATCTGTTGTTACTGACTTTACGAACCGAGATATACACTGAGGGGAGAGGGAACAACAAGGTTTAACAGGCACATTCATAAGGATATATAATTTTGTTTATCCTGATTATGTCACACAAATTTCAAACAAGCGTTCTTGTAGACTGATCGACTTTGAACATGTATATAGGACATTTCCCGTCCAATACATTTTTTAATAGATTTTTGATAAGTTGTCGGATTTCGAGTAGTCTGTGATGATTGTTTTAAATTAAAAAACTGGCCAAGTGCATGTCGGACTCACGCACCATTACCCACCACGTACCATTACCTACGTATCATTGATATTACGCGATAATAAGCGGTTTACGATTTACGAGGTACTAATAAAAACTACTTACTAGATCTCGTTCAAAAGTTTTCGTTGGTAGTTTTTATAGTAATGTAGTACATCATATGTTTTTTTTAGATCTTCAATTTTCTTATTTTAGAAGTTACGAGGGGGGGGGCAACATATTTCCACTTTGGAAGCGTCTGTCACGCAAACTATTCGGTTTAGAAAAAAATATTTTAGAAACCTCGATATCATTTTTGAAGACCTATCCATAGACACCCCACGCTTGTTTGATGAAAAAAAAAATTGGTATAGGGGGGAGCCCCCAATATTTATTATTTTTGCATCAAAATCTTAATGCGGTTTGCAGAATACATCTACCTACAAAGTTTTAACAGTATAGCTCTTATAGTTTCGGAAAAAAAGCTGTGACATACGGAGGGACAGACGGACAGACAGACATGACGAATCTATAAGGGTTCCGTTTTATGCCATTTGGCTACGGAACCCTAAAAATTAATGGTGAAAAACACATCCGAATCACTTGATTCGGATGTGCTTTTTACCATTAATTTTTTTACCGACACCGTTCTATAATAACAATCGACTGAGAAAACATAATTAAGAAACCCCTCTGTTTTGTAAAATTGTAAAATCTGTGATCTCCCCAGGCGTACCACGAAGGCATGTCAGTGTCTGAGATCACAGCAGAGCTGTTCGAGCCTCAGAACCAGATGGTGAAGTGCGACCCTCGCGACGGCAAGTATATGGCTTGCTGCCTCCTGTACCGCGGCGATGTGGTGCCCAAGGACGTGAACGCTGCCATAGCCGCCATGAAGGGCAGGGCGGGGATACGGTTCGTGGACTGGTGTCCCACTGGGTTTAAGGTGAGATTCTGGAAAATGTCTTCAGTTTCAACAATTTTCTTCCACCGGACCTTATCTACCATCATTTAAATACCAAATAAATTTCGCACAAGTAAAACCCAGAACTCTGATTTTATTTAGAAAAATCAGTGACTATTTTCTAATATTGGCCCCCTATAAAATTTCATAATTTCGTTAAGGTGCGATTTGTACTCTTCAATCATAATCTTAAGATGTTTAACAAATAAGTTTATTGTCCAGGTGGGCATCAACTACCAGCCGCCGTCGGTGGTGGCGGGCGGCGACCTGGCGCAGGTGAAGCGCGCCGCCTCCATGCTCAGCAACACCACCGCCATCGCCGAGGCGTGGGGCAAGCTCGACCACAAGTTCGACCTCATGTACTCCAAGCGAGCGTTTGTGCACTGGTACGTCCATTAGCATAGCAATAGTTACGAGGCTTTTCCGCAGCATACTTTGAATAGCGGTGCTGAAACATTGGTAGAGACGGCAGTACCTACATCAAGCTACTGCGTGTCATATGACTTTAATTTTCAACTTTATCGCTAAAGCATTATGGATCAAGGTTGATCCGGAATATTTGACCGATTCGAGTAGCTTTACTTGCTATCGTCTTTACATTGAGATTATTGGGAGAGCAGTACCTGCCGCCTTTCGGCGGGAACATTGCAAGGAAAATAACTATACAGCAGTAAAATGCCAACTGTAAAGATGTCATACTCTCATTCTCTTGTTACAGGTATGTAGGCGAAGGCATGGAAGAGGGGGAATTCTCGGAAGCGCGTGAAGACCTCGCGGCTCTTGAAAGAGACTACGACGAGGTCGCTATCGAAACGTCGGACATGCAGCCCGGCTGCGACGACGAGCTATGACGTGACCACCGCGGAGAGGGACGCGCCCCCTCCCGCCGCACCCCCCGGCTCGCCGCAGACCGCGCCAGTGCAGCTGCGCCGCTACTGCGACCGACACGACACGACGATGCGCCGCGATGCGATGCGACGTGACGCGATGTGACGCGACGCGATGTGACGCGACGCGACGTGACGCGACGCGACGTGACGCGACGCGACACGATGCGACACGACACGCGGCGACAACGGCGCACGCGCACAGTTGCTCAGCACACTGTGTACAGCACGGCCCGGGGTCTACGCTTCTGCTGTACCTGTACTTTAAGGTCCTCTACATTTGCAACCTACACAGATATGAAGAGTAACGTCGAGTTCGGTGCACAGTTCGACTTGCACCCCATGCGCTGGGGCCGGTCTGTACGTGTCTAGACATGGCGGCTGCGCAGCGTCGCCGCCGAAGCGGACGCCACAAAACCCGCGGCCGCACGTTTGTTGATATTGATTATAGCAGAACTGTGAAAATTTATATAAAGGTTCGAAAATGTCCGCGGAGGTCGGATGATGCTCGAGTTGCTTGTTGCCCACCACCGTCGCACCGACGACTGCGTGGCGTGACGGAGTTGTGCTCCCTCGTCACTCTCAGAAGTTTCTCCGTCGAGCAGTCTTGCGACGTTATATTTTTGTTTTTTTTTTATTTTTCTTTGGGATAGTTTTTAAAATTTTATAGCAAATACTGGACGGAGAAATGCAAAGTTTTTTTATATTATTTTTACAATTAACAGAAATTATGTGGCAAGTTTTGTGGCGAATCGCGTGTGGTGTGAATGCGGCGCTATTGTTATAAGTGTAATGTTTATTATTTGTGTACGTCTGTCTTTGTTCAAAATGCTTCAAAAACTCTAACATTGTTCTGTTTAATGTCCTTGTAACAATAAAATGTCCAGTTTATATCCATATATGATTTTATTTTTATTTCTAGTAGGTACACATTTTTATTTGGCGCACATTAGGTATTCCATAATACTTAATCAAAATTGTTCTAGACTAGAATTGAAAGGCTTTGGTTCTAGATAAGACTTGTTCGGGTATTGAGAAGAGTCGACTTTTTGAAAGAGCAAGTTTCCTTGAAGCCACGGATACACTAGGGGACCAATGTACCACAAGTATTGCCGACATGTCAAGCGAGCTGGCCGATTTCGCCCCCGCATGACTGGTGGTCCCCCAAGATATTCCCCTGGGGGGACGACAAGGAATGCCTGACAGATATGGCGACAACGCGCAACTTATGTCCGCAGTCCGAAGTCTTGCGACTTCGCGGAACTTCGCCTGACATGTCTGGTGACATCGCGCGACTTGTGTCCGTAGCAACGTAGTAGTAAATGTAGATAGCGACACGTGTCGCGCGAAGTCCGGTAACGTCGTGCTACTTCACCCAAAGTCGCTGGCGACACGTGTTGTATGACATTTGTCCCGTAGTGTGTCCGTGTCTTGAGCCAACACGTTATCATCTAAAGTAGGTACTCCCTTTATATTCGTGTAGTGTAATATTACCCTCCATATTGCTAATTACCGATCATTCCTCACACTCTATTTTTTCCTTTTCTTAGGCCGGGCCTCCACCAAAGTGGAGACGAGCGGAAAGATGTTTTATAATAGAACTAGCTTTCCGCCCGCGGCTTCGCTCGCGTGGAGTTTGGTTATATCGCGCTTTTTAGATTTCCCTCGGGAATATCAATTTTTTTCCGAGATAAATGGTAGCCTTCTTTCTCAGGGTGTAAAGATTGTTTGTGCCAAATTTCATCAAAATCGGTTGAGAGGTCTAAGCGGGAAACCGTAACAGACAGACAGAGTTACTTTCGCATTTATAATATTAGTATGGATAGTATGGATTGTGTTATGGACACATCTCTCCGCTCAGCTACAGTGAAGATTGCTGTGCGGAGATGTGTAGCACGCGTGTACGGCGCGGCGCGTTGGAAGCGGAGATGTGAGCTATGCCCAGACGACGCGTAGTGGAGACAGACGATGTCACCCTCCCCCCTGTCGCCCGCCAGCAGCAGCGTGTCAGAATACGTACTGAGCTCTCAACGCCTCGCACCTGAACTGAAAAACATCTCTTCTCGCACAGCACACAGCACACCGCACACATCTCCGCTTTGGTGGAGTCTCGGCCTTCCTCTATCCTGTAGCATTTAGAACACCTGATAATCAAATTGAGAGAAAAAAACTAAATTAGTACTAAAAAGTGTTTAGTTACACGATTGTTGAACACGTAGGTGCGTTCTAACCAGATATACTTAGTTGCAATCCATGTCTTTACGGAAATGCACGCAGATGTGCAGAGCTGATTGTAGATTTTGTATCGAACACTCCCTCTCCATTCATATATCCCACCAAAAACAGCTGTGAAAAATGGGGCCAAGTTCCTCTCTGATAATTGTTCGCCTAAAAAAGGGTTAAAATAAAATCCAATGCTAAATTTCAGTTTTGCACTTAAAATTCAGCTTGATTTTTATTGATTGTCGCAGCAGCATGACGAGTAGGTGGCAGTTGTCTATGTTAACCTTCAATGCTGTAAATCGTTGAGTAATTGCCTCGGCTGTCTATGGTCTTCATCATCAGATCTACTAGAGATCGTCGTCATAACCCTTAAGGGTGCAAAGTAATAAATGAATTAAATCCAAACACAAGGTCACTCCTGTAAACTGTTGAGGAGTTCCCTGAACCGGCTTTTGCCTTCATCATCAGACTCCTAATGGCAGTCACAACCCACCTAGATGTAAAGTTCTTATTAATACAAATTAATCAAGCACAAACACTAGGTAACGGCTGTGAATCGTTGAGGAGTTCCCTCGCCTGTCTCCCGGCTGGATCATCAGTTTTTCTCCAGACTTGTGATGCTTTAAGAAAGCACTGGTAGCCAAGTTGTATCGGCTGCGTCTGTCAAGTTATAGGTCGCAGGTTCGAACTCCGTCAGGCGCTATACTTTGTGTAAATTATTTCATCACCACTGCTCTCCAAACGGTGAAGGAAAAGATCGTGAGGAAACCGGCGTGTTCTAGAAATTTCGAAGACATGTGTCATCTACCAACCCGCACTCGGCCAGCGTGGTAGATTACGGCCCATTCTCTCTCATCGAGAGGAGGCCTGCGTCCCAACAGTGGGAACAATGTAATGCTTTAAAACACAGCACAGCACAGCACAGGCGTAGAGTAGCCAGCCTTTCGGTGTTCTATAGGATGCATTTCGCGGAGTGTGCGAGGGAATTGCATGATTTAATTCCCCCATCTCCGTTCCACCAGCGGACGACCCGTCGTACGGCGAGTTTCCACCCTTACGTTGTTAACACCACTACGATCCGGACGAAGCGTTTCGCCTCCTCCTTTATACCGCGTACATCGAAGGACTGGAACAATTTGCCAGCGGCGGTGTTTCCGTCGGACTACAATTTGAGTGTCTTCAAGGCTAGAGTGAATAAATAGGCTAATAATAAACTAGTGCGCTTTACTATCAACGATTGCGTCACTGTTTACCATCAGGCAGGATTGCGGTCAAGCGCTGGTTTATAATATGTAAAAAAAAAACCTAATGAAACAACTTAAAAATGCACTATGACTTTTAAAAATTCCTCTTGATTTCTTTTGATTTTGTCCTTATCATGGGACCACTATTTATTTGATTATCCTATTATCCTATTTCCAAAAAAAAAAATAGAACGATCAAAATCGGTTTATAAACGACGAAGTTAATTCCGAACAAACATAAAATAGCATATTATTTACGGTGGAATTCAGTAACCTCCTCCTTTTTGAAGTCGGTTAAAAAATACTTCTAATTTCCCTGCATTTTGACAAGTTTTTGACAATTGTTTGTCGCCGAGATGAGCCTGAGACTAGATTTTGATCGTTTTAAATTACGAGAATTGATCTTCTGGTTACCAAATTTCAGCTAGGACAATTGGAAGTAACCTGAAGGTTTCGCTTACCGGACATATTTCAGGATCTACTGAAGCTATATCTATGAAATTTAGTATAGGTACTGCTTTGGTACTAGTATACAACGTGTAACATAAAGGGTATATACATAACAAAGGCATGGCATCTTTACATGATATCAAACGATATTGGAAGGGTTTTTTTAATTCTATATCTTTATGTTAGGAAGTTATGAGGAAAAACACCGCCTGTGATAGGCTACTATCATACTAGTCGCACAGAGATATTGAAGACATTTATCGGATTTTGGGAAGTAACGTGACGGGTAACGAGTATTTATTAGCATATGTAGTGTGCTGCCACGTTTGTTATGATTTTATTTTAAGAAACACACGAAACCGAAAAGGAGAATGCCCGTTTTGTTAGGAGATTTGGGCCCCCAGAAAAAGTTTGCGTGCCATGGTGGTTTTAACTTTATTTTGAAGAACTACAATTACCTTTTCAGATCCTGAAAACAATTTATAACTTTTCACCCTAGTTTCCGAGAATTATTGAATTTTTTCTGATGAAGAAATTGAGGTTATTAAACTATATTTTGTCAAAAACATTTTACATTAAAACAATAAAATATCTTTATTATTAATATTGATTCCCAAATGAAATAAAAACATTAGATATCATCTTTTCTTGCTAAATAATATATTAAACTGTTTACCTTGCAGTCAGCGGAAGTAGGTTTTGCTGGCACCAGTAGAAATAAATATACTTAGGGCTAAATTGGTTGGAGGAGCATGTGGCTACGTTACAACAGCCACAAGGAGATATCTTAAGTTAAGCTACTTGTTCAGATTGCACATGGGTGACCATCCATTACAAACTTCACCTGGATGGCTGCTAGTACATTCAAACTGTTGATACTGGGTGCATTATTTATACTTGTTACGAGTAGCTAGAATCCCGCAAGTGTGACAACCTCTTACCAGGAGGTAACATGTTATAACCCAGTGTATCAGGTGTGGAGGTCAGATGGGCAGTCACTCTTTGAGCAATACTGTATTCAGCTGCATCGGTTAGACTAAAAGCCGACCCCAAGATAGTTGGCAAAATGCTAGGTACCTAGTATACATATACGTGTATGTATGCCATATAGGACAGCATCTCCTGCAAGCGACAAAGTAAAATCACTGCCCTGCTACTTAGTAAGATCGCTGTGCCATCCATGATTAGCTGTAGTTTATTTAGAAAGGGCTTAATTATAAAGGAGTTTAAAATATAGTAAATGCTATACAGATGTTTAATAAGAAAAAAAACAACCAATTAAAATAATAGACATTTATTCTTCAAGGAATATATTGTCTAGAAATTGTGCTGGAGCGCTTATATCATTAAAACGACTTATTCCTAACGATTTATTCCTAAATATCGAGGAACAAACTGTTCATTTAAACAATTTCTCACAATGTTAATCTTTTTTTCCAATGTGGATCTTGGCATTTTAAAAAGAGTTGATAGTCTTTGATTACTGTCACCTGTTCTGAGTTTTACTAAAAATATACTGAGAGCAACAGAAGGATTTGGAAAGTGATTGTATAACAAAGGATTACAATTTAAAAGTTCATTGAACTGCTCTGCAGTAAGTCCTAACCAATAATGGCATAAATGAGAATCCATTGAGTTTATGTCATTAAAGTCTAACTGTCTCTCACTCAGTAGCTTTTTCAAGTTTACTGAAAATATCATCTACTTGAAATCCAGTAAAATCGGAATATGGTGCTTCTAGTTCATCCCAACGATTGCTATTTAAATGATATCGGCAAATTCTTGCAGACAAGGGAATATACACTTTATAATTTAATAAAAGAACTTCCTTTAAAGTACCTGGTACCAATAGACGTTCAATATTCGCACAACCAGGAAATAGGCAATGACGTGAACTTGCCGATACCCGTTTATACTTTTGTGAGTTAATCTTTGAAAATGATTGACTTAATTGTTGTTCCTGAGGTGATGTTGGTTGTGGAACCAGCGGTGGCAGTGGTGATGGTACAGGAATCATCGTATCTGTAATTATGTTTCCATCCATGATACCAGTCTCCGGTGCAGACTCCACAGTGTGTTGGCTACTGCCAGCAACGGGTTGCCTCTGGACTTGTCTTGATGCAGCCGCCCAACAAGGAAGACAAACTCGTTCCAAATGCAACATCTAAAAACAAAAATATTATATTTAGATACTTGATATTCATTAATATTTAATTAGTTCAACACACATACATACGCATTCATACATTAAGTTTAAATAAATAAATAAGAATAAACACTTACGTGATGTGCTGGTGTCCATCTTAGTATAACATTCCTTTGAGGACAATCTTGACTGACTCTATGAGTTCTACGACTTGCTATTAACAAGCCACATGCATAGCATATGTTTAGGTGTCCAAGAGCAGGGGATACAAGTGACAGATTTGTGTTAGATGCTGTCTGGTTTTGTAATAATACAAAACATTCCACAAACAGGATGTCATCAGACGATATCTGTAAAAAATGACAAAATAAAATGTAAGTTAGTTTAGATAGTTAACTAATGAAGTCATATAAAATACATACAAAGATTATTTAAATTCAATTTATTACCTCACATCGATTTTGGTAAATACCTAATTGTAAAGATTTTTAGATAGAATTTTTAGACAACTTTTAGGTAAAAAGACATGCTAAGATTGTTTACATTTAGTTAGCTACCTAAACCGATACACTGTAGTTAATATGCACATTACTTCATGTGCTTAAAATCCATTATAAAATAGTTTTTCCAGAAATGATAGATTATAGTAAATGTATTATCCTCATTTATTCATTGTATATACCCACATTTTTTATTATTTCAATAAAAATAAAAAACATTTAATAATAAATGTATTATTATTAGGGAATAATTAGGAGTATATCCAGAAGATACTCGTAAGTCTAAGGTCAATAACTACCTAAAAAGTTCAAATAATTATGTGAATCTACCTTTTTGCAATATGCCGACAACATCTATAACTATTGTGTGCACAACAGCGAATGAGAAGTTAGCAGCCTTAATAAGGTTTTTTTTATTCGGTGGGTAAAAATCATCTTGTATGACTTCTCTCGCTCTTGGGCGGAGCGAGAGGGCATGTCAGACTCTTACTGACTAAAAAACCCACCCCGTTCCATCTTTGCCTTTAGTACCGGGACCAGTCTTTACTTTCGTAGTCCAGCCCCGGCAGCCTTAATACGGTAAGTATTTCAACTTTTTGTCAACTGTTAATTTCGGATTTAGGTAGAGGAAACAATACTCTTAGATATTTTCAATTCAAGATGGCTTTTTGGTTGGCCAAGTAGGCATCCTAATTGTTCATAAAAATATTGTTAATAACACAAACTTACCAATGTAGGTGTTACCCAGGATCTCAGAAGGATAAGCATTGGTTCATCTATTTCTTCGATTTGACGTCTACGAAGATTAGGCGCTAGACGTAAAGAGCAATTAACACACCGGCGAGACAAAGAGTAGTTTACTCGACTTCTACCAGGTGCAGACATTTTTCCGGAGTAAAACAAAAATATCACTTAAAATCGAGTCAATTTGCTCACTTATCACTAAAACAAGAGTCCAATGCTCACTTAAACTAACAAAAAACATAACATAATTGTTTTTCGGTGAGCTAAAATCATCTAAGTGACAACCCCTGCCTTTGGGTGGATTGGAAAATAATGTCAGACTTTTACTGACTATTGTAACTTCATCTTGGCACTTTTAGTGACCTGAATAGAAATATATTTTATCGATATTTTCAATCGATCACCTCGTTCATTTAAATAAGATAGTCTGTCGTCTACCTGGCAACATTCAGGTTAAGTTATAATGGCGGAACTAGCTTAGATTCAATAAAATAAATATTAATTTTGTTTTTCAATGCTAGGGTACAAGAAATTCTGAAAAAAAATAGTTAGCTTTATAAAATTACGACTTGATTTTTAATAAGAAAATATTCTTGACACTCTATCACAAATTAGGGGCCCATCGGGTGGCATTCTCCTTTGGTACCAATTTTTTGAGTATTTTATTTTGAGTTGAAACCCTTCCGATATCATTTGATATTATCTAAAGATGCCATGCCCTTGGTATGTATATACCCTTTTAGTTACACGTTGTATAATTACGCAGGTACAATTTTATCCCTGTAGTTGCAATAGCCATTGAGCTGCATGATGGTCATAAGTGGGTCGAAACAGGTCGTGTAAATAGTGCACGGCATCTACGCGACCTGTTGCTGGAACTTGGCCAGCGCGATACCATGAGCTTAGTTGTACTACTCTGCGCCCTCGTCCCGTAGGAGACGGCCTGGATGGCAAGAGAAAACAATCCAACTCTTGTAAACCGTAGACGCGGGCTTGCCGGTGGCAAGATACACATTGCTCGCGGTAAAGATCAGGCCTAGGTTGACATGGCGTTGCGTTCCACGCGGGCCTCAAAGATATGTCAGTACATACATCGTGACGGGGTCCACTAAAACCAATGCCTGCCAGGGCTATTCGAAAAAGATAACCCTGGCACAGCCAAATGAAGGAACACAACTTCTCAAAGATAGAGGTTCGGAAGATGTATAGGATTATAAGCTAACTCTGCTTGAGAGTTATAAGATTTAGGATGACGTCAATATAACGCGTTGTTCGCATGTGGTGTTATAGATATCGCTACATATCATTCTCAGACTTAGTTTTACTTTTGATAAATTATGTACTTATCAGCAATTTTAAAAATATGTAAACAACAAAATCAACACATATTTTTTATTCTGAATTACATAAACAATCTAATAATATTTATATTTATCTTATTCAAAACATTAGGTACTTTGTACATAATACATTTTCTTGTAATAATATTATATTAAAATATTTCTTACCATAATTTACAAACGGAAACTGCAATGAAACCCTTAAAATATCTTTCTCTTGAATAATGCTTTTGAGTTTTGAAGCAATTGTTAAGAATACTTTTTATTAGGTAACCATTTCGATTTGAAACCGCAAGCAAACACAAATAGATGGAGGCGATCTGTTTTAGTAAGTAGATATCACAAAACATTTGGTGTATAATCCTCAACAAACTAATATTATGATAAAATTGATATTGTGATCATATAGACACCATACAACCCATACACCTTGCATACATACACCTTGCATACATACACCTTGCATTCATACACCTTGCATTCATACACCTTACATACATACCTACACCTTGCATACATACACCTTGCATTCATACACCTTACATTCATACACCTTACATACATACCTACACCTTGCATACATACACCTTGCATTCATATACCTTACATTCATACACCTTACATACATACACCTTACATACATACCTACACCTTGCATACATACACCTTGCATTCATACACCTTACATTCATACACCTTACATACATACCTACACCTTGCATTCATACACCTTACATACATACCTACACCTTGCAACTCATCCTTACTAATACTATAAATGGGAAAGTGAGTTTGTTTGTTTGTTTATTTGTTCCGCTTTCACGCCGTAACTTAGTACTTTACGTCTGCAAAATTTAAAAAAATTTGAGGTGTAAAGTCCGGATTAAATAATAGGGTACTTTTAATCCCGGAAAAAATTGATATTCCCGAGGGAAATCTAAAAAGTGCGATATGACCGAACTAAACGCAGACGAAGCCGCGGGCGGAAAGCTATTTATTTATAAAAGAAAAATAACCTACAATCTCTTCGAAAATGGTAATCGCATTATAATAATAAGGGTTCACATCTCAAGTTTTCTAAAAAAAATATATCAAAATATAACATTAATTGTATAATAAATAGGAAAATACAGAATATTTTCAAAATTAACAGTTTTGTTTATTTTATATTATAATAAATTATGTTAGGATTTAGGTAGGTATAATATACAAGCCATTATTTTTTCAATATGAATAGAGCAGACTCCGGATCCAGATTGGCCGAAGCAAGGAAAACCTATTCTGGTGGAGATGACTCCGCTTTGGTGTATTAATGTGATGCTGTTGCATCAAAGATGGGATAATTAATAATGTGTGTTTGTCTTGTCAGCTGCACGTTACAGGAACTGCTGGTGATGGCGCCTAAGAAAAGGCCGAGTTCTGGATCGAGTCCATTTAGATTGCCAACGACACGCTAAGAAGTAGAGCTAGACATTAATTTATCACTACCAACATTTTATACGCAGATTCATTCTCTATATATAGCTATTTTATACGTTTCTATACACGTTAAGCGATATTTTTATGCCTTATATAAATTTAGATTATATGTAGATGTCGATACAAACTAAATACAAACACACTAACCTACAGCATCTACGAATATTTATATTCCAAATACGTACTTTTCAGAAAACTACATTTTCATAAAATTCTGTGCTTTTATATAAAATACAAAAATAACAATGTTTTCGATATGTTATATTCATACCAATGAGACATCTATTTTTTTTTATATAACGATTTAAGACTTAGGCTTCGTATGCACTGGTGACTTGCTTAGCGTATAAAAAAGAATTCGTGTTGTATGTTGCTTGCAGTGTTGCACACTCCACCTTATTTCAAATTAAATAAATATCAACCTTATTACATTCACAATGAAGTTCCTTTCAGATTGACCAGTACTAGAAACGTTTGAACATGTAACGTTAACTTTATTCCGTAGGAATTAAAGTTTTATAACTTTAATTCCTACGGAATAAAGTTCCATAAACTCATGTTTGTTTACATAGTGGGGATGATTTTGAAGATTCTTAGCGATTGTTTCTATATTTTAAAAGTGCTTTACAGTTTCTACATCAAACATACAGCATAAAAATATTATCTATAATATAGACATTTTTATAATAATATTTTTCTTTTTTTCGTAGGAAAAGGGCGTTTAGATTGAAACTAAAGACACTTATAATTTTAGCTTTCCCTCAATCATCATCATTCTCCTGCCCTTATCCCAATTTATTTGGGGTCGGCGCAACATGTCTTTTTCTTCCATGCATCCCTATCAGAAACCATCTCGGCAGTCACCCCCTTCTTAGCCATATCATCCTTCACACATTCCATTCATCGTTTCTTTGGTCTTCCCCTACTCTTATAGCCAACAACATTCATAATTAAGACTCTCCTCACGACATTCTCCTCAGTTCTCCGTAACACATGCCCGTACCATGACAACCGATTTCCACACAACTTTTCAGCTACCGGTGCCACTTTCAGACTTCCTCTTATGTACTCATTTCTTATTCTATCCATTCGTGTAACACCACACATCCCTCTTAGCATTCTCATCTCGGCTGCATGCAATTGCCTTTCATTCATCCCTTTCGTAGCCCAACATTCTGATCCATACAAGACAGCAGGTCGGATCATGGTTTTATATATTTTCCCCTTAAGTTTAAGGGGAATGCGGGAGTCGCAAATTGTTCCCGTGACCTGCCGCCATTTCATCCACCCAGTGTTAATTCTGTGCTTAACCGTCCGATCTATTTCGCCATCGCTTTGCACGAGTGAACCGAGATACCGAAAGTCGGAGCAGATTGGTAGGAGTGCGCCATCAAGGGCTATGGCTCCAGAAGTGGAGAGACCGCCGAAATCGCAGAACATATATTCGGTTTTGGTTCTGCTGATTTTCAAGCCAACATTCTCCAGCTTCTGTTGCCATTTCTCTAATCTGCTCTGGATCTCAGGTCCATCTTCACCGACGAGAACAATGTCATCGGCGAACAGCATGCACCAGGGTGCCTCCTCCTGGATGTCCGACGTAAGAGCGTCCATAATCAACAGGAAGAGGTACGGACTTAAAACCGATCCCTGGTGCAAGCCTACCGCCACACTGAACTCGTCGGTATTGCCAGCAGCCGACCGGACGTAGGTACGAGATCGACTGTACATAGCACGAATTAACTCTACATACTTCCCAGGCAAACCTTTCTCTTTCAGGGCCCACCACAGCACATCACGAGGTACCCTATCATACGCTTTCTCCAGATCAATGAACACCATGTGCAAGTTCTTGTGTGCACGTCTGTACTTCTCGCACACTTGGCGGAGTGCAAAAGTGGCGTCCATTGTTCCTCGACCTGGCATAAACCCAAACTGGTTTGGGGTAATCTCACTCTCCTCTCGCAATCTTTTCTCAATCACTTTCTCCCATACCTTCATACTATGTGACATGAGCTTTATCCCTCGATAGTTGTTACAGTCCTGTACATCACCTTTATTCCCTCAATATGAAACAGATATATTTAATTAGTTATAATGTTTATTTTTAACATAAATTACAATTTAGTACACTGACTTCATTAAAAGTCCTGACAATCGGCCGTGTGTTTACATGAAAATATATTCGTATCTCTATGCTCCCGACATCATTTAGCCGTACATCTGAATGTATCAAAGGTATTCTCGTAAAATAACTTTGATATTTTTATGTACAGTAGATGCACACCTTAATGGCCCTTCAGAGAATACATGTTGTACCGAATGATTTCTAAACCGTCTTCAAAATGTATTCTTTTTACGTAGGTTCCTTTATTTGAATTGAAAACCTTCAGAAAAGAACAGCTTCATATCGTGATAGCCAATCAGCTCACACCTGCAGGGTGATAACGTAACACACTATGAGTGGCAATGGGTTTCATTTTGACAGTTCAACAACATTCATTGCCTTATTCATGTTGTTGAGCGGACACATTTTTGGAACATCTGGAGCAATGGATTAGCAACATGCTTCATAATGATTCCAATTGATAGTAAGTAATAGTGCGTTTCGCAATTAGGGTGCTGGGCAGTTACTTTATAATTTCTTAGAACGAGTGGTTTCTTTAAAATTAACCGAGTTACAAATACTATAATATAACACTTCAAAGTTCCAATGGTTGCTTGTTGAAGTTCTGTTTAATCAAAAGCAGTGGAGGGACATAGAGGGGTCCGTGCTATGAATAACGTTGAAAAACACCGACGTACAGACATGTACTTAAAATATAATAATAAACACACTACCACTGCCATTAACGTTTATAGCCACGCAAAAACCTACACTACCCTAAATTTCAAAACGCCCTAATCCCTATTTCCAAAACCCAATCACCCTTTCTCCCTTAAACCGTCTCCTCTAGCAAGGAGTCGGCCCTCTTCAGCTAGAGCTTCCTATGCGGCGGAGACTCGGAGACGCTCGGGGTGAGCGAGAGGCGCCGGATGTTGGGCTTGTCGTACTCCTCCATAGACATGGCGCGCGACATGCGCCGCTCCACGCCGGGCGGCGGCAGTGACGTCAGCAGGCCCTGACCCTGGCAGAACAGCAGGAGGGACTGTGCTATTTTTGCTGGCTGAAAGGCAAACATGTTTCATAAAAAAAAAGTAATATGATGTAGGATCTCCAATGAGTGATTGAATTGTTCACTTGTGCTTTGATCAGGAACACTTTCAGATTCTAAATAAGTTAGTAAATATAATTCGGTGGATAGATTACCATAATCTTAGCACATACGCGTTGTTTTTGCAAAATTGGCGGCAGGAAGTAATAATAAAATAAAATAAATATATTTTGGTACAATTGACTACAATGGAGGTCTAGTTATTTATATAAATAACTAGACCTCCATTGTACTAAATGTACATATATGTATTACCACAATAAAGGTCTAGACAGTAATATGTATAATTAACCTAAAACTTAGTAACACAGAAACAAAAATGATGTTCAGGGGTAAACTCGTCGTAAGAATTCAAATGTAGGTAAAATAATAATAATATTTATTTGCAAAAAACATGGTAGGTATACAAAGGTGTTAAAATATGAAATGAGCTCATGTTTTGCTTAAAAATTAAGCATGCAAAATTAATAATAATAATAATAATAATAATAATATATTTATTTGCATAAAACACGGTATACAAAGATGGTAAAAATACAATTTAGACCAAGACATGTTTTGCCAATTTAATATAAGCATGCAAATTTTTCAAGGTGTACTAGACATTAACATTTTTTGTCGAGGAAATCCTTAACACTATAAAAACTATTAACAGACAGCCATTCATACAATTTCTTTTTAAATAATTTGGTATTCACATTTTTGAGATCGTTTGGTAACTTATTATATAAATGTACACACATTGCAAGGCAACTTTTATTATATTTAGTTAGCCTTGGAATCTCACTTAGTACGAGCCTGTTGGGGTCTCGTCGGTTTCGGACACAAATGTCATTTGCTTTGACAAATAAATTTTGATGCTGCCTGACAAACATACATATCTCATAAATATAAAGAGACGGCAGCGGTAGCAAACCAAGTCTTTTAAATACTGGTCGACATGAGTCATCCGGTTGAAGGCCACATATTGCCCTTATGCATTTTTTTTTGAGCGACAAATGCTCTATTTACATCAGTACTATTACCCCACATCACCAGACCATAGCGCAGTAACGATTCAACATACGCGTGATATGAAATAATAGCAGTTTTTATATTCGTGACATTTTTTACTTGTTTCAACGCATAAACGAATTTATTAATTCTAGTGCTAACACTGTCCACGTGTTCTTTCCAATTAATGTCTTTATCTATTATTACACCCAAAAACTTGGTATACATTACTTCGTTGATTTTAGTGATATTCATTTTTATGTTATATTTATTATTATTTGATTGGGTAAATTGAATGTAAACGGATTTATCTAAATTAATTTTTAAATGGTTAATGTCAAGCCAATTTAATAATGTGTCTATTGTATTATTGATATCTAATTCATGATCTGTAATGGTTCTTTTCTTTCTATCGGATGTCACTATAATTGTTATGTCGTCAGCAAATAATACGCATTTATGTTTAGTTATTCTTATTATGTCATTTATGTATAGAATAAATAATATTGGGCCTAATACGCTCCCTTGTGGAACTCCATATTTATTTACTTTATATTGCGATGAGTAGGATGTCATATCTTTATTTTTAGTAATTTTATTGATTATGACACATTGTTGTCTATTATTTAAGTATGACGATAACCACTGTAAAGCAGGTCCCCTAATCCCGATGTTCTCCAACTTATCCAGCAACAATTCGTGTGACACCAGATCGAACGCTTTCGACAAATCAAAGAAAAGACCAGTAGTCAAATTGCTCTTGTTAAGATTCGTTAATATATTTTTTATAAGAGAGAAAACGGCTAAAGACGTAGATTTATTTTTTTGAAACCCAAACTGTTCATCACTTATTAATTGGAATTTGTTTGAATTATGATGAAATGTTACAGTTTGTGGTCCAAAAATTCCTTAACAGTATAAAAAATGATGATTTTGGTGTTTAATTCATCATAGCCTTCAGAATTAGTATTATTTAATGAAATTATTTGCTGTCTGACATCATTTTCAGATATGGGAGCGAGGAACATCGAGTTAGGAATCATATTATCATTGCGATGACCATTTATACGATTTTGTGTAGGAAAACCGTCTATGAAATAGTTGTTTATGGCAGAGGCTATTTCTGCTGGTTTTGTGAGTACAGTGTTGTCAATCTGTATGTATTCAATATTTTTTGTAGGGTATACATTATACATTTCGTTTTTTATAACTGACCACGTGGATTTGCACTTGTTTTTATTGTTATTTATCGTTCCGTTTGGCATTATGTATACATTTCTGAAATAAATTAGAATATATGGTATATTTAGTCTTATTAGTTTTATGTTATCCTTATAGTAGCGGTATCGTAAGGAGCGTTTAGTTTTAGAACACAGTTTAAGACATTTAGTGATCCATGTTTGTTTATTATTATTACTTGGATTTATCCTAACTCTTACCTTTGGAAAACAGAGATTGTGAAACAGGCATATTTGTTCATCAAAACAATTGAATGCCGTATTTGCGTCGCTTTCCATATAAACATCTGTCCAAGATAGATTTTCTAAACATTCTCTAAACTTATACGTATTATTTAAACTGTAATCTCTTTTATAAATGTAAAATATTGCGGCTTTTGTCTGGAATTTCAAGGGAAAGCTCAGCATTTGCGCTGTGTCATGGTCAGAGAGATGAAGTGGTAGGACGTTTGCGATTGCGTCAGGAATATTACTTAGAATATGGTCAATGTAGGATAATTTGCGAGTGGCAACGTCAATATGAATTTTTAAGTTGTTGATTTTGCCTTTTTTCAAGGAATTTATATTGAAGTCCCCTGCTTGATGGTTGCAATACTTACTCACAAAATACAAATTAAAAATGCGGATAGCCGCGTTTTTAATTTGTATTTTGTGAGTAAGTATTGCAAGACATTATTCAATTTAGTCAAAAATTGGTGGGGGTCAGACTGAGGGGTTCTGTACAAACAAATGACCAGCAATTGCTCCTTAGCTAACTCTATTCCGCATGCCTCGAAAGTATTTACCGATGCAAAAGTTTGTAATGGTAATTCCTTAAAAGCTATACCTTTTTTGATCAGTATGCTAGTGCCTCCTCGATGTTTATCCCTACAGAAATTTGATGCCATTACGTAATTATGTAACTTGAGATAGTGTTCCTCTCCTTTTTTAATAAATGTTTCGGAGAGGCAAATTACATGTGGGTCAATATTTAAATCTCTCATCTCCTGCAATTTAAACTCTAATAGCTCCTGTTTAGACATTACACTTGCGATGTTCTGGTGGAGTATCCTAAAATTGTGTGATGTGGGCGTTGTGTTTTAGGCACAAAAAGGAGACTTTCTTTGTATTTGGCTGAAAGTAAAAAGGAATAGTACCTTTTTTAGGTTTCACAGAGGGCGTACTTGTAAGGTTGATCACTCCGGGTTCTGTACTGTTAATATTTTTGTAATAAAAGGGAATTGTCCCTTTTTTGGACGTGTTAGTGTTTATTTTTGGTAAAAAGCTTAGTTTGCCACTTACAAGGTGCTTCTTGATCTCCACGGGATCGAACTATTTTTTATTAAAATCTTCACAGCCTATTATAAGATTTATTTATTTACAAATGTTAGGCAGGTTGTAATATGTGCTATTCGTAAAATAACAATTTCTGTAGTATTTACAAATGTTTTTGATACTATTATTTAACTTGTTGACACTCAAATGGTCATTTTGTGACACATTCAGTACGATAACACTATTTTCATCAATTAACTTTAGATTATTTTTTAGTTGCGATAGTACAAAGTCGATGTTACGGTCATTTCCACCTAGGCATATTACTATTTTGTCATCAGGACGAAACTTAGCCTTGGTAGCACCTTACTATAGTGTCGCTGTATGCATTTGGCATCGTTTGGGCAAAGACTTCATACTTTTCGTACTGTGTAGACTTTCTTGAATTATGTAGGGCTGCAGCCAGATCTACGCATTGTTGTGTGCCATAGATGGCTATTGTTTTACTGGACAAGTGTTCTTGTGGATGTGATATAATGTCTCTAGTTGAAGTTGGTGAAGACAGCCGTGGTTTAGGTTTAGTATTGAGAGATTGCTCCAGTTGCTGTATTTGCGTAGTTAGTCTTTTTATGTCATCTTCAGCGCATTGAAGGTTTTTTTGCAGTGTAATATTTTTTGTCGCAGACATTGATGAAATGCATTGCAGTAAGGGTTTAACGTTATTCGCGGCGATGAGGGCGTAGGTGATGATACGGTTTGACTGAGGTGATAGTGTCGTTTCTTCTCGTCATTACTTACGGGGCTTTCCAAAATTGTTGAAGAATGACATAACGACTTTAATATTTTAATCTCTGCAGTTAGCTCGTTCAATTGTATATTTAAATCTTTGTTTTCTAAGATAGTATTTTCCAAATTGCACTCTGTACTTTTCAATTTTTCAGTCTATATGACACAATTACATGTTACAAACCCCATTTTTCATATTTATTTACAACAAACATAGTTTTGTACATATAAAAATAACATTATAAATAATATAAATTACAAACAATATACATAAAACAATATTTTTCAGTATCAAGTTTCGATTTTGACACGCTTATAATTGAGTATTGAAAAGGAAGCGACCATCCACCGGAGCAGAACCGGGTCACGCAACATGCTATTAATGCTGCCATTGCTACCACATACTGGTACCTGTTTCAGTTCAAGTCTTCTGACTTGAACTGAAACAGTATATTATTTCTATTAGCATTAGCATTTTGAATGAAAATTACCTTGAACAACTTACAATTTTATGTCTCACAAAATTTCCATAACTGAATACCAATTAAGTGTCATTAATACTAATGATTAATTTAACTAAGAAATAAAACACTGATTCAGTTCTTCGTCACTTAGTTTCACAAGCCTCACTGACTCCTCCCAGACTCTCGCGGCCAGTTTCTGATTATACACCAGTTCCCTAGCTCGAACTGGTTGGCAGTTCTTGAAGTATGCTCCTTTGAATTGACCAGCTCTGCTACTAGTAGCGGCATACAAAGCAGTCTGCGCACCTTCCCAAGGATGCTTGAACAAGATCAGTGCCATAAATGATATGAAACTACCCCAGAGAGAATTGCTGAAGATTTTCGTTCCAACTGCTCCTGGATCAGCAATATTTACTATAACATTTGGACTCTTCATCCGTCTGGCCAGTTCACGAGTGAAAAGGGCCAAACATAATTTACTGTTTCCGTATATTCTCATCTTAGACCAGTAACCCGTCTTGTTCCAATTCTCAAAATCAATTTTACCAAACTTGTGCAATACAGATGATGTGTTTACAATCCTACTCGGTTCAGACGTGCTGCCCGTCTTCTTGAGAAGCGGTAGGAGTAACATAGTCAGCAGGAACGTGCCGAAGTAGTTCACTTGCATGATGAAGTTCATTCCGTCGGCGGTCAGGAAGTCTCCTGGTATGCCGACACCAGCGTTGTTAATCAAAATGTCCAATCTGTCTTCTGTTTTTAAAATATCTGCTGCGAAATTTCTCACAGATTCTAGAGATGCGAGGTCTAGTAGTTTGAAGACTACGTTTTGGTTGCCAGAGCTCCTAATGATAAGTTTTTTGCCATGTATGCCTTCATCTTCATAGGGGCACGCGACAATAACCCTGGCGCCTCTGTGAGCAAAATCCGCGGCGATTTCAAGCCCCATGCCAGACGTCCCGCCGGTAACTAACACTGTTTTTCCATCGTATCTCTTCTTGGATTTACACACTAAGTTGGTATTCTTCTGGTAAAGTCCAACTATCATACCACCGATAACAATAATTTCTACTATTAACAAAATCACTGACATCTTGGCGGAGTTTTAGCACTTGCACATGATCCAAACTGTCCTTTTAAAACTTAAATTTGACACAAAAATCGTAGTTTTGTTTACAAACTTGCCGGCGTGGTATCGAAAAGGGTATCCGTGTGTCAATGAACGCGGGTTTACTTTTACTTTGGCGTAACCGCGGACGGATGATTGCGTTGTGACGGACTGACGGTTGCACAGGGAGCTATTAAATGCGAATACGGTCGCGCCACTTCACGAAGATCGTTTGTAGGTTACGTAACACTTTTGTATTTGTATAATATCTTTAGAAGTTATGTAAAGTGTACTGTTAATGTACGTACCGCATGTCAAGCTACACGAATCTGTCAAATATTCCCAATCAACCTTGACCCGTAATGCTTTAGAGATAAAGTTGAAAATCTAATAAAGAAATCTGACAGATTGTAGTAGCTTGATGTGCTCTCGTTTGTAACTACCCAGTACCGTGCTTAAGACCTTCAATTATACATTGGACTTTTTGTTGATTTTAAAGAAGAATGTCACTTTCCTAAATGATTTAATATTCAGGGTATACATAAGTGGTAAGTAGTATCCATCCCTATAAAGTGCGTATTTTTGTATGTATGTGCCCGAAGTTGCTCAAAACCCTCACCACTATAGATAATCATATAGATCTGGATGCGCTGAGTTAAAAAAAAACACAAAAAAAAAAAAAACAAAGAATTTTGTTTTTGTCTCGGTCCTAAACATTCAGCCGGCCCGATTTCACTAGCACACTGTTTCCAGATACTATTTGTGGATTATTTAGTTACTTACAGTCTCAGCCAGCACATCACCAGCTCGTTCCACCTTCAGTATGGTGACCCTCTCCTTATCCAACTCTTTGTACAACTTCTCAATGACCGTGGAGTAAGGGCTCAACATGCCAGTGATGAGGAGGATGTCAGGCTGGCAACCGCGGAGGATCAGGTCTTTGCGGCTGGAACATGGAGAAATATTTTCAAATATTAATGGGTGTCACTTATGATGATGCCAGTCCGTTGCAGAGGACCAAGTCTCTTATAAAATTACTCATGATATAACTTGTGTGTTTTTATACCAATGACCAAGTCGGGTTGACCTTCTATGACCCAGCATATAACGTTATGTGCAATTATGTGAGCAATGTTTTTATTTTGATTATGCAAAATTAGACAAAGGTTCATAATTGTAAGCATTTAATTTCTCTAACATAATCAGCTACAAATAATATCTCTGTGATCAGCTATGTTTGCGGAAGTGCGCGCGCTGCTATGACGCCACTATGCACAATAGAAGTGCAGCAAGTGCAGGGGGAACACAAACAGCATGCCGGCTGCGCTCCCAATAAGGCTCGATTTCTCCATCATCCCCCAATTTTGCAAGCGACACGTGAAAGGCTGATGCGACTAAATAAACCTCATTATTTTGTGATTAAATTTTCTTTAAAATTTCTAAATAAATTCTAATTATATTGTTGATTTACATAAATATTATGATTATTTTTATACCCGTTTTATTGTGTACCTATGACAATTTGAATGTTTGAATCAAGTGAAATCTGATTGAATAAGGATTGCTCGAAAATATTATGTATCGGAGCGATAACAAATAGCATCCACTCACTTGATGAACGCCCTGACGTAGAGCTTGATGTTGTGTGTGTTGAGGTTCCCGCGCAGGCGCGAGCGGTACTCTGCCAACGTGCGGTCTCGCTCTCCACCCTCGACAGAGTCGCTTGAGATTTGCTAGAAGATATTATGAAATATTGGTAAAAATAACAATGATGAAGGAAAAAACAAATAGAAAAGGAAACAATTAGTTGAATGTATCAGTTGCTTGTCAAGCAAAGTATTCTTAGGAAACGACAGAGAGATTTATTTATTCACTATCTTCTAGCATTACAGATTGCTTAGCCTAATGCGTCAGAATAAAAACAATTGTAATAAAATTTAAACAATAAAATAAAAACTATAACAAATAATATTAACATTTAAAACATTACCTAGGTACTTGTGTTTATTGTTTCACAGTGACAGCTCAACAACATTTATTGCGAACTCACTAAAGTCACATGTCCATATATCAAGCCTCGTACGGAAAAGGCTTATGATGACAAATAAATTGGTCCTGGCTGTTGGCGTAGCTAGTAGTGGTGGGCGTCGCTGCCTCCAAATAAAATGCCCGGAACAAATATTTGTTCCGGGCATTTTCAACCCTGGGGTTTTAGGTTGCATAGGCATATGCCTATGCAACCTAAAACCCCAGGGTTATCTTCCAGGCCCCGCAGTAACTTGACCATATAGGTACGTTACCATTGCGAAGTCCCGCCTCACCCTCAACTCATTATATCCAACCATGCAGATGAGTGAGCTGTTTATAGGAGATGGACGAGCTTACAAAAGCACACTTTTATCGTAGAATATCTCAAATCACTTTCAACTGGTTTACCAAAGTTGAATAACTATTAACCAGGATGGTGAACAATTGTATCAAAAGTTGGCAGGGCACAAAAAATATTTAGGCAATCATTGTAATCTCCTTTCTACCTAAACGCTTAGCTTAATATTCATTCTATTGAAAACTATCATAGGGTAGATATTCGCAGGACTGCGCTTAAATACAGCCATAAAATAATGCAATCGACAGGTAAACGACTGCAATCTCGCGACACGTTACGACATCGCAAGAATCGAGGTTATGTTATGAAGTACATTCCGGTACGCTTTGCACACTATTTTGCAGCTATTTTTATAGGACTCATACGTGTTTGGGTCCGTTAATTTTCGTTTAGATTGTTTTCGGCCTATAATCAAGAGGGACACACTATTATCTACTGCTTTTCGTAGAAATAATTTTATAAATAGTCGTAAAAGCAACTGATTCATTCAATACACATATGTACAGTAAGGGTAAAAATAGGAGTATGTACCTCTTCTGACACTTATTGTTTTTGCAATAAAGTTCAAAAGTGGTAATGCACTTTTGACCCTTACTGGAAATATGTAACTACAATATAAGTACTACTGTACTTGGAATAAGATTAGACATTATACAAACTTCTTTTTTGTCTTTTTGCGACCGATTTTAACTTCTATTCTGTTGTTGTAAGGAAAAAAGTGGTTTAAAAACCAACTGCCGTTTGTTCAACTTCCAACGCAATAGATGTCAAAATCGGTTGAACGAAATAAAAAAAAGGTTTGTTTAATTTTCTCATCTTATTTCGAATAGAATGTAAAATCGAAATTTTATTTTAAATAAAACAGAAAAGTAAAAAACAAAAGCATTTTCAACGAAAAGAAAATAAGCTAAGGAAAAGTAGCAATGCAAAATTGTCTACAAAAGGACATTGCAATTAGGGGTATTAAATACAAAAGGCATATCAAACAAAACTAAAACTACTAGAAATTGTTAGTATGTTAGTTGAACTGAAGGACTACGTTTTTACTAGCAGAGAATATCGTGAAATACTTTTAATTGCAGAAATAAGTAATAAATGAATTCAAAACAACTTCACACAAATTAAGAGTAAACCCATGTTCGATAAACTTCTAATTTGAAATCGAAAGCTAATGAAGAAGGTCTTCAAGTAGAAGATCATGGAAAGTAGGTCACTAGACATTACATGATATTAAAAGATGAAGTTATTTCTGGAATCAGCAAATCACACGCTTACCTTAAAGAAACTCTAGCTGAGCTATTAGTAGGATTAGTAACAAGAACAGAAGAAGAAATACCTGGTAGCTACCGTCAAGCTGTTCGTGTTCAAAACTCACGTGGCCAAACTTGTGGTAGATGAGGAAGTCCTCCTCGGACTGGGAGATGTCGGCTCCTCGCCATCTTGAGAACCTACTGCGGAAGGCATCCGCCACTGATGACGTGGATGCCGTGCAGTTAACCAAGATAAGGCCAAGGAGACGCCTGGGGTGGGCCAGCCCACATCTGGCTAGAACGTTGGCGCCTGCACCTTCGCCTAGACCAACTGCGTAACGGACGTGGAGGAAGTCTAGGACTGTGATCAGGTCTTCGCCCAGCGTTTGGAGTGATGGGAACTGGTAGCTGTGAACAGTGTTAATTTCTATTATTTTTTTGTTCTAAATAAGTGCATGTTAGTTCAGTTTGTTTCGCGTCACCTAATCATGAGTCAAAGTGTATTTATAACTAAAATAATGCTTTGAACTTTAACACCGCAACGAAGGAGTAGGTACAGAATAAAATGTGAAGATCTTAAAAGAGTTTTACACACTTTGTTACTTCATTTGAATTTCTGAACAGTTCCCCGAGAGATCCGACTTGTTTTATTGCCCTTTGACTTGCAAAATTGTTAATAAATTGTATTCCCCACGTCTCGCGATCCAATGAAATAAAATTGTAGGTAGGTAATAGTTTGTATGTGTATATACTTATATAGCCTATTTATATATTTGTGTTACTAGATTTAAGGTTCTTTTTTATCGTTTTTACTATCAACCAATGCTCCTGTGATCTAATCTTTTCCCCAATATTATTTAACTGGTGGAGGATGACCAAAGCATTAAATATTTTTACAAAAAGTTAAAATAAATCCTAACATTCAGTAATATTCATCATCATCATCATCATCATCAGCCTCTACTCGTCCACTGCTGGACATAGGCCTCCTTCATGGCACGCCAACAAGCTCGACCCTGAGCAGTTCTCCGCCAGCCACTACCAGCCACCTTATTATGGTCCTTTAATACATTATGTTTTAGACCGAAAGACCAATAAATTATTGTAGATATATTTAGTATCTCTTAGAGGCAACTGACGGATTCGAAACAGTTGAAGTAGGTATCTAAGATAGTGAAAAGCTTCATATCGTATAATGTTCGTATCATAACACCATACTATGTGAAACTACATTTACACAAATAAATTAATTCTAATTCATAATTATCATTGCTCAACTCACGAGTCGGGTAAATCTGGAGAGTTCTCCTCGTGTCCCGGTATATCCACGTGGATGAAGCAGGAACGTTCCTTGATCTCCGACATCGACGGAGTGTTCACGAAGTCAACCATTGTCGAATCTGAAATAACAAAGATACTGCTGAAACAGTTTTTCATTGCACAGTCCTTTTTAGGGTTCCGTAGCCAAATGGCAAAAAACGGAACCCTTATAGATTCGTCATGACTGTCTGTCCGTCTGTCTGTCCGTATGTCACAGCCATGTTTTTCCGAAACTATAAGAGCTATACTGTTGAAACTTGGTAGGTAGATGTATTCTGTGAACCGCATTAAGATTTTGATGCAAACATAAAAAAATAATAATAAATATTGGTGGCTCTCCATACTTAGAACTGAAACTCAAAAATTTTTTTTTCATCATACTATCGTATCGTATACATGGATAGGTCTTCAAAAATGATATCGAGGTTTCTAAAATACTTTTTTTCTAAACCGAATAGTTTGCGTGACAGACTCTTCCAAAGTGGAAAAGTTCTCTAACTTCTAAAATAAGAAAATTAAAAATCTAAAAAAAAACATATGATGTACATTACTATAAAAACTACCAACGAAAACGAATTTCATCAATCAATGGTACGGATCCCTTTGTGTGTGAGTCCGACACGTACTTGACCAGTTTTTTTTATTGTTTTGTTGTTTTGCATAATCGTCATAGTAACAATACTAATCAATTTTGAAACAATCTTTTTTTCCGCGAATTTACGCTAACTTTCCCAAAATTTGGCATTTAAAAAAAAATGACAACACCATTTTAGGCGGTATAACTGTCGGCTTTCCTTTTATTGTTTTGTAAGATTCTTTATTTCTTTGGTGGCGTCGCGCGTGAGCTTTGTCGGCGACGTAAAAGAAATAATTAGTGATGCACTAATTTTTGCGTAATAACTTTTTTTAATCGCTATTAATCGAAACTTGTATCAGGTTGAATGATTTGTTAAAAACACAGATTACCTAATGGTAAAAGTACTTTTGTTTGTTTATCAAATAATTACTAATAACGTTATTATAACACGAGTATTAATTAGTAAACAGAAACGAGAAGGACTTATGAAACACAATTTTAGTAAAGTTTTACAAATATTTAACGGTCAATATCATCGATAATGAGACAGAAACTGAAATTAAAACTTTGGCATGATTTTCATTTACAGCAGTGTACCTAACTAATTTGAGTTTTGTAAAAGTTCTAAACAATTCAATGCGATGTTGAATCGAGAATGAGAATGAGAAATTACAATACTAAATCGATAACAAAAATAGACTAGTAAATTGTTTCGATCGAAAATCAATATTTTCATTAGGTACTTACTCATCTCTATTTACTCAAAGGATGCCGCGAGGCCAGCCGCGTAGGTACAATTTTATAAAATAAAAATATTTTTTACTTTAAATCATCAGTTGCGCGTAAACATTGCTTCCGTGTAGACTATTCGTGTATTGTGTGATCATGTCGTTTCCTAACGTAGAGTAATGTAAAATGCTGATGGAAGGTAGCAACTGCAATTAGCTGTGTTGTGATCAGGTGTTGGACGATTTGCATCGCGAACATCTTCGCCACAGCCATTGTGCTCATGGAATGAAATGATTCATTTGGAGAGTCAGACGACCTTCCTACTTAAAATTTAAAAAAAGTTCTTTTCACGAGCTGCCTAAGTATCATTGTTTATTTCGAGACTCGATAAATGTGGATAAACTACCTATACCTACATCAAGGGTTCCCATCTAGTACAACAGACTCTCAGTTCTTATTAAAAGATAATAGATGGCGGCACAGGTTGCGGTTTAAAACTTAGCAACGATTTTAAACCTCTTACGTGCAGTTTTCATTTTTTTTTAAATTTGCCTTTTTCATTTTTTTAAGAATTTGAATTTACTTATTTAATGCTACTCCGTATATTTACACGTATAAATAACGTAATTAAACAAAACGGTAAAATGGGCTCAGTAATGACAATGATTTTTATTTAACACTCGGGACAATAGATGGCTGTGTACTCAATTAATCCTGTCATAACATATTTTTTTCAGGTTAAGATAAGATGTCTTCTAACCATTATATTGCTGTTATCTTCTTTTAGAATGCTTATTTCTCGATGCACAACGCATGGATGTATATGTATAAGCGTATATTCGTCGGTTATGAAAAAAAAAATCGGCTGTATCATAAAAAAAGGACAATACCCCTTTTATTACATATTTTGTGCTCTTTTTTTATGACAAAGCGGTTAAAACGTAAGAACAGCATATTTTTAATAACCGACGAAAAAGTCAACACGTTTTAGTCACGCGTCGATATCCCTTCCACGGCTCCCACCCTTCATGTATATACATATACAGATACTGGAGATAATGGTTCCTATTTCCTAATCACAAACTAAAGTTTATTTAAGTTCAGTCCATCTTTTTCTTTCTCATCCCAACAATGGGAACATTATAGGCTGATTATGTATTTAAACGAGGGACAGTTTGCTGCTATTTTTCACATTGAGGTTTTTAATTTTTATTTGATTTTATTTGTTGCTACTTGATGTATTTTAGATGTAGTTAGTGTATTTTAGTCTGTGGCGAATAAATGTAAGTATCCTCTTTTTTTTTTCTTTATTTAAAACTAGCGACCCGCCCCGACTTCGCACGGGTGCAATGCTGATATTAAATACACTACAGAAAAACTGTGAACGTTGTATTAAAAAGATAGCGGCCCGCGACGCCCCGTAATTTTTAAATCCTACTATATAATATTATAAAGGCGAAAGTTTGTAAGTATGGATGTATGGATGTTTGTTACTCTTTCACGTAAAAACTACTGAATGGGTTTGGTTGAAATTTGGCACAGGGGTAGATAATAGTCTGGAATAACACATAGGCTACTTTTTATCCCGGAAAAATATGCAGTTCCCGTGGGATACGAAAAATATTAGTCCACGCGGGCGGAGCCGCGGGCGAAAGCTAGTCTGTAATAACTTCGAAAATATTCATTTAAATCATATGCTGTAAATGGCGATGTAGATCAATATTAAATCAAAAATGTATTTAAGATATTAAATTGGATAAGGATTAATGCTGTATTGGTTAAATCGCTTCGAAAATCCGCCGGAACGCCGGTATTTCTCGTAAAAAGTAAATGATAAAAAAATGTTATTGTGTTATATCTAAAGAGATAGATATATACCATCGCGAACTTTTTTGTAGAAGTTTTCAATGTGTACAATATTTAGTACATTATTTTGATAAATCTCTTAGGGTTCAGCCTGCGTTTCACTGCAAACGCGGAAAAAAATTATTTAGGACATCACATTAGAAACCTGAAAAATAATAGTATTTCTCCACAATTTAATAGATGTTATTATACATATGAACCTTCCTGTTGAACCAACACCTATCTATTACAAAAAACCGTATCAAAATCAGTTGCGAAGTTTTAAAGATTTACAAAGGGACATAGGGAAAGAGAAAGTGATTTAGTTTTATAATATGTAGTGATAAGCAATTACAGGCGCTTTTGAATTATCTGTGAATCGGTTTACCAGATTGCTGAAGGTAAATAAATATACATTATTAGTTTTCCGCCCGCGGCTTCGCCCGCGTGGAATTCGGTTATATCGCGCTTTTTAGATTTCCCTCGGGAACATCAAATTTTTATGGGATGAAAGTAGCATATGTCCTTTCTCAGGGTCTTAAGATTGTCTGTGCCAAATTTCATCAAAATCGGTTGAGAGGTTTAAGCGGGAAAGCGTAACAGACAGACAGACAGAGTTACTTTCGCATTTATAATATTAGTATGGATGTGTAATCTATATACATATCCTATGAGGATCTGACAAGAAATTCCCTTGGCTCAAAATATTGATCAGTCGCTGCCCGAGACGAAGACCACGTAAGGGTCAGATTGCTGTTACTGTATTTTCGCTTAGTTTTCATTTTTATATTGCTCGGTTTTCAGGGTCGTGGTGTGCTTTTGTATAACTTATAACCGGCCTCTGGAATTTTGCGCACAGATATTTTTTAAAGCCGTCTGGTAATTCCAGAGATTAGCACGTTCAAACAAATAAACTCTTCTGCTTTATTATCAATAAAGATTGGTACAGATAGATGGAAGATAGATTATACACTGGTCTGCAAAACTAAGTACCTAACTACTACACCTTCTTTTCACTATTCACACTTTCTTTTAACTATTGAATAATATATGATAGGGAATATTCTCGACAAAACAGTAGCTAAACAAAGGCTAGGTTTTCACTATACATATATGTACTGTACATAGTTGTAAACATTCTATGCATCGTTCCATTCGCCTTTTGTTTGAGAATCCATCAAACTCGCCATTAATGTCGGATGAGTATTAAAGTGTGTCGAACCATCGTCATAATGTACGAGCAGCGTTCATAATTAGAGCACCTATTAGCAGCCATCGTGATACATGTGTTGGCAGCCATTCAAATATCGAATCAACCAATAAAAAAGAATTTGTGGAAGCACGAAACCAGAGTCTCAATCAAATCTCGACTGAATTGGGTTTTTTTGAATATCTAATAAAATAAACCTCGACACAGTTACTTTAAGAAAATAAAGAAAAGCTAATAGATTGCTAGATGATCAAGAGATTACATAAAATACTAGTTTATACGGGAGATTGAAAAAGAATACAACTTGTTGCTTCTCAAATCTTTCAAAGTAAAATAATAATAGTCCTCTAGGCCGTATTTTAAACATTGTGGCAACTTTCAAAGAAGACCAGCCTTCGGTGCGGGAAATATTGTGATACACAAGTTTGTGTGCCTGCACAAGGAGAAGTGCACAATCTCTTCCCCCACTCTCGTTATCCAATGGGATTGCACGTAAAACGACACCACGACCGAAAACGATCGAGCGAAAGACCAAAGGCTTAAAAGGTATCCGTTTCCGAGGTAAGTTGAATTCAAATATATTAACCCAATGGGGAAGAAAACTGACAAATCTCGCCACTAGAGGCGCTGATATCGTTTGACCCAAATAAACTGTCAAAGCCCATTGTAATTTGTTCGAGTTTACGTTGTTTATAAAAATGTAAAAAATATATATACCGCGTTATGTAGCAATTTGATTGGGCAGCCTCCGTGGCGTAGCGGTAGCGGACGCGGCCGCTGCGCAAGGTGGCGCGGGTTCGATCCCCGCACAGTGCAAATATTTGTATGCATGAATATGAATATTTGCACTGGTCTGGTCGTGCCTCGGTAAGCACGTTAAGCCGTTGGTCCCGGTTGCCATACGAACATCTAGTGGCAGTCGTTACGGGTTGTTGGAGCCCTCAAAAGTTCAACAATTGGTCTAACTGCAATGCTTCGATGTCGCCTTCGGGTTGTGGAGGTCAGACGGCAGTCGCTTCACGGAAAATGTCGAAGTTTAGCCATATCAGCAGTTGGACTGGTAAAGCGGACCCCAGACTCCAAAGCTGAAAAGGCTTCGGATGCGACTGGGATTAACGCTGGGATGATGATGATGATGTAGCAATTTGATGCAATAATAATGGAAATCACTCTTTCCCTAAAGATATGCATTTCAATTTAGAACAGAATATATAAATAGATTTCAATAAAGATTATGCTGTGTGATTATGTCGCTATAGCTTTCTGGGGGCGGTAAATCAGTTTTTTCTCTTGAATTTCTTGTTTTTGAGGAACCTCGAAGCTAAAATTCCTGTCATACGATTCAAGTCTGGATAATAATTTTAGGTTAATAGGGTTGAAACTTTCAAAATATGGCAATAATATTTACTTAAATATAACTAAAGAAACATTAAAACTAATATAAAATTAATGTAACTTAAAACACTAATAAGTCGCATTCAGTTTAAAGCCTGGGCATTGATATTTGCCTGGTAATTAGATCAGCTTTTCGTCCTTTTCCTGACGCTCCTCTAGACTTTTAACTCCTTGTTTAACTTGAAACAGTCCATGTACAATACATTGCTCTGCTTTACCGTGTATCGATGTGAATTATATCAATTACCCATTATCGCAATAAATGAGTTTGAATTTGAGTTACCTAAAAAAAACTCAAAAGAAAAGTCAACATAAAACGTGATACGACTGAGATCTAATATTGTTATGAGTCAAACGCCATCAGCGACAACTGCAAATAGCTTTGCGTTTTCTTCCCCATTCAGCCGAGATTTAATCAATAAATTGTTTTATTGTTTCCACAAGGTCTGTTCTATTTGTTGGATTTTTAAATGATTCAATGATTCATTCGATTTTTGAATGAACGAAAACTCCTTATTATCAAGTTCCATAAGGGAAAATACAATAACACAATAGACCCGGAATCCCAGGCGACACCTAAATGCATAAGTACAGTCAAAAAGTCTAATCGTAATGTAATATCCATATTAATCCATACTAATATTATAAATGCGAAAGTAACTCTGTCTGTCGGTCTGTCTGTCTGTCTGTTACGCTTTCCCGCTTAAACCTCTCAACTGATTTTGATGAAATTTGGCACAGACAATCTTTAGACCCTGAGATAGAACATAGGCTACCTTTTATCCCGGTAAAAATTGATATTCCCGAGGGAAATCTAAAAAGCGCGATATAACCGAACTCCACGCGGGCGAAGCCGCGGGTGGAAAGCTAGTAATATAATATATGACATAGGTACTTACGGTTGGTCCCAAGATCGTGAACTGTTAGGAAAACGCATCTTTTGTCCTGTTGGCTCAGGTCCCCCTGTAAATTAAGAAAAGCATTTCAAATGCCTACAGTTTTGGGTTTCATACATAAAGCAAAACATTTCGAAAAGCTATAAAGAATAATAATAACAAAATTAATTATTTAATAACGATTATTTTTAAGTACGGAAGACAGCAGGTCAAGCTCAACTGTCAGATATTCCCAATCTACTTTGAGCCTTAACGCTTTAGAGATAAAGTTGAAAATCTAATAATGAAATCTGACAGATTGTAGTAGCTTGATGTGCTGTCGTCTGTACATACAAATACGTGTAACGGAAAGGGTATTTGGGACGGCTTGTTTGAATGATATCAAACGAACGTGTCACCGCACTACGTAAATCAATAACTATACGGTACACGTCACGTTACCAATTCCACTACAAATCTCTTCCGTAAATCTCGACCTTATAAGCAGTAGGTTGTATGTGTAGGTCGTCATACCAATACATACGACCTAACGTTTCTAAGTTTGAGCTATACATACGACCTAATGTTTCTAAGTTTGAGCTATACATACGACCTAATGCTTCTAAGTTTGAGTTATATATACGACCTAATGTTTCTAAGTTTGAGCTATACATACGACCTAATGTATCTAAGTTTGAGCTATACATACGACCTAATGCTTCTAAGTTTGAGTTATACATACGACCTAATGTTTCTAAGTTTGAGATATACATACGACCTAATGTTTCTAAGTTTGAGCTATACATACGACCTAATGATTCTAAGTTTGAGCTATACATACGACCTAATGTTTCTAAGTTTAAGCTATACATACGACCTAATGTTTCTAAGTTTGAGCTATACATACGACCTAATGCTTCTAAGTTTGAGCTTTACATACGACCTAATGTTTCTAAGTATACGACCTAATGTTTCTAAGTTTGAGCTATACATACGACCTAATGTTTCTAAGTATACGACCTAATGTTTCTAAGTTTGAGCTATACCTATACATACGACCTAATGTTTCTAAGTTTGAGCTATACATACGACCTAATGTTTCTAAGTTTGAGCTATACATACGACCTAATGATTCTAAGTTTGAACTATACATACGACCTAATGTTTCTAAGTTTGAGTTATACATACGACCTAACGTTTCTAAGTTTGAGCTATACATACGACCTAATGTTTCTAAGTTTGAGCTATACATACGACCTAATGTTTCTAAGTTTGAGCTATACATACGACCTAATGTTTCTAAGTTTGAGCTATACATACGACCTAATGTTTCTAAGTTTGAGCTATACATACGACCTAATGATTCTAAGTTTGAGCTATACATACGACCTAATGTTTCTAAGTTTAAGCTATACATACGACCTAATGTTTCTAAGTTTGAGCTATACATACGACCTAATGCTTCTAAGTTTGAGCTTTACATACGACCTAATGTTTCTAAGTATACGACCTAATGTTTCTAAGTTTGAGCTATACATACGACCTAATGTTTCTAAGTATACGACCTAATGTTTCTAAGTTTGAGCTATACCTATACATACGACCTAATGTTTCTAAGTTTGAGCTATACATACGACCTAATGTTTCTAAGTTTGAGCTATACATACGACCTAATGATTCTAAGTTTGAACTATACATACGACCTAATGTTTCTAAGTTTGAGTTATACATACGACCTAACGTTTCTAAGTTTGAGCTATACATACGACCTAATGTTTCTAAGTTTGAGCTATACATACGACCTAATGTTTCTAAGTTTGAGCTATACATACGACCTAATGTTTCTAAGTTTGAGCTATACATACGACCTAACGTTTCTAAGTTTGAGTTATACATACGACCTAACGTTTCTAAGTTTGAGCTATACATACGACCTAATGTTTCTAAGTTTGAGCTATACATACGACCTAACGTTTCTAAGTTTGAGCTATACATACGACCTAATGTTTCTAAGTTTGAGCTATACATACGACCTAACGTTTCTAAGTTTGAGTTATACATACGACCTAATGCTTCTAAGCTTGAGCTATACATGCGTTCTAATGCTTCTAAGGTCTAGAAATCTTCCCGCATAATATATTTTTGTTCGGAAGTTATGGTAGACTACTACTACCATAACTTCCGAACAAAAATGTAGAGATCAAAACACCCTTCCAATTGTTTGGTATTGTTGACATGTCCGTATGTACAGACGACATCACATCAAGCTACTAAAATCTGTCAAATTTCTTTATTAGATTTTCAACTTTATCTCTAAAGCATTAAGGCTCATTGGAAATATTTGACAGTTCCGTGTAGGTTGACCTGCTGTTATCCGTATATACCCATTCTGTTACACATTGTATCAAAATTTAAAATACGTAGAAACAATGAATATCTTAGCACAAAATTGCAAGAAATATTATTAGGTTATCAGTCTAGCAAAACTGACATGGCCTAACACTGCTATTGTTTTGTTGCAATCCTCAATAGACTTAGAGGTAGAGGGTCCTATTCCCTTTCATTGCTATCCGAAATTCCGGACGTCAGGATCCGCAGTTTAGTGGATTAGGTCTAGGCATTTGATCCGATTTGACTGGATTTGGCATGAAACAAGAGAATGTTAGCTCTGGATTACAGTTTGCGTGTCGAATTCTCTGCTCTCTCAAATTTTGTTTCAAATAGATGTTACTTCGATTTGGACAATTATCAACTTTATTTTAATGATATTTAAGTTGATTTCAAAGTAGCTAGCACTATTGAAAAAGAAAATTGTCTGTTTCAAGTTGTAGTCTAACCTGAACTCGATAGGAATGCAATCCCGATCTTGTGGGATCCCATGTTATTTTTCGAAATCAATCCCGAAGCATAATATGACGAGATCCCGTTCGAGATTGACGGGATTGTCCGCCAATGATTAGCGACGGACATCCGCTCGGGACATCGACACATCGCTTGGGACTCAAGATATAAAAAGAAATGTATTTCATTAAGTATGGAGGAACAAGGAGAAGACTTTGCAATTTAATTATAATACCTTAGGTAGTCACGCTGTTGCCAACCAATGTTAAGTCGACGGAGAGGACATTCTCAGCTGATGGCTATATTTTTTTTTTTTTTTTTTTTTTTTTATATACGGACAAATCACACAGATTGAGTTAGCCCCAAAGTAAGTTCGAGACTTGTGTTATGGGATACTACTCAACGATACTATATTTTATAATAGATACATATATAGATAAACATCCAAGACCCAGGCCAGTTAGGAAAAGATCGTTTCCCATCATGACCTGGCCGGGGATCGAACCCGGGGCCTCCACGTCGCAGGCAGGCGTGTTGACCGCTGCGCCACGGAGACCGACGATATTGCAACGGACATAAGATACCGGTTAGCAGATAGCACTTCTGATAGGTACACTTAGTTTTGAAAGACGTTACTGAAGAAACTGTTAATTATTTTAAATATTAAATAATTAGTTCGTAATATTTAAGAATAAATAAACGCTTTCGGTTTCATTTCAATAATATTTTGTTTTAATTAAACCCCACTATCACAAGCAGTTTTCATCGTATTCAGTCATGTGATTTTGTTGAACTAGACGAGATACCAAAAATGTCGATATCCCGCGAGATCAGCATGTCTAACCCTCTCGGATCTCGAAATTATTTTCGATCTCAAGTCGGGATTGCATTCCCTAGTCGCAATATTACTTTACATAAAGATCGGCCTGTCACAGATTCACGGCACAAACCAAGCACAAAGGTAGACGTAATAATATGAGAATGTAGCTGATCTACTATGTAGTAATGTAGATGATCGTCCGACGTGTATTGGTGTTTCTAGAGCAATGGGAACACTCTCTCAAAGGCATAACTTATCATAATGGAGTGAAGAGTGACGACAAAGGTTTATACTTTGCCATAAAATGTTAATGTTCAGAAAGACTATAATTCTTCTAATGTTATTACAATGAATTTTTTTAAACAAGTACCTGTGTTATACTTTCGCGCAAAAACTACTGAACAGATTTAAATGAAATTTGTAACCATTATCATATTGATTACTTTTTATTTTCATATTTCCTCGGGATCAGGTAAACTTAATGGACAAATAACTTAATATAACTATTAATGATTTTTTTTTTAAGAAAGGAGATATTTTCAATTTGTTCCAATAGAAATTTTATCAATATTGGTTCAATAGTTTGGTTTATAAACCAAAATCTCTCATACTTATCATCGTTGGGGACATAAAAAAAAATTAAAAAATACATTCACAAAAGACACTGAATTCCGAAATTAGTTATTTTTTAAACTATGGAAGTTGGTGCTTCTTTTTTGTAAATATTTTTGTTAAAGGTTTTTATAGTTGTTATAGTCTGAATAAGGCTTTCAACTAAAAAATAATTACCAGAAACATGTTGAGTAATATCGAACCGAAGACTGGAAAATCGTATCGAACATTTTCTGAAGGAACCCAATCACCTAAAGTTAGTACTATTCCTTCTGAACATTTCCATTTTATGACTCGTGGTTGGTTCTGCCATCTTATATTATGTAGGTCTAGAGGTGTAGGTGTATTACCCGCATACGAATGTTATAACGTCAAAGACTTTTCTATCAGATAGTAACAATGTTACTAAGTCGTCACTTTTTGAATACACATGAATGTACATACAATATGTAAAGAAAACCCTGTCCGATCCGTGAAGGTATTGTTAGGAATCGATAACTGATTCTACTAATGTCGACAAAGCCGGACCAAAGTTTAAAAAAAATCGTCCTAAAAAAATAAATATTATTTTGCAAAAAGAGGTAACTTAATACATGTGCGGTAGGACACCCTTTCGCGGGCGACGGGGGGCAGGGCACGCGACGCGTGGTCGAATCGCATAAGCGTACCGTCAAAATGGTGTTGTCACTTTTTTTTAAATTACCAAATTTCGGGGAAGTTGGAATTAATTCTCGGGAAAAAAAAGATTATTTTAAAATTCATTATTGTTACTATGATGATTACGTAAAATTTTATATTATATTTGGTCATGTGTTTACCTAACCTTTATTATCCTTATGGGTAGGGTTTTCTTTACATATTGTAGATATGAAAGAGAAAGAAAAACTAGAATTTTAAAGCGACACACTTTTTCACTTACCCTGTTCGGTTGAGGTATAATTCCCTGGTTAGCAAAAAAAAAAGAAAATTTAAACTTGAGTTTTAGCTTTTTTTATGTCTGTACCTATACGTAAAAAAATAAAATAACTTTTTTCTACCGACTGATTGAGTGTCTTAATGGGCAAACCTATAAACCCACACAGATAAAGAAAAGATCTGAAAATGGCGGCGGTTTGTCAACCGTACCATAAGTAATGGTACGGTTGACAAAACATGCCATTGTTTAATCACAAACCAAATGCTAAGATAGTAAAATGTCAAATTTACGTTGTAAATATTGTTATTTACAACGTAAATTTGACATTTTACTTGTTTGTTGTTGTGCTTGTTTTTATGGTTGTTTTTGTTGAGTTTGATTGTTCAAACTCAACAAAAACAATAATATCAACAAAAACAACAAAATAACAGAGACTTTAGCGGAATGAAATTAACGATAACTCGGAGTGCAATGAGTGCATCAAAGTAGCTTGGAAAGCGAATCCTGAATTCCTGATCGATGATTTTTTTTTTGCAGCGCTTACTTCCCTGTGTGAGTATAGACAGCGATAGAGAGTGAGTGAGAACGCATGCGAGCGGACGCCATTTACAGATGTTTTCTTTATGTGCACGGGTTATACCCACGTAATAGTTTAAAATTATCCAGTCAATTAACTGTTCGACTATTAGCTAAAAATGTTGAAACTTAGGGCTGCAATAATATGGTAAACAGGGCTCACCCACGGCGTGCTAAATACAAACTATATCTGTGCCAAGCTCGATAAAGAATGGAGGTAAACAAACCAATTTAGGGTTCACAAGTCACGTTTTGCAAATCTCCTGTTATTTAAATGATTATCGACTTTTAGATGCTAACTATTAATTAATAATTTCTGAACTGAGTTTGTAATTCGATTTTTACTGAGTTAAATGGGTCGGGGCGGGTATGAGCTATAGAATATTTTGAACCTATAAAGTTCTTTTTGTAATTATCACCGTCCTATGTGGACCCGTTTTAATGATTCCGTACTTATTATGACAATTAAAAACCCACACTATTTGTGACGTTTGGGAAAGTACGGAAACCTTCACTGAGCGTGGCTCACATGCTCTTGGCCGGTTTTTCAAAACTATGTTTCAATGTTTAAAGCGTCGTAGGTCCAATTTACTTTTCATGAGATAGTATATTTATCTAGGTACACTCATAATTTACGTAAGATCTACAACGCTATTTTTTGTTTATGCGAAATCTGAATATAGGTTGTTCAGAATCAGCAACTGAATCGATTCCAATCATTATTACACCATGTTATATTTTTTTCAAAAATATATTTAGTAATTGCTGTAGTGTGGATACCGAGCCCGCCACGCAGTTTACTCGCGCAACAGCTAACGCCAGAGGTCAACGCCCCGCGCTCGCCCGCCCGTGCCGATCTTTGACCATATTTTTATTGGGACAACCATGTAGAGTAGCAAGTACGAGCTTGCTATTCTACATGGTTGTTGTACTTTGTGGTTTTTCATCACATCGTTTTAAATTTTTCTACATAGATTCTTTGCTTAAAAATACTGGACACGTTTTTCGGGTTTCGAATAAAAAAAAATACAATATTGTATATAAAATAGGCGCCGATTTAATTTTTCACTAAACTAAATTTAAACTCTGCATGTTTTTAATTTCATTAAGAAAAGATAGAAAATTAATATAAGTTTAGTCCCGTCAAATATTTACTGGCATGTTTTTAACCACGTTTAACTTTCCGGAGTGAGGAAGAGATGGCGTACTTTTCTTAGAAATAGAAAGAAAAGTACTGAACTTTAGTTTGTGAACGAGGAAATCAGCGCAGTTTTAATGTTATTTAGACATAATTTGTGTATATATTCTATCTTTTGTATATACAACGTGTAACATAAAGGGTATATAGGTACATAACAAAGGCATGGCATCTTTACATGATATCAAACAATAGTGGAAGGTTTTTTTAATTCTATCTCTTTATGTTAGGAAGTTATGAGGAAAAACACCGCCTGTGATAGGCTACTATCATACTAGTCGCACAGAGATATTGAAGACATTTATCGGATTTTGGCGAGTAACGTGACGGGTAACGAGTAGTTATTAACATATGTAGTGTGCTGCCACGTTTGTTATGATTTTATTTTAAGAAACACACGAAACCGAAAATTTGGTACCAATTTTTTGAGTATTTTATTTTGAGTTGAAAGCCTTCCGATATCGTTTGATATCATCTAAAGATGCCATGCCCTTGGTATGTATATACCCTTTTTGTTACACGTTGTATATACAAAGTTATTTTTTCTTCATGCGAAACCTGAATATAGTTTGTTCAGAATAAGTAACTGAATCGATTCCAATCATTTTTACACCATGTTATATTTTTTCCCAAATACAACTAAAAATTGTTGCACTATGGCTACCGAACGCGCACGGTAGATCATATTAGTACGCACGCCGGCGCATCAGCCAGAGGTCAACGCCCCGCTCGCCCGCCTGAGCGGAGCGTGGACCATATTTTTGTTGGGACAGCCAAGTAGCATAACAAACTCATAACTTTGTAGTTTTTCATGATATCTTTTTTAAATATTGTGCATAGATTCTTTACCTAAAAATACTGGACACGTGTTTCGTGTTTTCGCATACTTAAACAAAAAAGAATGTTGTATACATTATTGGTAATATCTTACCTAAATGTAAACTACAAACATGTAACTGTTCCTAGATTAATAAGAAAACCTCTAAACGAAAACGTAAACGTGATTTTATCATCGTTTAATTCCTTAATAATATTTTAATATCACCCTATTTAGTCACTAACCACAGGCGAGAACTAATTTTCTCGAATATAATTTGCTGAGCCAAGATGGCGTCAATAAACGTTTCCCGCCAAAACTCAAGGGACTTGAAATGTCAAACGGATTATTTTCATTCCATTTTCATAAATGACAAGGCGTTAGACACACAGGCGCCCATACTTTTATTTGTTTAATTCATTTATTAGATGGATGGGTGTGACTAAGGCACAAAGGCATTTTGATTACTTAGTTATAGCAGGTAATTATTTGGTCAGTGAATTGACGTTTTCAATTAAAATAAACTGTCATAATATCAGTTTCCTAAGAAAGACTTTTAAATATAATACTAAACAGTATAATACTAAAATTAAACTTACTTGTACATGTACATGGATGTCTCCACTCCGATCAGTACTGACGACATATTTCTAAAACAATAGAAAAATATATTTAGTATAGTTCTAGTAAAAATCAGTAGAGATTTTCAGTTGTCGTTTGTAAATCACAGTTCTATATAGTTAATGATCTACTAGCTTCTACTGTTACTTTACCGTGTTATAAATATAAAAATATTCAGTCTAAAATATTCATTCATTGTCGCTAACCAGTATTCTAACCATATAAAACTCTTCTGGGCCGTATTTCCGCCCGCATGGTATTCGTTTATATCGCGCTTTTTAGATTTCCTTAGGGAACATATTTTTTTTCCGGGATAAAAAGTACCCTATTATTTAATCCAGACTTCTAACTTTACGTCTGCAAAATTTCAAAGCAATCGGTTCAGTAGTTAAAGCGTGAAAGCGGAACAAACTCACTTTCCCATTTATAATAAGTATAAAGTAAGGATTTTGAACAACAAAAAGTAAGTACCATGAATGATCAAGATATAAATACAGACATCACGAACACATTACTTAGCCACGAAGCCACGCACAATAAAGCCGATTACAGAATACAGATTGATATAATCCATTAGTACAAACTTACAGACGCTTGCTAAAAAACCGGATATTTTTAGAAACCTTAATTCCCATATCAGTGTTATCACAACATCATGTTACTGACATTTATCTGTTTCTTTTTCTCTTAACTTGTTTGGTCCTTTCAGCAACACCTACTCTATTTCGCACAGATGCTAACATGTCAAGCTACCCAAATCTCTGCAACAGAAAAATTGTACAGATTGGGGTAACTTGTCAACCTTGTGACCTAGTGCGTTAGCGATAAAGCTGAAAGAAGAAGAAATTCTACATATTATAGTGAGAGCAGTGGTGGGCTAGGGTGAGTAGTGGTGGCCTAGGGAGAACAGTGGTGGCCTAGGGAGAGTAGTAATGGCCTAGGGAGAGTAGTGGTGGCCTAGGGAGTGTAGTGGTCGCCTAGGGAGAGCAGTGGTAGCCTAGGGAGAGTAGTGATGGCCTAGGGAGAGTAGTGGTGGCCTAGGGAGAGTAGTGGTCACCTAGGGAGAGCAGTGGTGGCCTAAGGAGGGTAGTGGTGGCCTAGGCAGAGTAGTGGGCGCCTAGAGAGAGCATTGGTGGCCTAGGGAGAGTAGTGGTGGCCTCGGGAGAGTAGTGGTGGCCTAGGGAGAGTAGTAATGGCCTAGGGAGAGTAGTGGTGGCCTAGGGAGAGTAGTGGTCGCCTAGGGAGGAGGGTAGTGGTGGCTCAGGAGTAGTGGTGGCCTAGGGAGTATAGTGGTCACCTAGGCAGAGCAGTGGTGGCCTAAGGAGGGTAGTGTGGTGGCCTAGGAGAGCAGGGGGCCTAGGGAGAGCAGTGGTGGCCTAGGGAGAGTAGTGGTGGCCTAGGGAGAGTAGTGGTCGCCTAGGGAGAGCAGTGGTCGCCTAGGGAGAGCAGTGGTGGCTTAGGCAGAGTAGTGGTGGCATAAGGAGAGCACTTTTGACCTAGGGAGAGCAGTGGTGGCCTAGGGAGAGTAGTGGTGGTCAAGGGAGAGTAGAGGTGGCCTGGGGAGAGCATTGGTGGCCTAGGGAGAGTAGAGGTGGCCTAGGGAGAGTAGTGGTGGCCTAGGGAAAGTAGTGGTGACCTAGGGAGAGTAGTGGTGGCCTAGGGAGAGTAGTGGTGACCTAGGGAGAGTAGAGGTGGCCTAGGGAGAGTAGAGGCGGCCTGGGGAGAGTAGTGGTGCCCTAGGGAGAGTAGTGGTCGCCTAGGGAGAGCAGTGGTGGCCCAGGGAGAGTAGTGGTGGCCTAGGGAGAGTAGTGGTCGTCTATGGAGATCATTGGTGGCCTAGGGAGAGTAGTGGTCGTCTAGGGAGAGTAGTGGTCGCCTAGGGAGAGCATTGGTCGCCTAGGGAGAGCAGTGGTGGCCTAGGGAGAGCAGTGGTGGCCTAGGGAGAGCACTTTTGACCTAGGGAGAGTAGTGGTGTCCTAGGGAGAGTAGTGGTGGCTAGGGAGAGTAGAAGTGGCCTAGGGAGAGTAGAGGTAGCCTGGGGAGAGCAGTGATGGCCTAGGGAGAGTAGAGGTGGCCTAGGGAGAGCAGTGGTGGCCTAGAGAGAGTAGTGGTGGCATAAGGAGAGCACTTTTGACCTAGTGAGAGCAGTGGTAGCCTAGGGAGAGTAGTGGTGGTCTAGGGAGAGTAGAGGTGGCCTGGGGAGAGCAATGGTGTCCTAGTAAGAGTAGAAGTGGCCTAGGGAGAGCAGTGGTGGCCTAGGGAGGGAGTAGTGGTGGCCTAGGGAGTAGTGGTGGCCTAGGGAGAGTAGTGGTGGCATAAGGAGAGCACTTTTGACCTAGGGAGAGTAGTGGTGGCCTAGGGAGAGTAGTGGTGGTCTAGGGAGAGTAGTGGTGGCCTAGGAAGAGTAGAAGTAGCCTAGGGAGAGCAGTGGGGGCCTAGGGAGAGTAGAGGTGGCCTAGGGAGAGCAGTGGTGGCCTAGGAAGAGTAGTGGTCGCCTAGGGAGAGTAGTGGTGGCATAAGGAGAGCACTTTTGACCTATGAGGAGTAGGACCTTCCAGATTCATACAAAATTTTTAGGGTTTTCATTAAGAACTAAGGCAAGTGAGATACGCTTACTTCCTTCTCTGTCATTAAACCTATTGTTTATCAAACCTAGTAGTAATTCGAATTTATTTACTAAGAGGTGTTGGTTTGATGGTGATGATTCCGCCCAGACTTGCGGGTTCTTTAAAAGAGATACCGTGACCCCTGACTCACAGGCAAGTGACGGAACACGTGTAAGTTTTAGTCAGTAAAAGTCTGACAGGCCCTTCCACTCCGCTTAGAGAGGGAGTATAGTCATTCGATGATTTACCCGAATTCGGTGATTTGTTTGTCTTCGGGACACCTCATTTTAGTTGTTTACATATATATTTTTAGAAGTTAACTACCTCTCTCCTAGTATCTAAATTTATTCTCTCTCAATAGGGAAATCTTTAGCTCGTCGAAACTTATAGCAACCTAATCAATTAACTAACTACGCGGTATCGTGAATTACTCAGTGTAATCTAGTCGCACCCGCGGCAATCCAATTAGCCCTCCATCGAGGTACGAAACTTATTTAGGTTCAGGCTCATTGCGTTCTGTGTCGTTTCCTGTTTATTTATGAACTTTTGCATGCGTATTTATGAATAGTCTATATCCCAATTGTCGTTTCTTTTAACAGAAATCAAATTAAAGCAGAAGAGTTTATATTTTCATATATGTACTTTTTGCAATTGACAACCTCCGTGGCATAGCGGTAGCGGACGCGGCCGCTGCGCCAGGTGACGCGGGTTCGATCCCCGCACAGTGCAAATATTTGTATGCATGAATATGAATATTTGCACTGATCTGGTCGTGCCTCGGAAAGCACGTTAAGCCGTTGGTCCCGGTTGCCATACGAACATCTAGTGGCAGTCGTTACGGGTTCTTGGAGCCCTCAAAAGTCCAACAATTGGTCTAACTGCAATGCTTCGATGTCGCCTTCGGGTTGTGGAGGTCAGACGGCAGTCGCTTCACGGAAAATGTCGAAGTTTAGCCATATCAGCAGTTGGACTGGTAAAGCGGACCCCAGACTCAAAAGCTGAAAAGGCTTCGGATGCGACTGGGATTAACGCTGGGATGATGATGATGATGATGACTTTTTGCAATTGTTCGGTCAGTATCAGATTATTTTTTACCTAAATATAAATTACTAGCTTTCCGCCCGCGGCTTCGCCCGTTTGGAATTCGGTTATATCGCGCTTTTTACATTTCCCTCGGGAATATCAATTTTTTCAATAAAAGGTAGCCTATGCTCTTTCTCAGGTCTCAGGCCCTTTGTCTGTTCCAAATTTCATCAAAATCGGTTAAGAGGTTTAAGAGGGAAAGCGTAATAGACAGACAGACAGAGTTACTTTCGCATTTATAATATTAGTATGGATATGACTACTTACAAGTAATTACAATGCTGGCAGCAATGTGTACAACAGATTATACAAGTTCGGGAGGAACACCTATAAGCTTTCTCTCTATAAAAACATACATATTATTTAGAAGGATTGGAAAGTATTCGTAAGAAAATTTATAATATTGAAGCCTTATACCCCAATGTTTGAAGACTAAAATCTTCAACCAGTGCGTCCTACCCGTCATGACTTACGGAGCCGAGACGTGGACACTAACGGTCAAACTGGTTCATAAATTTAAAGCCGCTCTGCGAGCTATGGAGCGGGCTATGTTGGGCGTCTCTCTGAAGGACCGCATCAGAAATGAGGTGATCCGACAGAGGACCAGAGTCACCGACATAGCCGGACATAGGACCGACAACCGATGGGGTAAACGAGTCCTCGAGTGGAGACCGCGTCTCGGCAAACGTAGCGTGGGACGCCCTTGGGCGAGATGGAGCGACGACATCAAAAAGGTGGCTGGTAGTGGCTGGCGGAGAACTGCTCAGGATGGTGCTTGTTGGCGTGCCATGAAGGAGGTCTATGTCCAGCAGTGGATGAGTAAAGGCTGATGATGATGATGATGAAACTTAAGGTTATACTAACTTGGTTAACTTAAGGGTATAAACATACGTTTATAGTAAGTATACTATAAACATAACCATATAACATAACATAATAACATAACATAATATAACATTTTAGCTAGCGGAGTTCCGCTAGTTCCGTTTCCTTCAAAACACACAGGTTTGATGATCGCTGTATCCCTACAAACTTTTCAAAAAGAACCTGCCATTCTATTTACATAGGTACCCATCGTGGATAAAAATTAAGATCTCTTGTTGAATTTGGCAAAAATTAAGGTAATTTTACAAAATATGGCAGTTGGCGTTATCAGCTGCCTGAAACGTCTTGTTTATAAGACCGTCAACCACACTTAAAACTGCAATCAGACTTTCACCACAACACAAAACACTCGCAAGTATGTCAACAGCCTAAAATGGTCGATCAACGTCAACACTTCCAGTTTGACTCAGGCTGACCAATATATCTTGGCATTTCACGGTAGCGCTACCCGTAAAGGAAAATGTCTATTGCAAGCAAATATCACTTTAGTTCCAATTTTCGCCGTATGCCAAGGAAAATTGGTGCAGTGTTACGAACTAAAATATTTGAAATAGCTATTGGACTACGAGACGGAGCTTGTTTAATAGCATTACGGGATTAACTCGATTTGGCTAATAGCGTTTAGTCTGTATGTGACGGGGAAATATAAACAGATCGATGGCACCAATATTTTTGATGGACTCTAAGTTATCAAGGCTACATGTTTTTACAGCTATTAATAGACTCAAGCTTGATAGATACGACATTGACGCCGATTCTGCTGTTAACAAACTGAATTAAATTTAAGTTATGTTCATCTTTTTCTTTCCATTTCGTTAAGAAAAGGACAGAAGATAAAATGTCAGTTTAGACCTGTCAAATTAGTGCGCTCCTTACGTAAACTGGCGTATTTTTAGTCGCCATGTTTATAATCAAAAAGCAAAAAGAAAAAGATGAATATAAGTTAAAATTAGTTTAGTTTAATTGTGCACAACAGAATCGGTGCCAATGTCTAGGTAACTGATGAAGAATCTGCTTCAAGTGTAGGTACTCGTTCACGTTGGAACGCGCGGGCGCGGTGGCGGGTGCGGTCGCGAAGACGTGGCGGATTCGTGTTCACATTGGCCGCCAGGCGTTTGCGCGGGTGTGACGTGTTGTCAGAGATTATAAACATGGACGACGATCTTTTATTTTTAACCGAAAATTCATACCTAAAGTGGGAGATGAATATTTCGATTCATATGATGACTGTGTTTGCTTTGCCAAATCGGAGTTCTAGCCTGAACAGCACTAATAAACTCTTCTGTATTGAAAGATATGATGAAGACGCGCTAACGTTTCTAGCGACAAGTTCATACTGGTTGAACTTACCTGACGTCGCGAGTGAATCGCGCGCTCCGCCGCTAGTTCGACGTGAACACACACAAAGGGGCCATCCATAAAGTACGTCACACGAATTTCATGATTTTTTGAGCCCCCCCTCCGTCCTTGTCACAGGTGTTCACATTTCTGAGACCCCCCCCCAATGTGACGTCACATGTTTTACAATTTCACATCGAAAAATTATTAAATTAAAACAGCAGTTCCGAATTTAGTTTTATTTCCATTTAAATAAAGTACTTTTTTATGAAATCAACATTATATCAATTATTTGAAACAATAACAAAGCAATAAACTATTGAATATAAAGAAAAGAAAGAAACCCAAAGGGCTCGATCGGCGAGTGTCACTAAAGCGAGTATGATCTCGTAAAGAAAACAATTTAAACCGTATTGTCCCAAAGACTTGGGACAAAGTTGGAAGTATTTTTTAGTTTATAATTAATATTTCAAATAACGCGATTATTACCTCTAGCTATATTCGATTTTGAAATGTGATGTCACGAAACATAGTACCCCACCCACCCCTTGTCACACCATGTCACACTTTGTCGACACCCCCCTCCCCCCTTTATGTGTGACGTACTTTATGGATGACCCCAAATATCTCACGCGTTTGATATTGCCGCGAGCGGCGCGCGCGCGCCAGTCGCTAGCTTGCCCGCTACTTAGACCGCACGTGCGTTTCGTACGTGAACACTTGGATATTACGCCATATGTTTGATATTTCGTGACCGCGCCCGCGAGTCAACGTGAACAAGTACTAGTTCCTCCATTCGAGACTGAGACTAAGAAAGTAATATTATTAAGAAGAAAGATGTTTTATCCTTTTTTATAGAATAGAATACCTAGTCTTTATTATATACAGTATGACATTTTAATCGTTTTACAAAAATGTTTTACTGACTGTATCCGACCTTCTATACGCCTAGCCGCGATTATTTGTTTTCTACCTTTAATTAAGATAATAGGTACAACGAAAAATAAATAATACATTAGAAATACGAAACATCCTGTTAATAATGTTTACATATCAAACGGACACAATACCCACTCCGCGCAAAATTCTATTGGTCAATCCCATCTCATTCATCATTTTTTGCAAGGAACGCAGCGCGCGCGACACTAAAATAAAAAACTAGCTGGGTTCAGTTGGGTTCTAACCCCGGAAGCCAAACGTTGTGCGCAGGCGACTAGGTATCACACGTCGATCGTTAGTACCAGTGTAGAGTACCTAGTGCACAAGGATTAATTAGGTTGTCTGCCTACTTCATGATGAGTGATAGAAACTATCAGTACTTACTCGAATATCGAGTGGCCCCTCAGCGGTGGAACTTACGTAGATATGATACAGAACGCAATTCCCGAATTAATGGAAGATGTACCTGTCAGCTGTTTGTGTGGTCTGAAGTAAAGGGACTAGTGATGGAGTTCAAAGGAGCACGCAGTGTTTAAAATCGCACGCAATTAAAATAGCAAATAGTTCTACTTTTGATACAGTGAAACAAGACAGAGTGACTTTAAATAAATTAAAAGACAGTATTCAAAAGCGTGCATAGCAGTTGCGGATACAGGTAAAGGCTATTTATCTACATAATTTGTAAAGACAAAATTAGTAATTAGTGTAAATAATTCAGTTTATTCCCATTCTTTAAATATGCCAGAAACACAGGTGCGCGGCAATGTAGAAAGTACTCGTTCTAGCAAACACTCAAACAGTAACAAAAAATGTTCGCAGTTCGCACTCGTAAATAGGTATAAGCCCCGCACGATGATATTGCGATGGAACCTTGTCACAATAACAGCGTTGTGACGTCATCTGTCACACAAAAGGACAGCTAGCAAAAGAATGTTAAATGCAAAATTAATATTAGGGTTAAGGGTTTATTTGTATTATATAATTTTATTACACTCTTTATAAAGAGTGTATGTATAAATTAATATTAGGGTTAAGGGTTACCTACTCACCCATATTCTGACAAACAAACTTTCATTATTAAAAATTTCAAGGAAATAATTTTTGTAGACGTAAGAAAAATATACTTATTCGTATATCTTTCTTACATGTATAGGTACTATTTTTTTCTAACTACATTGCGAGCGGGAATTGAACCACAGTCCACTGTGTAGTAGTCAAGTTTTAATTACTACCTACATCTATCAGCTTATAAATAAAACCAGGATAATATGTAAAAAAATGTATATAATCTTCCGAATCAGAACTGCTTTCTGTGTCTGTCGTTTCCGATTCACTGTCGTCGCCGTATTTATGACAAATAACTCGTCAGTTATTCGATCTTTATTCCAATATTCCTCTTCAAGCCGTTTAACATGATTGACTTCCTTTCGTCAGTCATCTGGAGTTATTGACTCCGACGCCTCCAACGTCAGAGGACTGACACCCTCGTCTTTACCAGGTTCCAGATGTACTCAATGGGGTTGAGGTCGCAGTTGTAAGGTGGTAATCTAACGACTTCATGGCCATTGCCAGCTAATAAATTGTCAATTTTATAATTTTTCGGCTGTCTGTGCCGTTTAATTAATAAATACAGTTCAGGTTTTGTACTGTCGTTGGGAAGGTCGATGTTGTGATCTTATAGCCACTCAACAATCAACTGTTTTTTATTGTTCATACTTGGTGGCCTATTCTCATCCCTACTGTGATAAGGGGCGTTGTCCATCACAATTTTGGAGTTGCGTGGTATGTTGGGTACTAATTTTTCTGTAAGCCACTTGGTGAAATTCGCAGCATTCATTTGATCATAGTAATCCCCCGTTTTGTTATCTGCTTTAAACATTAAAAGGGCATTGTCAACAAAACCGCTTTAACTTCTTTATCCATCGGCGGCCGGGGCTGTCGTTCCATCTCACTCCATCGGTTGCTGTTTGCCAACATTTTTCTACCGTGTAGTGTGCGTGTATCCACGTTTCGTCGAGATATATAACGGGTCTTTTGTCTTTTATTTTTCACCAAGCGAGTAATTTTCTTTCATACGTCGTAAATATTTAGCCCGCCACGCTTGAATTTGGGGTCTTTAAATTGGGGCCAGTCTTTTTTGGTAGCATCGTTTAAATTGGTAGCCTAAATCACATTTAATTATTTTTCTTAATGTAGTTTCACTACCAGTATAATTAAGGTCTACTTTTGAAGCCGCCAAGATTTTGCGCATTGTGGGTATTTCTCTCCTCACCGTATACATTGAATCTATAATATTTCTTAAAGCTGTTAAGGAAAACCCGTCGAAATATTTCTTCTTTTGTCTTTTTCCTTTAGTAGGAGTTCTCATTTTGCTGCCACTGGCTGTTGCTGACTCATGCTCTCGTATCAATTTCGTCACAGTATTTTTTGCAACGCCTGTGGCACATGCCACACACTCCGTGACTTTGATAGAATTTTGCAAAATATTTTTAATAACTATAAGCAGTTGCTTCGGTATTAAAATGTCCGAAGCACTTTTTAAAGCACGGTTTATACTTTCAAGAACTAACTTACAGTCCTCTTTTTCTTTAACAAAATAATTGTCCACTTTAATTATAATTTCACGAGCACGACTATTAATTAATTTCTTACTCATTTTAACGAATAACAGCTAACAAAACCAAACAACAAAACTCAAGAACAACAATAAAACAGAATAACAAAAACAAAAAGCTAACAAAAATATTCGATGTGCATAAGTGGGTAAGCGCGGACTGAACTTGCGAACGGTACCGACGGTGCGAGTTCGACTACGTCACCAAGATGGCCGCCAATCGCAATATCATCGTGCGGGGCTAGTACATGTTAGTCGTGGACTCGCGCCGACCTGTAGTGTAGGTACGGACGACAGTAGGTCAAGCTACCCGAAACTGCCAAATATTCCCAATCAACCTTGAGCCTTAGTGTTTTAAAGATAAAGTTGAAAATCTAATAAAGAAATCTGACAGATTGTAGTAGCTTGATGTACTATCATCTGTACATATTTTTTGTTTGTGAACAAAAATGTGCGTAAACAATTTTGGTGGAATTTTGCCTAAATTACAACGACAATTTAGCAAATTGATAAGTTATTGAAATCGGCCGTATGTTTCTTGGGAAGAAACGTAAGTACTTAGGTAACTATGGTCAATCAAATTCGCATTTCGGGCGCGAGAACAAGTACAAACAGGTCGCGACTGCGGTCGAGAGGCCGGCCCGCGCCCGCGCCTTTCAACTATCATTCGCTTGATAGTTTGCAAACAAATTTTCACTTGCGCGTCATAGTAAATAAATAATCAATCGTTGATGGTAAAGCGCACAAGTTTATTAAGCCTATTCACTTAAAAATCTTAGTGAGTAGGAAGGAAGACGGCAGTTGAGCGAGGTGATGCAATGTTAAACCCAATAACACGACCAACGCTGCTGCATCAGAGGGAGATTAATCTGGAGACCCTCCACGATCAGACTACCGACACAATAACATTTGGCGCATCGTACCCGATCTGATCAGTGATTGTTGACATAGGTAATGCCTTTACGTAAAAGATCCCTAATTTGGGCGTAAGTACACTCTGCATTCATACCGAGTACGAATATCAAAAACCCCACCGAGTACCGAGTATCAACCGAGTACTCAGTCCATCACTTTGATTCGATTTTAACACGAAAAAGTTTTTGACGGTCCTAAGCCCGTAAAAGTATGAAGGGAGAATTGGAATTAAGTTGATTTTAATTTACAAACTGACTTACGCACTGATAGTAAGAAACCTAACTTGCGCTGGTTGAATGAACTCGCCACGCCCCGCCCCTCGACCGCGAGCCGCTACATTGATACCTGCGCGCTCGCGACAGGGTGTTTTTATTGTTTTTAACCGCGTGATAATAATGAACAACATTTTTATTTTTAAATTAATGAAATCTCATAAATACCTATTTTTATTTTATGAACGTTAACTAATCATTGGATACATGGTGTGGGCTGCCGTTGTAAGACGGTTAAAAAATCATGGTGTATATACACTATGGGTATAGTTATTATACAACGTGGCGCGATAATGGCGACATTAACTAAAAACACATATAATTTGTTACATTTTGGCGTCATGAAGAGATTTTATTTTCATAAAATGTTATTATTAACGAAGTTACTTAAATTTTTAGAAACTACCATTTAGAGCAACCTGTATTTAGAGAGCGTCAGCTGTCGCGCAGCGGTCATTTGCCGAGGTCATGGATCATAGGTTACAGGTACATTCGTGCGGAAGAGAGATGCAAAACATTATCTTTGTCGACGGCGCTCGCGCAAGCGACATGCGGCCCACCTCCCCTCGACCCACCCTACCGCGCCTCCGCAAATTATTAAATATTTATTTTTTGTTCCTTACTTCCTTAGTATGCTAGACGAACGCGTGTCTGCGTGTCCTTGACACGCATAATACCGGCTGTGCATAATTTCGTTAAATACAAGTTCTGTGAATGTTTTTGTGGAAAAGACGCTTAGTCTATTGTTTTATTAATTATTTTTGTGTAATTAGAATAGTAATTAGATTATGGTACCGCGATAAAGACGCTTTGTTTTATTTTAGTTCGGTCGTTTTATTTCTCGTGTTACGAACGTTATTTGTGTTATCTTATTTATTAGTACTTGTGTAAACTTGTCTGTGTCCGCCAACAAGGTGAACTCATTGAACATAAGAAAATTTAAAATAAAAGCAGTGACTAGTGATGAACTGATGATAGTTACTTATAAGTAATAATAACAGTTAAGTGGGATGTGATTAGTGTTTGACTATAACTAGTTCCGCTGTAGGTACCATTAGAGCAAACAGCGCGCGCGCCGCCGGATTCATTGATAAAAGCCGACAAAGAATCTTATTACCGATTACGAATACGTAGGTACGGACGACAGCAGGTCAAGCCGCCCGAAACCGTCAGATATTATCAATCAACCTTGAGCCTTAATGCTTTAGTGATAAAGTTGAAAATCGGATAAAGACATCTGACTGATTGTAACCTTAGCTTGATGTGCTGTCGTCCGTACGATTTACGCTTGTGTGCTAGCCCGCTAACTAGGTCTGTACGCGAAGCGACGCGTTCTAGCTCCGAGCACCTCCGAGGTAAGTAATTGCATGAATGAATTTTTGCAAGGGTGATCCCAATTTTGGTTACTTTTATATTATTTATTTTGTTTGAAAAAATTTTTTTTTCTTTTTTCGAGTTATTTTAAAATATCAAATGTCATATGATTAATGGGCACTAGCACTACTCGTGTGTTAATTTAATGTCACCATTATGGCGCCACGCTGTATATGTACACTATGGGTATCCATCCCTATAAAGTGCGTATGTTTGTATGTCTGTCTGTATGTATGTATGTGCCCGTTGCTCAAAACCCTCACCACTATAGATAATCATAGATCTGGATGCGCTGAGTTCAAAAAAAAAAAAAAAAAAAAAAAAAAACTTTTTTTGTCTCGGTCCTCAAGAAGAAAGATGTTTTATTGTCAGAAATATAACAAAAACACAACATCACGTTAGTATTCCTGAAGATTTAGGCAAAGGCAAACTTTGTTGGCACTTGTAGAAGCAACAACATTAATCTTGTTGCTGTTACATACCCAGAATTCGTTATCTGCTAAGTTCATAACGATCGATCAATTATCGGTCAGTCGTCTTGTGGGGGAATGACATTGCCGTATTGCCCAGAGGCATTCCACGAAGCACAGCCAGAGGAAGCGCATCTAACGTATTCCACTAAGCACACCCGTAGCTGGGCTTCAAATAATAATATTAAAATAATTAATTTGCTATTCCACGAAGCACACCTATGAAATATCACTCGCATAGTGCGGGGACAATGAAATAAAAATATCGATAGAAGAAAATATTTATTATTTAAAAGACGAACTTAAATTTCTAAGATCTTTCAGCTTCATTATAATAATGTGTGTGTGTGTGTGTGTGTGTGTGTGTGTGTGTGTGTGTGTGTGTGTGTGTGTGTGTGTGTGTGTGTGTGTGTGTGTGTGTGTGTGTGTGTGTGCGGTAAAACAAACTGTGATTTTTAATGTTAAAGTAGAGTATTTTTATTATTCATTAATAGGTAGTTATAAGAAATTTTCAACATACATCTCTATGTAAAACAATATTTAAAATGTTTTTGATATTTTTCCAAGTTTTTATTGAAATTAGGAAACAATCTGTGATTTTAAATAGTAAGAATGTCAATATGACCACACACACACACACACACACACATTATTATAATGAAACTGAAAGATGTTAGAAATTTAAGTTCGTCTTTTAAATAATAAATATTTTCTTCTATCGATATTTTTATTTCGTTGTCCCCGCACTATGCGAGTGGTATTTCATAGGTGTGCTTCGTGGAATAGAAAATTAATTATTTTAATATTATTATTTGAAGCCCAGCTACGGGTGTGCTTAGTGGAATACGTTAGATGCGCTTCCTCTGGCTGTGCTTCGTTTGGCTGTGCTTCGTGGAATGCCTCATTATTATAAAGCCCGTTACTCGTGGGTGTATGAGTTTCTAAAAAGTACTACTCAATTTGAACGTTTATTAATTAAACTATAATATATAACTATAAATATTCATTAAACGTAAGTTGTGTCAGAAAGCATTTTATAGTGTGAAGGATTATATTGAGGACAAAAAGGCTTGGGCTTGAGCTGCGTCCGATTATATACACTGATTGTTCTCTGATTTTTCCTCTTGTAGTTTTAACATGTAATTGTTTATGTTATTAATTCAAAGCCTGTATTACACACTATGTAGCCAAGCATATTGTACGTTACGGAATTGTATCGCTGACAGAGGTGTTCGGCACTTGTACAGCTACAAAGGAGCTAAACTTTCCACAGATTCGGGAACACTGTTGGAGCTGCTGAACCTTGGACAAAACTATCTTAGCATTGTGTAGATTCAATTTCTTAGTATTGTATAATTGCATGGCAAACGTGTGAGCACAATGTACGAATGTGCTGTAAGGCATTTTTTTGTTGGGTTAGTCTTTTTTATTGACTTGATAGTGCTCTGGCTGTTGAGAGTATGTCATGCTCACTCAAATGTCTCGCTGATGGTGGCGTGTGTGTTGGGTCATTAGGTTCCCTTCAATATGGTTGAGCTGAATGATGCTGATCCATTCGTCATGTTCGTGAACGGACGCCGTCAGAGGGGACTGGTCATCTCTTAGCTGCCACGGCGTATTTTGATTTCTGAATTGATTTTTGTGTGTTTTCCATAATGGACGCTCTCGGCGTACAATTTATTTCTGCATCGTTCTCACACGGTTGATTTTAACATGAATGATGTAATCAAATATTTGTAAAATTAGCTTGAAAATTTAAAAGAGTGTCCATGGAGTTTCTTGCCCGTTCTTCTCCATAGGTACCTACTCTTTGGAATGGGCGACTAGCTTCATCTTATTGACTGACCGACCTTCTGACAATTCAAAAGTGCCTGTAACTGGTTTATTTGAAATAAATGCTTTGATTTTGATTTTGATTTTTGATTAATATGGTGTGGAACGTCAGTGATTGATCATTGGAAAGTCATAATGTTATGTCGCCATTTTGTTAGTAGATTACGAAACTTGTCAAAATGTATCATTATGAGGTCACTGATAGACCATTCTGACACTATTGTAATAACAGACTAGGGCCCCAGGCTTTTAACACAATATCTCGATTTAAGAGAGTGTCCTTGGAGTTTTTTGAACGTTCTTCTCGGCCTTTCTCATTACCTGACAGACTCTTTATTTTTGACAATTCTAAAATACCCGCAAATATTTTAATAGATATATATAAATGGTCTGAGTTTCAGTATGAATTTGAGGCAGGTGTTATGACACATCACACCACACACATTTAGCGACGCACAGTAATGCGTGATGACACACACGAATTGCGAGTTTAAAATGTAAATGGGAGCGAGCCTACTGGCATCAGTCACGCACTAAGCCAGACGGCTACTGAGAACTTTCAGAGTCTATTTCACTTGTCTGTTTATAAGCATGTAGCATATAAACAGATCTACCTGTAAAGCACCTGTAGGCCTAGTATGAGTTTTTTATTACGAAACTCGATCGTCGATATCGAGCACGTTTGGCGCTCTCATTGGTTGAGAGTTCTTACGACCTTGAAGCGGGCCAATCTATGAGTCAAACGCGCCCGATATCGCCGATCGAGTTTCCTAATGAAAACTCATACTAGGCCTGCTACAGTATACTGCGTTATAGGTGTTTGCTTTTCGTAATGAAAACTCATACTAGGCCTACACTACAGTATACAATGCGTCATTGGTGTTTGCTTTTTGGGCACTCTTCCTGTTGACGAAAGAATTATTCTATTGCCCTATGATTATTTTGCTTTTTTGGAGATATTTTTGGACATATTATAAATGTTAGCTTACATGATAAAGGAAGGGCGGGCGTTTTGTGGGAACTGTCTTATGTAATATTGACGTTCAAAAAGTGCTGATTCTCCTAATTTGAATAAATGACTTTTGATTTTGAAAATACTTTAAATCAATCGTTGAAAATTCAAAACTGATAAATATTTTTAATTAATAACCCATAGTTAACAGGTAGAGAATCCTTTTGTACAAATATATCTTTGTGCGAAAGTATAAATTAAATAATGAATTTAGAAAAAGCACGAAAGAAAGTAGTCGGTAGGTACACAGCACGGCGTGACCGTAGACACAAGATAAGCTTTAATTTGGATCTTACACAGTTGTTGTCAAATTAGACAAGAATGGTAACCTTAGTCATAGAATAAAGAGGGGAAGTAGGTTATCTGCGACCCAATCCGCGATTTAATTGCCTACTGTCTTAGGGTTGACGTCTGTCCGCGCTTCGTCGGTTACGGTTGTCGCCCAAACCGCTAACAAATATTTATAGACTAAGAGCTTATGTTTAAATTATTTGCTTAGTATTTAGTTTACATATACTAGTCAGTTTTTTTTTTTGTAATTTTTATTTTTAGTTTTGTACACATAAAGAACCATATTTATTTTTATTTTTAATTAATACAAATATAAATAATACAAACATAACATCTATTGAATCACACATTTAATACAAAATTACAAATTAGCTACAGAAAAATACCTACTTTCTTCGGTTTCGACTATTACGAAACGCGTTGTTATTAAACTTTAATGTGTAATATATCCGTATCCTTGTAAATAACTTTTAGAAATATAATTTGAAAAATATAAGTCTTTTATTTGTTCATAAACAGACATACCAACTTTGCAGTTTATGTGATCATTTTTTAAAAGCTAATGTGCCGAAAAGCCGTGACGCGCGAACCTCGTTCCGTGCTAGCCGCGACTAGCGCAGTCATAGGCACTCTAATATTGTGTTTAGGTGTGCGTGCGGCGACGCATAGATACTATGGCGCACACATACAAGCCGCGCGCGGTCCGTTTGTATGAAGATAACGTACTTCCCTCTCTTTATTCTATGCCTTAGTGTTCAAACTGGACAAAAGTATATTTATACTACCTATATATCGATCTTTCTATCAAAATAATTTTCCTCTCATTGAACTTGTAGAGGTAACCGTATTAAGCAGGCACAGAATACACGAGTAGGTGGTAATACTTGCAAGTACAGACGACAGCACATCAAGCTACTACAATCTGTCAGATTTCTTTATTAGATTTTCAACTTTATTTATAAAGCATTAAGGCTCAAGGTTGATTGGAAATATTTGACAGTTTCGGGTAGCTTGTTACCTGCTGTCGTCCGTACAAAGATAGTAGGCGAGGAGGTCGAGCGCTCCCCCTTTATGAGGGCAATCGAAGCAATCAGCTTCAAGTGGCTGCCGAAGGATTAATGAATTTATAGTTCTTTCTTTACACCCACTACTTTCTTGAGAACCAAAATAAAATACTCCATCGGTTTAATAGGTACTCCTCAATATCATCGCAATTAGGGTGCTTTTTATACGCTTGACCGCAATTCTGCCTGATGGTAAGCAGAGATGCAATCTTTAATGGTAAAGCGCGCTTGTTTATTAAGAGCCTATTCACTCTAGCCTTGAAGACACTTAAATTGTTGTCCGACGGAAACACCGCCGCTAGCAAATTGTTCCTGTCGCTCGATGTACGCGGTATAAAAGACGAGGCGATATGATTCGCTGATTCAAATTCGGTAAGTTCGGGTAGATCTTATGGTAAATTAAAAAAAAATGTTATTTATGAATTATAAGTATTAGGCCGCTGCCTCGAATTTTGCGGGCAGCGGGGCGGCGGCGGCAGCGGCGCGGGAACCGAGCAGGCATCGAAGACCCGTTCTCGAAACTAGCGGGCAGGTCGCGCGTCACTATAGCCGCATAGTGTTGTTTTCACGATTGTGTCGACGAGATATTTGTTTTTATTCGCGAAAGAAATGTCTGAACAATGGCGGCAACATCTTATTGATTCAAATTTATTCCTAACGCTCGATCACCGCTCGCTGCCCGCCCAGTGCCCGCAAGATTCGAGCGCGAGAAGTACACCGCTCGCTACACGCCGCCGCCCCGCTCGCTGCCCGCAAGATTCGAGGCAGCGGCCTAATAATGTTATTAAATTGAAGAAGCATCATAATTAAAGTGACTGATATTATTTTTAGTTGGTTAACTAAGTCATGTGGTTTCATGTTTACCTATAGTAGATTACCTAAACCGATGAATTATAGATGAAAATTAGCTGGAAAGGTTGACGGCTTCCTTAAAGTTTGTTCTAGAAGGGAAAGTACAAACTTGAGAGAAAAAAAAAGCGTTCTAGATCATGTTCGAATTTAAATCAGACATGTGTAAGCAAGATGATTCAAATTCTCCTTCTCTGTATGAGAGGAGACCTGTGCCCAGCAGTGGGACGATAAAAAGATTGATAATGATGATGATGTGTAAGCAAAGCAGCACCCTAATTGTGACACACGTTTAAAGGAATATTGCTGATCCATTGTTTTATATGTTGGGAATATTACTCTGCCCAACAACTTAAATAACGTAATGAATGTTGATGAACAGTCCAAATGAAAAGTTACTGGCACATAATAAATAGTGCCACAGATACGAAAAATTAAAATCATGATGATGAACTTGGTTCCAAATACAAAAATGTTAGCACCCATATAACTATGTACTACCTAAGAAACCCTTACCGCCGCGTCATATATTTGCGTCTCAAACCGCAAATATTAAGACGTCCAGCGAATTGGGTCGGCATTGGGGTTAACTAGCCAGTTATAACCGTTTGTTTTGCGGCAAAACTACTGACATTTGAATGTTTATGACGACTGGAGACGTACCTACGCATGAATAATACGAATTGCTAGATAAATGGCAGACTAACATCAGTGGTATTTTAATGCTAGCTAAAATTGCCTTAGCAATGTGTAACATTTGAAACGATAAGTTTTAGCAAGCAACTTTTCGCGGCGTTTGGTTCAAAATGTTACCTACTAAATGGTAACATCTTAGATTTTAGTCAAATGTCAAAAAAGTCAGAATCAAATTTCATACGACAGTCGTTTTTGACCCCGGGTGAAGTTGAGTGTTTTACACAAATATGAAGTCAACGGACAAGAAAATTAGTTAAAACTATTAACTCTGGTCATCAGTTCAACTGATCTGTTTGCACCAAAAATCAGTAGATAATCACGTTTAGCTCTAAATCATTTAAAAACATCGTTCTGCTTCAAGCATGTGTTTGGAGAAGACGGATATAGAATTATGTTTTTACAATGTTATACGTCTTTAATGACTTGTGGTGCTAACCAGCTTTCAGTCTAGCAACTACCTAGCATTGCCAAGTTGGTCCACAGTGAGGCTGAGGCGGTCAGTAGCCGTCGTGTAAATAAACAACATTAGACTAACAATACTTGTTTACAGTGCGGAATAACGCGGTTCGGAAATAGATCGGAGCGCACACGTAACGTAGCGCCCGTTTTTATGGTGCTATCTATTATAGGTATGCTGTGGAGTTTAAGGTTATGCTGTGCCCATCAAATGCTCGACGGCTGTGCCAATTAAAGTGAATAGGAAGCTTTAGCCCCCGAAATCTTTGCGTTTTTTTGCTAGTTCAGGTCAGTGTCAGGTAGTATCTTGATCAAAATTTTGATTAGCGATTATAACAATTGCACACATTGCATTGCATTTTACAGTCTTGCCGCCAAGCGATTCGTCGTGTTCCGGCATGATGTCTGGTGAAGCCGTACGGAGGACGGGTCTGAGCAGTTTCCTTCCTATTCCTAAGTTTTTTAAGTGAATAGGCTTAATAAACTAGTGCCCTTTACCATCAACGATTGCATCACTGCTTACCATTAGGCGGGATTGCAGTCAAGCACTAGATTAAATTATTAAAAAAAAATACAAAATTATCCATACCTACTAATATTATAAATGCGAAAGTATCTCTGTCTGTCTGTCTGTCCGGCTTTCACTCCAAAACTACTGAACCGATTGTAATGAAATTTTGTACACAGATAGCCTGAGAAAGGACATAGGCTATAAATCATCCCGCTATGAGCTATAGGAGCAGAGCAGGAACAAACAATGTTGCGAAAACGGGAGCAAATGCGGAGGTACATATTGCTCCCATTATTTTAACAGGCGCTTATTTTATATCAACTGAGCTCTATCGGTTCGAAGCTTACGCTGGTGAAACCGCAGGGCACAGCTAGTATTCAATAAAATAGATATTCATACAAAAATGGAATGAAAAAAGGGTTTAGTAAGGATCAATCGGAAGGAAGGAATGCTTTACTGGTACTAAATAATAATAAGTCGTCGTGGCCTAGTGGTTAAAACACCAGCCTCTCAAGTATGAGTGCGCGGGTTCGATTCCAGGGCAGGCAAGTACCAATGTAACTTTTCTAAAGTTATGTGTACTTTCTACGTATATCTTGGACACCAATGACTGAAGGTGAAGGAAAACATCTTGAGTAAACCTAGACTTTAAGTCTGAAATTGCCAACCTGCATTGAGCAAGCGTGGTGATTACGCTCAATCCTTCTCTGTATGAGTGGAGACCTGTGCCCAGCAGTGGGCCGATAAATAGGTTGATAATGATAAATGAACTACTACTAGTACTAAATACGCTTTTGGTATTTATAATCTGGATACAGAATGAAAACAAACTAAAAATGCTCCCTTAGCCCACCAAAGGCCATAAATTTTTGCTGTTAACGAGCCAAAACTTCAAACAAGATTATTAGTATCGATACAAAACACTAAACAGACATGAACGAAGCTTCAAAACAGGCGATGATGTTTTGTTTTGTTTCCAAAAGTTAGTTCGATTTACGGAGGCTGTGAAGCATAATGCTTTGGGCTTTACAGAGTTTGACTCTTTTTGAGCTGCATGATAAAAGTTGAGCAGATTCTATCTAATTTAAGGTCCTTTTAAGGAGGGTGTAGAGTTATCTACAACGCTACATACGAACTATGCGCCATACTGACGTCACACGTTTTCTCGATGGTAGGCCATAACATCGGCTGCCGGCAGAAGTTACCACCCACCAGACAAAGTCTTGCTGCCAAGCTATTAGTCGTGTTCCGGCATGATGTCTGGTGAAGCCGTACGGAGGACGGGTCTGAGCAGTTGTGTTGCGATGTGTGCCGGATACGATGCACCAAATGTTATTGTGTCGGGAATTTGATCATGGCGGGTTTCCAGATCAATCTCCGTCTGGCACAGCATCGTTGGTCGTGTTGTTGCGTTTAACATTGCATCACCTCGCTCAACTGCCGCCTTCCTTCCTATTCACTAAGATTTTTAAGTGAATTGGCTTAATAAACTTGCGCGCTTTACCATCAACGATTGCATCACTGCTTACCATCAGGCGGGATTGCGGTCAAGCACTAGTTTATAATAACTAAAATAACACAAAATCCTGCATCACACAAGCACAGTTTACAATCGTGCAATGACACCAATCGAATACATTTTGTTCCGATTGCTACAATTCAACTGAATCTAATAATATAATTTTTCGTTACTAATAGTGACATAATGTAGTAATGTTTCTCAGCAGAATTCCTAAAGCGGTATTCCATCATTATTTTTGCGTGCAGATAAGCAATATCCATAAAATGCTTTTCAATTGAAAAAAAAAAAATTGAATAAAATGTTGTGCCAAATAAGCAAACATTTTATAATGTTCTCACTGTTGACACACAGGTCGTTTCTAGTGGGAGTTGGCTAAAGGCCCACACGACTCTGCTCCCACCCGGCAAAAAGAATATTATTTTTCATCACACATGCTCGTAAACAGTGTTAATAAACGCAAGTAAAGTAGGCGGGATGTCCCTCAGGCTTGCAAAATTTCATTGTGAGACCAAGGGCGTAAAATGTGTTTTTTTTTTTAAGATATATTTCAAGAAGGTTCAATATCATATAAAAACTAAGTAAGTCTTCCTTGCGGATTTTTGAATTTAGAACTATTCATTAACTTCATTCAAAATATGTAGAAGGCACTAGAAACCAGTTACACTTTCATTAATTCAAATTTAGAATGAAAAATGCTAATATTTTGGCTGCATACATTCTTTTTCTCGTGCCTTTTATTACTTAAAAAAAAATTAAATTACCAGAAAAAAATACTTAAATATCTAAAAAAGCAATTAAATATCTTTTGTAATTTAAACTGTAATTTTTATTTATAGTTTACTCGCAAATGTGATGAAAAACATTGTGTTTGCCCCGGGCGGAATAGACATTACAATCTCGGACTACTACAAGCAGTAGTCACTCGATTGAAATATTTTACATCCTTCCCTAGAAAAACAATGTACTATTAATATGGGCTTTAAACATTGCTCTTTAGATATATTTTACATTAACATCATAAATTAGCAGACAGCTCGCTGTCAGCGAGCTTACCGCAATCAGACTGGTCTGTAGTTGACGCCTCGCTGGCGATGCGGTGTCCGCGCACTCAATGCTAGCAGTCGCCGCGCCGCGCGCGGTCGCCGCTCAGTGGGTTTCTTTCAGCATTTTATGCAACAGAAATCTTTATCTGTCATTTCTTGCGCTTCTCTCTTCATCCTCAAGTGCATTAACAATAATTTCTAGTTCACGTATTGTCAGTCGGGAAATGTATCTATCGCAAAAAGCGAGAGCGATCGGCGGGTGGATAGCTGGCCGTCTGCTTGCTGTCGCCGCGTGGACGGCTGGGTGCCTACTAGCTGTTTACGCGTGGACTGCGAGCAGTCGTCTTAGTTAAGGGCGGTGTTGGATGGAAGCGGTTTTGGACCAGAGTCTTTTAAGTATGCTTAACCTTTAACCTACCACGGGGACAAAGTACGGGTTGCTAGAAGTCATATGTCTTCGAGTTTTTCATAATATTTTTGTCTCACAATAAGTATTTTTCGTCATCATTTTGTGAGCAATAGTGACATTATTCACACTAAGTACCTCAAGAAAAACAACAACAACAGGTTCAAACACACGAGAAATTTATGTGATACAGTGGAGGCCTAGCGGTGGCGACCCCGATTCATTTATCAGGTGGAAAAACGTGGAAAATCTTTTTATCGTGGGTTCCTGCCAGGAAGATACGCAGTAGCATTTGCTTTAGTGGTCACAAAAACATTCCAATCAGATTGTCCAATTGCGACTAAAATAGCATAAAGTACCTACTTCACCGGACGTTCCAGATTAGCCTAACATCTTAAACTGCGGAAGATAAACGAGAGCTATTTATAGTACTTTTTCGTGATTTTCGAGAGTAGTAGCATTGTTATTTAGGAACTAACCACAATTATTCAGCTCTGGTCAGCTTTTGTGTATAGAAACTTTGTGCACCTGTGCAACTTTCTAAAATTACTCATATTTCCGTCTTTGTAGGTATATACCCCAAGTTGCAATATTTTGAAAAAAATACCGTAATGAACAATATTAGAACACAACCGATATCTAATAAATCGCAATATAATAATCTAATGTTTACAGGGTACAAAGAACATTATTAAAAACCGGCCAAGAGAGTGTCGGGTCGGGGATTATTTTATTTTAAATTAATAATTATAAACTAGTGCTTGACTGAAATCCCGCCTGATGGTAAGCAGTGATGCAATCGTTGATGGTAAAGCGCACTAGTTTATTAAGCCTATTCACTTAAAAAACTTAGGAATAGGAAGGATGACGGCAGCTGAGCGAGGTGATGCAATGTTAAACCCAAGACCAACACGACCACCGATGCTGCGGGAGATTGATCTGGAGACTCTCCACGACCAAACTCCCGACACAAAAACATTTGGCGCATTGTACCCGGCACACATCGCAACACAACTGCTCAGACCCGTCCTCCGCACGGCTTTACCAGACAGCATGTCAGAACACGACGAATCGCTTGGCAGCAGGACCTTGTCTGGTGGGTGGTAACTTCTGCCGGCAGTCGATGTTATGGCATACCACCGAGGTAATAGGTAATTATTATATAGTAATAGCTTGCAACTATTATATATGTAGCTCATACCCATCCAAACCCCATCAATTCAGGAAAAATCTTACAGCGTGAAGTAGCTCAAAGTACAGCGCCATCGGTCGGAAAATTGGGTTAATCTATACTAATATATAAAGCTGAAGAATTTGTTTGTTTGTTTGTTTGTGCGCGCTAATCTCAGGAACTACTGGTCTGATTTGAAAAATTATTTTTGCGTTGGATAGCCTATTAATCCAGGAAGGCTTTAGGCTATATAACATCCCGCTTACAAACTTCCACTTTTCAGATTATTTTAAGATTTTTCAAAGTTATGGTTCAAAAGATAGAGAAACTTGATTTTTTTATTAATTATATCTCTGTAGGTAACTAAAAATTTATAGGAATGAATTACAACTTCTTTACATCGAATCAAAATCCGCCTAGTCGAAATTCTCTATTAATCGAAAACTCGTATAGCTCGAATTTTGTGGCGTCTCCCTTGAAGTTCTAATGTTGAAGTTCTACTGTAATAAGAGCTTATTATGTTACATAACATACATAATTTTATTTTTCTTTCATTGTTTACCTTTTTAACCGACTTAAAAAAAAGGAGGTTATCAATTCCACCCATATGTATGTAAGCCAAATTGCAAGTGTATGTATGTATGTTTTTATGTTTGTGCGCGCATATTTCCGGAACTACAAATTCTTTTTTGGTTTTACTATGTATTGTTCAACTTAGGGAATACTATAAGTTTCATCAAAATCGGTTCAGTAGTTTTTGAGATAAGGATTTTTTTCGAATTGATTAGAACATATTCTAACATGGGTTATGGCTACCACTATTGTTATTACTTATTAAGTGAAAAAAAAAAAGTAATTTTCGAATTTCGACTAAAACACTGAAAAGCATAAAGTAACTCGGTTTCTTTTATTATTGTTATTATATTTGTAAGTAAAGTAATTAATAATTTGTGCTTTTGCGTGTTTATTCTTTTTGTTATCATTATAAAAAAATTGCGATATTACATGGTACAACAAACGATATAAACAGTGCATTGGCTTCTTTCTACCTGGAAATATTTATAAACAACGATATTTAAAGAAACAGGCAAGAAGCAAGTTTCCCCGCGTTTCAGAGCAGATTTTTTATTATGTCATTGACCTTTTTCCTTTCAAAGATTACGTGTGTGACAAAAATATTATATTCCAATGACAAGAAAGCAATGAATTATGACTAATATGACTTGGAATTGAATTTGTATGTACTTATTTATAATTTGGAATATATTAATAATGTCATCATCATCATCTCAGCGTTTATCCCGGTTGCATCCGCGGCTTTCGCGTTGGAGCCCGGGGTCCGCTTTCTTATTCAATTTCCTCCATTTCGCGCGATCTTTAGCATCCTGTGGTGTGAGATTGTTGGCATGCGTGTCATCTCTTACAACGTCAAGCCAGCACTTTTTTGGTCTACCCCGCCTGTTCCGGCCCGGCGGAGGCGCCATGGCAAGACATTTGTGACCCACGTAACATGCCGGTTTTCGTAAGACGTGACCGTACCAACGTAGGCGACCCTCCTGTAGTTTAATATATTAATAATGTATCGGGATTAATATGACTAATTGTGTTTTGACTTCTAATTTGTATTTTATTATTGTATGCCTCAACGGCGGAACATAGCTGAACTTATTAAGAATTAAGAACTTGAGAAGACTGACTTCAAAAGAAGAGGAGGTGTGTGGTAGTCCACAGACCTAGAACCTCCTCCTTTTTTGAAGTCAGTCAAAAATGGCGAAGAATGTAGAAGACCATCACTTACTGTTTTAAGATTATCATAAACAAACACTCAACGTATTAGTTAAAAGTTTATAAATCGATCAAGAAATAAATTTTCGGTTACAAATTACAATAAAAACTCGTGTAACTAGCGTGATATGTAAGTATGTACGAGTATTTTTGCGAACGATGTCGAACATGTGACCTCATAAGCTTGAACTCGATAGTAGTTCAAGAAGTCGATAGTATCTGTTCTTCGCCGCCTTATCAACATTCTTTGAAGTCACCTAGAGACATGGATCTCACGGAAACTACATCATAATAAGCAGCCATGATCATCTTCCTTAAATTTTCCCAACTACATATATTGCTGGTAGATTTCCAGTCTCCACGGGTACAGCTAGTAAGTATCAGTATTTTAGATGATACAATTGCTTCTCTGAACTCCATAATCCAGATACTGGATAATAAGAAAGCCCTTGGTTTTTTTTTTATAAACTAGTACTTGACCGCAGTCCCGTCTGGTGGTAAGCAGTGATGCAATCGTTGATGGTAAAGCGCGCTAGTTTATTAAGAGCCTATACATTCACACTAGCCTTGAAGACACTTGAATTATAATCAGGCGGAAATACCGCCGCTGGCAAATTGTTCCTGTCCCTCGATCTACGCGGTATAAATAAAGAGGCAAGGTTTCGTAGTGGTGATAACAACGTAAGGGTGGAAACTCGCCGTACGACGACGGGTCGTCCGATGATAGAACGGAGATGGTGGAGTTAAATCATGCAATTCCCTCGCACACTCTCCAAAATGAGACATCCTATAGAACACCGACAGATTGGCTACTCTTCGCCTGTGCTCCAGGCTTTGGAGACCTTTTTGAGCTAAAGCTAGGTCGCCAATTAGCCTCTTCGCAAGGTTCTCCATTGAGTCCCAAATAACCAGGTGACATTTTGCAGCACCAGCCCTAATGTGGCTGCAGTACTCCATTGTAAGACATTTGTTTGACTTTCAGTCTCTTGACGACCCGTAACTACTACACGCCAAAGTACCACGAATTACAGGCGGGACCATCGGCATAAAACGAGCTTTCCGAGACGAGGTTAAACTTGATATCAAAATATAGTATGTACGGACGACAACAGGTCCAGCCACCCGAAACTGTCAAATATTTTCAATCAACATTGAGCCTTAATACTTTAGAGATAATTTGAAAATTGAATAAAGAAATCTGACAGATTGTAGTAGCTTGATGTGGTCTCGTCTATACTGTATCCATCCCATACACTGAATAACGATATCAAATGTAGCTTAAAGTGATCGATAGAGATGTGGGGCTTATTACTTAGCCATAAGCCCCTCAAATAAATACAGAGCAATAACAATTCCCCCACAAAAAAAGGTAGAAATATTGGACAGACAAAAGTAGGTTATTGATTGTTGACGACAGATTGCTGGGAAGAACAAAAAAGGTAAGTATTATTAAAATAGATTGTCAAATAAAAATTTGAAAATTATTTATTCCTATTAGGCTGATAATCAATACTTTTTGAAGGACCAAAGGTACAAATATAGGTAGATCAAAGCTACATAAATCGCCTTTTTACCCCACTACGGCAAACCAAATGGAGGGTTATAATTTTGACAGGCTACGTTGTCAAGGTGCTACGGTAGGTACCTAGGTATATGTAACGTGTGACTACGCCTTTCCAAACATGAAAATTTATCTCTACATAGTGAATATTGCATACTTCAGAATGGTATTGTATGACATTATTGTCAATTTACAACGAAGGCATCTTAACTATGTCCATTTACTTGCAACTACATTAGCAACTTTGTTCGTTCAGTATTCTGAAAATCTTGTTTTATACTTTTTCAGCGTCGTTTTTTGTCGTAGTTGGGTTTTAGTTTTTATACTTTTTATTATTAAACCTTTGACTACTTTTTATCATTTATTAATATCATAGAATCCTAGGATTATTATGAACTTGAGGGTTGTATGAATGATTTGAATTTTGTAAATTTATACTTTTTACCCGAGTAACGAAGAAAAGAGGGTAATGTTTTTGCTGTCACGTATCATATTTTATTCAAGCTGACACTAACTGCAGACAACAAAAAAAAAAAATTAAGTTTACGTTCCAACCTTCACAAACATAATTGCAACTACTACGAAAAGCATATTTATATCAAAGTACAAAATAAGTCTGTGAAAAGTCTCCATCTCCGTATTTGGTGCACATAACAGAGTATTCTACCTATCATCTTGTATCGTATCAGCATCGAGAGTGACACCGTCATTTCCGCGATGAAAGATTCTATCATCTGGAGTACAGATCTACTCTGGACTATGTGGAGATTGTTTTAATACACCGTGTAGATATTATATAATAGGAATAGTATGGACACTGTGCATTTACGTTGTAAATTTATACCAACCGTTTACTGTAAACTGCCTCAAAAATCATTTTGAAGCATCTTGCTAGTTCATTGCCCCATATGTTTGAAAAATGGGTTTGCTATCAACTTAAACTATGTGTATATAATTATTTATTTAAAAAAGGACTGCCACATCACAAACATTAAACATTGAAAATAATTGAAACTATTCAATTTATGGCCTAATGCATGCGACAATAATGGCGTACAGTACCCGGCAATAAATATTGCACATCGACCTTTGGAAAGAGACAATCGGCTAATTTCGGCTTCGTAGAGCGTTATCTCTGTCGCACACTACCTATGTGACGTTTGTCAGTCGTTGTTCAAGTGCGATAAAGTGCGGTCGCGTCCAGTTCAAAATATACATATATTAAGAGTTGTTAACACTCCCAAATTTAAATAATTAATTTAAATAAAATTTAATTTAAAATTGCACAATGGCATCTTTAGGAAAAAGGGGGAAACCTTTACGAGGTCAGTCACGCGAAATTATCTACAATGTTTATAAATATTTTGTAACCGAAAGTGACAGATTTAAAAAATATGAAGATGAAAATGTAAGTTGTTATTTTAAGAAGGTTCATTCAAGAGCGAGTTGCAAATGCCACTGGAATTTCAAGAAGAACTTTGAACAATATATTAAACGAAGTCAGTACTGAAACACATTCTACTGAAATAAAGTTCAGCACTCCAAAAAAAGGGAGACCAAAAAAGCAATTTCGTTTGCATATGGACGAGTTTGATTATGATGTTGTTCGAAGAATGGTGTATGATTTTCACTTACGATTTAATGAACTGCCAACAATAAAATCATTAAAAGCTAAATTATCTGAAGCTATTAATTACAATGGGTCTGAAAAGACGTTGAGAAAAATACTTCACGAGATGGGATTTCGGTTCACTAAAATGGAAGATAATCGAAAACTTCTAATGGAAAAGCACGATGTAAGTCTCAAACGGATGGAATACCTCGATAAAATACGCAAATTTCGCGAAACAGGAAAAAATATCGTCTACATGGATGAGTCTTACATACATACATCCCACACTAAAGGGAAATCTTGGAGTGATGACAAGAAAAAAGGAGTAAAAAAGCCAATTTCAAAAGGTCAACGTTTGATAATAGTTCATGCGGGTAATGAAAAACGCTTTGTACCCGGTGCCTTTTTAACGTATAAATCCACGGACACTACAGGTGACTATCACAATGAAATGAATAACGATAACTACGAAAAATGGCTGGTTAATCAATTAATACCAAATATGCCCAGTGATTCTGTTCTAGTTATCGATAACGCACCCTATCACAACAAATATGTTGAAAGACCCCCCAACTCAAACACCATTAAACAGAAAATGATCCACTGGTTAAACAGACACGAAATTCCAGTAGATCCAAAATTAACAAAAACCCAGATTTACGCTATTATATGTCAGCACAAGGAGAGGCATACAGAGTTTTCCGTGGACAAAGTACTTGCCGAACATGGGCACACTGTGTTGCGATTGCCACCATATCATCCGGATTTTAATCCAATAGAATATGGTCTCAACTGAAAGGCTATGTAGCCTCTAGAAATGTGGGTATGAATTTAACTACAGTAAAAACATTATTGACTGAAAAAGTAAACATGATCGGGGCTGAAGATTGGAAAAAGGTTTGCGATCATGCAATCAAATGTGAGAATGAATATAGAAGCATTCAACACGGTTTAGACAATTACACTGATAGACTAGTGATAAATACGACTGACAGTGACAGTGATATTGATCTCTTTGAAAGCACAGATAGTGAAATGGAAGTAATTGAGAATTAGAATTATTTTTATTTTTATTACAATGTCTCATTTTAACAATATGATTAATGTTGTTTATTATGTACACTACAGCTGTAATTTTCCAAAATAATTAAATACGAAAACATAATGGGAACATGTTTTTTTTATTTTATTTTACCCCAACCTAAAGCCAAAAGAAGCAAATCATAATTGTTTTAACAGCTCCTAATAGATACCGGACTGTTTGTATTTCGTGCGAGAGAGATAGCGCTCTACGAAGCCGAAATTAGCCGATTGTCTCTTTCCAAAGGTTGCACATCTTTGGAAAGAGACAATGAATGTTGTTGAACTGTCAAAACGAAACAATTGGTTGTGATAGTATGTTACGCAATTACCCTGTTGGTATGTTCCAAAAATTGGAAGACATGTGACATATCACCAACTCGTACTGAGCCCGCTGGATGGCATACGACCCACTGACTTTTGCATAGGCCTGTGTTGCGTCCCAGCAGTGGGTACCTACCGATTGATTACGCTAAATTAACAGTTTTCCTATCAATGTTAAGACCTTTATTATTTTACTTTTATCTTCTATACTAATAAAGCTGAAGAGTTTGTTTGTTTGTTTGTTTGTGCGCGCTAATCTCAGGAACTACTGGTCCGATTTGAAAAATTCTTTTTGCGTTGAATAACGCATTAATCCGGGAAGGCTTTAGGCTATTTAACATCACGCTGCGACCATTAGGAGCGGTGCATATAAATAAAAAACGCGGGTGAAACTGTGTGGCGCAGCTAGTATGATATAAACACAGGGAAGGATTATAATTTGTATAATCTGAAATAATTTCGCATACCATCGTTTATTTCGCTACTCATGACCGCAACTGTACTGACCACAATTCGGATAGATTGTGGTTTGACACCGACCTGCTGATGTCAGCTGCGAAACGCCATTCATAACTATATGTACAAACGGTCACATATCAAGCTATACTTTTCCAGTTTAAGCTGACTTGACTGAGTTTTAACTGACTGTGGGCACGCCACAATAGTGGCGGTAAGGCTGCTCTTTGAGGAGTGGCTAGACAGGCACCACGGCGCCCTCACCTTCCGCCTGACGCAGGTCCTCACCGTATACGGTTGTTTCGGGAGGTTCCTGTTCCGGAAACACCAAGGTGAGCACGCCACATGAGGACACGGTGGAGCACATGGAGGTCTGCCCGTCTTGGGTAGAGCACCGCCGTGTCCTCGTAGCGGCGATCGGCGGCGATCTCTCGCGTCCGACCCTGGTCCAGGCCATGGTCCGAAGCGAGAGTGCATGGCAGGCCGTCATCTCCTTCTGCGAAGCCGTAATGCTGGCAAAGGAGGAGCCGGAGCGCGTGAGGCATCGGGAATCCCAGCGCCCTCACGCCACTAGCCGCCGCAGGAGACGCCCTGATCGGGAGACGACATCGAACTCCCAGCCACCGTAGGCGGGAGCGGTGAGCAGTGGGCAGCTCGCCGCCCTTAAGGGCCGACTGGACGGCGCGGCGTGTTTCACGCGCAACTCAAAGAGATGTCAGCACATCGTGACGGGGTCCACGAAGACCGATGCCTCCTGGGTCAGGGTTGCAGGTTGGTTAAAAAAGAAACCGTGGCCCTGGCCGTCGCACAGGTAAGTAAAGAAACACGGGTGGGTTTTAGTCAGTAAAAGTCTTCCGGTTCGCCCAGAGAGAGCGGGAAAGGTGATTTGATGATTTCCCATCCTAAAAAAAGCTGACTTTGTATTGTATAGGTTTTTCGTAAAATCAGAAGTCAGCTTATACTGGTTATGTATACTTTGACCTACGCGTATCAAATATCAAACGGCAAGGCGATTGCGTAACGCATCAGTAGCATCGTGTTTCATTTTGACAGTTCAACAATATTCATTGCGTTATTTGCGTTGTTGAGTAGACACATTTTTGAACATATCGAGCAATGGATTAGAAATATGCTCCGAAATGATTACAACTGATAGTAATACTGTGTTACGCAATAAGAGTAAAGATTAGAGTTTGTATTTCAGCACAGAATAAACAATGTTATTTTCTTTTTGTTTTTCTGAAAAGCATGAAAATTATTGTTAAATCGTGTGATCAACGGATACTTTGCTTAAGTAGATAACTAAAGGTAGGTATGTGCGAACAAATCTCCATAATATCTTTGTATACTAATAACAAAGCCGATGAGTTTGTTTGTAAGCGATAATCTGTTAACGGTAACTTTTCGCATTTAACCTTTAACTACTGACGTGGGGGCCTCTCAGGTCTCCAGAAACTAAAATTGTGATTTACTTCCTTTCCCCGGGGTACGATATACGCGTAGCTTCTAGTACCTTCAAGTTTAGGTGCACCGAGGCGGTCAACGGCAGTGCACGTGTTTTCACAAGCAATTTCGGTAAGTAAATTCATTTTGAAATTTCTCGTGGGCCTCTCAGACCCCACCTCAATATTTATGTAACTTTTTTGTAAATTGTATCGATTTAGTTATCGGCTTTTTTTTGCAGTAATTTGAATACTTTTATAATATGGAGCCCAGTACATCGTCTGGGAGAAAACTGTTTCTCGGTAATAATAATAACGAACATGTAGCTAGAAATAGAAGGACCGTAGTGCCAGGGAACAACGATTTTGAGACAGCCGTGACATCGTGGATAGATTGTGAAGACTCTAGCGGTTCGGAGGCCGAAGATATTGATGACACCTTTAAACCGGAGCTTCATCAGCATGAGTCAGATATGCACAGTGCGTCGGAATCCGAAGAACAGGTTGACGATGTTTCGGAAGAACAGACATCCTCCGATGACGATGTTCCTCTATCGATGTCAATGGTAGTTTTCTACCGCATATTAGATATCAGTTCGGTCAATAGTTATTTGCTATAAGCTAATATACATCATGACAAGGGTACTGAAAGGGGAATTTTCATGAAAGAATTAGCTCGCAGTTTAGTGCTATCCAAAATGAAAAGACGAGCTTTGACCGAAAGGTTGCCACGTGAGTTACGTTTGAGTTTGGCACGTGTGCTGGGAGAGGATATGCCTGTACTTGACCATCAAGAACACATATCCTTTGAAGCTTCAAAGAAAATCTACACACATATGTTATGCATGCAATAAACATGTATGCTTTCAATGTGCAAAGCAAGTTTGCCCAAACTGTGTAATTCACAATAATTTGAAGACTGTTATTTTTTGTTCCTATTATAGTATTATAATTTCTTATGGGCCATTTACTAGAAAGACTATTTAAAATTAAGATTATAAGTTAATTTGTTGATTTTTTAAATATTTTTATTTGATACTTTGTACTATAAGATCTCTTGTGATTTTTGCCAAAAAATGCTATGCATTTTCTAAAGTTTGAAATAATAGTTAATTATAAATAAATACATTGCACAAAAATCATTTAGTTTTATTTAAATACATCCACTATAGCTAATTATTAAACACTAAACCCTAAAAATCCTAAAGATTTTTTAAATATAAGCATATATATATACACGGGACTCTGAGGCCCCCACGTCAGTGTTTACGTGAAATTAAATCCACCTCAGTAGCTAAAGGTTAAAAGATAACAGGGTCTAAAGAGGCCACTTTGGCTAACCTAATGAATAGGATAACATGATGAATAATATTCTAAAACATAAACCCCTTACTAAAAACATGGATTTTATTTAGATCACGTTTTACGTACGTTACGTAGTATTAAGTTTAGTTTATGACACAACTTCAAAAATTTTTTTTAACTTTTTTAATAGGTCCTTGTCATTCTGAAATCAACTTAATTGCCATATAAATAAAGTTTATGTTTAACTTTAAAGGGTGCGGATGTGCAGGACTGCACACTTTTACTATGTGTTAACTTCTGTCTGTCTGGTATTTTTTGTCAAAATGGTTGGAAAGCCTCCTGAAATTCTATACTTTAGAAAATAGATGTGTATATTAATGTCTAAACATTGAAGGAAGCACAAGACACGTGCCATTGATAGCTTGCCTTATACATACGCTCATACCTTAGCACGTCTCCATATAGAACATGTACCACAAAGTAAACTATGGCTATTTCATTAAGAAAAGAATAGAATATAAAATGTCAGTTTAGACCTGTCAAATTAGTGCGCCTAAACTGATGTAATTTTAGTCGCCATGTTTAATATAATCGCGTCTAAACTGTCTATGGAGTATCTTAATTTGACAGGATTAAACTAAAATGTTATCTTCTATCCTTTTCTAAACGAAATGGAAAGAAAAAGATGCACTTATCTTAAGTTTAATTTAGTTTAGACAAGGGAATCGGGGCCTATGATTATCTGGTAGCTAACCTATATACGTACTCGTAGGAGTCGTAGGTACCTACATCGTCCGGCCGACTGTCCGGAATGATCGGGGTTAATTGACGAGCACACCGCTATCCATCTCATTCCCATTGGAATGGAAATCAAACCTGCACGGAATAAAAAGTGTAGGTATGGAAAAAGAAATTAATTTGCAAGCCTCTTCTTCGTTCGTGTTCTTGTTGTGTGGCTTACACACTAACGTAGTGTAACCTTGGCTTTACGGTACCTACACACCATACATTAGTTAAAATGTTTTGTTGTGTACCTATATACAATATGTAAAGAAACCCCTGTCCGATCCGTAAAGGTATTGTTAGGTATCGGTAACTGATTCTACTAAGCAAAGAAGGGATAAACTTTAAAAAAAATCCCCCTAAAAAAAAAATATTATCTCGCATAAAGAGGTAACTTAAAACATGTGCGGTAGGCCATACAGGCGCGGGCGAAGAGGGGCAGGGCACGCGGCACGCGGTCGCATCGCTATTCGCTCAAAATTATACCATCAAAAATAATTTGTCACTTTTTAAAAATTACAAAATTTTGGGGAAGTTGGAATTAATTCGCGGGAAAAAAATATTATTTCAATTTCATATGTTATTTGGTCATGTGTTTACCTAACCTTTACTATCCTTACGGGTCGGACAGGGTTTTCTTAACATATTGTATATGTATATTGGTCGAATCCCATCGGCAAAAGTGACGAACTATAAATTTTCATGCTTTTCTTGTCCATCACAGTGATTTTGATGTAGTATTTATTATTGTCCGACCGAATGTTCGGTTTCGGCAAAAACACAAGTTTTGGTTTAGTTTCGTTTTCGGCGGCAAACTTGCCGAAACTACAACCGAAACCGAAAATACATTCGGGAGTTTTCACGCTGTGATAAGTCATGTTCGGCGCGTTGAATGAATAAATGAATACCATCGAAATCAATATCGTGATTAGCTTGTTTGTTTGCTGTGCGTTTTGTTTTTTATGGTGGTGAGTTATCTAGTCATTGAGAGCCTATCCACTCAAATAAATACCTATTGTGAGTATTTTTGAGGCGCAACTATTTTTTTTTTTTTTTTATCAAAAAAGAGTTCCTATCATCATCATCTCAGCGTCAATCCCAGTCGCATCCGAATCTTTTTCAGCTTTGGAGTCTGGGGTCCGCTTTATCAATCTAACTGCTGATTTTTTGCTAAACTGCGACATTTTCCGTGAAGCGACTGCCGTCTGACCTCCACAACCCGAAGGCCATATCGAAGCATTGCAGTTAGACCAATTGTTGAACTTTTGAGGGCTCCAACAACCCGCGCTTGATGATATCCACACCATTAAACTGGTCATACAAAAAAGTAACGAATACGGCATCAACTATTACATAGCGTTCGTGGATTATAATAAAGCGTTCGACTCACTTAAGCACACAAAAATATGGGAGGCGCTAGAAACACAAGGAGTAGGTAGATAAAAAATATATACGCCTCATAAGCAATATATATCAGAATATGACAGCAAAAGTACGAACAGAAAGAGTAGGTGAAGCCTTTCCTATTAAAAGAGGAGTTCGACAAGGGGACCCGTTGTCACCAAAACTTTTCTCAGCAGTCCTTGAATACGTATTTAGACGCCTCGAATGGGACAACTTCGGAATAAACATTAACGGAACACAACTGAACTACCTAAGATTCGCAGACGATCTGATACTAACTACGAGTGACGCGAGGAGCCTACAGGAAATGCTCGAATAACTTACATATGAAAGTAGGAAGGAACGTGGGCCTGTCAATGAACACCTCAAAAACAAAACTAATGACGAATCTAGAAATATCCCTATGAAAGTCAATGGTAATCAGATGGAATATGTGGACGAATACACATATCTTGGACAAATTATCTCTCCAAAAGACCTAACAAAGAATGAAATAAACAACAGAATGAATGTATCCTGGAAAAGATATTGGTCCTTAAAAGAAATCATGAAAAACCCAGATATACCACTTAAACAAAAGCAAAAAGTGTTCGATTCATGTATACTGCCTGTCATGACGTACGGATGCCAAACATGGAGTATAACGAAACGAAATATACGCGCACTAGAGACCTGCCAACATGGGATGGCAAGAAGCATGCTTGGGGTTAAACTCAGACATAGAATTAAACTGGACATTATTCGAAAGCAAACCAAAGTTACAGATGTGACATATTGAATCAAAAAATTAAAGTGGAGGTGTACAGGCCACATGATGAGAAATAAAAGGAACAAATGGCAACTGACGTAACTGAGTGGTGTCCAAGACAATACAAAAGAAAAAGAGGCAGACAACATCGGAGATGGGAAGACGATATTAGAAGTATAGCTGGCGCCACATGACAAAGGAAGACACGATATCGCAAACTATGGCAAGCTTTAGGGGAGGCCTATGCTAAGTAGCAAGACAATCTTCGCAAAACTGGTGTCAATATTAGAAATTTAATTTAGTATGTAAGAAATATGTGTTTTGTAAGATTGTTGAATAAAGGCTTTATTAATTAATATTAATATTATTAATGGCAACCGCGTCCACCGGCGGCAGCGTTCGCTACCGCTACGCCATGCTACAAAGGCTGTCCAGAGGAGAGAAAAGAGTTCATATGTTGAAAATATCGATCCTACTTATCTAAAGAGAAAACAATAAAGACTGACTGATTATAATAACGTTTTCTTTATTTTTCCCTCAAAATATGATCATTGTAAGGATGTTTCGGTTTCGGTCGGACACTAGTAGTGTTACTAACACACAAACGTAGTGTAACCTCGGCTGTATGGTATCTACACACCATGCATTAGTAATAACGTGTTATTATATATTGGGTGGAACATTGTTTTTAGATGGAGTAGTCGTGTACGTTTCGTGTGTGTATTTATAGATTCGATCGAAGTACTTTCAGGGGCACGAAACAAAATAGTAGCCACTAGAGAAATCACGATTTGTGTTCTAAACTTCTGACGGTTCCACAAATCAAATCTAATTATTTATTTGCATACTAGCTTTCCGCCTTCGCTTTCGCTTCGTAGAGTTCGGTTATATCGCGCTTTTTAGATTTCCCTCGGGAATATCAAAATTTCCGGGATAAAAAGTACCCTATTATATTATTTAATCAAGACTTCTAACTTTACGTCTGCAAAATTTCAAAGCAATCGGTTCAGTAGTTACGACGTGAAAGCGGAACAAACAAACAAACTCACTTTCTCATTTATAATATTATTAAGGATAAGGATTACTGGTTCACAGGATGGTACAAGAGATGTCGAAGGTGTTCCTGTTCACACGCACTGTTACGAATACTTTGGGACGTAACAGCCGCTTTCAAGGCGCACTGTTCAATTTTCTATATTTGCAATAGTATTTAGATGTAGTGTTAGTAAAACAGATAAGAATCCTTTGAGTATCCCTATGAGACGGCCATTTTGTAAAATAAGAAAGCAGATACATAGACGCGCAAAGCCAAAAAAGAATTGCTATTCAATTCACACTGACCGCGCAGACCACGCTACAGCAACCGTGATATACTCGTATTTGCCAAAAATGTTAACAAATTTTAAGTTTATGGAAAAATTCCTATACTATATGTAAAGAAAACCCCGTCCGACCCATAAGGATAATAAAGGTTAGGTAAACACATGACCAAATAAACTATGAAGTTTTACCAAATCATCATAATGAATTTTGAAATAATTATTTTTATTAGGAGATTTTATTTTAAGTTTAGCCAGATTTTGTATGCATTAGTAGAATCAGTTATCGATACCTAACAATACCTTCACGGATCGGACAGGGTTTTCTTTACATTTTGTATAATAACGTTCACGCTACAAGTTAAACATTTTTAAATAATTTGTTTGTTGTTAAAGAGTTGCTCTCACTCTAAAGTCCACTTAAAATTAAAGTTATTTTAAATTAAGTTGATTTTAGTTAAATAAAATTGATATACATATGTTAAACTTAAATTAACATCAATTTGGAATAGACTTAGTTTGTCTTATACAGGATGTATCTGACATCGTAACGCAAACTTTGCGAAAAGACTACACCGCATGCTACTAATAAAATTATGATGGTCATTTATGTCGCTAATGAACGGTTTCAGAATTCACAGTGTTTAAAAAAAAGTGTCAGCTCGGCTTTTGAACGTTGCAAGCGTGCCGCCGTGCGGTTTTGTAGATATGACGTTGATCCCTGATGTGAACTCTATTAAATCAGCTGACAAGATAGTTTTTCGAGTTTTGTTTTCATGGTGCTTTTTTGTGTAATTAGCGAATTAATCAATTTTTACTTTAAAATCTTATTGGGTTATAAAATTATAGCAATTATGAACGGTCTAAAGTGAAAAAAACTACGAACATATTTTTTAAACCATGAAAAAGCCGACGAAAAATTCCACCACTGGGGGGTTCAGAATCATGTACCGGATCCATGGTACTCGTTTGTGCGTCGATGTCAAATACACCCTTTATGGTGTTCTACATTCATGGTACGCATCACAGTCTTGGCTATTCTCCACAGTCGAATTTCAATATCATATTGGTGTATCAGAATGTACCTGTCACACGATCCTCATTTCTCACATTGCCTTCAAAGGGTCTTGTAACAAATCACTCAACTCTTACACCCATATTCCCGATAAAATATAGTGAGTATGCTTCAATATCAAATTATGGAGGGTCTGTTCAGTTCATCATGTTACCAAGATTACGACTTGTCCATAATATTTCAATCTAATCAGGGCCTCCCTCACAAATTTCTGATTGATATCCTCTAAAATTCCCTAAATAAAACGTCATTCTAAGTATCAATGCTATATTAATAAATCGCTACTTCTATATTATCTGCTGTGGCTTAGTGGTATGGGCCGCGACTTAGGTACAAGTTGTAGGTCGTAAGTTCGAACCGCATCAGGCGCTTTGCTTTGTGTAAATTATTTCATCACCACGGCTCACAAAAGGGTGAAGGAAACATCCTGAGGGTTTCCTCACGTTATCACATGTCCTAGAGTCAAAAACTACGAGGACATGTGACGTCTACCAAAACGCAGTGGGCGGGCGTGGCAAAAGTTTTCATTTGGTTTGAACGTGTTCATTCTTTTGCATTTAATATCCCAATGGTTAAGGAAGGCCATTTGAAGATCATGTTACGGCCCGTAGAGCCGAGAAAAAGTTAGAAAAAACTGAGCAAAACCGAAATGATGTGGCACCGCTATACCTAAGATAAACATATTTTATGTTGAACAAAAAGCAAGTAATAAAAATGTGCAGTTATACAACTTGTAAAAAAAGGGTATTTACATACCAAGGGCATGGCATCTTTACATGATATTAAACGATATCGGAAGGGTTTCAACTCAAAATAAAATACACAAAAAGTTGGTACCAAATTTTCGGTTTCGTGTGTTTCTTAAAATCAAATCATAACAAACGTGGCAGCACACTACATACGTTAATAACTACTCGTTACCCGTCACGTTACTTGCCAAAATCCGATAAATGCCTTCAATATCTCTGTGGGACTAGTATGATAGTAGCCTATCACAGGCGGTGTTTTTCCTCATAATTTCCTAACAGAAAAAGATAGGATTAAAAAACCCTTCCAATATCGTTTGATATCATCTAAAGATGCCATGCCTTTGTTATGTATACACCCTTTATGTTACACGTTGTATAAGGGTGTTGGTTACAATAGTTTTGAATTTCATTTAATTTTCCTGACGATTCTTTCAAGGATTGTCATTACTCCTGTTCAATACCCTAGGGGTATACTCCTATCCTTATTAACTATTCCGTGCTCCTATCTACCAATTAATTTAGGTAGGTACTAGGCTATAGATATATGAATTGGTACATTATTTTGTAGGTAAATGTTGCAGTTACAAACTTGGCAGCTAAGGTTGTTGCTCGAACAATTTAGGTATGTTTGTTCAGGTGTTTTTGTAGTATAAGTATATGTACTAGACAATGTTTTTGTAGCATGTATTTAGTGAAGCGAGAAAACGTAAACTTAATATTGGTTAGTACGTGTACAATCGGTTCCTTAACGATTGTAAAAATACTAAAGTTTAGCCAGAAAGAATACGAAAGATATTCTTTTTTTTTCTATTGGATTCCATTTCTGGGCTTTCCCATTCTTCTTCTAAACCGCTCTGTTTTCTGCGACCTCTGGGCATGTTCATTCTGACACTAAAGCTTATTGAAATAAAATGAAATAAAACGAAATCGTTTATTAAGCAAGTTATTCGCAATCGTTAATTAAAACTGTAGGTGGTAGGTACCCAAAACATTTGTCATCTGCAATTAATGCACATTGTGAAGGTAGTGTGTTCAGAATCGTTAACTGAATCCAATTCTTGCATATTTAATGTTGATATTTTTATCACAAAAATAATTGAAAGAGCTTTCATTATTCAAACTCGCTACAGACAAAACAAAATAAATGAAGTAGCTACTTCGCTACAGCCTCATACGTGCCACTATGTTCGCACGGACGACAGCAGGCCAAGCTACCCCAAACTGTCAGATATTCCCAATTAACCTTGAGCCTTAATGCTTTAGAGATAAAGTTGAAAATCTAATAAGGAAATCAGACAGACTGTAGTAGCTTGATATGCTGTCGTCTGTACATAGATTTGTAATGTAACCACAGTGAGTATTGCTTTAGTGTCAAAACAATGCTTTAATATATATCTATTAATAAAAATATATGTTAATCATATTCTAATTGGGATGTTAGGTGGAGATAATTCCGGACCGGTTGTGATGAAACGTTAGTATGTTGTTAGTCACGCGTGTAAGTATAATTGTAATATATATTATATGACAGCTACAAATATACGTAGGTATATTAAGTCCGGACATAATCTTGGTGAGATCATATATGTATTATGAAGACTATGTATACTGGTGTCTGAAATGGATATGTTGAATTCAATCAGTGCACACATAAAATTCATGCAAATGAAGTCAGAACTTCAGGAGCTCAACCATTTGACGATCAATACCAAAGAAATGTCATCAAAGACGTGTATGTATATGCTCTCCCTTATTAAAAAATAACCGACTATTATGTATACATTATGTAATGCAATAAATAATTGAGTATGTCGTCACAGCTCTCGCTAGGGACGTTTTTAGAAGATTGGATAATAATTCTACCCGCTCTGAAAGCCTACCAACCATTTCCCTCACTGCGGAACATAATATTGAATCGACACCGTATCTGTTACCCGATAATCCACCAACCTATAAAGCCATAGAATTGGGTCAGCCACTGATAAAGGTCATAGGGGATGCTAGTACGACCTTATAGGGAAAAATCTTAACCCTCTTAGTCGGGCTGACGATCGATAAATGTTTTGAAAACAAGAATGCTTGATTTTGTTTTAGTTTCCGTGCCCATAGAGTAAAAACCGTTAGCTTTTATTAAAGACTAAATTATCTGTCTTTCACCAGGCTGTATATCATGAACCGAATTGGTAAACAATTGAAATATTCACAGATAGTCTATTTTTGTTGCCGCCATAAACACTAAGGTCCGTATTACAGAACTTCACTCAAAACTCTTTAAGCGATTTGATTAGTTGAAACTAGTTTTATGTAATGCTTAAATCTTGATTAAGGTTCCGTAATACGGTCCTTTAACAGTTTTTGTTTATAGATAATGATCTACCATTTTATTTAAATTCCCAATTAGGCGGTATTTATTGTATGTTTGTTTGACCAAAATCTTTGTGTAACAAGTTTTTATGAGGTGCGTATCGCACTTGATAGTATTCAGCGACAGTCTGTAATCCCGTATTAACAACATTTCGGCTTTACCTTTGTAAAACTTACGTTTTTGACTATAGATCGAGCAACACATTTTAAGCAATACGTATACTACGTTTGAAAAATAAATACACACGGAGGAAGATTACGATGACCACAAAGGCACTTAAACATCGGTACCTACCTACAGAAAGAGCAATCATTCCCAATCTATTCACATCGGAAATAAAGATAAAGTCCACTACAGTCGGTAGGTAAACTACGCAAAACACATCCGAAAACTCTAAATATATCCGAAACGAACACGTTAACAGTTGCCATGGAACTACGGAACTTGTAAATATTGATATCATAAACAAAAATAAACTATGTACACTACGACCTTCTTCTTAAAAAAAGAGTTTATTTTTTAAAAAAAAACATACCTGTACTCCTTTCTCCTCCGTTCCGGACATCACTACGTTCAAATGAATGCTCTGATATTTGAATGTGGAACGTCCAGTGCACGGGAGAGGCGGGAATGCAATGAAGGAACCGCGGCTTTGTAGGGAAGCCGTATACTAACCGCGATGGACAGTCGGTTCGAGAAACGCGCCGTTTGTATTAGCGTTTTATAAAGATTGGTCGGTTGATTAAATTGCCGTTTAAAAATTAGTCATGGAATTTTCTACTTCGGATTCAATAGAGAACTCATTCGTTCTATATATAATTATATTGTAAAAAGTTAAAGTTTGCGAGTTTGTGAGGATGTAGAGGTCACCTAATCATAACCAATGAACCGATCTGGAAAAATATTTTAATAATAGAGAGCCATGTTATTTGTGACGTGGCAAGCAGTGCCGTATTATCCATAAGGCACTTTAGGCCAGTGCCTAGGGGCCCACTATGAACAGGGGCCCGGTACTCCCGATAAAAAAAAAAGATAAAAAAAGGGGATTGTTGTTATGAAACCACGGTACTTAATAGTATTTTTATTTTTTGTATTAGACACTTTTATTAATTTATTATCTTCTATAATTTAATTTTGTACTAAAATAATCGCTTATTAAATGGCAAATATATTAATTTGAAATCAGCTACCCAAGCAGGCAAAAATTTTCAAAAATTGCAAAAGGGGAGGGGGGACGAGCTGTGCCTAGGGGCCCCGAGATGGTTGATCCGGCCCTGGTGACAAGCAATGAGCACTTGGACCCCAAGACCCAGATCTATAAGCCAGTCTAGCTTGTATATTGCACCCAGCTTGTACGTCACAATGGAAGAAAAATAAAGAAACGGTGAAGGAAAAGACGCGTGACGTGCGTTTCATTAACCCGAAAATGAGAAGACGAGAGTGGGTTTAAAAAAAAGGTCAAATTTTGTGAACGAATGTGTGTGTTTGTGTATTTGTTACTTCTTCATGCTCATACGGCTGGACAAATTTTATTAAAATTTGGTATGGATGTAGCTGACACTCTGGATCACACCACTCACACCACTCACACACACCTCACACACCTCTCACATCACTCTGGAACAGTGAAATCGTTTTATGTCGATATTCCCATGGGATTGAAACTCATATGTGTGAAATCGCTGGGCTCAGCTAGTAATAATAATAATAATAATATTATTGCCAATAAGCCTGATATAGTGCTGGTGGATCGATCAGAGCGGCGTGCAATGATTGTTGACATAACCATACCACATGATGAGAACCTCGTGAAAGCTGAGAAAGATAAACAAACCAAGTATCTTGATTTGGCTCACGAGGTTGTCGACATGTGGGAAGTGGATTCAGCAATCATTGTACCGATAGTCGTGACAGCCAATGGCTTAATAGCCAAGAGCCTCGACCAACACCTCAAGAGGCTCTCGTTAGGCAGCTGGATCAAGGGCTTGATTCAGAAAGCGGTACTGCTGGACACGGCTCGCATCGTCAGGAAGTTCCTCTCTTTGGAGCCCTGACCGCCGGTAGCTTGGACCCTGTTCCCGATACCGGTGGGCTACTATTTTTTATATTTTTAAATGTTTTTTATGTATTTTTTATGTAGAAATATTTAAAAATGTAATTTATATGTATATACAATAAAATAAAGGAATAATAATAATAATAATAATCGTTTATTTTCAGACAAAACAAAAGTCCATAATAAAAAATAATAACTAATAATAAATAATAAAAATAATAATTAATAAAATGTGCACATCACTAGACACTACAAAAAGGGCTTATCAAACCCCCGAATATGAAGTTCAGTGAACCTCTTCAGAAGAACAGTGTCAGTTCTCTCTCCTATCCATTTAAGGGCAATATGATAATCATCTGTGTCTGGCTGTGTTTCGGATTGGCGAGCAAACTGCATGGATTTCGATAAAATTCGGCACACGGTTTACAACCCGTATTTAACTTTATCCCGGCAATTTATTCCGCTGTCAAACCTTTTTTTTTTAAATAACTTTGCCCCACACTAGGATTCTGTATCGTGGGTGCGTTTACAAACATATCTATACTAATATATAAAGCTGAAGAGTTTGTTTGTTTGTTTGTTTGTTTGTTCGCGCTAATCTCGGGAACTACTGGTCCGATTTGAAAAATTCTTTTTGCGTTGGATAGCCCATTAGTCCAGAAAGGCTTTAGGCTATATAACATCACGCTGCGACCAATAGGAGCCGAGCATAACTAATTCCACGCGAACGAAGTCGCTGGCGGCGGCTAGTAAAGTATAAACTCATATACATAAACATGCAGACTCGGAAAACTACTTGTAGGTCATACAAATATTTGTTCCGTGCGGGAATCGAACCCGCGATACGCAGCGCAGCAGTCAATAGCTTGATCACTACGCTAACCGTGCAGTCAAATAGCTAGTTTACCATAACTATGTATTTATTCTATATAAGGTAACTAAAGTCAATATTTAACAAAATTCAAATATAAAATAAACTACTCAAAATAAAAAAATATATTGACAGCCTCAGTGGCGTAGCGGTAGCGAACGCGGCCGTTGCGCAGGGAGGCGCGGGTTCGATCCCCGCACAGTGCAAATATTTGTATGCATGAATATGAGTATTTGCACTGGTCCGGTCGTGCCTCGGAAATCACGTTAAGCCGTTGGTCTCAGTTGCCATACGAACATCTAGTGGCAGTCGTTACGGGTTGTTGGAGCCTTCAAAAGTCCAACAATTGGTCTAACTGCAATGCTTAGATATCGCCTTTGGGTTGTGGAGGTCAGACGGCAATCGCTTCACGGAAAATATCGAAGTTTAGCCAAAATCAGCAGTTAGACTGGTTAAGCGGACCCCAGATACCAAAGCTGAAAAGCTACGGGTGCGACTGGGTTTAACGCTGAGATCATGAGATGATGAATATATAAAAAAAATATAATACCTGTCCTAACTAAATCTATTGGTAAAGCAAAATTTAGCGTCAAAATATTCCTCCGCATCGCAGTCGACTGGAAATGTACCCAAGAGACAGACAGGACAAGCAATAAGCATTCGGATCTCACGGAACAAATCCATAAGCTTGCGCCATGTACGTACGACACGAGGGAAGAAGAATAAAACAACAGTGAAGGTAAACGCGTGCCGTGCGTTTCAATCTCCCAGTGTGCGTTCAGCCTTCTTGATTGTTCAGCAAAGTCTATCAGTAAGTTGAAAATTCAATGTGTACTCAAAACATGTACTTATATACTTGTATACTATATACACAAGATTTTCATATAATAATAATAAGATATGGTTACCATGGAAAACGATAATAAATGGAAAAAAGATTATTAACTATCTATATCAGAATGTTTTGTGCGAAGTTTTTGGATTTTTGTAAGGGTTTGTGCCAAGATTGGAGTTTTTTTTTTTATACATAAGTATTCAAATTTTAATCTTTCTATGAATATAGGAGGAACAAGCTTTTTTTTTATAAATTATAAACCAGCGCTTGACCGCAATCCCGCCTGATGGTAAGCAGCGATGCGATCGTTGTTGGTAAAGCGCGCTAGTTTATTAAGAGCCTATTCAATCTAGCCTTGAAGACACTCAAATTGTAGTCCGACGGAAATACCGCCGCCGGCAAGTTGTTCCAGTCCCTTGATGTACGCGGTATAAAGGAGGAGGCGAAACGCTTCCTCCGGATCGTAGTAGTGGAACGTAAGGGTGGAAACTCGCCGTACGACGGGTCGTCCGATGGTGGAACGGAGATGGGGGAATTAAATCATGCAATTCCCTCGCACACTCCCCAAAATGCATCCTATAGAACACCGAAAGGCTGAAACAAATACCAACTTTATTTTAATGGTAATTATGTTGATTCCAGATTGAATTGCTCCATTGAAAAAGTTTGAAAGTGTAGCGTGTACTATTGTGTAAGAATTAAGTTATTTTTGTTTACATTTTTGGTGAATATTTTGCAATATTATTTTAGATAATATCTTGCAAAAGCCATTGCGTTAAGGGAATGAGCAGTGCTCCTGCATATTCTCATACAATCGTCGTCATCCAAAGTGTCTGCGTTAGTAAAGTTTTTCCTCCTCACTAAGATTAGTCCTGTATCTGAAAGAGGCAGATCAGTGAGAACATTAAAGGCATCTGTCTGCCTTTTCAACATTACGTTGAAGTTTTTGACGGGAAAGCTAAGATGAGTGTCACGCGCATTTTATTATTATTAGGACTTTTAAAATTATTTATAGTGTCGTTTACTAAATAAAAGCGCGTGATTCATAAAGCATAGTAAAAAGTGTATTTAATAAATAATTCATTAAGAACATTGAAATATTGCAGCATAGTGGCCACATCATGATTTTGCCTCAAACCTCCCTCATAGAAGGTTCACGCGGCGGTTTTTTTCAACTGTCATTAGCAGTATCCGCCATTACTGTGAAATAAATTTTTCAAAGAATTTCTATAATTTGTTACACGTGTTATTGGCAAAATTGTGGTATCTATTCCACAAATGCCATTGATCAAGAGTTGAGGTTGAATCTCAACTAGAAAACAAAAAAGAAAGAAAGAACATCACGTTGGGGTTTGCTACTAGTCTTACTTGATGCATCTGAATATCAATATTTTACTGTCTATCTGACCTTCAGATCTCAGTATTTTGATTTTTGGACTTCTGACAATACGTCACGACCTTCGGGACCTTCGCCTTAGCCTCCGAGACACAGAGGGTTATTGGTATGGTATGTGAAGATGGTTATCCATCCGCCATCCCATAACCTGAACCTTAACCGGCTTAACCCGATCGAGCGACCGGCAGGGTAACTGCGTACACACTATCAGTAGCAATGAGTTTCATTTTGACAGTTCAACAACATTCATTGAGTGATTTACATTCTTGAGCAGAAACATTTGTCGTAGGTACATATGGAGCAATGAAATAGCAATAAGCTTCAAAATGTGTGTGTTACGCAATTAGGGTGCTGTTCGGCTGTTGTATGGATATGTATGAAGACGCTTTCAAACCGTCAACGTTATTGGCATAACATACACGTATTTCCATACTATCCTCCAAGCGTCTCAAGTATGAGTGTGCGGGCTCGATTTCAGGTCAGGCAAGTACCAATGTAACTTTTCTAAGTTATATGTACCTACTTTCTAAGTATATCTTGGACACCAATGACTGATTAAAAGGTGAAGGAAAACTTCTTGAGGAAACCTGGACTCAACCGCATTGAGCAAGCGTGGTGATTACGCTCAATCCTTCTCTGTATGAGAGGAGACCTATGCCCAACTGTGGGACGATAAAAAGGTTGATGATGATGATGGCCACTCCCCGAGAATCTTCAATCAAAATATGTACGCGAAGTTGTACATAATATTAAAACTCGTAAACAACGTTAGGTACTGGCAACTGGGAAGTGTTCTGCCGTCAGAGTTAGATACTAATTGATTTACCTAAGAATTGCATCGGTTTTGGGAATTAGATACGCGAAGTGATACGAGGTAAAAGGTACTTCGATGTGCCTACAATATTTTTTACCATTTTCCATAAAGGAGTCTTCGTAGAGGAGTTTTCAAACAAAAGTACACTTTTATGTTTTTGCCGATAATTTGTCTGTAAAGTTTAATAACGTAAATAAAAGACAAAGATGATGAAAAGGTCAAAGTTCATCATCATCAACAACCTTTTTATCGGCCCACTGCTGGGCACAGGTCTCCTCCAATACAGAGAGGGATTGAGCGTAATCACCACGCTTGCTCAATGCTGTTTAGCGATTTCAGACTTAAAGTCCGGGTTTCCTCAAGATGGTTTCCTTCACCTTTTTTTAATCAGTCATTGGTGTCCAAGATATACTTAGAAAGTATATATAACTTAGAAAAATTACATTTGTACTTGCCTGACCTGGAATCGAACCCGCACATTTATACTTGAGAGGCTGGTGTTTTAACCACTAGGCCACCATGAACATGTTATAGGTCAAAGTTAATTGACAAAATTGTATTGTGTTGTTAAGAGGGAACTCTAGTGGTGCTTTCTCTATACAAACGTATTCCGCTGTTTTCTTCGTGGATAATGCTTTTAGAGCAATTTTTTTCTACAATTTGACACCGTGATTATACGTGCCTCTATCATTTGATTTTTTCCGAAACTTAATTAAAAAAAGAAATACGATACTTCAAAATCGCGAAAAATAACCCATTTTTACCGTGATGTTCAGATGACTATTAGACAAATGTGATAAGTTTTTGACAAAAAAAGAAAATAATAGAAGCATAGGTGTACTTTTCCTCTAAATTTTGGTATAAAAATAATTGTCTGTCGTGTGTTGAAAAAGAAAACAGTGGAATACGAAACGTCTTTTGATCAACGTTTTTGTGGGTAAAATCAGCCTGAGCTGCAACTGTCCTTTTCGCACTTTACCGGGAGAGGTTGGAAGCAGCGCGACGGCAATAGTTTCTTCAAATACCTATTTTCCAAATTCTTCGACACTAGAGTCCCCTCTTAAGACAAAGGGAGAGGTAGTAGTAGGTTAATTGGTACAGCAAACAGTAGAAAATTTTGAGCACTATGTACTTACTACAAAGCTAACATTTATTGGTACGTCTATGTACTCTAGCTGTTGAGAGTAAATCATGGTCATTCGAATGTGTCGCTGATGTCGACGTGTGTATTGATCAAAATTTTCCTTTTTTTTAACCTTGCCCATTCATTGGGATGGGCAATCACTAAATGACTTCTCCCGCTCTGGGCGGAGCGGAAGGGCATGTCAGACTTTTACTGACTAAAACCCATCCGTGTTTCTTCACTTGCCTGTGCGATGGCCAGGGCCCCGGTTTCTTGTTTAACCAACCCGCAACCCTGGCCCAGGAGGTATTGGTCTTCGTGGACCCCCCTCACGATGTGCTGACAGCTCTTTGAGGTGCGCGTGAAACACAACGCGTCATCGACTTGGGCCTGGTCCTTACCGGGCGGCGAGCTGCCCGCTGCTCACCGCCCACAGGCCCGCGCCTACGGTTGCTGGGAGTTGGGTGTCGTCTCCCGACCCTGGGGGCCTAGTCTGCTATTTTATATAATTTTGTCATTCCAGCACGTTTCCATTGTCATTTTGCTATTAGCCCCTAATCTGCTCTATCATGAACATCGGTCATTGATTTCTTAACGGAATGGTCATTGTTGTATTGCCATTATTATAAAACTCGTTAGTAGAAATGAGTTTCTAAAAACTACTACCCAATTTGAACATTTCTTTAAGAAAGTTTTGTTAATATGTATTTTTAAATATTAATTACAAGTTTTATAAGCAGTCTAGAGTAGAAAATAGTTATTAAATAGCAAAAAAACATTATTGTGAAACTATAAAACTAAAAATTTTGTTATCTGTTAAAGTCAAATGTGACATTAATACAAACTGACTGACGTTTATTTGTTTTTTTTTTTAACAGCTGGTGTTTTGATATGTATTTATTTTTGTTTATATTATTAAAATTATAATTACTAGTTAAAGAAAAACAAGAATAAAACAATCAGCAAATTTAGGCCGAGATATGGCTCCTGGCCACTACAGCCGCGTCAATAAAAGACGAAGTGTGATTTGTAAACTCCAAGCTGCATCATAACAGAGTACTATAATTTTGTGCATCATCCTTCAAGGCTGGATGCTATTGACGTCAGAAACGCTGAGTCGTCTTTTGCATGCTCAGACCATCAACGACTCGACTAAGGTCATTAATCGACAGAGCTCCATCACAGCAAAAATGGTTCAAGTTCACCGAGACATCTGTGTCAAAAAAGGTAATTAAGTACTGTTTATTATTCGTAATTCATCTTTATGAAAGTTTAGTAGAATAAACTTAATTATTCAAAATGAAAACTTCCACTCATTGGGTGTTTTATTTATTTATTTATACAACACCCACAATAAGAATTAAGTAGCTTTGAAAACAATATCATAACAATTAAATATAAAACCCCCGCTAAGCTTGTGTTAGATGTAGGTTTAAATCAGTAGTAGTACATTGGCCAGAATTTAAAATCTTTATGGCAACTACATACTAAGCGCTAGGTTACAAATTTCATATTATAGGTATAAGTTGGAATTTTTTATTAAAGTTAGTTTTGTTTTACAGAAACCCTGCAGAATTATAATGTCACCAGATTCTGAGTCAGATTTCTGGAGAATGCAAGAGGTAAATTTGACAATTTATTAAAAGCTAGTTTAATTAAATATATTTTAGAAGAGATCTCCTAAAATATTGAATAACCTATAACCTACTAAGTATGTCCATATAATAATAGTCCATAGAAGATGTCTAGCAGTATGGGTTACAAAGGGATATAAAAGTAAAGGAAACAGTGTTTATTAAAAAGAATAATAATTTATTTTAAATTTCTGTTTTGTGCAATACTGCGGTGGATCTGTAACAAAGAGTTAAATCATTTTAATAATAATTAGAGTATTTTCATACTTTCCTAGAATATTGAGGAGGGTTTACACTACATACCTGCTAATTTATTTTATGCATTTTTCCACAGTATGTCAACAAAAGTGCAGTGCTGCAGTGATCCCGATCAACCTTCAAGAAGATCCCGATTCACCCTGCTATGGTCTTGATAATTAGGGGCTTCTTATTGCTTTCCTCCTAAATTAAAAGACTGATTATTGGTGTGTTTTATTATTTATATGACAAAATGTCTTTTTTTTGTATAATAAAACTTTTTGACTTAATGTAAAGTTGATATTTAGTTTATGAGAAAATAGATATATGTATAGTTATATATAAATGTTGAATTTTAATAGGTATAGTGCTTTCATTTATGTTTCAGAAAATAGATACATGTATAGTTATAAATAAATGTTGAATTTTAATAGGTATAGTGGTTTCATTTATGTTGCAGAAAATAGATATATGTATAATTAACTGTTGCATGTTAGTTTTAGTAGTAGTTTTTAAGTTAATTAATGTAATTAACGTTTTACCATTTTAGTTAACTATAAATAAATAAAGTAACTAATAACAGTCCAACTATTATGTATCTTTACCAACATAGTTAAAAGAAATTACATACCTGCCGCAGTGTTCCTGCATAATCTTCATCAGGTGGCGATAATGCTTTTGGCATGTTTGCAATATTTGTGGTTTATTTTTTAGTTTCAAAGTCTTTGTTCCTTCATTGATTGCAGTAGACACAGTAATTTGTGAAACTTTATGGAGGGCATCTTGAGCAATAAAAATCTCATAGAACCTCAATGCATAAAATGCAAGTGCTATTAGAATCTGCAATAAAAATATAACATTAATCAATCTATGTCGTATTTGTAGCTATAGATTACTATAGAATAATACATCAATTGTCAAATTACGTTTCCTTACCTTAATTTCTGTCCATACGCTATCGATTCGATGCAGTCTGGCCATAAGGAGAATGAGTTCTTCAATTAACCCTCTTAATGAGACATATTCAAGGCGAAACGTTTTCACAAATTCCGCCTCGCGAATATCAATAAAGGGATTTGTATTGAAACACGTCAAGCGATGAGTTCCACGTCTCCTGCTTATCTTTTTTCTCTAGCATCCACTGCGTTGGCTAGCTCAAGAATATTTGCTAGTAGTGAAAACATTCTCAAATATTCCACAAACACAATAGATATCTCACTTTTTGTACAAAACCACCACCACCATCGAGCTGCCTCGCTTCGAAAAGCAATGTTTGTACAAAGACGTCATCATAACAGTTCAATGATCAAAAGAACTGTCAAAATTTTAGCAGATTACCGCGTGTGTCAGTCATTGATTTGTGATTTTTTACAAGATTACCGTGTTATGCCATTTCGTTCAGTGATTGACCACTTAGCACGCCATTTTGTTAGCAGATTAAGGATTTTGTGCAAATCGGTCATTATGATATTAAAAGTCGAGCATTTTGACACTATTGCAATAGCAGACTAGGGCCCCAGGGCGTCTCCTGCGGCGGCTAGTGGCGTGAGGGCGCTGGGATTTCCGCTCCTTTGCCAGCATCACTGCTTCGCAGACGGAGGTGACGGCCTACACCTGGAATTTATCCTGTATCGTGGGTGCGTTTATAAACATATAACTCACAAACACAAAATATCCAGACCCGAAACAACAACTTGTAGGACATACAGATATTTTTTCCGTGCTCTTCAAAATGGTTGAATTGAATGGTGCTGATTCAAACTTCATGTTTGTGAACGGGTACCGTCAGTGGGGACTGGTCATCTTTTAGCTACCACGGCTTATTTTAATTCCTGAAATATTTTCATGTTTTCTATAACAAACGCTTTTAACGTGCACGTCATTCGACTTCGTACTCACATCGATAATATCAACATTAACGATGTAATCAATTATTTTGTAACAATTTTATGGTTTCAAAGAGCCTTAATAAAAGCCTCTCCTCCTCTCTCCTTAAGCTTTAGAATGGGTGGACTTCATCTTCTTTATTGAACTACCTACCTAACTAACTTCCCTTTGATAATTCAAAAGTGTTTTATTTGAATAAAATGCTGTGATTTGAGTCTGAAAACTACATTTTCACAAACACATTCATACAAACACTATTGTGAGTAGCTTTCTGCTAGGTATTCATCATCATCATCATCAACCTTTTTTTTTATCGTCCCACTGCTGGGCACAGGTCTCATGCAGAGAAGGAAACTACTAGGTATTACAGAAATATTTTTATAAAGAAAATCTAAAGTTTTGTCGTTGGTATTTCCGAACATCTCTTTGCTTTTGAGTGGATATTGGACCGTTTTGAAACATATACCCATTCGTTCTGCTATTTATTACTCACACAAGCACTGTGTAAATCTGCCACACAATAAATCCGTAACTAAACATTGTAGTATTATTAGTACGTACTTAAGACTGTCCAGTGCAACCTCTAGTCTGTGTCCAATTGTTGTAAGTGGTGTGGGCGAAGTTATCCTTGACTCTGTTAGAACAGACACGGTTGCTTCGACATATTGATTAAAGAGAAATAACTCTCCATTTGTACAAATTGTAAACATTCTAATGAACTACATCAAGAGGATACTTACAGGCAAGGGTCAAAACTTCAAAAGTGCATTACCTCTTTTGAACTTTATTGCACTAACAATAAGTGTCATAAGTGGTACTTACTCCCCTTTTGAACCTTACTGTACATAAAATTCAGGGAAATTGCCATGGCAGGATCATTCCTTCCTTGGGCAGATTCATTCATATCTGTTCAGCCCTACTGTTGGAGTATTTTACAAGGGGCGTCCTTGCAGTGTAATGAACAATAACACTAAACTACACTAAAACTAAGTCAAAATTAACATAAGAAAACTCCTGACAAGTTATTTCTACTGTTCCTATACCATTGCCGGTAATCCAACTTCTGGGCTTAGAAACCGAGCTGAAACTAACAGTCCATTTCTAATAAACACTCGGATTAAGGCGTGGGCAGCTCTGTTTAAATGCGTCATACAAAAATGACATTGGAATCCCGTTTTATATATACAACCATTCATTAAAATATACAAGGCATGACAGCCTCCGCGGCCTAGCGATAGCGGACGCGGCCGCTGCGCAAGGTGGCGCGGGTTCGATCCCTGCACAGTGCAAGTATTTATATGCATGAATGTGAATATTTGCACTGGTCTGGTCGTGCCTCGGAAAGCACGTTAAGCCGTTGGTCCCGGTTGTCATACGAACACCTAGTGGCAGTCGTTACGGGTTGTTGGAGCCCTTAAAAGTCCAACAATTGGTCTAAATGCAATGCTTCGATGTCGCCTTCGGGTTGTGGAGGTCAGACGGCAGCCGCTTCACGGAAAATGTCGAAGTTTAGCCATATCAGCAGTTGGACTGGTAAAGCGGACCCCAGACTCCAAAGCTGAAAAGGCTTCGGATGCAACTGGGATCAACGCTGGGATGATGACTCGGATTAAGGCGTGACTCAGTACCTACACCAGACCTTGAAGTAAACTACACTATTCAAGTTGAGCATCAGCAATTTTCTAATGTAAAAATTACATAAGACAATACAATAAAAAGAGTTCTTTCGTACTGTACACATTACTATAGCCACTACAAAACTTCTATCCATTTCTTCCCTCTTAAACAAAGTGAACATCGAAACACAGTTAATAATAGTTATAGAGGTATGTAGTACGACTCGCAATTGCTTCGTAATTAGGTCGACCCGTAATTACGGCACATCCTTCCCGCGTCGGCCATAATGTAAGAATGAGGGATAGGAAAATATGGACAAGGGGATGTCCATGTTTAATGCATTTGTGTACATTCGTCCCGTGTGGTACGGAAGACTCGGCGTAATTAATTGGTTCCATTTTACAAACTAGGTAGACATAGACTAAACCAGTAGTTTTATTTGGATACCCACATACTACTATACTGGATCGGTTTAGGTAGTTAACTACATATAGGTAAACAAAAATACCAAGATTACAACAAACTACAACCAACCAACCAAGAATACAAAAATATCCCTATATAATATTCCATCGGTTTTGTGGCTACAGTTGTCATACTTATTGATTTGATCAAATCAATGTAAAGTATACGTAAACATAAAAAACAAGATTTAAAATACAGTCGTATCAGCAACATCAACAAGATAAAAATGCAATAGAAACAGTGATCAAAAATCATTAATTAAATTTTATAGTGAAAGTGTGTAATATGTATTATTTTAAAATTAAATAATTTTACCGCACGCCAGTCTCATATTCATTTTTCCTGTGCATGCATTCATCATAGTATTGATCATTTACTATGCATGTACTCAAGTGTGAATATGTACTCGCTTACACAAAATAACCACAGTTTATTACAGTTTACAAAATATAAATCAAGGATAAATCAAACAGAACATAACAGAATCGTGTAAAAATAACCGAAATGAAAACTTCTACTGCGAACACAGCGCCATCTACGTTAGCTTTACAGAAACATTGTGAAAATTCAGCGCGTTAGCAGCTTTCAGCTACGTTGATGCGTTGCTTGGACTTTCGGTGGACCGTTTAGTTTCAGCGGCAGCCGCTTGGCGTCGCTGAAACACTTTTCTAATTGACGTTTTCAGACGATATCATACGTTAGAGCTTCTTCTTTAGAAATAAGATTTGATACTAAAACAAGCCTTTTTTACAGTCCGCTCACCCGTTTTGACTTCTATTCCGTAAGCATTAGGATGGAATTAAAAGGAAACAAAGTGGTTGCAATGCCAATTATTTACTACAGAGCTACCGTTTGTCATACCACCGACCCAATAGAAGTCAAAATCGGTTGAAAGGACTGTAAAAAAGGTTAATTTAAATATCTTTTTTTTTATTAGTTATAAACTAGTGCTTGACTGCAATCCCGCCTGATGATAAGCAGTGATGCAATCGTTGATGGTAAAACGCACTAGCTTATTAAGCCTATTCACTCAAAAAAACTGAGTGAATAGGAAGGAAGACGGCAGTTGAGCGAGGTGATGCAATGTTTACCCCAACAACACGACCAACGATGCTGCGCCAGAGGATGATCTGGAGACCCTCCACGACCAAACGCCCGACACAACAACATTAGGCACATCGTACCCGGTCCACATCGGTACACATCGCAACACAACTGCTCAGACCCGTCCTCCGTACGGCTTCACCAGACATAATGCCGGAACACGACGAATCGCTTGGCATCAAGACTTTGTCTGGTCTACGTAATCTTTAACCAGCTAAGACCTCACTATACCCAACCTTGAAGAAGATTATCACAAATCATATCAGAAGGCCTTGTTGAAAGGATCTCAACAATCCCACACATGAACAGAGGCTTACAATGGCCTTTAAATGCTCTCTGGACAATAAAAAACGTTTACAATCCACTCATGCTGATTGACAATTGCATCACGTGCAACGACAGATGACTAGCAGACTTCCTATTAAACAGCGACATAGGGAGGATCAAAGTAGGGAATCATAGATTACTATAAAAGATAAGCTAAAATGGCGATGGGTAAAAGGGTTATCATCAGAGAAATCTAGACAAATAATCATAAACATAAGTGTTAATAATATGTATAAAATCGTTTTCGCAACTGGAATACGGTTTGAATTTAGGAACACCAAATTATAGCGCTCCTAATAAGATTTGCCAGAAGATGACAAATTTTTGAAACACCAAGTTATCGCGCTCCTAATAAGATTCTGCCAGAAGAAGTCAAATTTCCTACAAAAAATTAAGAGTCTTTGAAACTACAATGTTATAACATTCTTGGCATGAGCTTGCTATTCTACTTGGTTGTTCCAACAAAAATATGGTCAAAGGTCCGCTCGGGAGAGCTAGCGCGGTTCATTGACCTCTGGCGTCAACTGTAGCGCGCGCGCGAGGAAAATTGTATACTGTATTTGGGAAAAAATATAACATGGTGTAAAAATGATTTGAATCGATTCAGTTGCTTATTCTGAACAAACTATATTCAGGTTTCGCATAAACAAAAAATGGCGTTGTATATAAAAGGCCAATATATAAATATTGGAGAAAAATATACATGATAAAATTTAATTTAGAGAAAACACAAAAGAGACTTAGAAATTAAAATAGGTAAGCCGTGGCAGCTAAGAAATTACCAGTTTCCACAGCATTCACAATCATGACGCATGGATCAGCACCATTTAGCTCAACCATTTTAAAAGGAACTTAATGATCCCACAAACACGCCACCATCAGCAAGACATCAAAGTGAGTATGGCATACTCTCAACCGCCAGAACACATGCATACATAATTATGTACACTTGATTCCGCAGAAATCTTGGCCGTTCCACCTACTTAGTTACGGAGAGAAAGCTGACTGCCAACTTTTAGCACACATTGAAGCAAATCGAATTGAAAATCGATTGGTGTTGGTCAAATCCGTGGTACAAATAGTTCTATAAAAATCGATAATAACTAGTGTGTGTTTTCGATTTTGTAAGAATAGTAGAATTAACACAATTAATTAATAATTGACAGCCTCCGTGGCGTTCGATCCCCGCATAGTATTTGTATGCATGATTATGATTATTTGCACTGGTCTGGTCGTGCCTCGGAAAGCACGTTAAGCCGTTGGTCCCGGTTGCCATACGAACATCTAGTGGCAGTCGTTACGGGTTGTTGGAGCCCTCAAAAGTTCAACAATTGGTCTAGCTGCAATGCTTCGATGTCGCCTTCGGGTTGTGGAGGTCAGACGGCAATCGCTTCACGGAAAATGTCGAAGTTTAGCCATATCAGCAGTTGGACTGGTAAAGCGGACCCCAGACTCCAAAGCTGAAAAGGCTTCGGATGCGACTGGGATTAACGCTGGGATGATGATGATGGAGTAGAATTAACAAAAAGAATTATCATTGTTCAGAACACAGCCGTCCTACATTGGACATGGCCTCCCCACAACAACCGCTATGGTGCTCCTCGCAAGGAACTCCGTTCTATTCTGTTCTCACAATCAGTACAAGTTATTCGTGATAACTTGTCTTTTCCTACTCTTTGTCAGCATCAACAAGTTGATTACATCACAGTAAGGGGCTCGTCCGACGCTATTCTTAGACCTGGAGACATCTCGTATAATTGGCCCACTGGGCTATTTCCATTGTGCAATCGTGTGCTAGAGCTAGCCCACGTAATAATAGTTAATAGTTGATTTCTTTATGAGTACTTAGGGTCGTAGCGGCTGCGGAGGTAGAATTACTTAGGTATGTGTCTGATTTTACTCGAGACAAAGAGGGTATCATTTGTCTTATTCTATATATATATTTTTTTATGATTTACTAGCGGCCGCCAGCGACTTCGTTCGCGTGGTTTAGTTAAGTATGCTCTGCTCCTATTGGTGGCAGCGTAATGTTATATAGCCTAAAGCCTTCCTGGATTAATGGGCTATCCAAAGCAAAAATAATTTTTCAAATCGGTACAGTAGTTCCCGAGATTAGCGCGCACAAACAAACAAACAAACTCTTCAGCTTTATATATTAGTATAGATATAGATAAACCAGCGCTTGACCGCAATCCCGCCTGATGGTAAGCAGTGATGCGATCGTTGATGGTAAAGCGCGCTAGTTTATCTATTAAGAGCCTATTCACTCTAGCCTTGAAGACACTCAAATTGTAGTGTGACGGAAACACCGCCGCCGGCAAACCGTTCTAGTCCCTCGACGTACGCGGTATAAAAGAAGAAGCGAAACGCTTCGTCCGGATCGTAGTGGTCTCAACAACGTGAGGGTGGAAAGTCGCCGTACGACGGGTAGACCGATGGTGGAACGGAGATGGGGGAATCAAATCATGCAATTCCCTTGCACACTATGCAATCAATGCATCCTATAGAAAACCGAAAAACCGTTTGTATATGTCACAGTTTGTTTATGGACGCGACTTTTGAACCGCGCCGCAAACAAGCTGCCATGTTGTTCCATAAAAGACTGAGGACTATGCCACACGGTGAATAAGCAGTCGGTTTTCCCGGGAAAAAAAAAAGTGCTGCACTTTAGTTTCAGCTACATTATTGTAGACTTGTCACAACAATAATTACAATTTACTTATTAGTAAGGTTTATCCATTACGAATGGTGTGGCTTAGAGTTTATGGCAGAAGAAATCTAAAATTATTGATCTGAAATATTAACTACTTTATCGTTGAGATGTTTACTACTGTTGGATGGGGAAAAAGCATTTAATTCACGTGAGCGTGGTCGACCCGATACCGTGATAGTTTTTTTTTTTTTACTTTTTGCGTATTCTGTATTTCTTCTGTGATTTCAATTTTTATTCCCGCCGGTCAGTCCCTTTTGTGATATAGAGCCCAGAGATAAGTAAATATATTAAAGGAAAATAATATCAACGTGTGTCTTTAATGCGGACAAACCAATCGATGAAACAAATATTTTAAAAGCTGATGGATTTAAATTATGATGACCTCATCATAATTTTGTAAAGAAGCCGCGGTGCAGACAGAAAGTGAAAGATAATGAAAGGTCAATACCCGATCAACTGCAAACTTATTGCCAAGAATTATTTCATTTGACGCCATAATCGACGAAGAAACACAAAAGGATGCAAAGCCCCAGTCAATAGTATCCGACAAAGAAATAAATAGAAGTTACAATAAAATAAGAAAAAGCGAAACACTCATTGGTATGGCTTTCGCAGAACACAATTTTAAAAATGTCTAGAAATCCGGTATAAATGAAATCATGCCGCAAGCATTGAAATAATAATGCTCACAAGTTCACAACATCCATTAACCATCACTTCCAGAACAAAAACATTTTATTCTTAATCAATCAGTCAAAATAAGACAAGCAATTAGTCTGGGTAACCGAATAGACATATTAAAAACATGAAATAACTCGTCAACAATCGCATAACAGAAAGTATTTTTATAATTCAAACGACGTGAGGAGGCGAAGCTAAAAATAACTAAATCACTTCTGTCGTCTGCAATTATTCTATTGGATGCGCGGGCGCACTTGAGCACGTATTACATGCTGCGCAAACAGAACATTTAGGAGCTAGTTTTTTGCTGCGTAAATCTGTAAACAGAATATTTAGGCACACATTAGATGCTATCAGGTCATCGTCCTCCATATCCTGCTCTTGCCCTACTTTAGGGGGTGACGCACGCTCCATATATATTCTTATGTATCTACTAGTTTATCTATCATCATCTGGCTAGACTTTTCTTTAAGCATTATAAACTAGTGCTTGACCGCAAATCCCGTCTGATGGTAAGCAGTGATGCAATCACTGATTGTAAAGCGCACAATTTTATTAAGAGTCTATTCACTCTAGCCTTGAAGATTTAAATGGTAATCAGACAGAAAGACCGCCACAGGCAAATTGCCTACAAAGGCTCTCTTTCGGACCAGATTCCCAACTATATTGGGTCGGTTGCCAGTCTTCTCTTTCTTCTATTCTGTCATCCTAATTACTTTCCAACTGCTGAATATCGTTAAAATCCAAGTACAAACTGGTACAGTTACTATCAAAAATATGTACACACTCGACTTTATTCAAAAGTTACTAACATAAGATTTTCGAATCCATAGGTTTCTGTGTGTCTGTGGTTTGTGTATATAAAACCATGATCCGACCTGCTGTCTTGTATGGATAAGAATGTTGGGCTACGAAAGGGATGAATGAAAGGCAATTGCATGCAGCCGAGATGAGAATGCTAAGAGGGATGTGTGGTGTTACACGAATGGATAGAATAAGAAATGAGTACATAAGAGGAAGTCTGAAAGTGGCACCGGTAGCTGAAAAGTTGTGTGGAAATCGGTTGTCATGGTACGGGCATGTGTTACGGAGAACTGAGGAGAATGTCGTGAGGAGAGTCTTAATTATGAATGTTGATGGCTATAAGAGTAGGGGAAGACCAAAGAAACGATGGATGGAATGTGTGAAGAATGATATGGCTAAGAAGGGGGTGACTGCCGAGATGGCTTCTGATAGGGATGCATGGAAGAAAAAGACATGTTGCGCCGACCCCAAATAAATTGGGATAAGGGCAGGAGAATGATGATGGAGTTTTCTGTAATCTGATGTGATGCACTTTAACATCACACTCCGTATTTCACTAAATAAATGCATTTAAATTTAAAAAGTGTTGACATAATGTCGTCCGTGCCTAACAGAAACGGTTTTATTAAAAAATCATAGTCACATCACATAACATGATAGCAATAACATCCTTGAAATGCTATTCTACCTCTGAAAAATAAAAATACACCACATTAAACCTGCGAATAAGTGTAATATATATGTAACTACCGTACTACGTAAGAACCAGTGATTTATGAAAATAATTCGGAAAATCCGTTACTTCCTAATGGCTTGACCTACATCACTTTAAATGAGTTCAAAATAAACACAGAAACAAGTTCGACATGTATTCCTACTTTACCGTTATCTTTAGACTTGGGAATAGTAAAAATAACTTTGAATGCTCCGATGTTTTCAATGATTATTAGGGAAATGTAAAAATACGGGGTTATTTTTAAAGTAGCCATGTGAATCTGGGATTTAATATCAGCTGAGTGAATCGAAAGAACATTGTAGAGCAAGGTGTCTGCTTTAGCGTACTGGCTGCGCTTCGGGCGTCTCCACAATAGGGATGTTTCCAGATAAAAAAAAAATGATTATATTTAGTCCGTCATTCAGTTTATAGAAATATATTGGAAGAATTGACAAATATAAAAGGCATCAAAGATCAGGAGTGGTGGCTGGTGATGTCACTCATTGCTAAAAAGTGTCCGTGTGACAGTTTGAGCGAGGAGTAACGTCACACGAGTTTTCAACTCACTGTATCGTCTTAATTTTTTGTTTAAGTATATGAAAAAAGAAAAAAATACGTCAATAGTTTGTTTTGGAAATGTGACTGACGGACTAATTAGTTTTTTTTAGTCAACTACCCTATTGTGTTTGCATGATCATGACAGATCGCTAAGCGCTGATGATAAACTAAGTAATTACTATAATTTTCTTATTTTCAGGTCAATGCAATGGTACTATAGCCAAGTTAGTAGCACCCGTGGCGTTCATTTTCTCTAGTCTTAAAAGTGTATCGATGTAAATATAAATAGATTCATTGTATTTGTTACTATATTGGCGTGGCTGGCTGAGATATGTGAAATATTTTTTTTTTATTAATTACTAGCGGACGCCAGCGGCTTCGTTCGCCTGGAATTAATTATGCTCTGCTCCTATTGGTCGCAGCGTGATGTTATATAGCGTAAAGCCTTCCTGGATTAATGGGCTATCCAACACAAAAAGAATTTTTCAAATCGGACCAGTAGTTCCTGAGATTAGCGCGTTCAAACAAACAAACAAGTAACAAACAAACAAACAAACAAACTCTTCAGCTTTATATATTATGTATAGATAATCTAGTGCTTGACTGCAATCCCGCCTGATGGTAAGCAGTGATGCAATCGTTGATGGTAAAGCGCACTAGTTTATTAAACCTATTCACTTAAAAAACTTAGGAATAGGAAGGTTGACGGCAGTTGAGCGAGGTGATACAATGTTTCCGTGTGCAGTGCTGGCCTGCCATCGGACGCGTCCCCAGGTGGCGGATAGGGGAACGGCCCCCAGATATGGGGGTTACCGGTTTACCGGCGCGGACCAAAGCCAGACGCGGGACTGCTTCGGCGGTCATGCGTGCGACGGGTCGGCCACCACTCCAGGTGGCTGACATGACCCGAACTCCGGGTCGCCGTCGGACAACCCGGACTCCTCATGGAGAGGAGCTGGGGGCCCTGCTCGCGTGCGTGCATGCGAGTGGGGCCAAGAGGAAGGACACCTCTCTAAAAAACCCTTAGCTGCTGCGTCTTCTTGTTTAAGAAGACGTACCCAGCCTAGGGGCGACGGGTCCCGGTCCGGGACACGGTCTGACACAGACCACCGTTCGGCCCAAACGTTGCGCTGGAGCGGGCGCTCCAGTGCAACGAATATCCGTTTACGGATGGTGACGGGTACCGCTACGCCTAGTTGGATAGCGGCACGGAGGCATGTCTAATACCGACGTCATCTGGGGGCTTGGCTTAACCGCCCGGCCCCCTACAAGCCTAATCCCAAGGTGGGAGCGTGCCGAGGGGATGAGTGGCCGGTGGGAGACCGGTCGCTAACGCTCACCTGCTGGGTACCTGCCGACCCCCAGCAGTAATCAGGCTTATCCGGAGTACGACGCTCTGCCCGGATGGACGTTTTTGCGCTAAGACTCGTGGGAACAGTATGAAGAAATGTAAAACAAAAAACAAAACTATTCTGAAGAAGAACGGAGGAGTAAGGAGAGAGGAGGGAGCAGTCTCCGACCCGGAGAAAGCTCCCGAGTCCGTTGTGTCGGACGCCGACAGTACCGGCTCGTTGGAGTCTGCCCGGTCGCAACCGGACGTGACACCATACCGGAAAAGGACTAACTCGCAGCCGGTGGAAGTGTTGGAGACACTGGCTGGTACGAGGGATGAGACGGCGCTGTACATCAGCCGATCTAGCACCCCGACCGCCAAGCGTGGTAGGGGACGACCGCCTACGACAGGCCAATATGTCGGCCTGTCCAAGGCCCGGAAGGAATTGGAGGCCGCCCAAAAGGCGGCCGAAAAAGAGGAGCGCTGCGCGGTGGAAGAGCGTAGAGTGGCCGAGCTGGCCCGGAAGGTGGACACCAGACGGGTCGTTCGGCTTTCTGAAACTTCTTCCGCCGCGTCGTCGGTCGAAGACCTTCAGGCCACGGAGCTGGGCGAAAGGCTCCGGAACGCCGTGGACACGGTGAAGGAGGTGTCCAGGGTGTCCAGAGGCCTGAAGGGGACTTGCCAGAAGGCCCTAAAGGTGGCAGCAGCCACCATGCTGGAGGTCGCCGAGGAGCTACTACAGCGCTCCTCTAATGACGAGACACGGCGTCTCACGGCGGCCAACGCCCGCCTAGCTGCCCAGGTTGCGGAGCTCCATAAGGAACAGGAGGAGCTCCGTGCGGAGCTTCGCAACCTGAACAAGGAAAGGAGGAGAGAGGACACCTCTGGGCCGGCGGAGTCGCAGCCCGTTGCCCGGCCTTCAGCGGAGGAGTCGGAGCTTGTCCGGCTCTTCAAGACCGAGATGGCGGCGCTGTCTGCCCGCTTCTCGGTCATCGAGGGCAAAGTGCTGCGGCCTCCGCTGGCCCACGACAAGACACCGCCGGCGCAGACGTATGCGGCGAAAGCTGCTGCGCCGAGCCCGCCCAAACCGGCAAAGACTAAGCCCGTTGCCGCTGCTCCGGCTGCTCTAGCAGCCCCAGCTGCTCCGGCGGCCCCAGCGACGACTGCGGGTGCACCAACGGCCACCTCGCAAGAGTGGGTCACCGTTGGTGACAAAAAGAAGAAAAAAAAGAAGAAGAAGACAAAAGCGGCGAAGGAGAAACAGAAGCTCCGCGCTCCGAAGTCCACGGCGGTGGCTATTAAGCTACCGCCGGAGGCCATAGAAAGGGGCGTGTCGTACGCATCGGTCCTGGCGAAAGCCAAGGCCGACATTAATCTGAAGGACCTGGGCATAACGGGCATCGTGTGGAAGGAGGCGGCAACCGGTGCCCGTTTGCTCGAGGTACCCGGTGCCACAAGCAGCGACAAGGCGGACGCGCTTGCAGAGAGGCTGAAGGCCTCTCTTAAGGAGCAATTCCCGGAGGCGAAAGTCACCAGGCCCATAAAAACGCTGAACTTGCGTGTCTCGGGCCTGGATGACACGGTCACGACGAAGGAGCTCGGGGCCGCCGTCGCGGAGGCGGGCGGGTGCCCCCTGGAGCAGGTCCGGCCCGGCGAGATCGGGCCCGGCCTCAGGGGACTCTGGTCCGCAGTAGTGACCTGCCCTGTTGCGGCGGCCCGCCGCATAGAAGCGAGCGGTCGCAACCTGCTTGTTGGGTGGGTGTTGGCGCGGGTTAAGATCCTCTCGCTCCGACCGCAGAGGTGTTTCCGGTGTCTGGAGGTGGGACACCTGGGGGTGCATTGCTCGTCGACCATTCAAGTCGGCGGGCTCTGCTTCCGGTGCGGCCGGCCTGGTCACAGGGCTGCCGCATGTGACGCCCCGCCGAATTGTCCTAAGTGTGCGGCGGCGGACAGGCCGGCCGATCACCGGATCGGCAGCAAAACCTGCGCCGACACCCACACCAAGCAGAAAAGAAGGGGACCAAGGGGATTGGGCCTGCTGCTCAGGGCGCTGCGGCGTCTATAGCGCAGCGGACCCCAACCTCTAAGGCAGCCGACTCGCTGCCGGAGGGGGAGCGGACCATGGACACTCAATAATGTCTGTGTCCGCTTCCGTTCGGTTCCTTCAGGGCAACATCAACCACTGCGCCCGTGCTCAGGATCTTCTACTCCAAAGCATGGCGCAGTGGTCGATCGACGTTGCGGTGGTCGCCGAGCCGTGGTTCGTACCCCCCAGGGATGACTGGGTGAGCGACGCCCACGACTCGGTGGCCATGATCTTGAGAAGATCGGCCGGGACTCCGTCCTTTGAAGCCGTCGCCAAAGGACGGAACTTCGTCTCGGTACTGCTCGGAGAGATAGTGATTGTCGGGGTCTACTTCTCTCCGAGCAGGTCGCTCGCCGAATTTGAGGCATGGTTGGAGGAATTGGGCACTGTCGTCAGACGCAACCACCCTCGCCCCGTGGTCGTACTCGGGGACTTCAACGCCAAGTCAGGCGCCTGGGGTTCCCCGACTACCGATGCTCGCGGCGAGGAGTTGGAAGAGTGGGCGGTCGAGTACGGTCTCGCCGTCCTTAACCAGGGCTCGGTGAACACGTGCGTGCGCCAGCGGGGCGGTTCCATAGTGGACATTACGTTCGCTAGCCCTGCCCTCGCACGCCGTGTCCAAGGCTGGCGTGTTATGGAGGGGGTGGAGACGTTGTCGGATCATAGATATATTCGCTTTGACGTCTCCGCCCTGCCTACTGCGCCTGCGCCTGCGCCTGCGCCGGCCCTGCCGACCCCTGGTTCGATCGGTCCGCGTTGGGCGTTAAAGCAGTTGGATCGGGAGCTGCTCCTCGAAGCCGCGATCGTCCAGGCCTGGGTGACTACACCGGACAGGCCTGTCAACATCGACGAGGAGGCCGAGCAGCTCCGGCTGGCCATGACCAGCGTCTGCGATGCGGCGATGCCTAGACGGCGTCAACAGCCATCTAGGCGCCGGGTGCACTGGTGGTCGGTGGACATCGAACGGCTCCGTGCCGCCTGTGTGGCCGCTAGACGCCAGTATGCCCGGCATAGGAGAAGGCGGCGCCGCCCGCCAGACGCTGAGGCCAGAGAGGCGGAACTATACGAGGCTTACCGCGAAGCGAGGAAGGCTTTGAAGGGGGCTATCGCCAAAGCGAAGGCAGAGGCCCGCGAGCGGCAGCTAGCTGCCCTGGACCGCGACCCGTGGGGGCGTCCTTATCGCGCAGTACGGGACAAGCTGCGCCCTTGGGCGCCTCCGCTCACCCAGGGTATGCGGCCCGAGCTGCTGCGAGAGGTGGTGAGTGCCCTCTTCCCAGTCAGGGCGGAGCACATCTCGCCGCCCATGGTTCCGCCTCGATCCGCTGACGCCAACGCCAACGCCAACGCGGAAGACGACGACGACGACGTGCCCGACGTGACCCGGGGAGAGCTGAGAGCGGCGGTGTCCCGGCTTCAAGCCAAAAACACCGCCCCAGGGCCCGACGGCATTCCTGGCCGAGCCTGGGTCCTGGCCGCGGAGGCTCTCGGGCCTCGACTGATGGGCCTTTTCAGTGCGTGCCTAGAGCGGGGCCAGTTTCCCCGTCCATGGAAGACGGGCCAACTGGTCCTGCTGAAAAAGGCGGGGCGCCCGGCGGATTCGCCGTCTGCGTACCGGCCCATAGTGTTGCTGGACGAGGTGGGCAAGCTCTTTGAAAGAGTAGTTGCAGACCGCCTCGTCCGCCACCTAAACACGACAGGGCCGGACCTAGCGGATGGCCAGTTCGGCTTCCGCCAAGGGCGCTCCACAATTGACGCGATAATGCGCGTAAAGGCCGCGGCGGAGAGTGCCGTCTCTCGGGGCGAGGTGGTGTTGGCGGTGTCTTTGGACATCGCCAACGCGTTCAACACCCTGCCCTGGAGCTGCATTAGGGAGGCGCTCCGATTCCACGGGGTGCCGCCCTACCTCCGCCAAACAGTCGGGGCCTACCTTGCAGAGAGGCAGGTTATTTACCCGGGTCACGGTGGTGGCTGGTATCGGCGAGAGACAACGTGCGGTGTTCCACAGGGGTCGGTTCTAGGCCCACTCCTGTGGAACATCGGTTACGATTGGGTGCTGCGTGGCGCGCTCCTCCACGGCGTCGTCGTCACGTGCTACGCTGACGACACGCTCGTCACTGCGCGAGGGAGGACGTATCGCGACGCAGCCATCCTAGCGACGGCAGGGGTTGCGCAAGTGGTCCACAGGATCCGGCGTCTGGGCCTGGAGGTGGCCCTCAACAAATCCGAGGCCTTGTGCTTCCACGGGGCTCGGCGGGGTCCACCTGCGGGCTCACACATCGAGGTAGGAGGCGTTCGCATTGCCGTCGGGGCGACGATGAGATATCTCGGTCTCGTCCTCGACGGCAGGTGGAATTTCGGGCCGCACTTCCGGCAACTGGCCCCCAAACTGAGGACGGCCGCAGCCGCGCTATCGCGGCTGCTGCCGAACTTGGGGGGGCCCGACTCATCGTGCCGGAGGTTGTACCTAGGAGTCGTGCGGTCAATGGCCCTTTACGGGGCCCCAGTGTGGGCGGATCACCCGACGCCTCGCAACTTTGCGGTCATTCACGGGCCGCAGCGAGCGACGGCTGTCAGGGTGATAAGAGGATACCGCACGATCTCCTACGAGGCGGCCTGCCTCCTAGCCGGATCGGCGCCCTGGGATCTCGAGGCCAGAGCCCTCGCGTCGCTTTACAAGTGGCGCGGGGAGGCCCGAGAGCGGGGCGAAAGATCGTTTCTGCCGAGAGTTATCGAGGCGAAGCGATCTGAGCTCCGCCAAGTCCTGGTGGCGGAGTGGTGTGCGAGACTTGCGCAACCCAGTGCGGGGCACGCCGTCATAGCGGCGGTAAGACCCTGCATGGAGAAGTGGATCGACCCGAAGAGGCATGGGACGCTCACCTTCCGTGCGACGCAGGTGCTGACCGGACACGGGTGTTTCGGCAGTTACCTGTGTCGTATCGGTCGGGAGCCGACACCGGCGTGCCATCACTGCCGTGGCGGGGCAGAGGACACGGCGCTGCACACCCTCGAGGAGTGTCCCGCATGGGACGAGCAGCGCCGTGCGCTCACCGCAGCGATCGGCGGGCGCGACCTCTCGCTGCCGGCCGTGGTCAGAGCCATGGTCGACAGCGGGGAGTCATGGGACGCGGTCGTCTCCTTCTGCGAGGAGGTAATCTCCGCGAAGGAGACGGCCGAACGGGAGAGGGAAGCCTGAGCACTCTCCCGTCCCGCCGACGGCGCGCTGGCCGGAGGAGGAGGGAAGCCGAGGTCGATCCGCTTCCTCCATAAGGAGAGGCCGACGGGCCGAGGACCGGGGGAGTCCGACGTCCGTCACTAGGGCCGGAGTAGGCGTGTAGTGGCTGTTCCTACACGCCTACCTGATGGAAGGAGAGGAGGAAGAGGGACCCGCCGAACTCGCGCGCGGCGGGTCAAGGCCTGCCGGGGACGCGGTGAATGCAAACTAGGCCCCGTACCCCCGGCAATAGGCAAGAAGAGGAACGCTCCAGTGGGTTTAGCCGGTGAGAGCCCGGCACACCCTCCGTCGACCCTCAGACGGAGGACGGTCTGGTAGAGATTCCCACTGGGTGAACAAAAAAAAAAAAAAAAGGTGATACAATGTTAAACCCAAGACCAACACGACCAAACGATACTACGCTAGAGGGAGATTGATGTAGAGACTCTCCCCGACCAAACTACCGACACAACAACATTTGGCACATCGTACCCGCCACATATCGCAACACAACTGCTCAGACCCGTCCTCCGTACGGCTTCACCAGACATCAAATAAATGCAAAATATGTGCCTTATCGTGAAGTTACGGACTCCAGCCCGTATTACCAATTACCTATTAATTTAATTGAATGTCCTTTGTCTTGTAATGTTAATTAGTTTACATATAATTAACAAGTATATTGTATATTATCAGGCATTTTCAGACTGAGAGTTTGTAAATGCTTGTAAGGGGTGTTTGTTCCGCCACTTCTTCCCAACGAAAGCACTAGGAAGTGGAGAAGGACGGGTGTTTTGGGAGGACTGGTTTCACCTAATTTTAACAAGTGAGTTTTGATTTTAGTCTATGGAACACTTGAGACACGCCAGTGAGTTTAGTATACGTATTAAGTGTACCTATACTCAACCTTTAAAAAAAAATATAATTATGTTACACGTGCCGATTTCAGTTGCGTATTTTACATGAGGACAACACCTTCAAACTTATAGATGATTGAATTTTATTTTAAACAATAAGTTGACAATGACTGATCGAGAGCATTTGATTTATTTTGTACAAAGAGATTTAAGAGCTAAATAATTTTATGTATTTGATTTTGTTCGAATTGGAATAGAAACTATTTTCAATTATCGGAGAATTGATAGTATAAAAAGGTAAAGCTTTCACAAGCTTTACCTCTTTATACTATCAATTCTTCAACCTCACGGTTGTAGGAGGTAAACTCCGGATCCGAATTAAAAAATAATCGGATTTCAGTATCACTGTATCTACTTACTATCAGGCGGAAATCAAGCATTTGTTACTAGTAGGTACTTGACCGCGATATGTTATCAACTTAAAGTGACTACTTTAAGAGTCTATAATGTCAGTCCTAATGATAGTAATCGAACTGACATATACGTACATACAGTTATATACATGTAGTATAAAAGTCCAAAAAACAAAATAAATAAAATTTTAAAAAGGTTAGGCTATATATTATCTACTAGCTGTGCCCCGCGGTTTCACCCGCGTAAGCTTCGAACCGAAAGAGCTCAGTTGATATAAAATAAGCGCCTGTTAAAATAATGGGAGCAATATGTACGTTCGCGTTTGCTCCCGTTTTCGCAACATTTTTATTTCTGCTCTGCTCCTATTGGTCATAGCGGGATGTTTTATAGCCTATGTCCTTTCTCAGGCTCTAGACTATCTGTGCACATATACACGTATATTTATATGTATATGAATAAACGTTTATATACCTTTTACTTTGAATTACGAAACCATCCATCAGATTGTAATAAAACTTTGGTAAGTAGGGTGTTCTGGGAACGCCCGTGAGAGTTCCTACGTGTTATTCCAACGCACATGCGTTTCTTTCATTTCATTTCAGCTTTCCATTTCTTCTCAAAAGTGACAACAATTGGGACAGGAAATGTTGACTCCATCTAGCTTATTTTTATTACAAGAAATAAAAGTGATTCTGATGGATATATAGAATAAATTTCAGAATTTCATTTCATATTAAAAAATATTTTATTGTAAGATAAAAGTATAACGATTTTGCTGGATATATTTGCTGTGATAAATCGAGTTTACTAAACTGAAAATAATGTGGAAATCTAGTCGATTTTTCTCACGTTTTCTGCTCCTCGTCCAAACACATCTATAAATACAGGTACGTCACATCACATCAAAGACTTTATTTCGCATAAAACTCCTTAATAACCCCGGCAGGTTCCGAAACTAGTTTGTGGTCAGCTCCAGAGCTCATAAATCGTAAATATAAACATTTTACAAAACGAACATCATTCGATTTATGAAAAAATAAACATTTTACACATCGAAAACTCATAAACTGTTTTACTGCGATGATTTAACAAATAAAATTTTATACGAAATTAATTATAACAGCTGCGTAATTTTCTATCCATTCCATCTCATCAACGTTCTTGAAATTACGAGAATTAGGTAGCCCTTAGGACAACTTCTGTCATGTCAGCTAGTATAAAATATATCATTTTATCAAGTAATTATAAACTAGTGCTTGACCGCAATCCCGCCTCATGGTAAGCAGAGATGCTATCGTTGATGGTAAAGGTAAAGCACGCTAGTTTATTAAGCCTATTCACTCAAAAAAAAACTAAGTGAATAGGAAGGAAGAAGGCAGTTGAGCGAGGTGATGCAATATTAAACCCAACAACACGACTAACGATGTTACGTCAGATAGAGATTGATCTGGAGACCCTCCATGACCAAATTCCCGACACAACAACATTTGGCGCATCGTACCCGGCACACATCGCAACGAGGCATCATGCCGGAACACGACGAATCGCTTGGTGGCAAGACTTTGTCTGGTGGGTGGTAACTTCTGGCGGCAGCCAATGTTATGGCCTACCAACGAGAATAGGCTAATATACCTCTTACAACCTTTCCTTAAGTTTCCAGTTGTCTGTCTAACCAGCTATTGCAGCAGAGGCGGCCAATAGGCCGCCTCTGCTGCTCCTCAGTTACAAAGATACAAGGAATCAAGGTGAACTTATTTGAAAATGCTACATCTACACGTCAGATTAACGTGCACTAAAACAAGAGTCTCGTCCCTGAACCAGTAGCGTGCGTACGCGCACTGTAAACAAACATTGTCAGTTTATTTGTTTTTATAACAAACGTATGTAACTCGCTCTAAAATATATTATATCAGAGATCACTCAGACGTCCTTCTGTCTGTATTTATTTTCTTGCTTTTCCTCAACGTGGTCATATCAGATATTGTGAGTTAAAGAACAGAAGTGGCTTCCCCTACACAAATTCGTTTCTTATTTAGAGGATTATAATTTAACTTTGTCAATTATAAAACGAAGAAAGATAATAAATTTACACACACACACACATCACACAAACGCCCCTCAAGTCTCCACTCTGGAATTCGTACTCCGAGTCCCAAGACACAGGCTAACTGTGTAATTTGGGGCTCAATAGCAAATACCATATTGTAACCTAGCTGTAGGTCTGTTATGTGTGAATCTACTTACTTTATTACACAATCAATATTTTCTATTTATGTTTATTAATCACAATTATTTGGTTCAGCTAAAATCTGTGAACAATTTATCAAAGCTTCAAGACTCCTGAAGCTATAAAACGTACGAAGCTGTAAAATTATGAAACACTTCATATATGTATTTAAAGCTATAAAACATAAACACTACCTATGTATAAAACTTAAACATTTGTTCAACATGTGTCTGGTATCAGGTTCAGTGTCAGTGTTACTTCGTCGTCTCTATATTGTCGTGTTTGCACGGTGTTTAACGTAAACAATCGCACTCATCTGGTTTCAAAAAATATCATTGATGTGTAAAAGTATTTGTACAGACCTCCTTACAGAAAATAAATCGTTTAACAATTACTAATAAACTGTATTTTTCTTCTCTGTATGAGAGGAGACCTGTGTCCTACAGTGGGATGATTAAAAAAAGGTTGATGATGATGGTGAAACGCCATTTTGTTTAAGTAACATATCAAAATCAAATCAAAGCATTTATTTCAAATAAACCAGTTACAGGCGCTTTTGAATTGTCAGAAGGTCGGTCAATCAATAAGATGAAGCTAGTCGCCCATTCCAAAGAGTAGTTACCTATGTAAATAACTATTAAATTTTCAAGCCATTTTTAACCGACGTCAAAAAGGAGGAGGTTACTCAATTCGACCTTATTATATGCTTTTTTTTTTCTATGTTTGTTAGCGCATAACTTCGTCGTTTATGAACCGGTTTTGATAATTCTTTTTCTGTTGGAAAGAAGACGTTCCCAAGGTGGTCCCATGATAAGGATATCAGGGTTTGATGGTGGAAGACCAGAGAAAACAAGGGGAACTTTCAAAAATTGCAGGGGGGACTAGTGCATTTCTTAGAAATTTCATTAAGTATTTTAAAGCACTACAATTTAATAAAGGTCTGGAGTAGATCTGGTGATGGAGCCCGGAGACAGTCGAAGGAACTCCTCAACAATTCACAGCAGCTACCTTGTGTTTGGGCTCGATTAATTTGTATTGATAAGAACTTTACACCTAGATAGGTTGTCACTGTCATAAGAGCTCTGATGATGATGAACTCCTCAACGGTTTACAGCAGCTACTTTGTGGTTGGACTTCATTCATTTATACTTATTGATGAGACCTTTGCACCCATTGGGTTAAAATAATGGTCTGCAGTAAATTTGATGATGAAGACCATAGGCAGTTGAGGGAATACTTACGGGTAAAAATTAAAGTAAACAAAATTACGTCGTTTCCCAACTAAATCAAAAATGCTAAGAAATGCACTAGTCGCCCCTGCAATTTTTGAAAGTTTCCCTTGTTTTCTCTGGTCTTCCACCATCAAACCCTGATATCCTTATCATGGGACCACCTTGGGAACGTCTTCTTTCCAACAGAAAAAAATTTATCAAAATCGGTTAATAAACGACGAAGTTATGCGCGAACAAACATAAAAAAAAGCATATATACGGTCGAATTGAGTAACCTCCTCCTTTTTGAAGTCGGTTAAAAATAACTAATTTCGTAAGTCGGTGTCTTTGGTTTTGAGTATTAGTTTTTTGACACCGACTTCCGAAATTAGTTATTTTTTACTTTGTAGTGGTTTTTGGAAGTCGGTTGTTTTTTTGTAAAAAAGTTTTTATTACAAATATTTTCATAAATGTATTTTGTAAAAATATTCGTGAAAGTTCAGTAAGTAGGAATAGTTTGAAATAAGATAACAAACATTCTCATCAGTACGACAGTTATAATGTTATATCCATTCGACAGTTGGCATTACAACTTTACGAGTAAAACATATAAACAAAACTATTGTATCGTCGATGTCGTGCTCACGCGCGTTAAACCTCGTTGTGTTTATTAGACTTTTATATAGACAATGTGAAAACAAACAACTGATGTTATTTGGTAATAAAATCGAGTACCTCGGAGGTAATGAGATAAATGGAGGAAACTTTCTGTTATTTGTTGTTTATAAGCAAAAAATCATTATGTACCTAAATGCAAATTTTCTTCGTTTAAAATTGGCGTTATTTCGAGTGAAACAAATATCAAATTTATTTTAATGGTTAATTAATGTTAATTTCAGAGTGATTAACACTGGGTAATAATAAAATGTTTGAAATTGTACTACGTAATTTTTCCGTAAAGTCACATTTTGTTTCAAAAATTATAAACTAGTATTTGAGCGTAACCTCGCCTGATGTCAAGCGGCGATGCAATCGTTAATGGTAAAGCGCGCTAGTTTATCAAGAGCCTATTCAAAAATTGTAGCCCGACGAAAACACCGCTGCTGCCAAATTGTTCCAGTCCTTCGATATACTCGGTATAAAAGACGAGGCGAAACGTCGTCCGAAACGCAATGGTGTCAACAACATAAGGGTGGAAACTCGCCAAATACGACGGGTCGTGAACACGGTGGTGGAACGGAGAAGGGGGAATTAAATCATGCAATTCCCTCGCACACTCTCCAATATGCATCCTATAGAACACCGACAGGCTGGCTACTCTACGCCTGTGCTCCAGCCTTTGGAGACCGTTTTGAGATATTATAGGTACTTAGCTGTTCAATACAATATTCTAAAACTAATGTTCCAGGTGGGGTAGCCTGCTACGGTCTGTCTTTCATGAACTATAGAATAACGGCAGGACCATCTTATGGATAGGGTTCCCAACCATACTGTTTTTAACAGTATTATACTGATTTTCACTACAGACGATCACCCATCCACATACTAACCACGGCAAGAGTCGTTTAACCTGATGGGTTTACCCGTGCAGCTATTATTAACACATAAACATAACCTACAGTTTATCGCAATACAAAAGCAAATCCTTATTTTAAATTGGCAGTCCTTTTTTTTTTGTTTACGCTGTGGGAATGCATTTACGCACCTTACCCCGAAGGGCGTGTGTGGGACTCGCCCAGCCGTAGCTGGGAATACCCACTAAACCCACAGCGGCACTCCGGCATCGCCATAGTGGCGGGGGAGTGGGAAACTAGCGCAGCCTGAGCTACCTCTCCCCCGCCGGCGAAACCCGCCTAATAAGGCGGGCCCTCAATTGCCCCTCCTAGGGAGGGGCCGTGGCTCCCGCATGGTGAGCGATGTAAGGCGGGCGTCGGCCTCACGCCCGCCGCTCACCTCAGGGAGGGAGAAAGCGGGCGAAATCCCGCCTTCTCCTCCCCCTACGCCGCCTGCGGAGCGCCGGAGCGAGGGGATCCTCCTCCCGCTCGCGCTCCGCTGCCTCCTTCTGCGACATCACGACCTCGCAGAAGGAGGCCATCGCCACCCAAGCCTCCTCGCTCCCCACCATCGCTCTGACGATGGCGGGCAGCGAGAGGTCCCCGCCAACCGCCGTGACAAGACCGCGGCGCGGCACGGCCCACGACGGGCACACCGCGAGGGTGTGTTCCGCCGTGTCCTCCGCCGCACCACAACCGTGGCACGACGGTGTCTCCTCTCGTCCTATCCGGTGCAGGTACCTGCCGAAGCAGCCGTGACCGGAGAGTACCTGCACCAGACGGAAGGAGAGGAACCCGTGACGCCTGTCGAGCCAGTCCTCCAGGACCGGCCCGATGGCGTCGAGGGTACGGCGGCCGAAGACGGCGGAGGCGAGGTCCCGCGTCCACTCCCGGACAAGAGCGACCCTCGCCTCCCGCCGGACGGCCTCCCTCAATTCGGGGGCTGGACGCTCGCCCAGCGCCCTGCGCCCCGCCGTCCACTCGTACACTCTGGCGAGCACCCACGCCTCGAGCTCCCAAGGCGGGGTGCCCGCCAGAGCGCATGCCGAAGCGTAGCCTACTGTGCGGTAGGCCCGCGCTGCCCGCTGGGCGATGGCCCTTTGGGGCGCCCGAAGAGCGGTGGCATTCTCCCTCCTATGGAGGGAGTCCGCCCAAATGGGGGCCCCATAAAGGGCCATACTCCGCAGAATGCCGGCGTACAGACGCCGGCACCGCATGCTTGGCCCTCCCATGTTCGGCATGAGCCATGAGAGGGCGTCCGCAGCTTTCAGCAGGCGCGTCGACAGCCCGCTAAAGTGCGGGCCGAAGCGCCACCTGCTGTCCAACGTGAGGCCCAGATACTTCATCTGGGCCTCGACCCGACCCTGACGCCCTCCACAAAAATGTGGGCGTCATGTGGGGGGCGCTGCCGGGGGCCGTGGAAGAACACGGCCTCCGTTTTGTGCAGCGCCACCCTCAAGCCCAGGCGGCGGATCCTTCCGGCCACTAAGGATCCGCCCGCCGATGCCAAACTGGCTGCCTCCCGGAAGGTGCTCCCGCGGGAAGTGAGGAGAGTGTCATCCGCGTAGCAGATCAAGTGCGAATACACTGATACTAATCTCATCAAAATACTCACTTACAGAGCAACGACCTGCAATAAACAGGCCAAGGTAAGACACACAAACAACGTCAGACAGTGCCAACCCTAGCCGCACGTGATCTTAACAGCGTCAGCCCTCGCTGCCAAGTAATGCGACCGGTCTAGCCTACACATACCGCACAGATAAAAAGTCTGGCTTGAGCATCGCATGACCATACAAAAAAAACTTGTTTATTCCAGCTGTTTCAAATTTCCGGGTAGTAAGTTGTAGGAAATTTCTAGACTTATGAACGGCTTGAGTTTATGGAAAAATAACTTTAAATCCTATATAATAAAGTTTGGTTGACGCCACAACAAATACATACAGCGGCAACAGTAAAACATCAGCTGTGGAAATGATCACGGTTCATGAGATACTGCCTGCTGATAGACAGTGATAGTGGAGTTATAGTAATAATAAGAGTCATCAATTTTAAATATCGAACGGCGAAGCTCAATTTCGTTCATGAAAAAATATTTAAAAAAAAAAGATGTAAAAGAAGCGGGAATAGAAACCTTTTACTTTAAATATTGTTTATTCTTGTAAAGCGGCTTTTTTTTTTACTTACCTCACAATCGAGATGTAGTATTTAGGTCGGGTGTAAGCATCAATTGCACCCTCGAACTACAGGCGCCCTCGCTGCGCTCGCGCCTAAATATCTCGGGCTATAATTGATGCGTTACAGCCCTTGGCTACTAATCTACTATTTCAGTATTCGCTAACAGTATGTTACGGCTGCGCACACAGGGTGGAGCGTTAGGGTTTATGATCCACGCTAGCTACTGTAATGTTACTATTCTACTACTACTACCTAATAAAGGATAACCACGATACAGTGTTGTTTGCAGATGACACTTCACTTTTATTTAAACTGAAACGTCAGCAGCAGGTTACTGATGATGTAAATAGCGCGATCTCCAAAGTAGTCCATTGGTTTAATGTTAATAATTTACTCTTAAACGAGAAAAAAACCAAATGCATTAAGTTTACTCTACCTCACGTTAGGCAGGTGGAAACTAAAGTGTTGATAAAGGGCGGAGAATTGAAATCTGAAGACAGCACAGTATTCTTGGGTATAACTCTGGATGCTAAGCTTCAATGGGGTCCACATATAGAAAAATTGTCAAAAAAACTAAGTTCTGCCGCATACGCAGTTAGAACAATTCGTAATTTGACTGATGTTGAGACGGCCCGTTTAGTGTACTTTGGCTATTTCCATAGCGTAATGTCGTACGGCATTCTGTTGTGGGGAAATGCCGCCGATATTCAAACAATATTTGTTTTGCAGAAACGAGCTGTTCGTGCAATTTATAAATTAAGTCCGAGACACTCTCTCAGAGAAAAATTTAAAGAGATTAATGTACTGACCGTGCCGTCTCAATATATTTATGAAAATCTTTTGTATGCTCATAAAAATATAAAATTGTTTAAAAAATACAGTGATGTCCATAATATAAATACTAGGAACAGGCACAAATTTATTGTACCTACAACAAGGCTCAAGAAAATAGGTGGCTCTTTCAGATGCCAATGTATACATTTTTACAATGGACTTCCAGAGGTGGTTCAAGATCTGAGCCTGAATAAATTCAAATCCTTCATTAAACGTAAGTTGTGTCAGAAAGCATTTTATAGTGTGAAGGATTATATTGAGGACAAAAAGGCTTGGGCTTGAGCTGCGTCCGATTTCTATACACTGATTGTTCTCTGATTTTTCCTCTTGTAGTTTTAATATGTAATTGTTTATGTTATTAATTCAAAGCCTGTATTACACACTATGTAGCCAAGCATATTGTACGTTACGGAATTGTATCGCTGACAGAGGTGTTCGGCACTTGTACAGCTACACAGGAGCTAAACTTAGTATTCGGAAACACTGTTGGAGCTGCTGAACCTTGGACAAAACTATCTTAGCATTGTGTAGATTCAATTTCTTAGTATTGTATAATTGCATGGCAAACGTGTGAGCACAATGTACGAATGTGCTGTAAGGCATTTTTTTGTTGGGTTAGTCTTTTTTATTGACTTGATAGTGCTCTGGCTGTTGAGAGTATGTCATGCTCATTCAAATGTCTCGCTGATGGTGGCGTGTGTGTTGGGTCATTGGGTTCCCTTGAATATGGTTGAGCTGAATGATGCTGATCCATTCGTCATGTTCGTGAACGGACGCCGTCGGAGGGGACTGGTCATCTCTTAGCTGCCACGGCGTATTTTAATTTCTGAATTGATTTTTGTGTGTTTTCATAATGGACGCTCTCGGCGTACAATTTATTTCTGCATCGTTCTCACACGGTTGATTTCAACATGAATGATGTAATCAAATATTTGTAACAATAGCTTGAAAATTTAAAAGAGTGTCCATGGAGTTTCTTGCCCGTTCTTCTCCATAGGTACCTACTCTTTGGAATGGGCGACTAGCTTCATCTTATTGACTGACCGACCTTCTGACAATTCAAAAGTGCCTGTAACTGGTTTATTTGAAATAAATGCTTTGATTTGATTTGATTTGATTTACACTTTGATAAACTGAAATAACTAAATCCATACTAATATTATAAATGCGAAAGTAACTCTGTCTGTCTGTTACGCTTTCCCGCTTAAACGTCTCAACCGATTTTGATGAAATTTGGCACAGACAATCTATAGACCCTGAGAAAGGACATAGGCCTTTTATCCAGGAAAAATTTGATATTCCCGAGGGAAATCTAAAAAGCGCGGTATAACCGAACTCCACGCGGGCAAGGCCGCGGGCGGAAAGCTTATATAATACTTACATAAATAAATGTTATAAAAATCGGCCAAGACCAAGTCGGTCTTGCGCACGAAAGGCTCCATAACTTAATAACAAAAAAAGAACTGTTCTTACTATTTTTATTATAGCAGCAACAAAATACATATTGGCCCGCAGGTTCGCACGATGTACGAAGCCAGTTAAACTTACGCTTTTAAAGCTTACAGTCAATCCTTCTACACGTGTAGCCTGTGGGTTAACTTCACTCAGCAGGCATACAGCGACCTACGTGTTCAATATAATAACGCACTGAGGGTGCTGTTGGGGCTGCCGTGGTGTTGCAGTGCGTCGCGGATAAATAATATTAATGGTTTTACTGCCATTAAAAGGAATAGATGCGCATCCCTGATGACGCGTGTTCGCCGCAGTAACAACAGTATTCTCAGTATGTTCGCGGATCGGTAGGATTCTTCCATGTTGCACAGGTGGATGCAGCTCCACGCCAAATATTAATTTTATGTATGTATATCTGTAATCTACTAACACTCGAAGTGAAGTAAAATATTTACTAATCTTATGGACTCCTGTCTAAATTAAAAGGTTTCTATACTATTCTAATACCTTATCGCTGGAAATGTCAACTATCCAGTTAACACAGTTCATGAGATACAGACTGGTGACAGACAGATAGATTGAAGTCTTAGTAATAGGATCCCGTTTGTACCCTTTACGTAAACGTCACAACACTGCTTATGGGTCGCTCAATCACTTCTTCAAATCCAGTTATTATATAATTCAAATGCAGTTACTTCTATTCTTGGGCTTGCACGTTAGCTTTAATTATTGAACACTAAATCATTTCACCTACTTTCTACATCCAGTGTTCCTGACTTAGAAACCAAAACAACAAAAGCTAAAATAGAATCTTTCGCAGTTGTGTTAAACATTTCACAATAAAAACTATAAACGTGAAACACATCACATCTTCAGCGGAGAATTAGAAAAGGTACATCATCAACTGTCAATCGTCGCTCATCTAATAGTAACACACACACATACACATCTGACGATCCCACTTTGAACAGCTTGTCAAAGCGATGATGGAGTGACTGACAGATAGATTTTTAAATGACTGTCTTTTGTAAACTTTACTGCGTGTGGAATGAATTTGTTTGGTCTACGCCTTTTTTTTTTGCAGGTTGCTGGGAAATCTTCAAATGACCTCTCCAGCTCTGAGCGGACCGGACTTTTATTGACTAAAATCCACTCGTGTTCCTTCACTAGCTTATGCATCAGGGAACACGGTACATATCTCTCTCAAACAACCTATATCTTGCTTTAAAATCTGAAAGTAATCTACCAATTATTGGTGTAAAAATTATTGAGATGGCGCTAGGCTTTCAATGTCAATATAATCTACTCTCTTATCGCAGGTAGGATATATTGTAAGAGATTTCTCCAGAAATTGGTATCACCTTTGTACGTAATTTTTGATCCTGTCGTAATATTGTATGTTACCGAAGTTTCAGAAGTGCCAGAATTGAGTTCGAAGCTTACTTAAAACATATAAAAAGAAATCATCGAACCGAAAGAAATCAGGAGAATGAAAAATTGTTTATTCTGCACGAACAAGACACATATTATATTACAAATAAAAAAATTTAAATATAAAATGAAAGAACACCAACGAAGAGGTGCCAAAAGGCCCGAATTCAAGAAAAAGATAAGAAAAATTATGAAAGACACTTCCTCAGTCGACTTGTTTAGTTTATTATTATACTAGCAGCCGCCAGCGACTTCGTTCCCGTGGAGTTAGTTATGCTCCGCGCCTATTGGTCATAGCGTGATGTTCTGGATTGGCTCACTGGCTATCCACCGCAAAACTATTTTTTCTAATCGTACCAGTTCCTGTGATTAGAGCGTTCAAACAAACAAACAAACAAACTCTTCAGCTTTATATATTAGTATAGATTGTTACACTCTTTGTTTATTAGTCAGCAAGAGACTTTTACGACTTCCCATAGTTCCAAACATTTGTCTATTTGATTTGTTATTCAATGCTCCGTATCGAAGACATAGTAACAGCGATTGATGAGACAAGTCCGCAATGTCTGAAGACATCAATAAAATGTAAATTAAAAACGACGATAATTTATGAACAGCCGGTTGAAGCGTCGGATGTGGCACTGTTAGCTGTTAGCATTGAAAAACGGGACTTCCTTTACGTCAGAGCGCGGTTTGTATATCTAAACATTGCGAAAACACTAAACTCTGTAGATTTTTCCGTTTCCACCATGTTTTATTGGCACTTTAGTTTATTGCACCACTTGTGTAAATTGTAATTTTTATTCAAAATAAACTTCTTAATCTTGGACTCATGACATTGGCACTATAAAATTGCCAACTACTTGATGATGATGTTCTCGACCGATTTCGGCCACGGCGACCACTTCGACTCCTAGCCGATGATTTGGCGCTCATGCGCCCGAAGATGGCTTATGTAGCCTATCTTGGCAACGAAACTTCGTGCACACTGGGGGCAAGTAAGCACGCCGTCGACGTAGTTGTATGTGATGGCAGCAGGTGGGCAGGAGGCTTGCTTTGCGCTGCTCCTCAAACTCGCGCACTTGTCTGTAGACCAACTACTTATATACTTCATAAAGTTAGCTCCAATATTTTAGAGGTTATTATGGTTTTTTTTTTACCGAATCGCTATCGCTTTCTTTAGCCTCGAATTTAAAAACAAAATTTACATAATCTACTTACTAGATAAATTACCTGGTATCAAAAAAACTCAATGATCTGTAGGTAATTATAAAAATATACGTTTGCCTTTGAAGATACTGTACGTATTCATTATTTTCCTTTTATTGTTTACACCTCAACTATGAATCGTTTATTTCGCAGACACAGAAGTTACCGTTTCAATTTAAAACAATGCTTCCTTGTTATTTACTTTTCTTTTGTTTCAGAGTTGATTAAAAGCAGCTCTGTTTAAATGCGTCATACAAAAATGACATTGAAATCCCGTTTTATATATAAAACCATTCATTAAAATATACAAGAAATGTCGACTAGGCAAATGCATCGTGTAATGTTATGTATCTTGAAACAAAGTTTTACTAATTTCGACGTCTATGTATTTTTATTTCTCAACTAACGGCCGTCCGCGACTTCGTTGACTTATAGTTAGCTATTATGCTTAACTCCTATTGGTTGAAGCGTCATGTTACGTAATATATAACCTAAAGCTTTCCTGGGTTAATTAGCTATCAAACGCAAAAAGAATTTTTCATCCCACCATCTCGGAAAGAGTATTTTTAATCTTCAATATCTGACTGGAAAAGCCGTTTTTATTCTCTAGAGGATAAAGTAAATTGAATTTAGAACATCGTGTGCACTAAGTTTGTAAATTAAAAAAAAAAACATTAAACCTATTTACTGTTACCTCTATGGTGCCGAATATATCATACAACTTCTTTTTAATTTGTTAAAAACTCGGACTCGGAACCTTCTTGGTGTTCTTTTTTCAATTTTCTTTGTACGCGGTTCTTTACGCGGCATTTTTTCACGTCATTATTAACCTTATATTAAAAAAAAGAAACTTGAAAACAAGTGAAAAACTAAAATGAGTGATTCTAGCGACGAAGAAGTTTGTTTGACGCCAACAGAATTGACTGAAACTGTTAATAATGCGCAAATGAGCTTTCTACCTCAACAATCACGCGAGAAGTATTTAAAACAGTACGATATGTTCAACACGTGGCGACTAGCAAAAGGAGCCAAAACTTTCTCAGAAAACGTTTTGCTGGCATATTTTATAGAATTATCCGAGAACAAGAAAGCAAGCACTCTATGGAGTACGTATTCGATGCTAAAAGCAACAATAAAGATGAAAAAAGACATACATATCGATACCTATCCTAAATTAGTAGCATTTTTAAAAAGAGCCTCATCTGGTCATCATCCAAAAAAATCGAAGGTTTTCACAGTATCTGATATTGAAAAGTTTCTTAACGAAGCACCCGATTCCGTATATTTGGCGGCAAAAGTAAGTCAGTTGCACATTCAGTATCTACTTAAGTACATATATTAATCTCAATTAAATAGTATACTTAGTAAATGTTGATAGGCATAATTATGCGTTCATATAAATTTTATTCATTTATCTACTACAATACTCTTTACATTGCAGGTTGTTCTTATTATTGGAATAAACGGAGCATGTCGAACTAATGAACTAACACAACTTAATGTCAAAAACATTGAGAAACATTCAGATGACTTACTATTAATTAATTTACCTAATACAAAGACAAAAAGAGACCGCAACTTTGTCATTCGCAAGGAATACGTAACGATTGTTGAGAAATATCAAGCCTTACGGCCGCCTAACACTCCAATCAATCGTTTTTTTCTACAGTATCGCAATGGAAAGTGTGTTAGACAGCCTATGGGTACTAATAAAATTGGCAGTATCCCACGAGAAATAGCAACATTTCTTGAACTTCCAGAACCCCTGTTGTACACGGGTCATTGTTTCCGACGAACTTCAGCCACACTTTTGGCTGATTCCGGAGCTGATCTCCTGTCCCTTAAGCGCCACGGAGGCTGGAAGACCAATGCAGTTGTAGAGGGATACATAGAGGATTCCATCCAAAATAAGTCTAAAATATGTGAAGGCATCGTAGGAGCCATTACACTGAAAGAGCCTCAATCGGAAACTTGGACTGGCCCTTCTACATCAAAAATAAGCCGTTATGAAACACCTAACCATCTCCCTCTCTCTCCAACATTCACGCCAAGGGAATCCGATGAATCGGTACAACTATTAAGTATGACAGACAGTTTACCGAAAAACAGTACACAAGTGACTAACACCAATATTACAGTACCAAACAAAAATATTACACTCAATTTAAATAACTGTTGCAACGTTACTTTAAAATTTTCTTAATTATACTTTAGTATTATTTTATTATAATTTAAAGATTATTCTGTAATACTTACCTGTCATAATGTAGTAATTAATACCTAAACTGAAATAAAAGTGTACCTATCTTGTGATTGTAAACATTTTTTTATTGCATTTAGTCATTTCCTCGCTGAGGTGGAATGAAAAGTTACGTGTTGCACTCGAGTGCAAAGATTTTTCACCTCGTGTCCTTTTGATTCCCTCGCTAACGCTCAGGATTCTAATTTTGAATCACTCGCTGCGCTCGTGATTCAATTTTAGAATCCTTCGCTTGCTCGGTCATCAAAATTGAACACGCGGTTAAAAAGCAACTTTGCACTCTTGTATAACAAATTAACTATTTCTAATCGGACCTGTGGTTCCTGTGATTAGCGCGTTCAAACTCTTCAGCTTTATATATTAGTATAGATTAAGTTCTTAGGTAGTCATCTAAATAAGCTGTACCAACCTCTGGAGAAAGATAAAACAACAATATCAACAACATCAAAGAAAATACTAGAAGAAGTCTACTTAGTGCACGCGAAGACATCTCACGCAGTAAGTAGACACTGGACAGTTACCTACAACCCAAGAAGTTCGTGTACGCTGATAGAAGTTTTACGGATCAAGCTTTCCGAGTCCTTGCTTAAGAGCTGTCTGTCAAGTCTTCTGATAGATTCTTCTATATTTAAAGGTGAGGACTTTGTAGGACTTGTAGACTTTAGATCTGTAGACCATTTCATATTGTATCACGTTCAGCACATTTGTAGACAGACATAAGCTGTTCTCACACACCCATTATGATTTGTAAATATTATAAAATCCAATTATTTTTAAAAGAGTAGGTAACCGTAGTTTTCAGTTGCTGGGTATTTGCTGTTTAATGTTATGTCCATACCTTTCATTTACTATTGGCGATAATTTAAAGTGTCTGTGCGTCACTATAAAACAAATGACGCTGATATATCTGTCGTAAATAATAACCTATTGCTATTATTTTTGTATCTTATTCAAAGAACCTTTTTATTTATTTATTTGTACTTTCGCACAAGCAAAATGTACAGAGGCGGACTTAATACCTTAGGCATTCTCTACCAGTCAACCACGGGTGGTGAAAATGGCAGGTGCTTTAGTTACAGAAACAATGAAAAGGAGAAGAAAAAACTCATAACACTATATAAACAAATACTTAAATAAGCTATATACATATACATACTATTACTATAATATATATTTATAATATATACAAAAATAAAACTTGTGAGAAAGGTGTTGAGATGACCCTACCCTAACTATTTGCAAAATAACTCTGCAGTTTCCGCTTAAATGCAAACAGACTAGTCGCGAGTAGGTAGTGCTTCTCCTTCTTCTTCAGCCTATAGAGATCCGCTGCTAGACAAAGGCTTCCCCCAAGGCTTTCATTGCTTTGGGGGAGTTTGACATAATCAGACTTGTTGGAGATCGCAGTAATTTGATATTCCACAGGAGAAGCCCTGCTACCCTCTTCCCTGGTGAGAGTTCCCTTAATCGAAAGAACCTATTTTCAGCCAATTAGGAAAAGGAATATTAGTGTGATTTTTGTGCGGAAAAACCACATTATTCTTGCTTTAGACTGTTTAAAAAATACTAAAATAAAATATACAACTATTAGATTAATGACAACCACACACGAGGCTGGACGCGTGACAGTAGGTGAAAACATCTACTTGTCGCAGCCAATTGGCAAAATAACTAAAATGGCAAGATGAACTGTATAGGTGGTTAATTAAAGTGCTAATCAAATCAGTTACGACATACAGAAATTATTAATTAAAACCACTCTTCGTCTCTTTAAACGCGTCGTTCTTCTCAACCATGGAACGGATTTCATTGCGGTTTTCACTAAGATTTAGGCTTTAGAGGATTTATACCGGAAGGCATGATTCTTCTTTATTCCAAACGTGATAGTTTGGATACATGTTTCTTACTCTTACAAAATACCTAACTAATGAACAAATGAAAGGAGAAATAGACTTCTGGGTAAATTAGTTAACAAGGTGAAATGTGTAGACTGTAGATATTAAGAAAACCGTAATTTCTTTAAAAATTAAAAGCAAATCTCAAAATGTGCTGCAATGTACCTAGGAAGCGACTAAACTTAAATTATGTTAATTCTTAATAATCAATTATTAAGAAATCAGTAAAATCTGAGAATATTAAGGAAAATGCGTATCGACAGCACGCGTGAGTGTTTTAAGTGGAATCAATTGAATCGTTTCATAATGATTTTTTTCTTTAGGCAAATGCACCTGTTCGTTTTCTTTCGTTCTGAGTACGCACGTATTTCCCCACGTCCTCGACTTTCCATAAGTATTATGACGGACTAGATGCTCTCTATTTTGGAAAGACTACTATGACACACAGAATACTACTAAAATGTACTAAAAATTGTACACATTGAAAAAAGGTCTACAGAAAAGTCCGCGATGGTATATGTCTATCTCTTATGGATACACAATAACGTTTTTTGTCATTTACTTTTTACGACAAATTCTCTTTAGTCTTATGTAATATTGACGTTCAAAAAGTGCTGACTCTCAGCCTAATTTGAATAAATGACTTTTGATTATGATTTTTTTTTAAATATTGGTTAATTTCGAAGCGTTTTTAATAAATACAAACATTAATCCTTATCCAATTTAATACATTGTTGATTTGATATAGCCTCCTCCTTTATACCGCGTACATCGAGGGACTGGAACAATTTGCCAGCGGCGGTGTATCCGTCGGACTACAATTTGAGTGTCTTCAAGGCTAGAGTGAATAGGCTCTTAATAAACTAGTGCGCTTTACCATCAACGATTGCGTCACTGATTACCATCAGGCAGGATTGCGGTCAAGCGCTAGTTTATAATATAAAAAAAAGTTCTATATCGTCCTTTACAGCATATGATTTGAATGAATATTTTAGAAAATATTACATAATTAAAAATTGCAGGGGACCGGACGGGGCGGGCGGGAGCAGCCGGCCGCTATGTTTTTTCTGTAGTGTATTTAGTACCAGCATTGCACCCGTGCGAACCCGAGGGGGTCGCTAGTATATAATAAAGTGATCTTACTGTTTTGTCAAGTTGTTCAAAGCGTGCAAATCGGGTGCGGGTCGTGAACTAATAAATTAAAACCAATTTCTTTACATATTCATATCTACGCTTGTAAGACAAGTTGATAAGTTTCATGTACAGGCGCCAGCACATCGAAATAAACATTTCTTACACCATTAACCTTAATGCTTCAGCGATAAAGTTGAAAATCTATTAATGCACCTTCGAATAAAACCTCATAAATATCCGATCTCCATTTAAAACTATAACAAAAGAACATCTCACGAGATCCCTAACAATAATGTTTACGAAAGGTCGTGACGTCACCACAGGCCCTGGAGTTGCCAGCAATCTAAATCTGTCGCGACAATGAGAATATTGTTCTACAAATTATTTATTTGAACTTTTAGCGCTCTGGCAATGGGTTCGCGTTAAATATAATAGCTAACTATTATTAGGTCGTTAAGTGAAGCTATTGGTTTCAACTAAGAGGAGTGCTGTGTTACTTGGCATGCGATGAGTTTATTGACAGATAGTTTATGGGGTGTTAGTGTTACATTGTGAATAAATGACTACTTCGTTTTTGTGACATGAGGTCTGGTTCAAGTTCACGCGGTTCTATTTTCGCATTTCAAACTGACTGATAAGAGATTCGAATTTAGAAGTTGAAGGAGTTCATTTCGCTGGTGCATTGCATTGAATTATGAATAGAATACATAGAATATAATACTCTTTATTATTTTCTCTATAAATATAAATTATAGAACATAAATAATACATAAATTTTACAAAGTATGATACAATGGAGGTCTTTTAGCGATCTTTTAAAAGTGAGAAATAATGTAGGTAGATACTTCACTTAAAAGCCATTTTCGACACCAATCTATGTATGTGGTTCTCATAATATGATCTGACCAAAATTACATAGGTATATCTGGACTTTGAAAGAGACTGTTACCTTCGATTTTTTTCCTTGCCTATCTTCTCAGAGTTCAAAAATATGATTGACATGTAAAAGTGTGTGTACAACGCTGCTTACAGTAATCATATCATTTAACAATTTCTTCAATTAGAGTAACGCTTTTTTCTAAAGCCGATCCCTTCGTCTCGAGCGAAGAACATAAGACCATAAAGGTCCTGACATTGAATTCTCAAAAGGAAACGCACGGGCAATCATTTATTCATAAACAATTTAAATTGTGTTAAACATTAGCTATTAGACAATATTATAACAGCAAGTTATATACCGAGTAAATTAACTAACCCATTTCCTGAAAATAGTTTGATCAGAATCGTTTACTGAATCGGTTTATATCGTTTTTAATACTTACTGACAATTTTTAAACCATAAAAAATTAAAGCTACGGAAATTATTGTCATATTAACCCTGTTGTGTGTACACACTTTATTAATCGCAGTTTTACTTGTATTCATACAAATTTAATCATTCAATACAAAATAAATAAAAAAAAACCTTATTCCAAGAAGGTCTTCGTACTCCAAAAATTGATATGACTAATTTTATAAATAACAATTTTCTAATTGAGGTATTTGAGGGTGTGCGTTAATTACATGATAAGTTGTTTATGCAAGAGATAACATGCTGGTACAAAGTTCCAAAAACTGGCTACCATTGCCCAAGTCTGTACTAATGGGTGCACAAAGATTAATGTAAGATTTGTTTTTGATTATTCAAAACAAACAAAAGACCAATTCTGGTAATTTAACACGTTCAAAGTCCACTCTCGGGTCCGTATTACAGAACTTCACTCAAAACTCCAGCTTTATTTAAATCTCGATTGAAGCCTTTTGATTGGTTGAAACTAGTTTTAAGTAATGTTTGAGTCTTGAGTAAGGTTCTGTATTACGATCCTCAGTCTCATCTCGGCGACAAATAAATGTTAAAAAATTGAAATTAAACATTTAAATTATTCACAATCTGATCCCAGTGTTAATCTGTCAAAAAATAGAGAAGTATTTTTTGACAGATTGACACTGAGATCCAGATTGTGAAGATTTTCAAAATAACCACAATTACCAGAGAGGTAATTGTGGTTATTTTGAAAATCTTCCGTTACAATGTTATGTGTGATCTAGTTATTGATATTGTACTAGCCTTTCCCTAATAAACAGGTCCTCTATTTGTTTTTAAATAAGTTAACACTATATTTATATTTAATGAGTTTTTTTATAAATTTTATGGTTTTTTTATAAATTTTAGAGTGGCTAGCTGGCATATACCTAAGGTAAAAAAAAATTATGTAATGTTCTGTGTTTTCTTTTGTTAATTACTTTACATCATAGTATTGTATATAGTCGTGTGTTTTTTTAAATGAACAGACAGCTGTGCTGCTGGGGAATTTGTTCCGCCATTTCTTCCCAGCGAAAGCACTAATAAGTGGCGAAGGGCGGACGTTTTAGGGGACTGTCTTATGTAATATTGACGTTCAAAAAGTGCTGATTCTCAGCCTAATTTGAATAAATGACTTTTGATTTTGAATTGTATAGGCAACAGGTTGTATAAAAATACAGACTGATGACCTCGGACTATGCTTGACAACGTTTAATTTCCGATCGATGGTTAACCTACAAAAAATCATAGTAAATATTATTTTTCTTCTTAAATAGTTCTATGCGTGCCACTTACAAATTAAGCACCCCATAAAGCTGTAATAAATACTTCATTGTTAGCAGCTGCCCTTCTGAATATAGGAATCGTAAACTGTTTAGTCTGCCCGATATTTGGGTTAAACACGATGTAATCGGTACGTCATATATCGATCATTTATTCGTTAATGTTGTTATTTTAAGTAACAATCAAATCTACAGCGTTATTCTGTTTATGCGAAACCTGAATACAGTTTGTTCAGAATAAGCAACTGAATCGATTTCAATCATTTTTACAACATGTTATATTTTTCCCAAATACATTTAGAAATTGTTTAAGTGTGGTCACCGAGCGCCCCACGCAGCTTACGATAGATCATAGTCCTGCGCACAGCTGACGCCAGAGGTCAACGTGCCGGGCGCCCGCCCGAGCGGAGAGTGGACTGTATTTTTGCTGGGATAGCCATGTAGGATAACAAGCTCATAACTTTGTGGTTTTTCATGATATCTTTATAAAATTTTGTACATAGATTCTTTACTTAAAAATACTGGACACGAGTGTCGGGTTTCGCGTAAATAAAAAATAATGTTGTATATGTTGTTTGGGTATTTTTGTAATATTGTAATTGGGTTTGATCAGAAGAGTAATTGTGTATCGTGCATATGCAGGCGAGGAGTCATCAATCAACTATCAGTGTCAATTTTCATGTTACTGACTTCCATGATAAGTGATGAAACATGACGCTTCTAATGATACCTGAAATTTGTCTTGAAGGTCTTTCAAATTGTGATAGGAAGTTCAGAAGTTACAATACAGATGAACATACTCTTACTTACACACAAACCTACAGATCAAAATCTATACTAATATAATGACAATATATTAGTATAGATTATTATTAGATTATTATTCCGTTTATTTTTTACATATACATATTCATTTACATTTTTAAATATTTATAAAAAACATAAAAACATTTAAAAATATAAAAAATAGTGTTCCACCGATGGCGGGAGCAGGGTCCAAGCTACCGGTGGTTAGGGCTCCAGAGACAGGAACCTCCTCACGATGCGGGCCGTATCGAGGAGTACTGCCTTTTGAATCAGGCCTTTGATCCAACTGCCTAACGAGAGCCTCAATAGATGTTGGTCGAGGCTCTTGGCTATCAAACCATTGGCCGATACGACAATCGGTACAATGACAGCCGAGTTCACATTCCACATGTCAACAACCTCGTGCGCCAAGTCGAGATATTTCATTTGTTTCTCTTTCTCAGCTTTCACGAGATTCCCGTCATGTGGAATGGTAACATCGACAATCATTGCGAGGCGCGCTAATCGATCTATCGTAGTGATAGATATATCAGGCTTATTTGCAACAATAGTCCTGTCAGTAATGATAGACCGATCCCAGTATAACGTGACATGGTCATTTTCAAGAACTGGGTCGGGCACATACTTATAATACGGTACCTCAGAATCCACAAGTTTATATTTCAAAGCAAGTTGCTGGTGGATAATCCTAGCTACTTGGTTGTGCCTGTGCAAATACTCGCTGTTAGCCAGACGAGAGCAACCAGAGATAATATGTCTGATGGACTCACCCGGATGGTGACATGCCCGACACACGTCAATCGTCCCGTCCTTCATAATATATCTCCGGTAGTTATTCGTCAAGATAACTTCGTCCATAATTGCACAGACGAAACCTTCAGTTTCCCCGAAAAGGTCACCGAATCGTAGCCAGGATACGGAAGCTAAAAAGTCAACATCTGGCCCATGAAGAGCCCGATAAAATCGCCCGTGAAGTTCCTTGCTTTGCCATATCATCTTGCGGTCATCAGTGGTAAGTATTATAGGCTTGTGCCAGTTCTCTTTCGCCATGGATAGCGGGGTAAGCCCCTTGTCTACTGTGACAACATCATGATGCATACCCACTACGGTTTTTAAAAAATGTTCTCTGAGACTGCATACCTCTCGGTTGTGGAGGGTCTTCGCATTTAAAAAGCCTCGACCCCCGCACTTCCGCGGAATATACAGTCTCATCACCGATGATCGTGGGTGATGCATCCTGTTTGCTGTCAGCAGTGTACGGACCCTTCTATCCAAGGCGTCGAGTTCAGTCTGAGTCCATTTAACTATGCCGAAAGAGTACATCAAAACCGGCATGACCCACCCGTTGAAGGCGCGCACCTTATTTCCGCCCGAAAGAAGACTTTTTAATACCTTCTTCAGGCGACCAAAGAAGCGCTCCTTCAACGATTGCTTCATGTCAGCATCGTTGATACCTAACGCTTCCGACATACCCAAATATTTATAGCTCTCGAATGAGGAGAGGGATCTAAGGTGTATGGAATCCGGGAGTGTAATTCCTTCGGATTCCATAATCTGCCCCCGCTCTACATGCATGACTGCACATTTGTCCACACCAAATTCCATTTTGATGCCACTACTAAAAGTTTCAGTTACATTCAGTAGCTTCATCAGATGCAATTTATTGGGGGCAAAGAGTTTCAAATCATCCATGTAGAGGAGGTGAGATATGACCTGACCACCTCTCTTCAATCGATAACCCAGCCCTGAATCCTCCAGCAGTGTGCTTAGAGGATTCAGAGCTAAGCAGAACCAAAGTGGACTCAGACTGTCGCCCTGGAATATTCCCCGCTTAATCCATACAGGTTCATCATTCCCTTGGATCCGTCGACTCCCTGGATAGCGAAGGACTGTCTTCCATTGCCCCATACATGACCTAAGAAAAGTGCGTAGAGTTGCATTAATCTTGTACAACTCCAGTACCCTCATAAGCCATGTATGTGGCACCGAATCGTAGGCCTTCTTATAATCTATCCAGCAAGTTGAGAGGTCCTTGCGGGATCGACGAACCTGTTGGCTGATGGCCATGTCTGTGAGGAGTAGCTCCTTAGTACCGCGGGACCCGCTCTTACATCCATTTTGAGAGACAGACATGATGGAGTTGCTGTCAAGATGTTTATTTATTTTAGCTTTCAAAATGGATGTAAGAACTTTATAAACCGTTGGTAAACATGTGATCGGCCTATAATTGTTGGGTTCCGCGGTGCTACCTGATTTATGGAGCAGGTGGGTAATTCCAGTTGTTAAGAACTGGGGTAGCGAACCAGACTCTAAGGATGACTGGAATTGAGATGCCAAACAAGTGTGTGAACTACTTAGCCATTTTAGCCAAAAGTTATGCAGCCCGTCCGGTCCCGGTGATTTCCAATTCGGTAACGAACGGACTGCTGTGGCTACATCTATTGGTGTTATTAAAATAGTATCCATTTCTGGTATCATTTCACACACTTGCTCGACATTCTGTATCCAGTCACCCTCAGCGTGACAAACGGGTACTGACCAGATGCTGCGCCAGAATGCACTCGTGGCGGCAACATCCGGCCGGCACACATCGGCCTCGTTCAGTTCAGAACGCTCCCAAGCTCTGTATACCCACCTCTCATCACTCTGGAACATGCGATTCTGCGTATATCGATCCACTCGCCGCTTATACCGCCGTATACGGTTCGCCCATGCACAAACTTTTTGCTTCAGGAAGTCGATGCGCTCTGTGACATGTGTTAGGTATTCTCGAGGACTGATTCCAGTCCCCGAGAACGCCTGTCTCACAAAGCGCATCACTCTTGGTCGTGTATTGCCCTCCCTGAAGCAGTATAGTTTGCCGATGAGTACCCTGGCCCCATCGATACGACGCTCGATCCTGTGCTGCCAGGCTGGTACGGCTGGTTTTGATCGGTTAGCTTCATCACAGTTTGGGAATAGATAGATAGATTATTATTATTTTTATTGTCCCTGACAATAAAAACAGGGAATTTGACTTACACAAACCCAATTGACATAGCAAATGCTTTTAATAATTACTTTATAGATGACATCGAGAAAAATATAATAAACGACACTGAAATAATGAATAAGTTAGACAATTTGACAATGCAATCCATGTTTATGCAACCTGTTTTAAAATCCGACATTATATTAGCCACAAAGACACTAAAAAACACTAGTACTGTAGGTATTGACGGTATAACGACGAAAGTAATTAAATATGTAATTGACCTTATAGCACCCGTGCTAGCACATATCATTAATGTCGGTATTACTGAGGGAGTCTATCCTGAAGATTTAAAAAAAATCATAATAAAACCGCTCCACAAAAAAGAAGACAAAAAGCATATAAAAAATTACCGTCCCATAGCCAAAATTCCTATTTATTCCAAAATTTTTGAAAAAGTTATATATAACTCGTTATATCAGGTTTATATTATATCTGCTGTTGACAAAAGGACTCCCATCTGCGCTATTTACACAGACATGACTAAAGCCTTTGATCATGTCTCTCACAAAATCCTTATAGACAAATTGTACTGCTATGGCATCAGAGGGAACATTTTAAAATTAATAGAATCGTATCTAAGTGATAGATTGCAATGTACTGAAATTACGAGAGTGTGTGCGAAGTCAAAAATGGAACAAACGTATGTGTCAAATTTCAGGATTATAAAATATGGGGTGCCTCAGGGTAGCGTGCTCGGGCCACCTTTATTTCTCATATATATTAATGACTTACCGAAAGTGACGCAACAAAAAATGGTTTTGTTTGCAGACGATAGCACTGCCATAGTAAAATGTAGAGATCTAAATACTTATCGAATTGACATAAATAATACTCTTAGTGACATAATTAATTGGCTTAATATGAATAATTTAAAAATTAACCTGAAGAAAACCAAACTAATGCATTTTTACCAAAAAATTGAGGCTCCAAAAATGTGTGTCAAATTTAATGGCAACGAAATAGAAGAGGAAAAAGTAAGTGTGTTTTTGGGTGTCTATATTGACAGTAACTTGAATTGGAAACCGCATATAGAACAGCTTTGTGGGAAAATTCATAAATCGGCATACGCACTTTTTCAACTGGCCAGAAAAGTCAATATAGACTCGTTACTTGTTGCCTATCATGGTTTGGTGGCCTCACTCATACGGTACGGTATTATTTTCTGGGGTAATTCTCCGGATAAAGATTTAATATTCAAGGCACAAAAAAGGTGCATTAGAGCCATGTGTGGTCTGAAAACAGAAGACAGTTGCGCGCCGTACTTTAAGTCGCTAAAAGTTCTTACGGTGCCGGCGTTATACATATTAGAAATGAGTATTTTTGTCAAACTGAATCCTAACCTTTTCGAAAAAATGACAACGGCACGAAATGTTCCACTTCGTGGTCAGTATAAAAATTGTTTGTGTAATTATAAATGCAACACTGCACTAGTCAAAAAAAGTATCCTAGGTATGGCTCCACGTATTCATAACAAAATACCAGACGCCATTAAAGAATTAAATTTTACACAATTTAAGAAAAAAATGAAATTGTTCTTAATTGATAAATGCTACTACACAATTGACGAATATCTGAATGACGAATTAATGTAGAATTGCAATTTATTTAGATTCATTTTTTTTCTCATTAATTTTGACATTTTATTTATTTTTTATTTTTAACATTACCTATCTGTATTTCGACTTAGATTTTTTTTGGCTAAGATATTTTTTACATTTTAATAATTCCTCATTTAGTTATGACATAAGGATAATAAAAAATCTAGATTTGCATGTATATTTGTACGCCTACTGGCATAACATAGCGCTCTACTCATCAAAAACAAGAACTGTATCTCTATTACCTATGTTAACAAATAAAAGTATTATTATTATTAATATAAAGCTGAAGAGTTTGTTTGTTTGTTTGTTTGAACGCGCTAATCTCAGGAAATACTGGTCCAATTTAAAAAAAATCTTTTTGCGTTGGATAGCCCATTAATCCAGGAAGGCTTTAGGCTATATAACATCACGCTGCAACCAATGGGAGCGGAGCATAATTAACTCCACGCGAACGAAGTCGCTGGCGGCAGCTAGTACTAATATACAGTATGTTAACTAACAGAGGGCGTTCCCGTTGACCCGAAGTAGTATAGCATACATACATGCTAAAAAAAATATTTCCATTCGAAAACAAAATGTTTTAAAATTTTTTCCAATAAGAAAATATTCAATAAAAATTTTAAATTGACATGTAAAAGAAACACACTGTACACGCGAACATGAAAGACGGCAACGTCGCAATTTATTTATACATGACGACTACTATTTTGATTTAAAACAGGAGGTTTCAAATTTATTTCCAATTAGAATTTATTTTTTTTCGGATTTTTTTATGCTTATTTTTCTATGCTGATATTTTTATTTTAATCTATTAATGATATACAATATGTAAAGAAAACCCTGTCCGACCCATAAGGATAATAAAGGTTAGGTAAACACTTGACCAAATATAATATAAAATTTTACATAATCATCACAGTAACACTACTAATGAATTTTGAAATAATCTTTTTTTCCCGGGTATTAATTCCAATTTCCCCGAAATTTAGTAATTTTTAAAAAACTGACAACACCATTTGTGGCGCAGCGAATAGCGATGCGACCACGTGCCGCATGCCCCGCCCCCTTTCACCCGCGCATGTATGCGCGGGTGAAGGGGGGCGGGGCTATCGGGTTGCCTACCGCACATGCATTAAATTACCTCGCTTTTTCGAAATAATATTTTTTTTTTTGGGGGATTTTTTTTTTAAGTTTAGCCCGGCTTTGTAGGCATTATTAGAATCAGTTAACGATACCTAACAATACCTTCACGGATCGGACAGGGTTTTCTTTACATATTGTATATTAACGAGTTTAAGGGAACGCCCTCTGTTATTTAACATACTGTATAAAGCTGAAGAGTTTGTTTGTTTGTTTGTTTGAACGCGCTAATCTCAGGAACTACGGGTCAGTTTTTTTTTACTTTGGAAAGCTAATTGATCCAGGAAGGCTTTAGACTATATAACATCACGCTGCGACCAATAGGAGCGGAGCATAACTAATTCTACGCGAACGAAGTCGCTGGCGGCCGCTAGTATATAAATAAATCTTACCCTCCATTTTGCTTCGTCAAAACTATTAAAATAAGAGAGCGTTCCTGAGTTATCCAACGTTTATTTTCTATTTTTAGATATTGTCCTTAGGAAATTGTCTAGACATAGACGTTACGTTTGTGATGAAATTATGTTAGGGATTGGGGGTTATGATGCGAACGATAGTAGGTCAAAATAGTTATTTTTTGTTTTGTATTTTCTCGCATTCAATAAAAAATATACACAATTCACGTTATCTTAACTTTGGCAAACGCTTCTATAGCGTTTACAAGTAAAATCTATATTTAAAGTATGTACTTAAAAAGGCTTCGTTCCAAAAACATTTTAAGTTATGTATAGGTATACAAATATTGACCAGAAATAAAAGCAAACAATAAATCATAACATAGAAATAAAAATAAAACTATCAGAAATAAACAAATCTAATACCTTACAAAAAAAACTCTTTTAAATTGAATGAACTGTCTATAATTAAGGATAACTTAAAACCAGAAACACAAATCGTAATAAAAAAAAAATTACATCAAATGTTACACTGTACACACGAAATATGAAAAAATATCATTTATCAACTCATAAACAGTATAATAATATTTTTCAATTCATAGCGTTATGTTGGCCTATGTTGTCGGTTAGTGTCATTGATAAAATATTAAACAGATACGATATATTCTAACAAACTGACCAAAAAAAATGTGCCGAACACAGCAGCAGCACACATGCATATTTTTATTCGGCATACATTGGTACAGTGTGAGTGAGATGGGGCGCAATCTAAAGCATAGAGAAGAAAAAGATGGCTAGTGTTTGTCGTTTGCGCTGTTAGTGTTTGTCGTTTGTTTTTACGAGTGTATCGAGAGTGACTAAAGCAAGATACAGGACTTACATCCTTTTGTACGCTTCATTTTTAGTGCGCTAGTGACATATCTACCTTAGTTTAATATTTTATCAATGGTTAGTGTAACTAAAGTGATAAGTCTATGAAAGGCCTCAGCTAAAAAGGCGTCAACAAAAGAAATAAAAAAATAATATGTCCATAATGAAAAATACTTATTTTATGGTCTTAATATCTGGTCAAAGTTTATGTACCTATATTATGCAGTTTTTTTTAAATGGCATCTCGTCGTTGACTTTGAGAAGTCGTGACTACTTAATCGGACTGTCCTGTGGCTGCCTTAATTAAGTTTAAAGCTTCTAGTCAGAGGCATCTAAAAACTAAGCGACAACTAAGGGCCCCTGTGGGGTACGAACCTCAAATCATCCGGAATACGGTGCGTTATGTGTAATTAAATACTTACTACTTCACAAGAAACAACTAAATGGTTTATTTATGATATGCTGCACAATCAACAAGAATAAAGTTTTTTTTTTAATAATTATAAACTAGCGCTTGACTGCAATCCCGCCTGATGGTAAGCAGTGATGCAATCTTTGATGGTAAAGCGCGCTACTTTATCACTTAAAAAAAACTTAGTGAATAGGAAGGAAGACAGCAGTTGAGCGAGGTGGTGCAACGTTAAACCCAACAACACGACCAACGATGCTGCGCCAGAGGGAGATAGATGTGGAGACCCTCCACGACCAAACTCCCGACACAACAACATTTGACGCATCGTACCCGACACACATCGCAACACAACTGCTCAGACCCGTCCTATGTACGGCTTGACCTGCCATCATGCCGGAACACGACGATAGTTAATTTAGATGACAAATATAGAATGGAAGAAATAGGTATGTAGTAACAAAACGCAGTAACTCGATTCAAAACACACGTATCCTAAGATACTCAACCACAGAAAAAAGCTACACTCAACCACATTACACACAATAACAAGGATTCTAAACTATACCTGATTACAATCTTGTCTCGGGCAGGGTACCATATGGTAAATGTGGCTCACCGGGCTCAGTGGGGACGGGATGCTCGAAGTGCGAAGCATGCTCAGCTTCCGCCGCTGCTCCGCCGAGAGCGACGCTCTCCGGCTCCTGGTAACCCCATAGCCCGACACATCAGCTGAGTCCAAACTCGCACCACGGACAAATGACGGTCGAAACATTATTTAAATGGTTTTAGGGTTTAGGGTGATCAGTGCTGATTGAATGGAGATTATCTGTGTAAATAAAGTATTGATTTTTTTATTTTTTTTTTTTAGATAAGTATCTTGATGAATCTATTGTAAGATATGTGTTATAGGTATTATTATATTGTGACAAATGACAATTAGTATGAATAATAAAGTTATGAAAAGGGTCAAAGCGTGTAGCCAGGAAGTAGATACAACGCTGGCCATGCTAGGATTTATACATAAGTTTTTAAATAAGTTTTCATTGTGGAATTTATACTGAATAGATCAACTGTTCCATCTAATCTAAAGGGGGTTGGCGATTTTTATATAGAGTCTGTTCTGCATTATGATTTGTGTATTATGCGAAAGCACCATTTTAAAAAAATGGCTGAGAGGTAAGTCATGGACCCCTTTACTTTTAACTGCCTTTAATTTATTTAGTTGGAACATTATAGCCAGGAATAGTAATCAAAAAATCCAAATACTTATAAACAAAAATTTAAAAGGCATCAAAGATCAGGAGTGGTGGCTGGTGACGTCACTGGTCGCTAAAAAGTATACCGTCCAGTGACGGCACACGAGTTTTCAACGCGCTGTGTCGTCTTAATTTTTGGTTTATTTGAAAAAAGAAAAAATACGTGTCTAGTATTTCTTGGAAATCTGTCTGACGGACTAATTAGTTTTTTTTAGTCAAATACCCTATTACTCACTAGATAAACTGAACTTTACAGAAATACAAGACTTTTCCGGTACGGATACGGTTAGCTGGCGGAATATAGAGGATGGAAAGGTAAACATAATGACACGCCCAACTTTATGAGGAGGTAGATAAGTGTAAAAATATATGTATACTTATGAAATATTTAATGGCTTTGATTAATATATTAGCAGGGTAATTCGTAACGCACTATCAATAGCAATGGGTTTCATTTTGAGAGTTCTATAAGATTGCGTTATTTACGTTGTTGAGTACCTAGTTACATTTGTCGAACATATGGAGCAATGGATTGGCAACATGCTTCAAAATAATTCTAATTGATAGTAATACAATTAGGAGGCAGAATTATGAACCTTAAAATCAAACAAAAAATAAACAAATGAAACCGTTTTCAATGTCAGTTATATATATGAAAATACTGAAAAACTATAGAAAAGAAACACACGGAAGATAAATAATATGAAAGAATTCGTATTTTTATTTTAAACATCACAATGTACCAAAGCTTTTTGTATAAAAAAAATATCTAATGTTTTGAATCAAAATAAACGAATCAAGGTCGAAGTTGTACTATTAAAGTAATAATAAATTTGATTAGAGTGGTTTACGAGAATTCTCAATGTCGCAATGATAATTATGAGGATATATTATGTATTAAGACATTAATGCTATATATTGCTAATGCTATAATATAATGTCTTGTTTATAACAAATTGGCTCCCGCAGGTAGGTAAGCAGATATGGTATTTCTGTCATTTCCGATGCGTGACCGATGGGATAATTAATCTTATGATTATTTATTTATTGTTTCATCACAGGTTCAAGGTGTATGCTTTGGCAAAGTGAATAAATTAAGAGTAGATACGAGTAGGTAAGTCTGAAGGATGCTTCTGAAAAGTTTCTGTTTTGCATTAAGTGGTTGATGGATTCACGTTTGTTAATTACAGCATGCTTGAAAGTGATCGTCAATGTTAAACTGTAATCCATTTTATTAGTAAACCTAGACCTAAATTGGTAACCAATTAAAAATTAAGGAATAATTGCAACAGCCAATTTTCAATGATCATTAAAGACCGTACAATTTCCGCAAACATATCACCTTTTCCTTTCCATTTTTTCATTTTTTTCCATTTTGAACTAATAATAGTCTCCAATCACTTGATATTACACCTATAGGGACATAATAATTGTCACTGCTTATACGCTGGTTTATTTCAGGAACGAAAACAGAACTACGGTAAAAGTAAAAGCCGGCGTTTAACACGCGCGTTCTGGCGGTCGGACCGCGTGCCAGCCGCTTGGCGGGAATCAAGAGATGAACTGAACCGAAGTGTTTCGGTGTGAGACAGAACTCCGTGTGTTGATCGGTCGCCAAAACGTTGCACAATTATCTATCTGACATTTAAAATTGGATCAGACGGTGCGTAGACTGATGCGGGAGACGGGATGGCGGCGCGGCTCCTGATTATTATATTTAATGCGAAAATAAATAATTATATTCGCACAGTATAGCATTGAATATTAATCTTCAGGTTTACTTATTCCAAATGTGAGAAAACAAAATAAACTACAAACACGCAAATAAATTTTGTTAAATAAATCTGCCAGACACTGTCGTCTCCGGACACAAGTGAGAACTGTCCAACCTGGTAAAATGTGGTGTGGTTGTGGTTAGGGTGTGATTGTGGAGCTTTGTCATAAACCATGTTCCAACTCTTATCCTGCCCTCTATATGTATCTTAGTCAAATAAAATTTACTTCGTCGCCTTATGTATTTGTTATGTATGTATACACTAAACACAAACACTATCATCATCAACCTTTTTATCGTCCCACTGCTGGGCACTGGTCTCCTCTCATACAGAGAAGGATTGAACGTAATAACCATGCATGCTCAATGCGGGTTGGCGATTACAGACTTATAGTCCAGGTTTCCTCAAACACTGTAGGTAGGTACATGGCTTTTTTTCTGGATGTATTTACTTTCTCATACTTTTTTGAACATTTTTCAGATTTTAGCACTTAAGACCTCATTATGTAGATAACAAGGTACCTTTTACTGTGTTACTAGTCTATCAATAAGCAGTCTATTACTTCAGTCTATTACACAGTACACTTATGATCTAGTGTTTATCTTTAGCGCAGTATTTTATCTAAAATTTAATTAGAGTTATTAAGAGCTATATCCACTTGATACCCAAGAGGTGTTGACTGGGATGAGATCACCGATATAAAATTTCTTACTGCTGCATATTTAAACTTTAAAGATTGCATCGTTAGCAAAACGAAAGGTTTGCAAATTAAGTGCACTTTCTAGAATAATCGATTTTTTTCTTAATGGTGAACTAGCGGCCGCGGCGACTTTGTTCGCGTGGAGTTAATTATGCTTCGCTATTATATTGATCGCGCGTGATGTTACAGCCTAAAGCCTTCCTGGATTATTGGGCTATCCATCGCCAACAATCGGACCAGTAGTTCCTGAGATTAGCGCGTTCAAACAAACAAACAAACTCTTCAGATTTATATGTTATACAATATGTAAAGAAAAACCTGTCCGATCCGTGAAGGTATTGTTAGGTAGCGATAACTGATTCTTCTAATGCCTACAAAGCCGGGCTAAACTTAAAAAAAAATCCCAATAAAAAAGTATATATATATTATTTCGCAAAAAGAGGTAACTTAAAACATGTGCGGTAGGCCATACAGGCGCGGGCGAAGAAGGGCAGGGCACGCGGCACGCGGCCGCATCGCTATTCGCTCGTAATTATACCGCCAAAAATAATGTTGTCACTTTTTTAAAATTACCAAATTTTGGGGAAATTTTAATTAATTCACGGGAAAAAAAGATTATTTCAAAATTCACTAGTATTGGTACTATGATGATTATGTAAAATTTCATATTTTATTTGGTCATGTGTTTACCTAATCTTTATTATCCTTACGGGTCGGACAGGGTTTTCTTTACATATTGTATAAGATATAACATTTGCTTAGAAAGAACACTAAGGGCTGGTTTCTCAATAGTTAGATACCTACCTTTTTTAGAACAGAAACGACAGTTTTGTATACTTTCTATATAACAGTTTTCTAACGTCAATCATTATCCCTCAGATAAAAATTAAAAATCTTTAAATAATCATCCCTGAGTAAAAAAGACGTGTACCCCCCTAAGTAAAAACGATGACTTTGCTTCAATATCTTTTAATTGTGAAAACATACTATTTAATTTTTATCTCTCCCGTCTTTACCAATATCACCTATAAAATTTATTTTTCACACGTTTTCATATATTAAAGGCCAATTTTTTTACGTATCAGGTGAATATATTGCGACGTAGCCTGGGTGACATTTACCAAATATTGAAGGATCACGACATTCAAGGAATGTCAAGGCCCAGACATTTCACATTCAGTAAAGCTTGTATAGAAAAAAAAATCACATAACGTTACAAAAATACACAAAAAATAGTTTGGCTGAAAGACAAGAGCCGCGCTCCTGTGCTACCACAGTTTGTTGACATCACTAAACTTATGTATTAATATTATTAGGTATATTTTTGTCAATCTAAATACGGACCCATTTAATGTAATATATGGCTCAAAGGAAATTTTACATCTTGCTTACACACGTAGCTCCAAAGATTAATAAAATTAAAAGAAAGTGGGTACCCAAAAGGTTGGTATCGTTGACATTTGAGTTGAAGTTTTTAGTCACCTGAGACACTAGATCTTCATCCACCTTACGATATCGGCCCACGATGTTCTATTCGTCTTGAAAGGGTAACGTTACCATAGACAATTTTATTAGGAATATTTTTACCAAAAAAAAAAAAACGAAAACGTGTGACGTCTAGCGACCTTTACATCAGGACCTTCTATAGATGCCCTTTCACGGGACTGATAATTGTTTTCCAGCTTGGAAGCCAGTTGGAATATTATTACGCTGATCATGTGCCTATTATTATAAGTATTTGGTGAAGTCCAAACAATAAACTATGTCATTAGACAGATAACAGTTTCTATAGACTTTGTTCAGAAAGAGAAGATGCTAAAGTGAAGTGAAGTTTCCATTATTCCATTACAAATCTATACTAATATATAAACTTGAAGAGTTTGTTTGTTTGTTTGAACGCGCTAATCTCAAGAACTACGGGTCCAATTGAAATATTCTTTTTGCGTTGGATAGCCCATTAATCTTGGAAGGCTTTAGGCTATATACCATCACGCTGCGACCAATAGGAACGGGGCATAACTAACTGCACGCGAACGAAGTCGCTGGCGGCCGCTAGTTAAGTATAAGATAGGTAACAAACGAAGAACTAAGAGCAAACAATAATAATGGTTCATACCTAATTCTTAGTCTTTGTAAACACCAGCTAATATCCCAAATTACACCGGCACTGATCTATCCGACGCAGACACACCTAAAATCGAAATAACACTAGTGTCATAAAGCATACTGTCAATAAAGATCAGCAGTACAACGAGCCCAAGTTGTTTAACGATAAATTTATCACAAACATTGGCAGCACTAGACACATTTTAGTATATATACTGAGGTGCCGTGCCCGATCGAAACCATCTAAAGCCAGCTTCCCACAGCGGAGCGATTGGCGAGCATCGCACAGACTCGTGGTCGGGTTTTACCTATAGTGGCTTGTACTGACTTGCCGAATGTCGAGTTCGAGTAGTTCCTATAGCGTTGAAAGGTTAGTCGAATAACGATCGGCAAGTCGTCGCACAATTCATTAATTCAGCCAGAGACAAGAACGTTATCGGTTTGTTGGGAACTTAATAAACAATTAATTAAACGTACAAGTCTAACAAGAGTACAGTTCCTCCATAATCACTTGGTTACTCCATTCCTAAACTTCGGGCAGTTCCTTGAGTCCAAAGCCAAGGAAACTTAGCGTTATTGCAAATGTCTGGCGATGCTTCACACCTAGACAGCTTCTAATGTAATACAAAACGCAGGTCCGTTCGTGTGTGGAGTACTGTAGCCACATTTGGGTTGGTGCTGCAAAATGCCACCTGGCAACTTTGGATCGCCTCTCCAGAGGCGTGCGAAGAGGCTAATTGACCACCCAGATTTGGTTCAAAACGATCTCCAAAGCCTCAATTTATATACATTATTTCATCACCACTGCTCTCAAAATGATGAAGGAAAATATCGTGAGGAAACCAGTATGTCCTAAAGACAAAAACTTCGAAGACAAAAAAAAAACAAAGACAAAAAAAACGAAGTTGTAAACAGTAAAAATAATACACAATCTAGTTTGTATATCTGGATATACAAACTAGATTGTGTATTATTTTTACTGTTTACAACCAACAGTCATGTCCGCTCAACATTAGAATACTTCTAAAAAGTCAATTGATCGTTCTTTCAATTCCCAAATTACCGCATCCCCAGGCCGTCTAACTATACTACAGAATTACCTAATTATCAGTATATTTTTACATATTGCAATTTTTAAGAAGGAATGTGGGAGTTTCTCAAAGGTCTTGTTCAATTGACGTGAATAATAAATCACTGGAGCAATATGTCATCTTAGAATAAGCGTTATGTTTTCGCTGAAAACAGAACGCCCTTTATTTGGGGCAAACTGTACGGAATGAGATGGACATCTGTAGAATGTCAACTGTCTTTACATTTATGGATCACATGCCGCTTTCCTTAAGATGTTTCCCTTCACCATTTTGGGATCAGCTGTGATGAAATACATACATGCATAATTTGCCTATAATGTTACCACTGTTGGGACAAGGCTACCTCTCGGTGAGGGCGACTGGGCCGTAATCTACCACAAATGTCACATGTCTTCGAAGTTTTTGTCTCTTGTTTTTTAGTTTTTGGCTCTTATAGTCAATACTCAATATTTTCTATTAGCTTTACCACATTGTGTAGGTACTTAATTATTAACACTATAATTTAGACAATTATACATAGAGCACCTGCATGTAACAGCAAAGAGATAGACGAGAAAACCTTATTTTAGGTGATAATTAGGTTGTTTTTATGGAAACAAGTTTAAATTCATTAATATAATCAAAATCACGAAATTGCGAATACCACCACCACATTTCGCTTATTTCCAATTTATCTGTTAAATGTAAGTAGACACTCAAAAAAGATATCATCATCATCAGCCCCTACTCGTCCACTGCTGGACATAGGCCTCCTTCATGGCACGCCAACAAGCTCGATCCTGAGCAGTTCTCTGCCAGCCACTACCAGCCACCTTTTTGATGTCGTCGCTCCATCTCGCCCAAGGGCGTCCCACGCTACGTTTGCCGAGACGCGGTCTCCACTCGAGGACTCGTTTACCCCAACGGTAATTTTATATATCTGTATTATAATTCTGTTTAGTACAATAAATTATTCTGTTTGATTATGGTTACTTACAAAATTATTGTTCTTCTTTAATCATTACTTTTATCCATACTAATATTATAAATGTGAAAGTAACTCTGTCTGTCTGTCTGTCTGTCTGTCTGTTACGCTTTCCCGCCTAAACCTCTCAACCGATTTTGATGAAAATATTATAAATGTGAAAGTAACTCTGTCTGTCTGTCTGTCTGTCTGTTACGCTTTCCCGCCTAAACCTCTCAACCGATTTTGATGAAATTTGGTACAGACAATCTTTAGACCCTGAGATAAAACATAGGCTACCTTTTATCCCGGAAAAATTTGATATTCCCGAGGGAAATCTAAAAAGCGCGATATAACCGAACTCTACGCGGGCGAAGCCGCGGGCGGAAAGCTAGTTATCTTATATTTATTTAATACTAGCTTTCCGCCCGCGGCTTCGCCGTAACCGCTTTCCCTCGAAATATCCTAAAAAAATCGGCTAAGCTGAACAGGCTGGACAGACAGAGTTACTTTCGCATTTATAATATTAGTATGGATTCTCATGTCTTAATTTTAAACTTTGCTTGTGAAATCTAGTCCCATAAAGGAGGACTTTGGATCAGGTTTGTCTGATTTATAATTGGGTCAACAAATAAAAGAATCGTTCTCTGGCGAGAGGGATGTTGTTTATCTACCTACTTATTAATTGGTTCCAACGTAACTGTTCACAACCGTTCGGTACGCTTCCGTGCAGAATCAAACATCAATAATGTTATCAAAACCAGTACTGGAGTAACCTTGGAGTTTCTTGGAATTTCTCCACTTCTTCTTCACAGAGATCAACGTTTTGGAATGGAGATTCAACTTTCTGACCAATTACTTAATTTTGACAATTCTCAAGTGCTTGTAAATGGTTTAATGGAAATAAATTCTTTGAATTTGAGATTAATTGTTCTGAAGGTTGTGGGAACAACCCGAAAATTTTGTCTTTTTAAACCAGATTTTTCAATGGCTAGAAAAGATTTATCTGGGGCTATATTTATTGAAACCTGTCATCTTCAATTTGACAATCTGTCGTATGGTTAGGAATAGCAAACCCAACGTTAATTACTTTTATGTGTATAACCTAGTTAGCTGCCGTGAGTGCCCTTAACAAAGTAATTAAATCGGCGCTAACTTAATTATTGTGGAGATACGTAGGCAGTGGGGCGGACCTGTAGCTTAAATACATCATAATATGTATAACAGATATGTCTAACAGTGTATAGGTAATAGATATACTTATTTACGAACCTGACAATGTATAAAACATATACATATCTAACCAATTCTAAAGTCCTAGGTATTAAATTGCTGCGTTCTTAAAAAAATATATAGTAAATATATAAAATATAAATACATACCATAAAAACATAAAATACTATTTTCTATAATGATACTGTTTTAATGTTCTCCCTTAACAAGAGCGCCTTCGTGCTCTCTCTTATTGAAAAGAAAAATACATATTTTCATGGTCCATAATTGATTCGATATTTCATTGTACTAGCTATTGTGAACACATTAAGGAATGTAGAATTATTTAGTATTTATATCAAACAGTGGACGTTTTTAAAATTACAAGAATTACCCCTTTTTTATTCTGGATGGGAATTATCAAATGACCTCACCCGTTCTAGGCGGATCGGAAGGGCGTGTCAGACTTTTACTGACTAAAACCTACCCGTGTTTCTTCAGCGGCCCCGCGACCGCGACCCTGACAAAATTACCCCTTTGGTTATTTTTTGAAAATAATATTATGGAAGTGCTTAGTCAAAATACATAGTAAAAAAACATTACAAGCCAACCCAAATCCAATTCTAATAAAGAATTTGTCACCGACAAAAAGTGAGATATGGCAAAATATAAACTTCGCTTCACAAATAAATGACTAGAGAGTTAATATCATTACATACTCAACTAATATTTTTAATCAGTTTAAATACCTAATTACCTACTTAGTTTACTTAATTAATTTGACCTGTAACCTCTTACTTAGATCTAGAAGTGACTGTCGGGACTAACGGTTTAACTTGCTTTCTGAGACTATGGTTGTCTTCGGGGTAAGTCCATGGATGGTGACCCATCCATGGACTAACCTCGGCAAGCACTGCTTAACCTTTGATCGACCTGTGCGGCATTTATTAGATAGATACTTACGATATTTTTTTAACATTTATAAACTAGTGCTTACCCGCAATCCTGCCTGATGGTAAGCAGTGATGCAATCGAGTGATTGTAAAACGCGCTAGTTTATTAAGAGCCTATTCACTCAAAAAACTGAGTGAATAGGAAGGAAAACGGCAGTTGCGCGAGGTGATGCAATGTTTAACCCAACAAGACTACCAAACTATGCTGCGCCAGAGGGAGATTGATCTGAAGACCCTTCACGTCCAAAATCCCGACAACAACATTTGGCGCATCGTACCCGGCTCACATCGCAACACAACTGCTCAGACCCGTCCTCCGTACGGCTTCACCAGACATCATGTCGGTACACGACGAATCGCTTGGTGGCAAGACTTTGTCTGGTGGGTGGTAACTTCTGACGGCAGCCGTCACATAATATGAAATAAATAGACATTTAGATGTCTGTGATTATTATTACCGGGAATTTACGATCACACATCTTTCAGCAAATATCAGTTTCAGTAACGACTTGACATAAAATAGAGCCGTTACATTGCTTTGTATGTCTGTTGTTGAGCGAATAATCTAGCGGTATGTCGGAAACTAACGTGGCCACTTAATAAAATTGAGTTACTATGTAATTTACTGAATATTTTGACACATTTATTCAAGAGAAATTAGGGCTGGAATAAATAACACCGTGTCTTTTGGCGAGTTTCTGTAGTGTGTTCTATTTAGTGGGTCTAATAGTCAATTGCTATAAATTAAAAGAGAAAAAAGCAATAATCCGAATATTTATATTTCCACATAGGTATGTATTTATACAATATGTAAAGAAAACCCTGTCCGACCCATAAGGATAATAAAGGTTAGGTAAACACTTGACCAAATATAATATAAAATTTTACATAATCATCATTGTAACAATAATAATGAATTTTGAAATAATCTTTTTTTCCCGGGGATTAATTCCAATTTCCCCGAAATTTGGTAATTTTTAAAAAACTGACAACACCATTTGTGACGGAGCGAATAGCGATGCGACCACGTGCCGCATGTCCCGCCCCCCTTCACCCGCACATGTATGCCTATCGGGTTGCCTGCCGCATATGCATTAAGTTACCTCGCTTTTTCGAAATAACATTTATTTTTTTTGGGGGATTTTTTTTTAAGTTTAGCCCGGCATTGTAGGCATTAGTAGAATCAGTTAACGATACCTAACAATACCTTCACGGATCGGACAGGGTTTTCTTTACATATTGTATATCCGGGCATCGTTTTCTACGATCAATCACCATTTGTTTTTGAAATGGATTTCTCTTAGAATGAGGCAAAGCATTGAATTAGCGCGAGTGTGACCGACCCAACACCGTGATCGTTTTTTTTTTATTTTTTGCTTATTGTGTATTCTGTATTTAATGATTTCAGTTTTCACTTGTGTCGGTTAGTCCCACGACTACCTTTTTGTACCCTCATCATCATGTACAGACAACAGCACATTAAGCTACTACAATCTATCAGATTTCTTTAATAGATTTTCAACTTTATCTCTAAAGCATTAAGGCTCAAGGTTAATTGGACATATTCGACAGTCTCAGGTACCTTTTTTTTTTTTGTTGGGATGAGAAATCATCAAATGACTTTTCCCGCTCTGGGCAGAGCGAAAGGGCGTGTCAGACTTTTACTGACTAAAACCCACCCGTGTTTCTTCACTTGCCTGTGCGACGGCCAGGGCCACGGTTTCTTGTTTAACCAACCCGCAACCCTGACCCAGGAGGCATCGGTCTTCGTGGACCCCGTCACGATGTGCTGACATCTCTTTGAAACACGACGCGCCGTCGACTCGGGCCTGATCCTTACCGAGCAGCGAGCTGCCCACTGCTCACCGCCCGCAGGCCCGCGCCTACGGCGTGGTGGCTGGGAGTTTAGTGTAATCTCCCGACCAGGGCGTCTCCTGCGGCGGCTAGTGGCGTGAAGGCGCTGGGATTCCCGTTGCGTCACGCGCCTCCTTTCCCAACATCAACGCTTCGCAGAAAGAGGTGACGGCCTGCCATGCACTCTCGCTCCGGACCATGGCCTGGACCAGGGTCGGATGCAAGAGATCGCCGCTACGAGGACACGGCGGTGCTCTACCCAAGCCGGGCAGACCTCCACCGTATGCTCCACCGTGTCCTCAGGGCGATCCACACAATGGTGACACCCTGGCGTTTCCTCTCGTCCTATACGGAACAGGAACCTCCCGAAACAACCGTGTCCGGTGAGGACCTGCGTCAGGCGAAAGGTGAGGGGCGCCGTGGCGCCTCTCTAGCCACTCCTCAAAGAGGGGACTTACCCCCGCTGTTGTGGCGTGCCCAGCACTGGGTTGCGACAATCGCACTCTCCATGTCGCCATGAGATCCCGCCTTGACCTGCTACCGTCCGTACTAAGTAGGGTCATAATTTCAAAGTGATTTTATTTATATGGTTCCATATATATCTTTTTTATATTAATGTCTAGTCTTTTACTTGCTTTCAAACATAGCTAGAACACTCAAAGAATTCACCTTACAAACAAAAAACAAAATCAAAATTGGTTCATCCGTTCCGAGCCTACAATGCCACAAACAAGAACACACTCACAGGCAAATACGTCAATCTTATAACACCCCGTCGTTTTAAGGTCGGGGATTAAAAAACACCACGAAAAAACAATTCACAACACATTGACACCGCCATAATTATTTTATTCGATATTAACACAACACAACTTCACTCCTTTCTCCCCTTTCTTCAAAAATTTCCTCCTAAGATACTCTCCTAGCCTAGTTTAGGGGACAGGGATAAACCTAATATACCTATTGTAATGCAGTATTAATGTACACAGAAATTCAAAAATGTATATTTTGTCCCAATAAATATTTGTATTTTGTATAACTTACCCGTTCAATATACGGCCGCCGTCTTCGAAAAAAATCGGAAATTCCACACAAATACATTGTTCACACTTTCACATCAAATCAACAACTAAAATTGTTATTTATCTACGTTTGTTTAAACAAAAATAAAACAAATCTCTTGAGGGTATTGCACCAAACTGTATGACATTGTGGACGATACCGGCGCGTGTTCTTAATAACTAAGTATTAAGAATCACTGACACTGCACAGGATGTGGTCAATAGATAAAACTAGATTTTTGTTTACATAATGTTCATTTTTAGGGTTCAGTGCTAAAAGTGTTCACACCATTTGAACCATTTCGAAGCATATTGCTGATCCATTGCTCCGTATGTTTGAAAGATGTGTCTGCTCAACAACGTAAAGGACGTAATGAATGTTGTTGAACTGTCAAAATGAAAACTATTGCTACTGATAGTTTTTTTTACGCAACTACCCTACAGCACTCCTTTTGCGTAACAGACCATTCCTACCAATTTGAATAATTTTGAAGCAAATAGCTAATCCATTGCTCTATACAACGTTACTTGTTGTATAAACGAAACCTGAATATAGTTTGTTCAGAATAAGCAACTGCATCGATTGCAATGAGTTTTACACCATGTTATATTTTTCACAAATACATTTAGAGTGAGACTGCAGAGTGGTTACCGAGCGGTTACGATAGATCATAGTACTTGCGCCCCGTGCCACAGCTGACGCAGAGGTCAACGCCCGCGCTCGCCCGTTCGTACGGACCTTTGACCATATTTTTGTTGGGACAACCAGGTAGAATAGCAAGCTCATAACTTGGTGGTTTTTCATGATATCTTTTTGAAATTTTGTACATAGATTCTTTACTTAAAAATACTGGTCACGTGTTTCAGGTTTCGCATAAAAAAATAATCAAATCAAATCATTTATTTCAAATAAACCAGTTGCAGGCACTTTTGAATTGTCAGAAGGTCGGTCAGTCAATAAGATGAAGCTAGTCGCCCATTCCAAAGAGTAGGTACCTATGGAGAAGAACGGGCAAGAAACTCCATGGACACTCTTTTAAATTTTCAAGCTATTGTTATCATTCATGTTGAAATCAACCGTGTGAGAACGATGCAGAAATATATTGTACGCTGAAAGCGTCCATAGAAAACACACAAAAATCAATTCATGTGTTGTATATTCAAATGTTGTATAAGTATTCCGAAAAAGTGTCTGCTCAACAACGAATTGACGTAATGAATGTTGTTGAACTGTCAAAATGAAAACCATTGCTACTGATAGGGAGTTACGCAAATACCGTGCAGGCTGTAAAGGGTATATCTGACATCGACGCACAAACGAGTACAATGGATCCAGTACATGATTCTGAACCCCCCAGTGATGGAATTTTTCGTCGGCCTTTTCATGATTAAAAAAAAAGAGGAGTTTTTTCACTTTAGACCGTTCATAATTGCTATACTTTTATAACCCAATAAGATTTTAAAGTAAAAATTAATTAATTCGCTAATTACATGAAATAGTGCAATAAAAAAAACTCGAAAAACTATCTTATCAGCTGATTTAATAGAGTTCACATCAGGGATCAACGTCATAAAACCCGTACGCCGGCACGCTTGCAACGTGCAAAGGCCGAGCCGACACTTTTTTTTAAACACTTTGAATTCTGTAACCGTTCATTAACGACATAAATGACTATCATCATTTTATTAGTGGCATGCGGTCTAGCCTTTTCCCGGATTTTGCGTTACGATGTCACATATACGATACACCCTGTATATCATGATCCGTGATAGCTACGCAGCTGAAATTTTCACAGGTGATGAATTTTTGTAGCTGCCATGGCAACAAAAAGGCACCAAAGACATTTTCTTTTTTAAATTCCATTGTCGGTCATTTGTTAGCCCAGAAAACATGTTTCATAATAATATCTAATACTAAGTCTATTTCCTATGTCTGTGCAGATGTACGGACGCCAGCAGGTCAAGATATCCGAAACTGTCAAATATTCCCAATCAATTTTGACCCTTAATGCTTTAGTGATATAGTTGAAAATCTATTAAAGAAATCTGACAGATTGTAGTAGCTTGATGTGCTGTCGTCAGTACATAAATGGATAGCACGTGACTAGGATACCACGGACCCAGCTCATCATCCATGCAGTTCTTTTCCTAATTATAGAGAAGAAATAATCGATGGAAGCATCCGTAAACATTGTAAAAATCAAAACTGCATTCATAATACATAATTATCAATAGATTACAATCTCAAGGCCACACTTCAAGCGTGATGATTTACCCTTCATAACAACGAAGCTGTTTTGTTGAAGAATCTCCTCTGCACGCCGTGTCGATAAAGCACGAAGCATTCGAGTGTCATTACGTGGATCCACGCGGAACACATTTTTTTATGATTATTATTATTATTTATTTATTTTATTACTAGTGTACAATACATTGGGATAAATGCTATGCCTCGCAAAACCGTTTTCATGGTTTGTCTGTGGGAACGGAACAAACAGTGCATCAGCAATAATTAATTATTACTAGCAAAAAAAAGTGACATCAACAATATCAGGTCTTACAGAATTGCTTACAGACTACTGAGTAAGAACATTTTAGGTGATCTGGCAAATTTTCTTTTTGTTTTCTGACCTCTTATGTCAGCAGGCAATTGGTTGAGCCAGTATGGTACTCTTTTGTCCAGCGTTCGGGCGCCAAAATAATTACTAACTCTTGGTCTTAGAGCATCAAAGCTCTTGGTACATTAAATTTACCTGCTGACACCATCTTAGTTGCGTAGTTATGGGTTAATAGCGAGTGACGCTCCCAGCTACCATAACTGCTAACCAGAACTAGGTATTGCTTTAGTTAGGCTGACAGGAAAAATTTTAAAAATTTTAAACAACTTATTGTAATCATCTTTACATTTGTTTTTGGTTTTCTTGCTTACTATTAGTTTTAAAAATCTGATTTGCTGAGCTTCTAATATTGTAGTTTGTTTCAGTACTAACGGAATTTGATCCGTTAATTACCGATACAAAAACTCTTTTCCTAGCATTCCTAGAAGCAGTCGCATACTGGCTGGTTAACATTAAAACCTCACTTAAAATCCTCCTTTTAAATAAAACCACATGGATTCAAAACTGACACCCACTGTACCTACACAATACGTTAGTTAAAACCGCTTCAATCCTGCAGGAACTGAATACTATTAATTGATGGTACTCCGTTCTATTTGGACGCGTCGACACTACGGACAGTAAGAACCCGTTGTTTTATTCAATGGTAAGTACCTAATCAATATCGTACGGACATAATCATGAGCATTTGTGGGTAGTTCAGGTTTTTTCCTTAATGATTGACATTTTTATAGTATACTAGCTGGGCCCTGCGGTTTCACCCCCGTAGGTTTCAATATGTTTTTTTTATATGCTCCGCTCCTATTGGCCGGGGCGTGATGTTATATAGCCTAAAGTCTTCCTAGAATAATGGGCTATCCAACGCAAATGTTTTTTTCTAATCGGACCAGTAGTTCCTGAGATTGGCGCGAACAAACAAACTCTTCAGCTTTATAGATATGCATTTTTTTTATTTTGTTAATTTAAAAAACGGGAGCCAAGTCCAAGATGCATTATGATATGGTGTGGTTGTCAAATTCACCAATATTAAAAGAATTGAAATCTAAATGAGTGCCAAATTCCGTATAACTAATCTATATCTATCATTTATATTAATTATTAACACACAGCAAATAACTTATGATTTGTATGATACACAACGTAAGTTATAATTCTATATTAAAAAGGCTATCCAAATTCAAAAAGCCATTTATAAATTAATATTCAACATTGAGTTTATATGTTTGTAAACGCATCCTCAACTCAATTGATGTCTTTGAAAGGGTGATAATGTCCGGCGGTAAATGCTTAATATTCCGCAACAATACTCAGCTGCTAGTAACATTTCAGTGCCAGCTGATTCACAGAATGAACGAGTGGAACACGTTACCTACACTGTGTAATTATAAACTACTGAGCTATTTGTACAAATAAAGTGTTACAGTAATGTTATATATGAGTGTTGCCAGATATAAAGCAGGCCGGTAGGCGTGACCGGCGGCTAGCAACATTGTGAGAACTGCAGGGTAATTGCGTAACACACCAGTATCAACTGGTTTTGACAGTTCTACAACATTCATTTCATTGTTTACGTTGTCGAGCACACACATTTTTCGATTTTAGGTAGCAATGAATTAGCAATATAATTCAAATTGAGAATACTTAATAGTTTGTAACGCAATTAGGATCATCATCATCGTGGTAGGCCATAACATCGGCTGCCGGCGGAAGTTACCACCCACCAGACAAAGTCATGCCGCCAAGCGATTCGTCGTGTTCCGGCATGATGTCTGGTGAAGCTGTACGGAGGACGGGTCTGAGCAGTTGTGTTGCGATGTATGCCGGGTACGATGCGCCAAATGTTGTTGTCTCGGGAATTTGGTCGTGAAGAGTTTCCAGATCAATCTCCCTCTGGCGCAGCATCGTTTGGTCGTGTTGGTCTTGGGTTTAACATTGCATCACCTCGTCAACTGCCGTCATCCTTCCTATTCCTAAGTTTTTTAAGTGAATAGGCTTAATAAACTAGTGTGCTTTACCATCAACGATTGCATCACTGCTTACCATCAGGCGGGATTGCAGTCAAGCACTAGTTTATAACTATTAAAAAAAAAAACCTTTTTATCGTCCCACTGCTGGGCACAGGTCTCCTCTCATACAGAGAAGGCTTCAGCGTAATCACCACGCTTGCTCAGTGCGGGTTGGCGATTTCAGACTTAAAGTCCGGGTTTCCTCAAGATGTTTGGGTTCAATGTTCAATTCAAGATGTCAGGTTACCTTCGCCTTCAGTCATTGGTGTCCAAGAAATACTTGGAAAGTACATATAACTTTAGAAAAATTACATTGGTACTTTGGGTTGGTGGTTTTTCCTTCTCTGTATGAGAGGAGACCTGTGCCCAGCAGTGGGACGATAAAAAGGTTGATGATGATGATGATGTAGATAAAAAATACTGAACGGACTTTCATGACATATGGCAAACAGGTGGTTTATAACCACGCAGGACATTTTATATCCTGATATTCCCACGGAATGGAAAGCTTAAGCTACTTGGAGTAGATGCTGAAACTAATTTTTTGTAAATCAGTTCTTCACCACTTCTATCAAGACGATGAAGGAAATCATCATAAGCAAACCTGCAGGTCCCAGAGCCAAAACTTCGAAGACATGTGACATCCCCCAACCCGCACTGAGTTCGCGTGGTAGATTACGGCCCACTCCCTCTCACCGAGAGAAGGCCTGTGTCCAGAAGTGGGAACAAAGGCTGGTTATGATTAGAATACGGCTTATAGACAATTGTTACAAAATAAACTGATTTCCGCATGGAAATCAATATTTATTTCCCCACTTATCCACCGCCTATTAATAATGCTATGGCTAAATTAAGTTTGTTTCTCGTTTAATTTCCTCGTTATCTATAGAACTGAAAGAGCCAAGAGACACCGCAGCAGACCTCGTACAAGATGGCGGAAGGAGCTGAAGAAACAAAATGAGCTATTTTCTCGGTAGTAGGCCATAGTATCGGCTGCCGGCAGAAGTTACCACCCACCAGACAAAGTCTTATCGCCAAGTGCTTCGTCCTGCTCTAGCATGATGTCTGGTGAAGCCGTACGAAGGACGAGTTTGAGCAGTATGCTGCAATGTGTGCCGGGTACGATGCACCAAATGTTGTTGTGACGGGAGCTTGATCGTGGAGGGTCTCCAGATCAATCTCCCTCTGGCGCAGCATCGTTGGTCGTGTTGTTAGGTTTAACATTGCATCACCTCGCTCAGCTGCCGTCTTCCTTGCCACAATGGAATGATACTGGCTAACAGCATGGTCATACCTAGCATTCTAACGTTTTGTGTTCAATAGGAGCCAAATTAGTTTTTTCTAGAGCCAACCTTTATTAGTTACAATCCGTCGGCAATCTGAAGAGGTCATTGCAACTTTTATTTAAAAAAAAATTGTACAGTATTATATAATTATTTGTATTCATTTATTATACAGTCTTGAGATAGGTCATCATACTCAAGATTAAATAATAATGTTATTGTATGAATGAACTAAGGGAGATAGTTAATGACTCTTTGTCCTACTATTTGCTTTTCAATATTATGGATAATTATACATTAAAGATAAGTGTGTCGCTGATAGTAGAGTTAGGTCACGCGTAGGTAGGCGGACGACAGCATGTCAAGCTACCTGAAACTGTCAAATATTCTCACTCAAACTTCAGCCTTAATGCTGTAGCAATAAAGTTAAAAATCTAATCCACCAGAAACATAAATGTAAAAAAAATGGGAGCCAAGTTCAATATGCATATGGTGTGGTTGTCGACTTCACCAATAAAAGAATTGAGATCTAAATGGGTGCCAAGTACCCTATACAATATGTAAAGAAAACCCTGTCCGATCCGTGAAGGTATTGTTAGGTATCGGTAACTGATTATAATAATGCCTACAAAGTCGGTCTAAACTTAAAAAAAAATCCCCCTAAAAAAATAAATATTATTTCGAAAAAGCGAGGTAACTTAATGCATGTGCGGTAGACAACAAACACGTTAGGCATACATCCGCGGGTGACGGGGGGCAGGGCACGCGGCACGTGGTCGCATCGCTATTCGCTCCGTCAGAAATGGTGTTGTCACTTTTTAAAAATTACCAAATTTTGGGGAAGTTGGAATTAATTCGCTACAATAAAAGATTATTTCAAAATTCATTAGTATTGTTACTATGATGTAGGTAATCATCATAGTAACAATACTAATGAATTTTTAATATTTTATTTGGCCATGTGTTTACCTAACCTTTATTATCCTTACGGGTCGGACAGGGTTTTCTTTTCATATTGTATAATCCTGAAATTTATTTATAACAATATGTAACACTCATAAGTAAATTTAAAACATAATTTCTTGTTGCTTTTCTGCTACAATAATGTTCGATATTAATTTATAAATGCTTTTTTGAATTTGGATAGTCTTTTTAATATAGAATTATTAACACAGCAATTAACTTATGTTGTCTATCATACACAACATAAGTTATTTATTATCATTTATATTAATTAATTAACACACAGCAAATAAACATAGAGATAGACATAATTATGTCTATCTCTTATGGATATCACACAATAACATATTTTTGTCATTTACTTTTTACGACAAAAACCGGCTAATTTTCGAAGCGATTTTAACCAATACAGCATTAATCCTTATCCAATTGAATATCTTAAATACATTGTTGATATACATAGATCTACATATATCGCCCTTTACAGCATATGATTTAAATTAATATTTTCGAAGATATTACAGATTAAAAAATTGCGGGGTGTCGCATTTGCGGCGCTACATGGCGGTTTTTATACAACACAATACAGAAAAACGTTGAGATGAACTCAACGTTTTTCTGTAATGTATTTAGTATCAGCATTGCACCCGTGCGAAGCCAGGGCGGGTCGCTAGTAATAAATAAAACTTAGATACTTACACACGTGTTTCACTGTCGTATCCCTGTTTTGCCCTTACGGCAAAAAGTATTCATATTGTATAATGAAATGTAGAAGAACTTTCTGTACAAAACAGCTCAATTAGTACTCGAACATGAGCCATTACCTACGTAGACTGTAGAGGATTCGGATTTTATTGAGAAAAGAATATCAAAAGAGACGACAAAAACGATCTTATCAAAACTGGCGTATATTCACTAAACCAACTATTGATTTTTACAATATTTTTGTTCACGCTACTTGTAGCGTATTTTTTTTAGTAGATTTTCTAACTTCAGTATTGATCTCAAATTGTCTAATTTCTATAGATTAAGCAGATGTTATCTCCAAGTGCCTTCATCTAAAAGTTCTCCGAAAAAGAATCTTCTAGTAGGAGTAACTGGTTTCTTCTTGGACTGTTTGTTTTCTAGATAGCCATGATTCCTGCAATATACTCGCACTTGACCTCTGAGGTCTCGATTTGGTTTTGCTTTGATGACTGCCGTAAAGTGTCTGTAGCCGGCGCCCCCTCTCAGCAGCACGGGAATTGCTTCTGAAGATTCTATCGCTATGTGTGAGATCTGAAGGACGAAATAAGATTGGATGACGAGGAACTAAAGAAGATCGATGTGGCACAGATTATTTTCTGCCAAGATTGATATGCATTAACAGTGTAATTTTCATCTATTACATGACGCAAAATTAAAAAAAAAAAACTCTATAAAAGGTTTTAATTAGCTCTAAAAGTTAATTATCACTAAAAACTGAAACGTAGTAATTAGAGACAAAAATTTGTGTGTTTTAGCGCCTATAGTCTTTTTATCAAACGTCGTTTTAGGTTTTGTTGCTACCTTAATTTCTTTTTAACAACTTGGAATAGGTAAATGAATAGGTACAAGATGATATAAATTAAGAACCTTACTTGGATGTTGCTAAAAATAATAAAACTCTAATCAGTGGATCCGTTTTCGCTTATCATTTGATAATAATATATAAAAAATAATATAGTTAATAAATATTAATAATAATAATCAGCGGATATTTATTACATTATTTAAGTTATTTTGGCATTTATTTTGACCAGCAGTGGCTCCAAAACGCCAGTTTGGCATAAGATGACAGTATGTTTTACCGAAGGTGTTTCTTTTCAGATTACCCGAATTGGGAACACCGACCTCATGTAGTTTTTAAAGTTCTGTACCTGTGTGTGTGTAAGATACATAAAGTCGGGACTTTGTTACTTTTAAGATTTAAGGTTCCACTGACCGTCTATCTGTCATCAGCCTGCAGTATCTCATGAACCGTCCTAGCTAGTAAATTATATTTTTTAAGGATGGTATATTATCTGTGGCTATTTATAACGACAAATAACAACAAATACTCAAAACAAAATAAAATGTATTTTTAAGGAGGCTCTTGTACAACAGACGTGATTGGATAGACATTGGTACGGAACCATTAGTGTGGGAGCCAATGAAAACCAATTTACAAAAGCAAATGGTTACCCATTACGAAATCAAAAAGTCCTTGGCAGATAATTTGCTGGTCTCTCATCTCCGACGGGGATATCTTCCTTGTACCTGAGCTCCTGGTAGAGGGTCGTGTATTAATTTTTTTTTCTATTTAATTAAATACCAAGTTATTAGCAGTGAAGCAATTAAATACCTGCATTAGGGCGTTATTTACGTCGTAAAGATTTGATGCACATCTTTTATCTTACAAATGACGGAAGTATTTATCATCAAAAAATAACACCATTTGTGGTTGGTTTTTTAATAAATGTAGTAGTTAATTAATGTATATTAATTATAAAGAGTAAAGGACCGAATATCGAGCCTTGAGGAACACTATTTTGTTTCTTTTAAATCCAGTGAATTGATACTATTTATTTGGACTTTTTGTTGCCTATCATTTAAAAAGATTTAGCTAACTAAGCGCAAGTTGACCTAGTCCATAATGCTCAAGTTTCAAAAGTAAAGTTTCGTGACTAACGCAATCAAATGTCTTGAAGAGATCACAAAAATGCTATGGCATCTTGGGGTTTTTGCCATGCTGTAAATATGTGTTTCAATAAAGTGACACCGACTTCAGTAATGAGTACGTCCTTTGGTCGAACCATATTGCTGATCATGGAAGCTTTTGTTGGTATGTAAATGATTAAGCATTTGATTGAGCATTCCATTTTCGTTCACTTTGCTGAATAAGGGCAACAGGGAGACTGGTCTATAATTGCTGGTGTCTTTGCTGTCCCCATATTTAAAAAGCGGTATAACCTCAGTGTACTTATTAAATCCGGTAAGATTCCTTAGTCTAGACATAAATTAAATATCAAAACTAAATAAGGTGATATAGTTTCGATTGTGAATGTACTTTGATAGACATTCCCCACAAATCTTCGATCAATTTGATTTTGATTTACCTAAAAGCTTTTCTAACTATCATAGGTTCAAAGATCCTTTCAAAACTGGCGTATTTTCACTAGAGCAACAACTGATTTTTGCCACATTTTGTTTACGCTACCTGCAGCGTATTTTTTTCTTTATTAGACTTCCTAACTTCAAGCAGGAGTAATTCATTTCAAATTGTCTAATTTCTATCGTAAAAGCAAATGTTATCTCAATTTTATTCAGTTAAAGGACCTCCGACAAGAATCTTCTAGTTTGAGCAAGGTTTCTTCTCGATCAAATCTACTCCTATAGGGGGAGCACAAGCCTTTTCTTGCAGTATGCCCGCACTTGACCTTTGAGGTCTCGATTTGGTTTTGCCTTGATGACAGCCGTAAAGTGTATGTAGCCGACGCCCCCTCTCAGCAGCACGGGAATTGCTTCTGAAGATTCTATCGCTATGTGTGAGATCTGAAGGACGAAATAAGATTGGATGACGAAGAAAAAAAGAAGATCGTTGCGACACAGATTATTTTCTGGTAAGTTTGGTATGCACATATCCAATAACGGTGACATATTCATTCATTATATGTCCCAAATTTATTTTCTAGTAACGGTAACATATTCATTCTAACAACGATCTCAAGATATAAGTAAATGAACACGCGATGATTTCTATTATGAACTTTAATTGGATGTTGCTAAAGATTATAAAAATCTAATTTGATTTTTACTTCTGCCATCCCACCGTGTGCGTTACGTGCATTACAGACGTTTGCCGTGATTTGCTCGTAGCACGTGAATCATGCATCTCGTAAGTCGTACGTACAGACGACAGCACATCTTACTACTACAATCTGTCACACTTCTTTATTAGATATTCAGCTTTATCTGTAAAGCATTAAAGGGTAAGGTAGTTTGGGAATATTTGACAGTTTCGGGTAGCTTGACCTGCTATCATCCGTACATACATGATATACCTACCTACGTACGCGGCGGTTAGGCGTATGTGTGCACAATACGATGATATTAACTAACACAATTAACACGCACCACAGTTTACAAAACACACGAACAAAAGCACACGGATCCCTTTCCGCTGATTATTATTATTATTAATGATAATAATATATAAAAAAACCCGGCCAAGAGTGGTTGGGCCACGCTCAGTGTAGGGTTCCGTAGTTTTCCGTAGGTCACGATAAGTGCCTCCACTTAGGAGAACCAGCTATATAAAAAAAATTGCTAGTAAATTAGGAAAAATGTACATGTTTGATCAAAGGTGTTTCTTCTCAAACACCGACCTCATGTAGTTTTTAGGGTTCTGTACCTAAGGAGTAAAAATGGAACTTTGTTACTATTAAGAGTTAAGATTCCACTTTCAGTCTATCTGTCATCAGCCGGTATTTCATAAACCGTCATAGCTAGACAGAGATGATGTATTGTCTGTTGCCGTTATACATAACGACAAATACATACCAAAACAAATATATATATATACATATAATATGTTTAAGGGGGCTCTTATACAACAGACGTGATTTTTATAGACATTGGTGCTAAACTCGTCGTGTGCGGGCTTGAATCACACTTGGCCGGTTTTTTACCAACTTACAAAAACAAATAGCTACCCACCACGCAATCAAAAAGTCCTTGGCAGACGATTTGCTGGCCTTTCATCCCCGCTGGGTAATCAAACTTCTTTCGGAATACTCTTATATCTCCTTGGTACCTGATCCCCTGGTAGAGGGTCGTTAAAGGATACATCATCATCTTTTTCGGAGGGGCCGAAGGCAGAGCCTGCGGGTATTCGGCCATATTGGGCATATAGACCGGCCTGAAAAAAAATATGAGATTTGAAGTCTTTGTAAGTATTTGCACGGAATTTCGGACGTAAGTTGATATCTGTTTTCAAGGGTTTTGACAAACTTATGTAAATTTTATCGTCGTTCATCTAGCCTAGTCATTACTCAATTAAGTTGTTGCCATCCAGTACATATGCATCCAAGTTAATACTAGTGCCCACTGACCTGTATGTAATCCACACTAATATTATAAATGCGAAAATATCTCTGTCTGTCTCTCTGTCTGTCCGGCTTTTACGCCATAACTACTGAACCGATTGTAATGAAATTTGGTACATTGGTACACAGATGAGAAAGGACATAGGCTATATAACATCCCGCTATGACCAATAGGAGCAGAGCAGTAACAAAAAATGTTGCGAAAACGGGAGCAGACGCAGACGTATAAATTGCTCCCATTATTTTAAGAGGCGCTTATTTTATATCAACTGAGCTTTTTTAATTTTTTTAGGAATGGACATTCCCTCGGAAACGGGAACCACCGCGCGCTGTAAACTGAAGTCCACGCGGACGAAGTCGCGGGCAACAGCTAGTTTTTTCTATAAAAAACGAATGCATTATACTCACACAGGTCTGATTTGTAAAGTATTGTGGTTCGTCTCCTTGTTGGAATTTTTAACAGCAAACTGAGCACTAACTAAGCGTTCGAATATTAAATAATAAAACACGATAAATAAATCCATGGCTGATCTCATACTAAATTAATTCTTCATAATGGTCCAGGAAAAATGAGTTGCTATGTTTACAGCAATGAAGTCTGTTATAAACATGAATTCATTGTAAAATATTGCCCGTCTGCGGTATTATATACAGCCAATAATATACAGATGTCCTGTGGTATTTTACGACTTTTTTATCGGTACGCCTACGATTTACCACCATATGGCAGTTATAAAATTTTTCGCCGAGGTCATGAAAAATTATTCGATTGTTTAACTTTACCCATTATCTGAACACGAGCGTAACTACTTTATCGTTACATAGTTTGATACGTCAAACTATGCAAACGGTAATCTCAGCTCTAGGCAGGAAGCTTTTATGATGGAAGAACTAAGTTACGTTAGATGTGATGTATGCAGAACACTAAACGCCTATAAACCTACCGTTGCTGCTTCACCCGCGTTTTTTTTTATATGCCCCGCTCCTATTGGTCGCAGCGCGATGTCATATAGGACACACGGAGCACATTGAACTTTCATAACAAAGGTTATGAAACTTCAATGTGGGAAAATATTAACATTAACCATACCTCTTAAAAAATTAGGTATGTGGTACGCACCGGGTAATTATCAGAATTTGGAACTGGTACCCAAGTACCGACAAGACAAGAACCATTAAATACCGCTCAGAACCTGTAGGTACGGACGACAGCAGGTCAAGCTACGCGAAACTGTTAAATATTCTCAATCAACATTGAGCCTTAATTAACACTTTAGAGATAAAGTTAAAAATCTAATAAATAAATCTGACAGACTGTAGTAACTTGATGTGCTTCCGTCTGTACTTTTACGATCGGGTCCAAGAAAACTCGTAACTTAACGTAAATACACATGCATATAACTAATAAATTACTTAGACTAAATACTAATTAATTATTAAGACATAGGGTCTGTCGTGTTGCTGGCCATGTACACTGTCTTCGCCACATTGAGTTTAAGGCCTCCGTTCTCAAGCGAACTTTTGCACACATTCACACGCCGCACCAACTCTTCCCTGTCCGCGTCTGACAGCGCGATATCATCAGCATACATGAGCAGCCAGGGAGTTTGCTCATGTGAATTCTTGATGCTGTCTGACAAGACGTCCAATATCACGCTGAACATAAACGGACTAAGGACAGATCCCTGGTGAACTCCCACGGTGATGGGAAGAGTTTAGTGTCGCCAACAGCGGTCCATAAGAACAGAATCGGAATTGAGGTAGGTACATGTCTCGAATTATGTCAACATAGGCTTCTGGTACCCAGATCTCCCCCCGAGGGACACATTCGACGGCCTTCTGCATATGGGGGCCAAAACTGCATATGGGGGAAACGGAGTTTCCTGATTTGTTTTTTTTTTTTTACATGTTATAAACCAGCGCTTGACCGCAGTCCTGCCTGATGGTAAGCAGTGACGCAATCGTTGATGGTAAAGCGCACTAGTTTATTAAGAGCCTATTCACTCTAGCCTTGAAGACACTCAAATTGTAGTCCGACGGAAACACCGCCGCTGGCAAATTGTTCCAGTCCCTCGATGTACGCGGTATAAAGGAGGAGGCGAAACGCTTCGTCCGGATCGTAGTGGTGTTAACAACGTAAGGGTGGAAACCAGCCGTACGACGGGTCGTCCGCTGGTGGAACGGAGATGGGGGAATTAAATCATGCAATTCCCTCGCACACTCCCCGAAATGCATCCTATAGAACACCGAAAGGCTGGCTACTCTACGCCTGTGCTCTAGGCTTTGGAGACCAACTCGAGTTAGATCAGGGTCACCAATCAGCCTCTTTGCACGTCTCTCCACTGAATCCAAAGTGGCCAGGTGACACTTGGCAGCACCAGCCCAAATGTGGCTGCAGTACTCCACACACGAACGGACCGGTGCTTTGTATAACATTAGAAGCTGCCCAGGTGTGAAGTACTGCCGGACCTTTGCGATAACGCCAAGTTTCCTGGCAGCCACCTTGGCCTTGGACCCAATGAACCGCCCAAAGTTAAGGTTCGAGGAAATCTCAACTCCCAAAAGCTGAAGGCGGTCGGAACACTCCAAGGACACATTCCGAAAAGTAGGGGCCAAGGTGAACGGGCTCCTTTTGGCGGCATTGACCTGTGTTTTGGCGGCATTGAATGCTACAAGATTGGCATTGCCCCATTCGGAGACCGCCTGCAGTACAACACTCGTTCGCTCAACCATGGCCTCCCTTTCGGACCGGATTGATTCCCTACTAGCCCGAGCATCCGGCAGGTATCTCTCTACAACTGTGCTGTCATCTGCATACCCATAGATACCGGGCATCAGCAGATCGTTAATATGCAGCAGAAACAGAGTTGCAGAGAGAACAGACCCCTGAGGAACACCGGCATTAGTTGTCATGGGCTCAGAAGAGCATCCGTCGACAACAACTCGGAGGGACCGTTCAGTCAGGAAGTCTTTTACCCAGCCAGTCAGGCTAGGGGAAATGCCGTACGCTGGAAGCTTACTCAAAAGGCCAGCGTGCCATACCCGGTCGAAGGCCTTCGAGACATCAAGGGAGACAGCAATCGCTTCCCCATTCTTCTCGAGGGCCTCGCCCCACAAGTGAGTGGCATACACTAGTAGGTCCCCAGTTGACCGATTGCGGCGAAACCCGTACTGTCGGTCACTGAGGAGATCGTTACCTTCCAGCTATGCCAAGAGGCGCGAGTACAATACATGCTCCATAATTTTGCAAAGTACGGAGGTGATCGAAATCGGCCGATAGTTGGCAGGATCGGCACGACTACCCTTCTTGGGCACGGGCTGCACGTTAGCAAGCTTCCAGGACTTGGGCACTATACCAGTCCTAAATGAGAGGCGATACAAGCGCGTCAATACAGGAGACAACTCGGGCGCACATGCTTTAAGAACAATCGCTGGTATACCATCCGGACCGGCCTTATTCACGTCCAGACGACACTGTACTCTGAGAACCTCCTTGTTTCTAATGCGAACCTCAACTCCTGGTTTGGACTCGCTTCTTCAGCCGTGTCCGCCCCTGACAAGGTAGCCCTAGACCACAGGTCACAGGAGTCGGGCGGGGCGCCTGCGCGCCGTTTTGCGGCGGCGCCCTAACCGTAATACGTGCCTTTCTACTGTTTCTATTCATGATATGGCTTTGTTTAGCATTTACGAGTGCGATTGCCGTCTGACCACTCAGCCCCGAAGGGGAAGGTAACGTCAGAGCCCCGTCCGTAAGTCGGCAGGTGCCCCACCGTCTGGCAGGTGGCCGAGTCCCAAAGATGGCGGTGGGACTCCAATGCACCCAGCCGCATCAATCATATAATACTGTCTAAAACGGTGTTGTCACTTTTTAAAAATTGCTAAATTTTGGGGAAGTTGGAATTAATTCGCGGAAAAAAAAAGATTATTTCCAAATTCATTTCTCGGTGGTAGGCAACAACATCAGCCGCCAGCATAAGTTACCACCCACCAGACAAAGTCTTGCCGCCAAGCGATTCGTCGTGTTCCGGCATGATGTCTGGTGAAGCCGTACGGTGGACGGGTCTGAGCAGTTGTGTTGCGATGTGTACCGGGTACGATGTGCCTAATGTTGTTGTGTCGGGAGTTTGGTCGTGGAGGGTCTCCAGATCATCCTCTGGCGCAGCATCGTTGGTCGTGTTGTTGGATTAAACATTGCATCACCTCGCTCAACTGCCGTCTTCCTTCCTATTCACTCAGTTTTTTTGAGTGAATAGGCTTAATAAGCTAGTGTGCTTTACCATCAACGATTGCATCACTGCTTACCATCAGGCGTTTACCATCAACGATTGCATCACTGCTTACCATCAGGCGGGATTGCAGTCAAGCACTAGTTTATAACTAATAAAAAAAAAAAAAAAACCTAGTATTGTTACTATGATGATAATGTAAGATTTCATATAATATTTGGTCATAACGGACATGACGGTCATGGGTCGAACGGGGTTTTCTTTACATATTGTATAAATAAACAAAAATCTTTTAGGTCCGTATTCCAGAAGGAAACTCAAGCATTGATCTCTGCTTAAGCATTACTAGCCCCGCACGATGATATTGCGATGGAACCTTGTCACAATAACAGCGTTGTGACGTCATCTGTCACACAAAAGGACAGCTAGCAAAAGAATGTTAAATGCAAAATTAATATTAGGGTTAAGGGTTTATTTGTATTTTATAATTTTATTACACTCTTTATAAAGAGTGTATGTATAAATTAATATTAGGGTTAAGGGTTTATTTGTATTTTATAATTTTATTACACCCTTTATAAAGAGTGTATGTATAATAAAATTAATATTAATTAAATAATTAACATTCTTTCTTAGGTATACCTACTCACCCATATTCTGACAAATAAACTTTCATTATTAAAAATTTCAAGGAAATAATTTTTGTAGACGTAAGAAAAATATACTTATTCGTATATCTTTCTTACATGTAAGTATATTATGTTTTTCTAACTACATTTCTATTAATTTGCGAGCGGGAATTGAACCAGAGTCCACTGTGTAGTAGTCATGTTTTAATTACTACCTACATCTATCAGTTTATAAATAAAACCAGGATAATATGTAAAAAAATGTATTTAGTCTTCCGAATCATAACTGTTTTCTGTGTCTGTCGTTTCCGATTCACTGTCGTCGCCGTATTTATGACAAATAACTCGTCAATTATTCGATCTTTATTCCAATAGGTATTCCTCTTCAAGCCGTTTAACATGATTGACTTCCTTTCGCCAGTCATCTGGAGTTATTGACGCCAACAACTCCAACGTCAGAGCTTCAATGCGACTTTCCAACTGCTCCACATTCTTTTCTGACACCCTCATCTTTACCAGGTTCCAGATGTACTCAATGGGGTTGAGGTCGCAGTTGTAAGGTGGTAATCTAACGACTTCATGGCCATAGCCAGCTAATAAATTGTCAATTTTATAATTTTTCGGCGGTCTGTGCCGTTTAATTAATAAATACAGTTCAGGTTTTGTACTGTCGTTGGGAAAGTCTCAACAATCAACTGTTTTTTATTGTTCGTACTTGGTGGCCTATTCTCATCCCTATAACTGTGATAAGGGGCGTTGTCCATCACAATTTTGGAGTTGCGTGGTATGTTGGGTACTATATTTTCTGTAAGCCACTTGGTGAAATTCTCAGCATTCATTTGATCATAGTAATCCCCCGTTTTGGTATCTGCTTTAAACATTAAAAGGGCATTGTCAACAAAACCGCTTTAACTTCCCGCGTGAACTATTATCCATCGGCGGCCGGGGCTGTCGTTCCGTCTCACTCCGTCGGTTGCTGTTTGCCAACATTTTTCTACCGTGTAGTGTGCATGTATCCACGTTTCGTCGAGATAAATAACGGATCTTTTGTTATTACCAAGCGAGTCATTTTCTTTCATACGTCGTAAATATTTAGCCCTCCACGCTTGAATTTGGGGTCTTTGAATTAGGGCCAGTCTTTTTGGTAGCATCGTTTAAATTGGTAGCCTAAATCACATTTAATTATTTTTCTTAATGTAGTTTCACTACCAGTATAATTAAGGTCTACTTTTGAAGCCGCCAAAATTTTGCGCATTGTGGGTATTTCTCTCCTCACCGTACACATTGAATCTATAATATTTCTTAAAGCTGTTAAGGAAAACCCGTCGAAATATTTCTTCTTTTGTCTTTTTCCTTTAGTAGGAGTTCTCATTTTGCTGCCACTGGCTGTTGCTGACTCATGCTCTCGTCTCAATTTCGTCACAGTATTTTTTGCAACGCCTGTGGCACATGCCACACACTCCGTGACTTTGATAGAATTTTGCAAAATATTTTTAATAAGTAAGCAGTTGCTTCGCACAGTGTTTTATAAACCCAAAAAAAGTGACATCGTCTTTTTATTCCAGATTCGTATAGATTGATTTAAAAGAAATGCTAGAGTAAAATACCGAAGTTTCTAGTACATCTAGATGATGAGATATAAATTTTTGAAAATACGTAAATTTTTATCCGGATTATTAAAAAAACAATCATAATAAATTACTAGTTCAAATTATCAGCAAGCTGATTAAATACATACATGAAGATTTTAAAGGCGCAAATTACAAAGTTATCAAAAAATATTTAGGTTCATTTAAATCGACGTTATAATTTATTTTAATATTTTCGATTTTATTTTTTAACTCGATTAATCCTGATTTTCGCTACTTAATTTTTTTACATAAAATTGCTTTATATGTGGCCTATACACACAAAAAAATCAAAGCCCGAATTCGTGGACTAACGAAGTTATGATTAATATTATGTTTATCCGGATCGAATCGAGGTTAGGGTTGTCAATTTTGTAAAATTATATTTCGGTTAATTTTGTTTGTTTTGTTCATGAAAACGAAAAATGTTGAATTATTGTGATTCATAAATTCCAATTTAACTAATCTCCACTTATATTGTGGAAAATGAAAAATATTTTTGTAAAAATTATTTAGATACATCAATAAGTTTTCGGCATATAAAATATAAAAATTAGTGCCCGATGCAATTACTATAGTTCTGGCGCTTGATAACTAACGTCATAGTACAACGCTTGCTCAACTTCGAATTTTTAAATGTCTCTTGTATTTTTAAATTAAACAAATACTAGTGTGTAGCTACAATTACTAGAATAACGGATTGCGAGTAAGCAATTTTGCAAGTATTATTAGATTCTATAGTATGAATCAGCCAGTACACGTTTATGTATAATCAGTAAATGTGACAATTTCTGATGAAGGGATACGTGTGGTATGGGAAGAGGCCCTCGATAGGCTTTTGCTAAAACCCCATATCATTACACGTAGCCTGGAGGAACGGGGGTGAGGCATCATGGAGGCGTCACAGACCCTTGATGCCACTTTGCCTCAGCAGCACCTGACCCATGCTGCTGAGGGATGTCCTTCTGAGCTCCGATCAGAGGACTTAATGCTAGGAGGGCATGAGGGCGCCAACCCTCATGTTGGTCCACGAGTGGCAAGTGAAGTTGTGGATAGTGCCACAGCCGACATCCTTCAACCTCCGGGGGTGATCGCTCCAGTGCTAGGAGAGGCGTCTGGTGAAGGAACTTCAGGTTCAAAAATATTATCGAGGTTGGATATTTTCCAGCTCATGAAAGGGAAAAGCTATTTATCTCTTTCAGAACGAGTGAATTTGATTGTCAACACAATTGGGCCTGACTATCAAATTTCTCGTACTGAAGATGAATTAAAATCAACTCTTCCTAGTTTGTTGTCCAAATGTGAAACCAAATATAAAAAATGTAAGAACATGACAAATTTTTTGAAAAAACATGGCAAGTGGCTCAGTGAAACTTTCATTAGCGGCTACATTAGCGCTCCACCTGAACACACTGACGATGATAGTTTTAGGAAACTTAGCAAACGACAGCAAATCCGTAGTCGCCAAAGATTAGAGTCTACACTGCAATGTGAGCCTCTACAGAAAAGAATAAAAGCCTTTGTAAATACCTTGCACATTGGTGGAGAGCACTCACATCAAACATCAACGGTATTTACAAATGTGATTGAGTCGTGCTTACAATCGAATGACACTATCACGGAAATAGCTAACAAAATGTGAACAACTACAAAACCTTACACAGCAGAAGAAGCGCTAGCAATATTAATTGACAGAAACATGACTGTTGAGACATATAATTTTATTCACCTAGATTTGCAGCAGCGGGGTTTTCCGGCATACCCACCTTATTACAAAATTTTGAAAGCCAAACAAAACTGTTACCCAGAATGCGTTCACATTACAGAACGAGAAGCGGTTGTTCCTTTACAATCACTTCTGCAGCACACTTTTGACCGCATTGTGCAATTGCAAGATGAAGTTTTCTCACAATACTGCAACAAAATAGGAACCAATATTTTAGACTGTGTCTTTGAAGGGGTTTGGGGTTTTGATGGTAGTTCGGGGCAAGCTTTGTACAAACAAGCTTTTGAGGATCAAGGTGAAAACGAAAGCAGTATTTTTGCTACAACTTTTGTACCCTTAAGAATTTACCATCAAAGCACCCAAAATGACAAGGTATTATTGTGGACAAATATTGCAGCTCAGTCTTACAGATCTTGCCGCCCATTGCGAATAATTTATAAAAAAGAATCTAAAGAACTGATTTTATCCGAAAAAGACAGAGTTAACCAAGAAATCGACCACCTTACTCCTTTCTATTATAAATTACCGAGTGGGCAGCAAATCAACGCTACCTGCAATTTATATTTAGCGGCAATTGACGGTAAAGTACTTAATACGATACTTGATACGCCATCGCAAATGCGTTGTCCATATTGTGCACTTACAGCAACACAATTTAATAACCTGGAAATTGTATTTTCGAAAACAGTGGACTCAGATACATTGACGCATGGTATCAATCCTCTACACGCCTGGATCCGAGTTTTGGAGTTTCTCCTCAAACTCGGGTACAAATGTGAAGTGAAAAAATGGCGTATCAAGCAATCTTCACAAGAAGGGCTTGCAGTACAGGAAAGAAAAAAACGTATCCAAAATGCTATACGTGATAAAATTGGTGTATTGGTAGATGTCGTTCTTCCTAATTCTGGAACCACTAATGATGGCAACACAAGTCGCACAGTTTTGGCAGATGAAAACCGAAAAACTTTTGCAGATATTTTGGGATTAGAACTTTGGCTTCTTGATGGTTTATACATTATTTTAATCGTGATTTCTTGTGGAATTCCTGTAGATGCAGACAAATTTGGTGCATTCTGTAAAGACCTTGCCTACAAATATGTAAGTGTCTATGACTGGCATCCTATGACGGTTTCCATTCATAAAATTTTAATTCATGGGGCATCTATTATTGACAAAACACCACTACCGATTGGTATGCTTTCAGAGCAAGCCGCCGAATCACAGAACAAATATTGGCGATCTGATCGGGAGCACCACACGCAAATTTGATCGTAAACAAACAATGTATGATTTGTTTCATAGAGCATTACTGTCTTCCGATCCAATTATTGCTGCTCAAATGCAACTCCAAAGAAGAAAACATTTAAAAAAACGTCCATTGCCTGCTGCTGCTTTGGCGTTACTTAAACTTACTCACAATGAGAAAGAATTTACTGATGATATAGACGACCACGAAATGTTGACTGTAGAGAATGATTTATTTTTGGTTTTTGATGATTTTAATATTTAAAATATCTGCAATTAAAATTTAATGATTATATTAGTTATCTGTTTGATCAAAAGTTTCATCATTTAAATTCATCAAGTGTTGTTTATTATTATTCCTTAAAATATAAATTTTAGCAACTTCGTTTGGTTAAGTAAAATCAATATTAAAATTTAATTATGTAGCTGAATCCGTTATCTATACTAATATAATAAAGCCTGAAGAGTTCGTTTGTTTGGTTTAACGCGCTCATCTTGAGATGATGTGATGGACCTTATAGGTCCGATTTGACAAATTCTTTGTGAGATAGCCCATTTATTGAGGAAGGTTATAGGCTATATATAATATCACGCTACGACTAATAGAAGCGGGGCAGTAACCAAAGATGCGGGTGAAACCGCGGGGTACAGCTAGTTAATAATAAACCCGCAAGGGAGTTGCGATCCCACGGAACTGATGACAAGGAATAAGGTTCTGATACTCTGTCAACAAAGGCAAGAGCCTTTTTCTTTCACTGACAGAATATCAGTAAAATGCTGATAGGGATATTGACCGTACTTCCGGTAAAGTCATGATAGCCATATACACACTTCCTCAGAGTAATATAATATTTATTCCCCCATCTTGCTAACTCACTATGGGTATATATTATTGAATATACGAGTGTATTTATTGATTATGTGAATTACATCCAGTTATCCAAAAACTGTATATCGTCCTATCACAGTCTTAGTACATCTTACGAGTAGCTGCCTTAGTATTTACCCAATATACTTTATTTTCACACTTCGTAATACACCTGCGTCCACCGCGGTTTGTACTTGGAGACGTGTTAATGGAGCATACAGTCCAGGTATCTTCATTATATTTTCCTTTGTTCATATGTACTGTCCAAGTTTATTATAGACATGGCTAGTCTATATTAAACTTGGACAGTACATATGAATTTAAAAAGTCACATTTGTACTTGTTCGTTATGGAACCGGCAACCTCGTGCATGAAAAGTGGGCCTGAACCGCAGGACCATCACGACACAAACAGTTCGAATCAAATACAATATGTAAATATAATTTATTTCAGCGGAAATAATGTAAATCAACCATTTTTTTAAAGACTAACTATGGAGTTTCTTGCCGGTTCTTCTCCATAGGAAAACGATCAATTGGGAACCGTGCACTAGCTTCTGACGTATTGTAAGTGCCCATGTGGGCCTATGTGAAATAAAAAAAAATTGAATCAATTTATACCCGGTTTACATTGGTTGTAAGTGCCAACCCTAGCAATAAATTTCTAATGACTATAACTTTGTTAGTCCACGGATTCGGGCTTTGATTTTTTTTGTGTGTATAGGCCACATATAAAGCAATTTTATGTAGAAAAATTAAGTTGCGAAATTCAGGACTAATCGAGTTAAAAAATAAAATCGAAAATATTAAAAAAAATTATAACGTCGATTTAAATGAACCTAAATATTTTTTGATAACTTTGTAATTTGCGCCTTTAAAATCTTCATGTATGTATTTAATCAGCTTGCTGATAATTTGAACTAGTAATTTATTATGATTGTTTTTTTAATAATCCGGATAAAAATTTACGTATTTTCAAAAATTTATATCTCATCATCTAGATGTACTAGAAACTTCGGTATTTTACTCTAGCATTTCTTTTAAATCAATCTATACGAATCTGGAATAAAAAGACGATGTCACTTTTTTTGGGTTTATAAAACACTGTGCTTCGGTATTAAAATGTCCGAAGCACTTTTTAAAGCACGGTTTATACTTTCAAGAACTAACTTACAATCCTCTTTCTCTTTAACAAAATAATTGTCCATTTTAATTATAATTTCACGAGCACGACTATTAATTAATTTCTTACTCATTTTAACGAGTAACAGTTAACAAAACTAAACAACAAAACTCAAGAACAACAATAAAACAGGATAACAAAAACAAAAAGCTAACAAAAATATTCGATGTGCGTAAGTGGGTAAGCGCGGACTGAACTTGCGAACGGTACCGACGGTGCGAGTTCGACTACGTCACCAAGATGGCCGCCAATCGCAATATCATCGTGCGGGGCTTATACTTAAAACTAGTTTCAACCAATCAAAAGGCTTCAAACGAGACTTAAGTAGAACTTGAGTTTTGAGTGACTTTCTGTAATACGCACCTCAGTTTCTTTTATTTTAAAAGAGTATGACAACAAAACGTAATCAAATTATTTCTAACACATCAACAAAACGTTTTTGACTTTGACAGTTTTCGATTGATTAGATAGTCTTGTCATCCAATTTTCTTGCTTTGTATTTTCTGTATTATTTCATTATATTAAATTATGTATATTAAAGAAACTGCAACACTGTAAAATTTATTCCTTACGGCGCTTAATCTCTCCTATAAATTTACTGAATCTCCAAAATGGAGGGTAAGACGGAATGGAAAATTGATCAGTTTTTAAATTATGTTTAATTATATTTATGTTTAGTTTTATTAAAATGTTATTGCTATTTTAGGTCCTTCTACTAAAAAATCAACATCCTTCGAGACGTTGGTCATTCAGAATATAACCAATGTGAACGAATTGAAGGCAAAACTTAACGAAATAATTAAAACCGGAAAGGATTATGAATATGACGTTTCCTCATGTATCAAATCATTAATTACGAGCAGTGACCAAGATATTGTGCAGTTAAGTATAGAAGCAATCGCAGAACTTGTTAAATGTGAAGAAAAGCGGGAGACATACGCTCACAAAGATATAATAGGTCCTATTCTCCATATACTGAGAAAAGAAACCACTTCAGATAATGTTGAGCTTGTCAGACAGTGCTGCAGGGCACTCGGCAATTTATGCTGTGACTGTGACACTGCTAGAAGAACAATTATAACCCTTGGCGGCATTGCAGTCCTCATAAAACTCCTTGGAAGGAGCATAGATATGAGGTTTGAGGAAATACAAATGCTTTCAAGTAAATCACTCCTGAATTTTGCTATTGGCGGCGCAGAGTTCACAGAGGCAATATTCCAAGGAGGTGTGGTGGATATGGTCCAAAGAATGTTATGTATAGAACTTAAGAAGCAGGAGTTTGATGATGATACTGTGTCGACTTGCTTGTTAATATTGAGTGTTATAAATGACAATACCCCTGAGCTACTCTACAATGAAATTGTTAATAAGACCGTACTGCAGGTCTTGAGAGAGACATCTACTGTAGAGATCTCTGAACTGTGTCTAGATCATTTACATTCTCAAGCTGAGCATGGTAAGTAAGGACATTATTGTGAGGAAAAACTGTGAAGGAATAAATGGTCATCTAGCATTTAATTTGTGAGATTAAACAATTCTTCCTGTGGCTCCCTTCCACTTTACTCTAATATTATTTTGTAGTTTCATGTATTAGTTATATAATTATAAAATAAAATAAAATCTTGAATATAAAAACATTTTTAAATACAAGAAATCGTAGCCCAAACAGTATCAGGAAGTCCAAGCTACCAGAGCTCAGAGCATATTACACAACCTTTTCATCTATTTTTTTTTATTATCTAGTTTACAGACTAATAACAGTAATATATAAATTAAAAGGCTAATTACAAGCCTCTACAGATAGTTACATCTATTTAGTCCAAGTTATATTGATAATACCCTAATAGTTGATTTACTCTGTTTTTAATGTTTATACTTTTGCGCAGAAAAGATCAACACGCTCTTCACAACAAATCTCATTAAAACTATGACTGGCTCTCAGAATTATCCTTTTACTAGTTTTATTGTTTTTAATTTGTTTTTAATAACTGTACTGTTATTCAAGTTGTAATTTGATTAGGTAACACAAGGACTACTTAACTTAGTTTCATGTATAAATGGATCATTTCATATAGGTTGAGAACAATATAGGCACAGCTTAAGAAAAGTGAGGAATTAGGTCATGCAGTGCTATAAAATATATTTTTTACTTCATTGATTTTTTTCAATTTTGAACTGCTTTTGATTTAAAAGCATTTTCCCCTGTCCATTTTATCCTGATCAGTAAATGTCAAATGAATAAACAAGTGACAAATATTATCACTTACAGAAACTGTAAAGACATTAATAGCCAAAGAAGGAGGTGTGCAGCTAGTTTGTTCTCGGCTGGAGCAGTTTGTGAACAAACACAATTCTGGTGAGCTGAATGTTGATGATGCAGAAGTGGAGGCTATCATGAAGCAGGCCTGTGAGCTAGTCATAATTGTGTTGACTGGAGGTAAGATATTTAACAAGTAATTTCATGCTATGCAAGAAGCATTACTTTTTTAAATAAAAAAAAGACAGGTGGCACTCTCATCTGGGACTGCCGCGGTAAAGCTATTGCATAGCATTTTTTATCAAGTTATGCAATTATAATTATTTATTTGTTTTATTTATGCAATATTCTTTGTTTTGTTTTTTTTTTTTAATTAATTCAAGTTATTTTCTTTTTCGTAATTAATATATTTTTTTACCAGTAACATCATCAAAAGAGTGCGAAAATGGTGGCGATTTAGTGACTAAACTATATTCAATGTTATACAGTATGTTAACTAACAGAGGGCGTTCCCGTTAACCCGAAATAGTATAGCATACATACATGCTAAAAAAAATATTTCCATTCGAAAACAAAATGTTTTTTAAATTTTTTTCCAATAAGAAAATATTCAATAAAAATTTTAAATTGACATGTAAAAGAAACACACTGTACACGCGAACATGAAAGACGGCAACGTCGCAATTTATTTATACATGACGACTACTATTTTGATTTAAAACAGGAGGTTTCAAATTTATTTCCAATTAGATTTTTTTTTTTATTCGGATTTTTTTATGCTTATTTTTCTATGCTGATATTTTTATTTTAATCTATTAATGATATATATTAACGAGTTTAAGGGAACGCCCTCTGTTATTTAACATACTGTATGTTCGACTTTGATAAAGAGATAGAAGCTAAAATTATAGCTTAAAAAAGATGTCATTTTGGTGATCAGGACCACCAAACACCCTTGTTATAACACCCAAGTCAAAATATAAGGTCCGTATTCCAGAAGGAAACTCAAGCATTGATCACTGCTTAAGCATTACTTAAAACTAGTTTCAACAAATCAAATGGCTTGAAACGAGACTTAAGTAGAGCTTGAGTTTTGAGTGACGTTCTGTAATACGCACCTAAGTCTACTATCTTGAATTTAAAAAATGATGTCATTGTTTGATATCGGCCATCTTGGAATTCAAAAATGACATCATTTTCGTGATCAGCGCCCACCAAAAACCGTGTCACGACACCCATGTCATAATATCATGAAATATGATGTCGGCCATCTTGGATTTTAATAATGACGTCATTTTTGTGGTCTGCACCCCCGAAAACCCCCGTCACGATACCCATATCGAAATATCATATGAAATTAAATTTGAAAATGAAAATGAAATTTATTAAAAAAACAGAATAATAGTAAATGTACAAAAAGTCTGTTGGTATAGTAATAAAAATCTTAATAATAACAATCGTAAAATCTAACTTATTGTAGTCTAATACATAATATAAATATATAAAGTAACGATCTAAAACTAATGTTGGGACCACCCGAACTAGGTTTATTTAAACCTGTGTTTCAGGCTGTCATAAAATTTGATGTCGGCCATCTTGGATTTCAAAAATGACGTCTTTTCGTGACCAGCACCCCTGAACCCTTGTAAGGACACCCATGTCAAAATATCAGAAAATTGGTGTCGGCCATCTTGGATTTCAAAAATGACGTCATTTTCGTGAGCTGCACCCCAGAAAACCCTTGTCACGACACCCATGTCGAAATATCATAAAGTTGGTGTCGGCCGCGTCAAAACGAACTATTTCGTATTCTATAATTCTAAATCTTATAGAAGACCTATTTCAGAGTGAAAATTAATCGCAAGTTTAGCACATCGCGACAATCATTTTAACTTGTCAAATGTGTAGAACTGAGTTCGCGCCTTGCAATATGCATACTCTTTTTGAAAATCTATAACTTGTTATTGTATTATTTGTGCTGGTCGGAGTGTTAGGTTATTTTCGTTACGGAATTTTTGTAGACCTAGTATGAGTTTGCAATACGAAACTCGATCGTCGATATCGAACGCGTTTGGCGATCTCATTGGTTGAGAGTTCTTACGACCTTGAAGCGGGCCAATCGCTGAGTCAAACGCGCTCGATAACGATAATCGAGTTTTGTAATGAAAACTCATACTAGGCCTACTGGATTCGTTCTTCACGCTCAAGGCCCGCGATAGAAGCTATGCAATAGCTTTAAAAACTGGACATCTGCAAGTTTCCGTCATGAACAGTTCCGAACCATTATCTATAAAATCTATTATGGTTCATGAGATACAAATTGATGACAGCATCTTATTACCTACTGAGAGTTACGCCACAGACAGACGTATTACTAATATTGTTCTGTTTTTACGCTTTGGGGTATGGAACCCCAAAAAGTACATGATGTCTGTTGGGACTGGCATCAAGTAAGAATGGGTGAACAAATCAGTTCACCCATTCTCACAGTTAATAGGAAACAAATAACCTAATAATAGTCCGAATAGAAAGAGGTCAATCGTCGAATCCAACTCTGCTGGGCTGCTTTCGGGAAGCTACGTAAAATCTTCTCGTCCGAAATACCGCAGTGTCTCAAGACAAAAGTCTTCGACCAGTGTGTGTTGCCAGTGATGACTTATGGAATTGAGACGTGGTCACTAACAATGGGCCTTATAAGAAGGCTCAAAGTCACTCAAAGGGCAACGGAGCCGTAGCCATAGCCCGTGTGGTACCGGGCCTAGAATTGTACCAACCCATATCCTCCCGTGGGTGTCGTAAGAGGCGACTAAGGGAAATCACCAGGGAAGCGGGCAGCAGCGCTTCTCCTGTGTAATATCAAATCACTGCGATCCCCAACCCGCCTGCCAAGCGTGGGGATTATGGCAAACCCCCCCAATGATACACAAGATACAGCCCAGGCCCCTAGTCCCCGGCAGCTCCGCTATTCCAGTCTACGGTAGCGGACTCGGTTACGGCGGAGCAAGGGGTGCTAAGAATCTCCGGCAGAGGTCCGGCTACCATCACAAACGACGACCTTTGGCCCTGGCAACATTTAACACGCGCACACTACGGACCGATGAGAAGATTGTCGAACTGGAGGAAGAACTGAGCAGGTTGCGCTGGGACATTGTGGGGTTATCTGAAGTCCGAAGAGAGGGAGAGGACTCGATAATCCTGAAGTCTGGCAACCTGCTCTATTTTCGGGAAGGCGACCAGCTGTCCCAGGGTGGTGTCGGGTTTATTGTCCACAAGTCCCTCGTGAACAACGTGGTTAAAGTCGGGAGCCTTTCGACTCGGGTGGCGTACCTTGTACTGAGAATAACAAAACGATATTCGTTAAAGGTTATACAGGTCTACGCCCCGACGTCTAAACACTCTGACGATGAGGTGGAGGCTATGTATGAGGACGTTAGTAGAGCCATACATTCCTCCAAAACCCACTATACCGTTGTCATGGGGGACTTTAACGCAAAACTGGGCATGCGAGAGGCGGACGAGACGAAAGTGGGGCAATTTGGAGTTGAAAATCGGAATCCCAGAGGTCAGATGCTAGTGGATTTCATGGAAAGGGAAGGACTCTTTGCGATGAATTCTTTTTTCAGGAAACCATTGCACCGCAAGTGGACCTGGCTCAGCCCCGATGGTCAGACCAAAAACGAGATAGACTTCATAATGTCAACGAGAAGGCAAGTGTTCAACGATGTCTCCGTGATCCATGCGGTAAAAACCGGGAGTGATCACCGTATTGTTAGAGGCATCTTGAACCTCAACGTTAGGCTCGAACGCTCTCGACTTATGAAGTCTACGCTCCGTCCAGCGTCAACACAACTCCAAAACCCCGAGAGCTTTCAGATCGAACTACAAAACCGCTTCGAATGCCTCGGTGAATGCGTAGATGTGGACGACTACAACAACAGGTTTGTGGAAACTCTCCAAACGGAAGGGTCTAAGTTCTACAAAACCCTCCGTTCAAAAAGACAGAAGAAGATCTCCGGTCCCACCCGCCGGCTAATGGAAGAAAGACGGGAGGTGATCTTAAAATCCCCTGATGACGCTTCGCGCATCAGATGCCTTAACAGACAGATCTCAAAGTCTCTGACTCGCGATATACGCCAATTTAATACAAATTGTATTAAAGAGGCTATCGAGCGGAACAAAGGCTCCAAAGTGTTCGCACGAGAATTGTCTGTTGGACAGAGTCTACTTGCGAAGCTGAAGACTGGGGATGGTAGGATCGTCACTTCCAAGCCCGAGCTTTTGGGTGAGATGGAGGAATTCTACGGAGAGTTATACACATCAACACACGCACCTGTTGTAAGCCTGGCTAATGATCCTAGAGCTAGACTAACCCGACACTACACCGACGATATCCCGGACGTCAGCCTGTACGAGATTGGTATGGCCCTGAAACAGCTCAAGAACGATAAGGCGGCTGGAGATGATGGAATTACGGCTGAGCTTCTGAAAGCGGGTGGCAAACCGGTTCTTAAAGCGCTTCAGAAGCTATTTAATTCCGTCATTCTTAAAGGCGAAACGCCTAAGGCGTGGCACAGGAGCGTGGTGGTTTTGTTTTTCAAAAAAGGTGACAATACCCTCCTGAAAAACTACAGACCGATATCCCTCCTGAGCCATGTCTACAAGCTGTTTTCTAGGGTCATCACGAATCGTCTCGCTCGCAGGTTTGACGACTTCCAGCCTCCCGAACAAGCAGGCTTCCGAAAAGGCTTTAGCACCATAGACCACATTCATACGCTGCGGCAAGTTATACAGAAGTCCGAGGAGTATAACAAACCACTATGCTTGGCGTTTGTGGACTATGAGAAGGCCTTCGATTCGATTGAGACTTGGGCGGTGCTACAGTCTCTCCAGCGGTGCCAAATTGACCATCGATACATTGAGGTGATAAAGTGTTTGTACAAAAACGCCACCATGTCAGTCCGTCTCCAGGATCAGAACTCGAAACCGATCCAACTGCAGCGTGGAGTGAGACAAGGAGATGTCATATCTCCTAAATTGTTCACTGCTGCGTTGGAAGATGTCTTCAAGCTCCTGGACTGGAAAGGACTTGGCATCAACATCAACGGCGAGTACATCACTAATCTCCGTTTCGCAGATGATATCGTGGTCATGGCTGAGACCCTGGAAGACTTGGGCAAAATGCTCAATGACCTCAGCAGAACTTCCCAACAAGTGGGTCTAAAAATGAACATGGATAAGACGAAGATCATGTCGAACTCTCATGTCGCACCCACTCCAATTGTAGTTGGTTGCTCTGCACTCGAAGTTGTTGACGAGTATATATACCTGGGACAGAAAGTCCAACTAGGTAGGTCCAACTTCGAGAAAGAGGTGTCTCGGCGAATCCAGCTCGGTTGGGCAGCGTTCGGGAAGCTACGCTACATCTTCTCGTCGTCCAAGATACCACAGTGTCTCAAGACTAAAGTCTTTGACCAGTGTGTGTTGCCAGTGATGACTTACGGAACTGAAACGTGGTCGCTCACAATGGGCCTCATACGAAGGCTCAGAGTCACACAAAGGGCAATGGAAAGAGCTATGCTAGGAGTTTCTCTGCGTGATCGAATCAGAAATGAGGAGATCCGCAGAAGAACCAAGTCACCGACATAGCTCTGCGAGTCGCTAAACTTAAGTGGCAGTGGGCAGGGCACATTGCTCGTAGAACCGATGGCCGATGGGGCAGTAAGGTTCTGGAGTGGCGGCTACGTACTGGAAGACGCAGCGTAGGGAGGCCCCCAACAAGGTGGACCGATGACCTGGTGAAGGTCGCGGGAAGCCGATGGATGCGGGCAGCACAAGACCGGTCATTGTGGAAAGCCTTGGGGGAGGCCTTTGTCCAGCAGTGGACATCTATAGGCTGAGGAAGAAGAAGAAGAATACATACGTATTTATAAGAGATAACATAGACGACTATACTAATATAAACTGTGTCACATTTGTCAGCGCCTTCCACACTTAATTATTAGAACCATAATTTATTGTTTTAAGCAAAAGATCTGTAACATTAATGAATTACATAAAACTAGAGCTATAGATCTGCTCCAATTAACATTAATGTTTTGATTGTTAGATGAAGCAATGCACATCCTGTATAACAATGGTGTTGGTGAAGTATATCAAACAATGGTGAAATGGCTGGATTCGCCAAACCATCAGCTGCTGACCACTGCGGTGCTGTCTATAGGCAACTTCGCGAGGCAAGATGATTACTGCATTCAGATGATGCAGGATAAGATTTTTGATAAGCTGTTGGGTGAGTTAAAATAATATTTCTGTAGGTGAAAGCTAAAGGACCTTAAGTCACATTTTATAAATTATTCAATAGAGCTCATTAGAGATGTCTATGCCCAAAGTTAGATATTAAAATCAACCGTGTGTAAAAAGTAAATAGTGTATTTTTGTACTTAGAATAAAAAGTATGATTATGGGGTTTTATTAAGCTAATACATTTATATAATCGATTTATTGTTTAAAATAGTTTTTAACACCCTTGCTCGTAAAGCTGATGTAATTCCACCGGTTTTAAATATGTAAAGCGGGCCATAACAAACGCGTGTGTTATCAAAGCAAATAGTTAAGTTATAGTCCATACAAATTCCATAACAGCATTATTTGTCATTTCAAATAATTATGGAACTGATCGCCGCCGCGTGGCTCTAGCCAGTGAGCAGCGCGCTGTTCCATATTTGAAATGGCAAATAATAATACTAATGGCGGGAAAGCAACAGTGTGCATTCACAGATTGAGTTTATTTAAAATAACTGATGTCCTATTTGAAATAAACAAATTTGTATTTGTTTGTATTTAAATGAGTATTTGTAAAAAAAAAACAGTTTATTCGGTAATTTAAAAACTTGACTGCATGCTCTAGCATCTTTACCAACATTTTCACGCAGCTACGGCAGAAAATAAACCTCGCGCCATTTTTCTCAAATTTTCTTTTCTTTGTACTTGTATTCTGAATATCTTTTTTTCTGTTTCCTCGCAAGTGTGTTAAAAATGTCGTACGATATACGTGCGTATTGGTTATAACATGCTCGGCTCAATTACACCCTCGCCTTCGGCTCGGGCTGAAATTCCGCCTCGCATGTTATAACCATCATTACGCACTAATATCGTAATGTACTATAACAATATTAAATGATCGTACGATCGTTTACTTTTTTACGCTTAGGAGCATAATGTTGTTTATAATTTTTTATACACGGAATTAGTGAGTGTAGGACTTAATGTTTTTTACCATTTGATCAATACGGGTATACTGAATAAGAATCTTTGAAAAAACAAAAATGACAAAGCTTTCACCTACAGATTTATATACATAGTTTTTATATAAAAGTAATTTAATAAGTATATAGATAAATAAACGGAATAATAATAATAATTTTTATTTTTAAAAAAGGAACTTAAACATGTTTTACAAATTAAAATAGGTCAGTTTTTGAGTAAAAGAGTTAAGCATTTGTAGCGGAACTAGGCAAAGCCTGTATTTCTGCTATCAGCGCCAATGCCCTCGGATAATGTAATATTTATCGTAGCCTTTTACCCTAGTTATTTGTATTTAGATATTATTTTTTCTAGTATAATAAAGGTTCCAGGATAGGTCTCTCGGTGGTAGGCCATAACATCGGCTGCCGACAGAAGTTACCACCCACCAGACAAAGTCTTGCCGCCAAGCGATTCGTCGTGTTCTGGCATGATGTCTAGTGAAGCCGTACGGAGGGCGGGTCTAAGCAGTTGTATTGCGATGTGTGCTGGGCACGATGCGCTAAATGTTATTGTGTCGGGAGTTTGATCGTGGAGGGTCTCCAGATTAATCTCCCTCTGGTGCAGCATCGTTTGGTCGTGTTCGTCTTGGGTTTAACATTGCATCACCTCGCTCAACTGCCGTCATCCTTCCTAAGATTTTTAAGTGAATAGGCTTAATAAACTAGTGCGCTTTACCATCAACGATTGCATCACTGCTTGCCATCAGGCGGGATCGCAGTCAAGCACTAGCTTATAGTTATTAAAAAAAAAGGAAGATAGGATTATAACCCTTCCAATATCGTTTGATATTATCCAAAGAAGCCCCTTGTTATGTACTGACGACAGCACATCAAGCTACTACAATATGTCAGATTTTCAACTTTATCTAGAAATCATTAAAGCTCAAGTTTCATTGACGAATATTTGGCAGTTTCGGGTAGCTTGACCTGCTGTCGTCCGTAGGTACATACCCTTGCCGTTATACGTAGTATAAATTATCCTAGTTACAATAATTATTAAAATTTTCTAGATATATTCGAAACGTACAACAGCCTCAGCCAGCTGATCCAAAAGGAGCCAGAGAAAACGCACCCTATTGATGCAGTCACAGTGGTGAAAGTCCAACACGCAGTGTTATCCTCCCTACGTAACCTCGCCGTCCCCGAGTCTAACAAGAGAGTGGCGGCTGCACAAGGGAGGGCTGCTCCATTGTTGTTGAATGCATTGCCGACCACTGAAGACCACCACGTGGCTTATAAGTTGTTGGCTACGATTAGATTGTTGGTGGATGGGCAAGGTGAGTCACGCTAAACATACGCACACGCCAAATATTAAGTACAGTGCATCTCATTTTCAAAATCAAAATTGTTTATTTCCAATTAACCATCCGTTAGTGCTTTTGAATAGTCAATGTCGGTCAGTCCAAGAAAAGTGAAGCTAAATTGCACGTTCCAAGGCGTATGGAGAAGAACGTGCAAGAAACTCCATGGACATTCTTTTAAAATCATAATATTTCTTTCTCTTTTATTATAAGAAAAACACATAAGATAAAAAATAATTTTAGTCTACATACACTGTTAAATTTTCATCGTTTTAATCGCTTGCAGGGTCGAACCAGTCATGAAGTACTATCGATTTGTAAAGATAAAATTAAAAAATAAAGTACTTTTTTTTAATAACTCGAATCAATTCTTGCACGAGTTAATAAATAATATGAACCATTAGTTGGCACCATTCTTATCAATAATAAGAATGACGCTTATAAAGTGAACTCGCAAAAAATAGCCAATCCTAAACCAAACCGGGCGGTGCTTGGCCTAGGATAGGCTATTTTTTGATGTCAGTATTTTTAAGTAAAGAATCTATGTACACAATTTCAAAAAGGTACATGAAAAACCACAAAGTTATGAGTATGTTATCTTTGTCCCAACAAAAATATCTCTCGAAAATAACAATAAATCTCGCAGGACATGTATGAACTCCCTTGATTACTAAACAACGTATAAATGAGGACTTATCTCTCTTTTACATAAACCACGCAGTAGACACTGACAATATGTACGGTGTAATTGCCAAAAAACCATGTCCGACTATAGCGCACAAAGATTAGTCACCTTAAAAATTTGACTCCCCCCAGGCCTGACTTGCCCACCCCTAGGCCTGACTTGCCTGTTGACTGAATTGTTTAGTTTGTGTCATAATTATAAACTCACCTAGCTTACAATTATTTCGTACAGACAAATATGGCTGAGTAAGGGTAACTGAATTACTGAATTTCGGGTATCAAATTATGATATAAGTTCCAGTCTTCTCGATACCATAGAGTATTTAAGTAAATGGAGTGCTCATTTGTCTAACAAATCATAAATCAAAAACAAATAATTATTTTTTCGATGAGAAGGCACTTTGGAATGTCAAAATATACAAGAACAAAAATATTATATCTGTTACAATATGCAATAGTAATGTTCCGAAAGCATAACTAACGTTAAAGCTCCTCCCCAGAGAGCGTGGCGGAGCAGCTTGCCTCGCACCGCGCGGCGTTGTGTGCGGTGGCGCGCTGGGGACACGCGGAGTTCGCGGGAGTCGCCGGGGAGGCGCCGCGCCTGCTGGCCTGGAGCCTCAAGCTGCTGCGGCACCGCACGCACTGGACCAACATCCTCCAGGTCACCACCCAACCGCACAATACTATATTTTGGTTTTTATTCCCGGAAAGGGTAGAGTGGAATACTCGCCATATTGATATGGTGAGTATTATTGTGAATGCTGATTAGGTACTTGACTGCCTAATCAGCATTCACAAATAATTTTGAGGTTCACAGCTCTTATCCTTGATGGAAAATCAAAATACAGAAATATGGTTGTGGTAGATCTAAAATCTATTTTTTTTTAATGTACTGTACTTTTTTTTTAATGGACTGGAACAATTTGCCAGCGGCGGTGTTTCCGTCGGAATACAATTTAAGTGTATTCAAGGCTAGAGTCAATAGGCTCTTAATAAACTAGTGCGCTTTACCATCAACGATTGCGTCACTGCTTACCATCAGGCGGGATTGCGGTCAATCGCTAGTTTCTAATTTATAAAAAAAAAAATATTTGCTCAAGGATTGCCATTAACCTAGGAGGAAAAATAGAATATGTTTGGATAGATTAAATGCCCCTCAAAACTTTAAACTTATCTATTCCTCTTTTAGGTGGACGGCTGCATATCAAGCCTAGTAAACATGCTAGTGGCATCTCACTCGCTGATGCAGAACGAAGCTATCCTCGGTCTAACGCTCCTCGCAATAGAATCGTTCAAGAAACTCTCGCCCGACAGCCAACAAGAATATGACTACGAAAAGAGCTTTGTCGCCCAGCTAATAAAATCGGAAATCGGTAAGCACGTTAAAATACTTGTAGATACAAACTGTGCGAAAATGCCGATCGAAGTAGCTGAGAATTTGCTTGCATTCTTGAATATAACATCTAAGAATAACGAAATTGCTCTTGATTATAAAGAGGCGAAAGTTCATGAATGTTTGACGAAATTCTCTATTACAAGACTTGATTTGACAACTGATATGAAGTCCTGTATTTATGGTGTTTTGTCATCAATATCAAACAACACACAAGATGATTAAATCAATCGATTTAATTGTACATTCAAGTAAAATCGAAGGAATCATCAAATATTCTTAGTTTGGAAGTTGAAACGGACAATTTTGTTGACTATGGTTATGTGAACATTGAGCGTTATTTTAATATTAAGAATTCAATCGGTTTTGTTCTAAATGTCGATAATTTGGAACAAAGGTAACATGGCGGATCTGTTGTCAGATATGAGTACTAGCCACAGGTGATACGCAAATGAATTGTGCATGTTTCCTCGAAATATAAATCTCATAATATTATGTTGAGGTGTGCAATCTATTGCAGTGCGTCATTAGCACTCCAATTGTTGGTTCATCTGTGGTCCACATGCATCAAACCCGGTCAGTTCTCATATCTGGCCAAAGCCTAGCTAAAAATATATGTAGTTAATATTAATTTTCGAGCAATTATTTAATCAATTCTTAGTCTATATGCATGTGATAATCATGATAACATTTAATTTAAGATGAAGTGGTTAAATGTCGCTAGTTTAATTTTAATTATTGTAAAAGTTACTTGTTTTATGCCCGGGTCCCATATACATACAAATAATTAATTTTTATTTTACTAATGAGTGAAGCCAAACTGTTCCTCAAGATCCAAAACTGCTGGTGCCGTTAGGACCGGGCGTCAGCCAATCGAGATATTAAAAAACAATCCTCCTACATTTTTGTAAGCTTTTTAAAACTCTCTCTCTCTAGTCATAGTTTTAAACTTTCTCTATTTCGGTAAATGCTAGATTTTTGTGCATTAAAACTTTACTGTGTAATGTTTATGCGTATTTTCGTATATAAGCACTTTATTTTTGCGATTCTCTCGAATTTTTACATTCCACCATTTTAAACTTTGCCTTTTTATATTGTCAATGTTCTATTTACTCTATGATAGCTTGCTTATGGACTGGCTCAGAAATTAATAACAAAATATATTACAAAACATGACTTCCTTTAATATTATATTTCTTTAACCAACCTTGATAAACAATATTTAATATTATTTATTTTATTGTCACATAATGGTCATGAAAAAAAAAAACGTGTACTTTGGTTTTTTGTAATATTTTTGGTGACCTTTTAAACATAATAAAACCTGTTATTAATTTCTGATCAAGTCAAAAATGTACGGTTGTAATTGAAACTAATCACATACAAATAATAGCAATACTGATGAAATACTCAAAGTACAATGTAGATTCACATAGTGAATTATACTGTAATATTAAATATTTCAATTTTTTAATATTTAGTCCGCAAATGTTGCTTAATATACGGCATAGTTACGAAGTTAGTGGGAACACGTCTCTGGTTGGAAACTGAGGGAAATAATCAGGTCACCTAATCGGCGAACACATTTTTGTCAAATGATTGAGACTAGTTGTGATCGTTTGGACCGAACGGACCAATGGGCGGCCCGAACGATACCAACTGATACCAACTAGTCGCAATCATTTGACAAAAATGTGTTCGCCGATTAGGGGGCTGGTCACCTAATTGCGTAACACACTATCAGTAGCAATGAGTTTCATTTTGACAGTTCAACAACATACATTGCGTTATTTATATTGTGGAACAGAACATTTTTCAAACATAAAGAGCAATGGATGTGCTAAATGCCTCAAAGTGATTGAAAGTTATAGTAATACTGCGTTATACAATTAGAATGCTGGAGAGAAAAGGGTACCCACCTGCGAGATCAGTGTTTAGGTGGACCTGAACTCAAAAACTATGTGAATCATTATCTGATCAGGAGTGGCGTCTGGTGACGTCACTGCTCGCCAAAAAGTATAGTGTGCAGTAACGTCACACGAGTTTTCAACCCACTGTGTCGTCTTAATTATCTGACTGACAAACTAATTAGTATTTTAGTCAAGTACCCTATTTGACAGAACTAAACTAATATTATATCTTCTGTCCTTTTCTTAATGAAAGAGAATGAAAAAGATGCACTGAACTAAAATTTAGTTTAGTTTGAAAACAAGGGAAACGGCGTCGTTAGCTGTCATTATAGTAAAAAACACCTAAAGTACCTTTTGAAAATAAGTTTCTACTTAAAACTACAACTGCTGGGTCTAATGCTGTGACCTGTAGTTTATGCACCGTCACTGCCCAGCATCAAATTAAGGGAAATATTCGCCGCTCAATCTCGCCTTTACCACGTAAAGCATCAAATTCTGTAGCACGAGGCTGGATCCAGACTCCAATACCAGGTAGGTTCCCTGTTATACTTGGGTCATCTTCTTCTTCTTCCTTAGCCTATAGATGTCCACTGCTGGACAAAGGCCTCCCCCAAGGCTTTCCACAATGACCGGTCTTGTGCTGCCCGCATCCATCGGCTTCCCGCGACCTTCACCAGGTCACAAATACCGCTTGTGGTAGTTTTCCTGGGTCCAACTGCTTTCTGCGTAGTGCTGGCCAATCTATTCGTCGTATAATACCCATAGCACCTTTAACCAGCCCATGGTTAACATTGATGTTCCGTCTTAGCATGGCTCGAGAGCTTATACCTAATTTGAGTTGGTTTGGTATACTACCTGATTTATTGGGATCTTCAGGTATGTATTCCTCTCGTGGTTTTTGACCTATTTTAGCATCGAATGAGATGTCTACAGCAATAACATTGTATACTTTTGTGAGCTTTTCTAACTTTTCTGTCATGGTCGCGTTATATACATAATCATGTAGCAGATGTTTTTTCTTTCCATTTATAATTTATACTGTACGTTATAATAGTTCTTTACTTATGAAATTGCCATTCTGCAGTACAGGCCATTTAAAAAAAAACCTGTTTGGCTAATAATTCAAATTTAAAATTCATTTTATCTTGATTTTTTGTTTGTTTTAATATGGTGCTCTTTTTTTCCAAAAGTAGTCCTTTGTTTATTAATTAGTGGTACATTTCCATCACATTTCAATCTTTTTCGTCATTATGGATACGTTAAAAATTCGAGTAATTATGGAATATGACTACCGTTATGCTAACAACGCAGCACAAGCGGCACGCAACATCTACGACGTTTACGGAGCTAACACTACAAACCAACGCAGCACTTGTTATTCGTTTGCTCACTGCCGTTCTGGGAATTTCGACCTTACCCCGCGGTTGTCTGAAGACTTTTGGTCGACAATGACGAATTGAAGACGATTGTGGAACCTGATGATACACAATCTACGGCTGATATAGCAACAGCTTTCGACAAAACAAACAAAAAATACAAACTATATTGGACCATATGTGTCGAATTGGCAAGGTAAAATATCTTGCCAAATGGGTGCCCCACGAACTCAATGATCGCCAGCGCGAAGTACGCGAGACGTGCCTGGCACTGCTCAACAGACAAACAAATGAAGGAATTTTGAAACACATTGTTACCTGCGATGAAAAATGGATTCTGTTTGCTAACCGCAAGCGCTTAGCAAGTTGATTAGATCCTGGTTCAGCGCCTAAACAATGCCCCAAACGAAATCTTACCCCTAGAAAAGCGATGGTCCCTGTTTGGTGGACTAACCGGTGTGATTCATCACATCTTCTTACCAAACGGGATGAGCATTACTGCAGATGTGTACTGTGAATAACTGAACACAATGATGGAGAAACTGGCACATCTCCAACCAGCATTGGTCAATCGCTCCTCTCCGCTGCTCCTGCACGACAACACGCGATATACTCATACCGCACAACAGACAGTCTTCAAGTTGCAATAAAAGGTTGGTGGGGTTGGAGGCTCTTCACCATCCGCCCTACTCACCAGTCCTTTCGCCTACAGACTACTACTTTTTCCAGAATTTGAATAGATTTTTTTTTAAATTAAATTATAAACTAGCGCTTGACCGCAATCCCGCCTGATGGTAAGCAGTGACGTAGTCGTTGATGGTAAAGCGCACTATTAGTTTATTAAGAGCCCATTCACTCTAGCCTTGAAGACACTCAAATTGTAGTCCGATGGAAACACCGCCGCTGCCAATTTGATTCAGTTCCGCGTTGTACGCGGTATAAAAGACAAAGCGAAACACTTCGTTCGGAACGTATTGGTGACAACAACGTAAGGGTGGAAACTTGCCGTACGACGGGCTGTCCGATGGTGGAACGGAGATGGGGGAATTAAATCATGCAATTTCCTCGCACACTCCCCAAAATGCAGGATGCATTAGATAGAACACCGAAAGGCTGGCTACTCTACGCCTGTGCTCTAGGCTTTGGAGACCGTCTCGAGTTAAGTCATGGTTACCAATCAGCCTCTTCGCCCGCCTCTCCACTGAATCCAAAGTGGCCAGGTGACACTTAGCAGCACCAGCCCAAATGTGGCTGCAGTACTCCACACACGATCCGACCTGAGCTTTGTACAACATTAAAAGCTGCCCTGGTGTGAAGTACCGCCGGACCTGTGCGATAAATTTCCTTGGCAGACGCCTTGGCCTTGGACTCAATGTACCGCTCAAAGTTTAGCTTGGAGGAAATCTCAACTCCCAAAAGCTGAAGGCGGTCGGTACACTCCAAGGATACATTTCAAAAAGTAGGAGCCAAGGTGAACGGGCTCCTTTTGGGGGTGAAAAGACACGCCTGTGTTTTGGCGGTATTGAATGCTACAAGTTTGACATTGCCCCATTCGGAGACTGCCACTTGCTTCTCATCCAGCTGATTTCTTTAAGAATCAATAAACTGCCACTGTGTTGGCAAAAATACATTGATTGCATGGGTAATTACTTCAATTAATACAAAAGATTTTTTTTTCCTATTAAACGGCAATTTTATATTTAAAGGCTTTTTCATATAAAATATATTTAGAATCAATATATTTATTATAATCAGTGATTCAGTGATCAGTGATTTTGATACCCAACTCGATATGCTTGGCAGAAAAAAATATGTAATTCTTTTTTTTTGTTCCATTTAATATTATGTTATATACATATTTAGAATCAGTGTTTCAAATCCTTCATTTTGATATCCCACTCGATATGCTTGGTAGAAATTTATTTCTTTATATCTCACAATATGGCGTCATACATCCGCCATTTTGGTTTTTTTAAAATGTCACCTATCCAGTAGCAGTTGGGCAATTAAGGCAAATCTAACGATACCTCAAATGTGAAAATCCGTTCAGCGGTTCTGGAGATACTAGGTAATAAAGAATAATACATACAAGATAGGAGCTAAAAACATAACCCTCCTGGCAGTCGGGTAAAAAAAACTGTCTGAAAGTATTTTACTATTCCTAGAACATACTAGAGGCGTGTTCCTTATTCTATTCACTTTAATGTAAGATTTTGATAATCCGATAGTGCACTTATTGAATAGTTTGAATTGGCGCTTGACTCGTGAAAGTGTACAATTAGATATCCTAGAATGATTAGACTACGCTAAATATGTGTGTTCACTAATGTATTAGTTTTATTTTGTCTTTTAGTCAATTCTATTATACATATTAATTATTATAATTATGTATTCAAGTTGTGTTAGTTGCTACCTTGGAACTTTTACACATTTAAAAAAAGATCCGTTAGCAACTGTCACATTTTGTTCATCAATCTTTGTATTGACAGATCAGAATTTTTATAAGATTTTACTTTAAGAATTACATTGTACCTAGTTTTTTATAAGTACTTACTATAGTTTAATCTTACAAAGTACATATTTTCAAGTAAATCATATTTTTAACATTGATTTTCTGGTGGCTATCACCAAATCTGGCAACACTTGTTGATTAACCAGTTCTTGTTAAAACTGTCTTATAAAATATTCCCTTATTCATAAATATTCGTAAGACCTTAACTGCCAAATCCTATGACAAAAGCGAGGCAAACAACTGCGGTATATTAAATCTTCAAATAATGAATAAGGCGACAGAAGCCGTTCAGCCATTTAGGCCTAACATTCATCACCCGTCTGTGACAATTCGGTTGTTGTATAGGTAGATGTAAACAAAACCACCAGTTTAATTATTAATTTTAAAATGATAAAAGTGCTATTTTCAATTATTTTACACACGCCATATTTAGTGTTATACTTTATATAGATTTTTGGAATAAATCGTAGGTCGGCCAGAAAAAGGGATCCTGCGCATATACCCGTATTCTCAAACAGCACTTTGAGACGTAGCTACGCATAGTGGCCACATCATCACTTTGCCTCAAACCTTCCTCATAGACGGTTCACGCGGCCGTCTTTTTCAACTTTCAAAGAATTTCTATAATTTGTTAGACGTTTTGTTGGCAAAATTGTGGTTTCTGTTCCACAAAGGCCATTTGATCAAGAGTTGAGGTTGAATCTCACCTTGAAAAAAGAAGAAGACGTAGTTACAATTACACCCTAAAGTGTATGTGTGAGATTATCCTATTAGGTAAAAAATACCTACCTTTTTTACAATTTATCTATTTCGTAATTATATTGCTGCGGAATTAATACTTTCTGACAAAATACAATGTATTTAAATCATAACTAAACTTTTTCTTTTTTTTTTCTGGTCGGTTTTAAATATTAGCATATTGAGCTTCATAGTTTATTAGTGTTAAACATTGATCTTGTTAATGCACTTTTATTGATATAGTTTTATGGACCAATATTATATTATTACATAATTATTATCAATACATGTTCAAGTTGTCATCAAGATTGGATCTTAGTATTGTTATATTTTTTCGTATTTATTTTTACTGAATCTGTGTTAGATTAACAGAAGCTTTTTACACATTTTAGTCGGCCATATTAACCGGACGTATTGGAAACAGAGCAATGTTTTCGAGTTTTTTTTTTAAACTTAGAAATGTGTCCATGAAATAAGTATACCTATCTCATGGACTCTTATCAGCACTGTTTATAATCATACGATAGAAGGGATAGAGGGAAGGAATGGAAGAGGACCTGCAGCTGTTGAAATATCGTTTATCGTCACCGATAAACTCTATACGAGATTAAGCGTTATCGGTTCCATGCACTATTTAAAATGAGCACAGAGTGCACCTAACAAGTGTTTACTACAAAATAAGTAAAAATGGAAACTGCCATAGTGAAAAGTCGCACCTATTACATTTACAAATACGTATTTTAACTAAGAATCTGTCAAAAACCAATCTCGGGGACTAATCTTGATGATGAATGTATTGAATAACAAATGCATTGTTATAGATATTAATAGATTTTCGCTAAAATACATTATATTCTACATGTATTTGATACTTTATTTACCCTACTTCCCTGAATAAATTAAAAGACATAAATAAGTTTTAATGTTTATTTAATATTAATTATATTTACAAAAGCCTAAATGTCTACTTGTTCACAATAACCTTATGAACAGTTCCCTTAGCGTGCTTACGAACGCGGGCGCTGCGCAAGGACGCTCGGGTTTGATCCCCGCGCAGTGCAAATATTTGTATGCATGAATATGAATATTTGCACTAGTCTGGTCGTGCCTCGGAAAACACGTTAAGCCGTTGGTCCCGGTTGCCATACGAACATCTAGTGGCAGTCGTTACAGGTTCTTGGAGCTCTCAAAAGTCCAAACATTGGTCTAACTGCAATGCTTCGATATCGTCTTCGGGTTGTGGAGGTCTTACAGAAGTCGCTTCACGGAAAATACCGTTGTTTAGCCAAAATCAGCAGTTACACTGGTAAAGGCCGACCCCAGAGTCCAAAGCTGAAAAAGCTTCGGATGCGACTGGGATTAACGCTGAGATGATGATGATGAGTTTCCTAAGCGTGCTTACTTACAGAGCACAAACTTTTGTAAACACCAGATTTTGTTTCAGTGTTGACTTGATTTTTGTCACACTTCAGCTGGGAATAATACCAAAATCCGTATCATGTGAAAATTTCAGGCCTCTTGCTGTTGCCTGCAAAAACATTGCGTTTTTTCTATGCCTTCACACATTTATTTTATTCTGTGTTTAGTATTTGTTGTAAACAAGATGACAACAGAGAAATATCATCTTCTCAGTCAGGTGACTGAATGACTGACACACAGCGGTGTCTGGAAAATAACTGAACAAACTGTACAAGAACCTTTTGACCCCGAAACGACATGAAAACAAAACCCGATTTTCCAATTTTGTCCATGCCGGAAGGAACCTAGAAGCGTTGTGTCCTTGAACTACATAGTGTCATCTACATCCATGATAGACCTTTCCTGTATCATAGTGGAGTGCTTGCTGATGGTCATACGGAACTTTAGCTCTTCGTCAGATATGAGATGTTCCTTTAATATGGGGCCCTTATTGCCACAACCAGCCACTGAAATGAGAATAACATTTTGGTGTGGCAATGATTCCATAAAGCTGATATATGTACATAAACATCATAACTTTTTTTATGTAACCTTGCCCATACTAGGAATTAGGGACTCCTGTATCGTACCTCACATACACAAACTGGCAGATCTGGAACAACTACCTGTAGGCCATACAATTATCTGTTCCGTGCGGGAATCGAACCCGCGACACGCAGCGCAGCAGTCGATCGCAGCCACTGCACCAGCCGTGTTGTCAAAAACCTTGTATCCCAGAAGGGTTAGGCAGAACTTATAGTAGGTACACCCAAATTGCACCAGATAAGTACAAGTACCCATGAAAATAAGAATGAGTCTATTGCCACCAACTGGCCACAAATCCAGAATTATTCTTAATGGAAAAATTTAACAACACTACCCAACCTGAGAATCAAAACCTCTGTAGGTTGTCATGTTCAGCAGTACCTCATCACCTTGGAATGCTGAATCATTTATGTCGGAAATTGATATTAGAGCTACTCTTTGAAAAATTAAAACAGAAGTAATAGGCACTTTCCATAATAAAATGCCAAAGAACAGAATAGATTTCCATTTACCTGGACATTTAGACCTGGGTTTGGTTGCAATTAAATTCATTATGGTATCAGTCTCATAGATGTGACCACAGACCGAGTTCTTCACTGGATCTGTTATAGGTCTTTTTGTAATTGGGTCCAACTGAAACAAAAATATGGATCACAAGAATACAACAATCATGGAAAAAAATTGTTACACCTCTGTATTAAATCTTATCTTCATATAAAAACCAAGTGTTTACTCACATATTGGTCTTGTGATTCAGTTATTGCCAGGTCCGATTCATCTAAGTTACCTGTGAAATGTAATAGAATATATGCTGTATTAGTATTTTTAGAAGCTTACTGGAAGGATTTTGGGGGAAGCCTTACCCTAGAGAATTTTCATATCCAGAATAACATCTTTCATAGATATATAATAGGGAATATGTTGAATTTGTAGTGGTCAGAGATCAAGAATCCTTAAGTATTTGTGGAAGTATTTCATTGTGCTGGAAGAGATTGTAATAGATAACTAAAAAGTTCTTACGTGCAGCACTTTCCAGTCCTTTTCGGAATCTCTTGTTGAATTCCATCATATAAGGGTGATTATCTACCCTTAGATGTTTGCTTGCTAAATTGCTCAGGTGAGACTTGAATCTCTCCTCCAGGGTATCAAGATTAGAGCTATCAGTCTCTTGCTGAAAATATAAATCATAATTGATTTTAGCAACATAAAAATTCCTATAGTTGTTGTCTTGTTGCGATATGGGGTTTATCAAAGCATTTAATAGATGTGATTGAGCGATCGTTGGAAGAAGAATATATAATAAACTTTATTGCTAGAAAAATTACTGTGATATTACATTGGCCCCAAACTAGGCAAGCCTGTATCTTTGGTACCAATATGGAGGGTTTGCCATTTAAACAGTTTAAAAAACAGTGTTTCAGATAAAAATGATTATTGTGATTAATTATCAATGTAAACTCTCTAAGAATCATAAAATACTGAGTCACAGTTAATAGTTAACAGCTAATTAATTATTAATATAGTAATAATACATAATTAATAGGAAATAAAACGGTACCTTTAAATTAAAAGACCAAAAATTAAATATTTGTGTGTTTACCCAAGACAAACATAACCTAAATGTGTCGGTTCAAATGGTAAGTAGACCAATTTAGAGTGGTTCAGATCTCACCTTAGCTTTCTCCATAGCTTCGATGGTAACGTCTTGCTGAGCTTCTAATGTACAATATTGTTGGACACACATCTTCAGTTTATCAAATTCAGCTTCTTTCTCACTATCTAAATATTTAGATACATTATCCGTACACAAATAGAGACTTGTTATGCATTGTTTTCTTAAATCTGCTAAATCGTTGTCTGCCATGGTATCGTTTAAGAAAAAGCAACGTTCTAAGCCTTTAATAATATTAATTTATATCCTCACAACATAAAATACAACCGTTATGAAAACTAGTTTATTTCTCTAAAACAATTCCCGCCATTTTGTATTTATCTTTTAACTTTGACATTGACATTTTTTTTTTTTGGTTCAATTCTTTCCGTTCTTGTGAACGGAAAAGGCAAAGGCATAGTACGCCATACAGCCTAGTCTTCAGTATATATTCTCTTCAGTAAACTTCTATCCTAACTTATCCTAATTAATCCTAAGTTATCCTAGCTTATCCTAAACTTATCCTAACTAATCTAACTCCTTTCGTTTCTCGCGTTTGGACGATAAGGAGCGGTTTAGCGTCAAGACATGATGTGGCCACTATGCTACAGTATTTCACTGTTCTTTTTGAATTATTCACTTAATGCACTTTTTACTACATAAATCACCCGTTTTTATTTAGTAAACGACACTATAAATAATTTTAAAAGTCCAATGAAAAATGAGCGTGACACTCATCTTGACATTCCCGCCAAAACCTTTTGACATTGACATTGATTGATTAGTAGTATTCTTCTTTTTCCCATAAGGAAAGGCAACGGTACAGAGCCATACAGCTTGATCTTTAATCTTCTTTTGTAACTTATCCTAAACTTATCCCAACTTTACCTTTTTTTTTTTCATTTTCGAGGTGGAAATCCTCATAGGATGTCCGCCGCCCTAAGGTGGGCGACGGGGTCTGTCAGACTTTTACTGACTAAAACCACCCCGGTGTCTCTTCCATCACGAGCGCGCGTGGGGCCGCGGGAGTCTAAATTCTTCCGCAGCCCCACACTCTCGTGCTGGCCCGGTCTGGCCGGGCCTCGTCTCCGGCACGGGGTAGTGGGGTGTTAAGCTACCCCGTGCATCGCCTCAGAGGCGCGCGCTGACACTCGCACGCGCCTCCGCCTCGGGGTCTATCGAATAGGGGGCGGGGACTTCCCCATGTCCCTCACCCCTGGACCCATTCATGGGGGGCGGAAGAGGGCGTTATCCGCCCTTCTTCGGCGCCCGGTGCGTCTTAACTTAACCTAACCTAACTCCTGTCGTTTCCCACGTGTGGCCGATTAGAAGGGGTTTAGCGTAAAGATAAGATGTGGCCACTATGCTACAATATTTCACTGTTCTTTATGAATTATTCACTAAATGCACTTTTTACTACATAAATTACGCGTTTTTATTTAGTAAGCGACACTATAAATAATTTAAAAGTCCAATGAAAAATGAGCGTGGCACTCATCTTCGCTTTCCCGACAAAAACCCATTGACATTGTAAAATATTTTTTAAGTTTTGTTTCATGGCTCCTTGGCCTTTGTGCCTAACATTAACTTGACAATCGTAACTATGGTAACGGTAACGAAATTCGTTCGGTTAAATTACTAGATCAAGGAGTCTAACAAACGTATTAGGACTAAATTAATTATAGGATTTTGGTATAGTACAAGAACTATCATCATTTTTAAAAAATAAACCACTGTAATAGGAATAGAATAGAAACTTAAGGCATAAATAATGTTATAACAGCTCGCAGACAGCTGTCTACGTAATAGCTTTTTTATCTTCCACAATATACAGAGAAGTTTAGGAAATAGGAAATATACATTTGATATAAACTTTTCCGGATTCGGGAGTCTCAAAGATCTTCATGGTGTGGGACATGACCTTTATACTGCGGTAATTACCACACTCCTGTACCGAGCCCTTGCCTTTGAAGACTGGAGTAATAATACTAAGCCTCCATTGGCTCGGGATTTTGCCGTTCAGGAGCACGCGGTTCAGGAAGTTCGTTAACATGCCCACACCGCGAGGACTCATCGCCTTCCAGGCCTCAATGGGGACTCCGTCAGCTCCGACAGCTTTCCAATTCGCCATGCGACGAAGAGCCGTATGGACTTCCTCAGGCGTTATCGGGGGCACTAGTCCAAGGTTCGGAGGGAGTTCCGGTGTCTGCACCTCTTGGTGCTGCTTATTCAGCAGCTCGTGAAAGTACGAGCGCCATCTCTCCTTCACCGCGAGGTCCTCGCTTAGTAGGTTGCCAGTAGGGTCTTTTACACAACGGTACTTGAATATATCCTGTGCCGCTTTGACCCTAGAACGTGTCAACTTGTAAATGAGCTTCTGTCCCTCAGACGATTCCAACTTCTCGTAGAGCGGTTGCAAGTGGGCACGTCTGGCTCTGGCTACAGCTCTTTTAGCGGCACGTTTGGCATGAGTCGCGATCTTCAGGAGATCCGGTCGCCTGCCACGTTTTGAAGAGGGCTTTCTTCACCGTTATCTCTTTCTGGACTGTGTCGTCCCACCACCAGGTCTCCTTGTCACTTTTGCGACCGCCCTTAGAGACGCCGAGCTCAACCCGCGCCGCCCCAGCTATAGCTGCCTGGATCATGTCCCAGTGTTCTTCAGTTTCGCCGTCGGTACCAACGCACTTGTCGCCGATAACCGACGCGAACTCCTGGGACTTATTTTCATCAAGCAGCCACCACCGGATCTGGCGCCTGCAGTGCTCTGCACGTCTACGTTGGGCCTTGACGCAGAGGTCCATGACAAGGAGATGGTGTTGTGCAGTGAGGCTCTCACCGGATATGACTTTGCAGTTGGCTACTTTGCCGATGTGGTGTCTCCTAGTTAGTAGGAAGTCGATCTAGCGCTTCGCCCGCTCCGGTAGTTAACAAGGTTCTCCGGTTTCTTTTTGAAATAGGTGTTCACAATTGCCAGGTCGGCGGCCACACACATTCGGAGAATGTTGTCCCCTTCCGCGTTGCGGCTACCGTACCCAAAGCCACCGTGAACACGCTCAAACCCATCACACTTCCCACCCACATGACCGTTCAAATCACCACCCAGAACGATTCCCTAGGACACACACTGATTCGATAGCGGGATCCCGCGAGCAATCCTTCGAGCTAGCTCCAGAACAAAGTCCTTTCGGCGTCATCGCACCCGGCCTGCGGAGCTTAGGCACTCATCAAGTGGGTTATAACCCCATTGACAAGCACCCGCACCGACATCAGCCGATCACTGATGCGATTAACCTCCAAGACGCCATCCTGGAGCTCGTCAGACAACACCACGACGACCCCATTTCTCCCAGTAGGTGCACCCGTGTAGATCAGCTTGTAGCCTAATAATAATAAGCAATTCATGTATGCATTAAATAAAATAGCCGCACGACGAAAGGTGAGTTGAAACCCATCCGAGTTGATTTCAATTGACTTCATGATATTGTTCCCCGCAATTTGGTCGGAGCTTTTGTGACCAAGTTTCAGATAGTGAATCTGCCAGTGGTGAACTACGATGTCGATATGTTGTCGTGCTTAAGCTGGAAATTACTTAGTACCGGAACGTTTTCTAAGAAAAGGATGTAAAATGAGAGGTCAACTAGAACTGGAAGGTGTTTGTACTTAGTTGAAAAGAATAATTAAAAGAACTCTCCTCGGTTATCATATTTTTATTGCAATTAATATGCAAAATGTACCTAAAACAAGGATATAATAATAATAAAACATGACATTCTTTAAATAATTTAGTACTATCTATTAAATTATTTTCTGTTGAAAATATATATATTTTTTTTTTGTAATAAAATATGAAATAAATATATCTTATACTAGAGCGTCCCACGGATTAACTAGCATAGTGGCGTATGATCACGTGAGAATAGCCAGATAAAAAACTATCCTATATCGTCCCTTAGCTTACAACAGCGCTTAAGTCATTTTTACCAACTTTTCAGGAGACGAAAAACTGCCTATTTTAAAAAATCTGTGGTTTTATTCTATCGCTACTACCTACTACGCTTTTTTGTATTGCGGCTTCCGATTGGCTGAAATCTATATCATGAGACCAATGGTTCGACGCGCAATGCGCAGCTTCATCCAATGGAATTAAAATGTAAAAAAAACCTGCCAAGTGCGAGTCGGACTCCCACACCGTGGGTTCCGCCGTACAAACTTAGCGGTTTACAATTTATGACGTATTAAATCATTTTATTATAATACATAACTAAAAAAATGTGATTTTCGCAATTTTCCCTATATTTGCATTATATGACAATGCTTCATGCCAAATTTCGAGATTCTGAGTTTACGGGAAGTATCCTGTAGGTTTTGATTCCTTTGCGAGTGTCGAAAATTTGTTGAAAATATCGACATAATCGGCTGTATCTTTTGATTGGCTTGGCTTCGAAGTTTGATATTGTGAATTTCAGCTTGATACGTCCACGCGTTCTTGAGATAAAGGGTCTTGACAGACAGACAGACGGACAATAAAGTGATCCTATAAGGGTTCCGTTTTTTCCTTTTGAGGTACGGAACCCTAAAAACCGGCAATTTTCGACTTGAGCGGTGTTGTTAGCTAACGGACGATATGTAAACGCATGTTATAAACCACCTGTGTGCCAAATTTCATACAAATCCGTTCAGTAATTTTTGCGTGAAAGTGTAACAAATGTACATCCATTTATAATATTAGTATCTAGTGGGATAACATTGCTAAGGCACGCAAAGCATAAAACTAAACCTTATAAATATTTTATATGCTGCCATTTTTACAGTATTTTTTTCCAGGCTACACAGTGACTCCAACATGTCCCAGTGCTGCAGACAGTTGCTTCAGATGCATCTTCATATCGGCCGGCGATATGCCGCGACGAGTTTCGATCACTTTAAACGCGTTCAAGTATTCTAGTTCGGTGAATTGGGCGCCCTTCTCGCGGACTGATGTTATAATTTCCTGTGGATGGCAAAGAATAATAATATCATTTTAATAAAAGTTGTTTATTTGATTTATGTAGTAGTGGGGCAAACACTGTGATGTTATTTTGTAATGGCGGCACGTAGGAGGGTCGTTTTGGAAAGTGGGGCTTGTCGAACGGTGACTTCGCTTTGAGGCGCGGACTAGGGCACTTCTCCGGGTTGAAAGTTCTTACAACCTTGAAGCGGGCCAATCGATGAGCCAAATGCGATCGATATCGATGATCGAGTATTCGTAATGAAATCTCATGATAGCCACACTGTATGCAGGATTTGCGTGACGTCAGAATTTAAAGGCGAGTGGGGGAGTTATGGCGGGAAAGTCAAGCTGAGTGTCACGCTCATTTTTCATTGGACTTTTAAAATTATTTATAGTCTTGTTCACTAAATAAAAGTGCGTGATTTATGTAGTAAAAATGCATTCAATAAATAATTCATAAGGGACAGTGAAATATCGCCACATCATGACTTTGCCTCAAACCTCCCTCGTAAGACGGTTCACGTGGTCGTCTTTTTCGACATGAATAATTCATTACGTGACATTGGCTAAATGCACAAATCGTGCGAAACCAAAAAAGAAAGAAACAAGAACTTTTGAAGATTTTTATATTACTTGAAATTGGCACAAAATCATAAATTGTGCCACACTTAAAAAAAAAGGCGAGTTGAAGATCGGCTCCAGTTACCTCGGGGCTGCAGGTGAGCAGGTGCAGGTAGAGGTGCGCGCGGTGCAGTCCGGAGTGCGGCAGGGACAGCGCCGCCAGGCAGTGCCGCAGGAGGGCCAGCCGCGCCTCGCCGCCGCGCGGGGCCTCGCCCTGCCAGCGCCACACCACGCCCGCCGACATCATCTCGCCCACGCCAGACATTATGTACTGCAACAATATCACCAAATATAGAACAGGCCAACACGTCATAGTTTGCAAACGAATTCAAAAGTGCATGGAGAAATCAAAATCATTTGTACAGAGTTTCATCGTCTTAGTAATGTCTTAGATGACAAAGATGGCGTTAATTTAGTAGTTAGATTGGAAAATATACATCTCTCGTTAAAGAATGTTAACTTTTTTTTTGCTAGTTAAAATATTACTTAATTTTAGCATATTATTTTCTACAACATTACAAATCTTCTAAAGCAACGCACATAATAACTAGAATTCGAACTCTGTACAATGTAGCATAAAATTTACCAATATCGTTAGACACTGGACTATTGTGATGTTACGGAATGAGTTGAAATGATCTAACTCTTTATTATTTGAAGTTGTTTGGAGACTTTAACCCGTATCATACATCTCAATAGAATTGAAGGTAGTTTACTATTGATGATACAAAAATAAAATACCTACGTATATCTGAATCAATACATATAAAAATATATACATAAACATAAAATTTACATAAAATTAATTTTTAAAAAGGTCGACTTAGAACTGGGTTTCGAACCGGTGTCTTGTGATCCGAGCTTTACTATTCTGTTGTGTTTATCCATATTATAAACTAGCGCTTGACCGCAATCCCGCCTGATGGTAAGCAGTGACGCAATCGTTGATGGTAAAGCGCACTAGTTTATTAAGAGGCTATTCACTCTAGCCTTGAAGACACTCAAATTGTAGTCCGACGGAAACACCGCCGCGGGCAAATGCGCGCAGCTGCTGATGAAACTATCAAAGAATACGAAAATGAGAGCCAATTTCTGAGTGGGAATTATTTATGATCTACATTATTTGTAGTAGAATATAAACCGATTGGTTTATTTGGTTTGGTTTATATGACGCTGTATTTTTCTTTGAAAATGATGAAATAATTAATGTTTATTTGAATATAAATATATCAACATTCGTAGCAATTAGGTATTTAAGGTGTTAAAAACCTTGTTATGTACCTCTATATAATAAGGTTTTTAAGCTTTACACTGTTATTTTTATTTCTGAACAGCGCCATCTAGTCGTTTCATGAAACGTTATTTAAACCTCACAGCAAAAGTCGACCTTAGTCTCTCCATGCACTTTTGTCTTCATTAGTAGATAAGACAGCGTGTACTGACCGCCAGTCGATGCGGTGCCAGCACGGTGACAGCGTGGTCGTGGAAAGCACGCAACGCGCGCGCCAATGTGGCAGCCCCGCCGGCCGGCTCGGCGTCAGCTCCGTCCGCTCCGCGCTCCTCCTGCCCGAGGTAGTGGAAGCACTCGATGCGCATCTGTTGGCACACACTTAAACTTATATCATCAACATCAACTCAGCATTAATCCCAGTCACATCCGAAGTTTTTATAGCTATTTCTCTCATTGCAGGAGGCGTTAAGATATTGTCCATTTCGCTATTATCACTAATATCACTCATTTTCAAAACAATTTTATTTATAAATGCAGATAAAAAGTAACAATGGCGCGCGGAATGTATTTTTTTGCCACAAATTACAGGCAAAGGCAATTCATTCATACAACCTAATAACATGCGATGTTTAGTCGTGACGCAAATACGCGCGCTTTTTTACAAAATGATGTTTATTTTTTGACTTACGGTTATGTATTAAGCAAATTACCAAATGGTCGTAGAAAAACATATTTACCATAGTAACCATACAAAGAATATTACCAATACATTCTCAGAATACTAACCTCCAAATGCAAAAACAGCAAGCATTTGTGTGAGATCTCATCAAATATCATGGCCGCGGAGGCGATGTCGTTGAGAAACTTGTCCGACAACTTGGTGAGCCCGCCCGGACCGCCCAGAATGGAGGGCAGGCTTCGAATGTTGGCACTCAGCCAGTCCTGGGAGAAATAACATCACATTTTTTAATCCATACTATATACTAATATTATAAATGCGAAAGTAACTCTGTCTGTCTGTCTGTCCGTTACGCTTTCCCGCTTAAACCTTTCAGCCGATTTTGATGAAATTTGGCACAGACAATCTTTAGACCATGAGAAAGGACAAGCTACCTTTTATTGGAAAACAATGATATTCCCGAGGGAAATGTAAAAAGCGCGATATAACCGAATTCCCCGCGGGCGGAAAGCTAGTTCATAATATAGAATTCAGGCTTTCAACTCAACGGTGAAGGAAAGTATTGTATTGTGTAAAGTCAAAAACTCCTAGAACAAAAAAAAAATCGACATCCCGCACTGAGCCAGCGTGGTGGTTTATGGCCCACTCCTTCTCACAGAGAGAAGGCCTGCGTCCCAGCAGTGGGAACGCTATAGAACGATTATGTTAAGATATCATTACAAATTGTGATCAAAGTGTTCTGTGACATTGTCTTTAAGACGGAAATTTACTATAATTATGGTACGAACGCTTGAAGGTCAAACTACCATTAACTGTCAAATTTTCCCTTGTTAATCAACCTTGAACCTAAACCTTAGCGATTAAGTTAAAAATTTATTAAAGAAGTTTGACAGATAAGTTAAAAATTTATTAAAGAAGTTTGACAGATTGTAGTACATATTTTGATGTACTTCCGTATGTACATGGCTACATCTTTCTTTCTTTCTTTTTTGGCTTCGCACGGTTTGTGCATTTAGCCAATGTCATGTAATGAATTATTCATGTCGAAAAAAACGGCCACGTGAACCGTCTTACGAGGGCAAAGTCATATATGTGGCCACTACGCTGCGATATTTCACTGTTCTTTATAAATTATTCACTGAATGCACTTTTTACTACATAAATCACGCACTTTTATTTAGTAGACAACACTATAAATAATTTTAAAAGTCCAATGAAAAATGTGCGTGACACTCATCTTGACTTTCCCGCCAAAAACTGCATGGCTACATAGCGCTTTGCTATATGATGGGATCTGTGGGAAATCACAAATTTAAATATGTTTTTTTAATAACTCCTGGAAGTTAACCTATAAAAAGTCTACTACTTAAAAATAAAACATTTTATCGCCGTACTTGGAAACTTGCTAACTAACTAGCGAAATGTTAATGAAATATAAAATATTTTGTTTGAGTTCGAATTTAAATTGTCTGTATATAATATCAAATAATAGAAAGATTATTTCAATAAGCATTTAAAAATTACCATCGTACTTTGAGGGTATTTAATAAAAATATACTTAGTTATGCCGTTACGCCAACCCGCATTGAGCAAGCATGGTGATTACGCTCAATCCTTCTGTGTATGAGAGGAGACCTGTGCCCAACAGTGGGACGATAAAAAGGTTGATGATGATGATGCCGTTAATGGGATGCCAGAGAAAACCTTCCAGTATCGATCAGACCTACTCTATACACAGTTTAACTTACCATTGTTTCACACAGCACCGCTAGATCAGCGAGTGAGTTGATATCAGAGATAATTTCCTTGTGAGTGACGGCACCGTCACCGAGGCTGGACCCAAGAATCTCTGCTTCACGTTCATACGCTTGTTTCAAGTCCTGATAACAGAAAGTTTATCGTTTTGAAGGCAATATGTAAGCGTCTCAGGTTGATTTCCAAGCGAACCGGCAGTATATCAACCATTTCAATGGGTTTGATATGGGTGACAAGATGCACAAGCACACACTTATTTCTTTACAGTAACTAATGGTTAAATATTGGCAAAACGTGTTTTTTGATCAATGTTCAGTTTATGTAATGATGATTGAATTGATGCCAATAATTTTTACACCATGTTATATTATTTCCCGAATACATTTAGAAATTGTTGCAGTGTAGTTACCGGGTCACCTACGTTACGCGCAGCTTGCGGTAGATCATAGTACTGCGCACGCCCGCGCAACAGCTAACGCCACAGGTCAAGGCACCGCTCGCCCGCCCGTGCGGAGTGTCGACTATAGTTTTGTTAGGACAGTCTAGTGGGATAACAAGCTCATAACCTTGTGGTTTTTCATGATATCTTTTTGGGTCACGTGTTTCGGGTTCGCATAAACAAAAATAATGTTGTATATTATGGATAAACAAAAATAATGTTGTATATTATACATAAACAAAAATAATGTTGTATATTATACATAAACAAAAATAATGTTGTATATTATACATAAACAAAAATAATGTTGTATATTATACATAAACAAAAATAATGTTGTAGATTATACATAAACAAAAATAATGTTGTATATTATACATAAACAAAAATAATGTTGTATATCATACTAGCATCATCTTTATGAATGACCGACCCTTTGATAATACTTCCAAAGTGTAATTGGTATACTTGAAATGAATGCTTTGATTTTTATTTTGGATTAATTAATAACCATTAAGTGAACTAACTAACAAATGATAATAAAACACATTTTTGTGAAATTTTATGCAATTGGTAGTTATAATAATTGGTCGAGTTCACTACGGATCAAAAAACCGGCTTTAACTCAGTTTTGCCTAAGATAATACCTAAACTAAATCATGCATTTTACATAATACAATCTTAAAAATCACAGCCTGCAATAGGAGAGTCTACGTTTTAGTAATAAACTTATATTTACGTTGGCAAAATTCTTTTCATCGTGCTCAGTAGTCCAAACGGATAGCTGTAGGATGTTAAAAATGGATGTTATTATAGATGAATGATTGTAGTTTGAACAGTCAAGCAACCGCATGTCGATGGCAGCAATTTGACTTTGCGTCTTAATTTCATAGTGTTAAGGATTGTATTCATAGTTTTAATGTTACCACTAACTGTTGGTGTTGACCGTGCAATATAGATGTTGAAAAATGCTTCTTAACATGCAGTGGCGGATTTACAAGCAGGCGGAGTAGACTTGAGCTTAGGGCGGCAGATTTGAAGACCTTATTATTTTGCTACGCAATTATTTTTTTTTTTTTTTTTTATTAGTTATAAACTAGTGCTTGACTGCAATCCCGCCTGATGGTAAGCAGTGATGCAATCGTTGAGTGTAAAGCGCACTAGTTTATTAAGCCTATGCACTTAAAAAACTTAGGAATAGGAAGGATGACGGCAGTTGAGCGAGGTGATGCAATGTTAAACCCAAGACCAACACGACCAAACGATGTTGCGCTAGAGGGAGATTGATCTGGAGACTCTCCACGACCAAATTCCCGAGACAACAACATTTGGCGCATCGTACCCGCCACACATCGCAAAACAACTGCTCAAACCCGTCCTCCGTACGGCTTCACCAGACATCATGCCGGAACACGACGAATCGCTTGGCGGCAAGACTTTGGCTGGTGGGTGGTAACTTCCGCCGGCAGCCGATGTTATGGCCTACCACCGAGAGAAAACTCATAGAAATAATAAAAATATGTATGACGGTTTTCTGTTATCTGATGTTTTGTTTTACAGATAAAAATCTGCAACAATGTTTATAAAAATAGTATAGGACATGACAGCCTAGGTGGTGTAGCGGTAACGAACGCGGCCGCTGCGCAATTAGGCGCGGGTCGATCCCCGCACAGTGCAAATATTTCTATGCTTGAATATGAATATTTGCACTGGTCTGGTCGTGCCTCGGAAAGCACGTTAAGCTATTGGTCCCGGTTGCCATACGAACATCTAATGGCAGTCGTTACGGGTTGCTGGAGCCCTCAAAAGTCCAATAATTGGTCTAACTGCAATGCTTGGATATCGCCATTGAGTTGTGGAGGTCAGAAGGCTTTACGGAAAATATAGAAGTTTTGCCAAAATCAGCAGTTAGACTGGTAAAGCGGACCCCAGATTCCAAAGTTGAAAAAGCTTCGGATGCGACTGGGATTAACGATGATGATATAGTACATTACGATATTAGTGCGTAATGATGGTTATAACATGCGAGGCGGAATTTCAGCCCGAGCCGAAGGCGAGGGTGTAACTGAGCCGAGCATGTTATAACCAATACGCACGTATATCGTACGACATTTTTTAACACACTTGCGAGAAAACAGAAAAAAAGATATTCAGAATACAAGTACAAAGAAAAGAAAATTTGAGAAAATGGCGCGAGGTTTATTTTCTGCCGTAGCTGCGTGAAAATGTTGGCAAAGATGCTAGAGCATGCAGTCAAGTTTTTAAATTACCGAATAAACTGTTTTTTTTTTTTACAAATACTTATTTAAATACAAACAAATACAAATTTGTTTATTTCAAATAGGACATCAGTTATTTTAAATAAACTCAATCTGTGAATGCACACTGTTGCTTTCCCGCCATTAGTATTATTATTTGCCATTTCAAATATGGAACAGCGCGCTGTTCACTTGCTAGAGCCACGCGGCGGCGATCAGTTCCATAATTATTTGAAATGACAAATAATGCTGTTATGGAATTTGTATGAACTATAACTTAACTATTTGCTTTGATAACACACGCGTTTGTTATGGCCCGCTTTACATATTTAAAACCGATGGGATTACATCAGCTTTACGAGCAAGGGTGTTAAAAAATCTATGACATGACTATTGTAGAGACAAACAGGCGGTAAAATATTTAAAGCCTTTACTTTGAAAAGTTTTGTAAATTCGCCACTGTTTAAATCAGTTGACGTTGTACCAGCACTTTTCGCAAGCGATGATAGTTTTTATTATTATTTCTTGTTGATTTTGAAAATGTCTACCCATGCATTATTATTTGTTTAAATTAGTAAGTTTAAGAAAAGTATCAGAGTGTACGAAAGACATAAGGACTATGCTAAATATGATGTGGCTAGGAAGGATGAAGGATGTAATGATATTAATTGGATATTTATAGCGATCGAGCTTTATGATAATAAAAAGTTAAAAAACTAAAACCCAACTACGACAAAAAACGACGCTGAAAAAGTATAAAACAAGATTTTCAGAATACTGAACTGAACAAAGTTGCTAATATAGTTGCAAGTAAATGGACACAGTAGACTCTTTTTTGATGTTTCAATTTTCATGTTTGGAAAACCGCAGTCACACGTTATGAAAGTGCTACCGTAGGTATATGTAACGTGTGACTACGCCCTTCCAAACATGAAAATTTATCTCTAAATAGTGAATATTGCATACTTCAGAATAGTATCGTAAGACATTATTGTCAATTTACAACGAAGGCATCTTGGTAGAGTCTACGGTGTCCATTTACTTGCAACTATATTAGCAACTTTGTTCAGTTCAGTATTCTGAAAATCTTGTTTTATACTTTTTCAGCGTCGTTTTTTGTCGTAGTTTGGTTTTAGTTTTTTAACTTTTTATTATTTGTACTATTTTGGTGTTAAAGTGTATTTGTGGCGCATAATATTAATAAAAGTTAAATTGACGAACTAAAACTAGGTAGTTAACATACGACATCTCTTTTGACTTATGTATCGGCGTATAGTAATATGTAGAGATGTCCTATTTTACTATTTTGTAGCGCTTGGAGCGTAGCGCGTATAGCAACGGTTTCCCCGTATGAAGCTCCTGGTTTTTCATAGTAGCGACGCACATTTGCGTCGATGGCACCGAATGGGTCATGAATTAGTGGATAAGGCCGTTAGTATAAATAGATTGGATGTTTTTCTAACGGTGGTAGGCCATAACATCGGCTGCCGGCAGAAGTTACCACCAGACAAAGTCTTGCCGCCAAGCGATTCTTCGTGTTCCAGCATGATATCTGGTGAAGCCGTACGGAGGACGCGTCTGAGGACTTTGTGTAGCGTTGTGTGGCGAGTACGATGCGCCAAATGTTGTTGTGTCGGGAGTTTGGTCGTGGAGAGTCTCCAGATCAATCTCCCTCTGGCGCAGCATGGTTGGTCGTGTTGGTCTTGGATTTAACATTGCATCACCTGGCTCAACTGCCGTCATCCTTGCTATTCCTAAGTTTTTTAAGTGAATAGGTTTAATAAACTAGTGCGCAGGCATCAAGGATTGCGTCACTGCTTACCATCAGGCGGGATTGCAGTCAAGCGCTAGTTTATAATTATTTAAAAAAAAACTTATATTAAGAGGACCTGGGAAGATTTCTTAATCTATCTAATTCTGTTAACGATCGACTGTCATGTGGATTTTTAAGTAATTTATTATGATCCAAGGCACTTATAAATAATCCCTCTATGGTTTTAACTCTACTGAGAGCGACATAGGCCTGTCCTTTAGCAAACAATGACTTTCCTAGATCTGTAACTTTTTTATCTAGAGTACAACCTTATAATTTATGTACAGTACAACCCCAAGAAAGAATCAGCGGGAGCATTTTACGCTGAATTTGCCCAGAACCCCTCAAGCTGTCAAATTCAGTGAGGCAAGGCTCGATTTTGATAAGTCCGTTAATATTTGCTTTTATGGATGCGTCGTCAAATTGTATGAGAACAGCGCTTGGCTGTTCTCCTGTTCCAACTGATCGCGCTGAAGAGCAGGCCATTCGAAGGCCTTCACCACTCCCATCGCTCCGTTTACCAAACCCTGGTTTACATTCAAATTTCTACGAAGCATTACTAGGGATTATGTACAAACATAAAGTACTCGTGAAGCTCTTTCAGATGATACCAAATACGGTATATTTATTTTAATTTTGTATTAACATAGAACGTTTTGTCCGCTAGAGGGCGTAATACTAAATTTGGTGACAAGCTTTATAGCTCATAACCAACAGAATATCAAGGCCCTTCTAATGGTTCTGCAGTGGTCTTATTCTGATAAGTAGTAAAGAAGCTATCTATGAACGAAAAGATGTGAATTTTATGCAATCAGCCCATGAATACAGGTAAAGTCACAAGCAAATGCTAGTAATATATATATATTCAAAATGTACAAGTAAAGCCCTTTCAAATGATACCAAACATGGCATATTTATCTTAACTTTATTTTTTTACTCTGTATATTTTGTCTGCTAGAGGGCGCCACGTTAGATTTTGTGAAACTCCATATAGCCTATAACCAGCAGACAATTGAGGCGCTTCTAATGATATGTCATTTATCGAATTCGAATAAGTAGTTTAGAAGTTACGAGGGAACAGATGAACATACATACATACATACATACATACATATATACATACATACATACATACATACATACATACATACATACATACATACATACATACATACATACATACATACATAGCCTGTCAAAATCATAACCCTCCTTTTGCTTTGCCGTAGTCGGGTAAAAAGTCTGCAGAATTTTAACATATTGATGCCAAAGTTATTGGAAAACTGTTGCTGTAAAAGTTTCAAATGAAACTATGATTATTATTATAATCTATTGGTTTAGGTAGTTAAAAAAAACAATACCAAAAAATGAGTGCCACTCGGGGACTGTCGCGGTAAAGGTATTGCATATAATTTTATATCAACTGCTATTTTATAGAAAAATTTTGGCGTATTGATACCAGCACGAATAAAATTGTAGTAATGTTTATCAGAAATAATAGGTTAGGTAGTATCGTGTCTAAAAGAGATAGAATTAGTATGAGCAGTTCGCAGCTAGTTTACACGCATACGTTTAGTCGTACGCACACAAACACTGTGCCGAAGTCTGTAAAACGACGTTATATGGTGCACGCATTCAACGACGCGCCGCTGTACCAGTCTGGGGGGTGTTAGGTTTTATTTTTGTTACGGAATTTCTTGATTCAGTCGCCGCGCTCAAAGCCCATGATAAAAGCTAAGTGATAGCTTAAAAATGTCGTCTCCATAAGCTGAATGTAATTTAGTTATGTAAATAATATAATTTTGCTAAATGGAACAGTATAAATGACGTATCGTGACAATTAAATGATTGGTATTCAACGTAGTTATTGTTTACTGTTACTTACCTACCTACCTACCTAATTCGATGGAATATATTCGTAAATATTATTATGGTGAAAAGTGAATTTACCTCAGTACTAAGTTTTGCATCTTGATGAATGGCTGCAGTCCAATTGGGAAGCGATTGCAGGAATCTCACAATGTCATCATCCGCCAGCCATCGTTGAGCTCGTGGCGGTCCTAAGAAAACATTTTTTCTGCTGTGAGTTTCGCGCAATCTTGGTTTCTTATTCAGAATTAATTCCGCCGCTGTTCCGCACGGTACATGATAAAGAAATTATGATGTTCCGCTAGTACGGAGTAAGCCAAGTGGACCCACCTTGAGGAGTAGTGGGAGATAGTCGTGCATGTGCAGCCCTGCAGTGTGTGGCGAGTGCGGCGAGTGCGGCGGCAGTAGCGCGCAGTGCGTCGTGCGCACCGCACGCACCACATGCGCGGGCTCCTCTCGCCGCCGCGCGCACCGCACGCCACGCGCCGCCACAGCACGTGAAGATCGTGCGGTGGCGGGACCTATGGGAAACACAAAAGAAAAATTTAAAAAGGGGGGGGCAACAACTGTGCATTTACAAAAAGCTTTTGACACAGTCTCTGTTCCCACTCTCCTATCGAAATCGGATGCCATCGGCATTCGAGGGACAGAGATGATCTTTTCAAGACCTACTTCCAAAACAGGAAACAAAGTGTTGAGATCGATTCATATATTAGGGAAGAAAAGTCATTAGATTTAGATTTCCGCAAGGCATTGTAATAGGACCTACGCTCTTCCTATTATACAAAAATGACCTTTACATCTCTCATATTCGGTTAATAAGTATTTGTTACCCCCGAACGATAGTAGGTGACCACTTAGCGCTCTAGAATAATAATGTAACTAGAAAAGCCCTAGCCTAGGGCGGTAAGTAATTAAAAAGTAAGTATTTATATGTACGTTGTACAAGTAGTGTCCGACCGAAACTAATTTTACTACCGAAAACGAATTTCAGCAACGGTCTCTGTTTTGGGCAAAACCGAAACTTTCTTACAAGGATCACATGTTGAGCGAAAAATAAAGAACACTTTGTAATAATCAGTTAGCCGTTATTGTTTTCCCTTTAAATTACAAAGATAAGAAGTGATCGATATTTTCATATATTTATAATCAACATACGAAACTTCATTAAAGAAAATCGCTCCTCAAAAATACTCACAATAGGTATTTATTTGAGTGGAAAGGCTCTCATTCACTCAAAAGGTTGCCACCTCAACAAAACAAAATGAACAGCAAACAAGCAAGCGAATGACGACATTGGCTCCGATGGGATTCATTCAACGCCCTGAACATGACCGATCACAGCGCGAGAACTCCCGAATGCAAATTCGGTTTCGGTCGTAGTTTCGGCAAGTTTGCTGCCGAAAACGAAACTAAACCGAAAACGAAACCGAACATTCGTTCGGACACTATGTACAAGTGATACATACCCAGACTTGATGTTAGTAGAGGGCGGCGCCCCCCTCTCCCTCCAGGCGACGGGCGCGCGCATGACGTCATCGATGTGTGTCCTGGCGGCGGCGGCGAGCCGCTCGCTCTCCCCGCACCGCACGTAGTCCGACACGAACGATACATACCCAGACTTGATGTTAGTAGAGGGCGGCGGTCCCCTCTCCCTCCAGGCGGCGAGCGCGCGCATGACGTCATCGATGTGTGTCTTGGCGGCGGCGGCGAGCCGCTCGCTCTCCCCGCACCGCACGTAGTCCGACACGAACGATACATACCCAGACTTGATGTTAGTAGAGGGCGGCGGCCCCCTCTCCCTCCAGGCGGCGGGCGCGCGCATGACGTCATCGATGTGTGTCCTGGCGGCGGCGGCGAGCCGCTCGCTCTCCCCGCACCGCACGTAGTCCGACACGAACGATACATACCCAGACTTGATGTTAGTAGAGGGCGGCGGCCCCCTGCCCTCCAGGCGGCGGGCGCGCGCATGACGTCATCGATGTGTGTGGCGGCGGCGGCGAGCCGCTCGCTCTCCCCGCACCGCACGTAGTCCGACACGAACGCTCGCAGCGAGCACTCGCCGCCGCTGTACAAACTATACTTTAATACACGATCTAGTTGCTAACTTGCGCGTTATCAGACTATAGACACGAGTTACCGTCGTTTCAGTAGAATATTTTAATTTTCAAAATTATCAAATAGCAATATTAAAGTATCTCGGTGGTAGGCCATAACATCGGCTGCTGGCAGAAGTTACCACCCACCAGACAAAGTCTTGCCGCCAAGCGATTCGTCGTGTTCCGGCATGATGTCTGGTGAAGCCGTACGGAGGACGGGTCTGAGCAGTTGTGTTGCGATGTGTGCCGGGTACGATGCGCCAAATGTTGTTGTGTCAGAGGTTTGGTCGTGGAGAGTCTCCAGATCAATCTTCCTCTGGCGCAGCATCGTTGGTCGTGTTGTCGGGTTTAACATTGCATCACCTCGCTCAACTGTCGTCACCGTCGCCTTCCTATTCCTAAGTTTTTTAAGTGAATAGGCTTAATAAACTAGTGCGCTTTACCATCAACGATTGCATCACTGCTTACCATCAGGCGGAATTGCAGTCAAGCACTAGCTTATAACAAGTAAAAAAAAAAAACAATTTTAACGCACGCGCAACAATCCATCCACAACATGAAGCAAGTTAAAAACGCGTTGGACTAGCAACAACGTAACCAAATCACTTGCCTACGCGCATAAATATCATACTTTTCTTATACCTTTCTAATACATCTGTTGCGGAGACGTTACAAGTGTAGGTACAGCTCCCGGCACGTAACTTGGCAAGAGTCGTCAGATGCGCAGAAATAGTTTTTTAGATCTGTTTGGTGGTGCGCGCGGGGTGCGGGGTATGAGGTAGCGCCTCGCCTCTCGCGCGATTGGTGCGTCACATCGTCAGTCGACCTTGTCCTCCCGCACCGCGTCGACGTCCCGTTCGCTCCCGATTACACTTGGTTCATTTGTTCTCAAGTGCACCATGCGTGAATTTACTCCCACTACGTCAAAATCTTGTTAACATACGTGCCGGGTACTGTATAAGGACTATGCCGCTGCGCAAAGTCTCGTGTGCAATGTGACCTCATGTAAATGCACCTAATCATACCGTAAATGGTTTAGGTTAAAAAGAGTGAGCATATACTCACTGACAGCCTTAAAAATAATATAGATATTGAAAAGTAACGGGCAATGCATATGAAGACAAGTGTATATTTTAAGCTAACTCACCCAGTAACAGTTTCAATGTGAGCACACAGCGGATGTAACGCAGGCAGTACTGCGTACAAGTGGACGGGGTCGGGCCGACACACTAGAGGGTAGTTGTGACGACGGGCTGACAGGCTGGGCGAGACGGCTGGCGGACCTGCGAAAAGAGGTGGGAGGTATGAGGAACAGGATGTAAAGTTCACTCATCCTCCATAGAAAATTTAGGATCCTCCGTCCAGACGGGTGTTATGTCAGGCGGGCACTTGTCCAACGGTTGAAATTGGGAAGTTTTATGTATGTTAATTGCACGGTAAACTCTGCTTGCGAGATGTAGCATTCGTGTGACGTCAGTATAACGTATTGTTTATTTGTGGCGTTTGTAGGTACCGTTACAGAGGTATTAAAGTTTGTAAGCTAAAGTACACAATACAATTCGCATGTCTAGCGATAAGAAGTTTGGGGTTTGTCATAGGGACACAAATACATATAAAGGGCAAGACTTCTTTTGGGTGACATCATACGATATAGGAAGAGTTTTTTAATCCTATCTTTACATGTTCAATGTTATTAGTAAGAACACCGCAAGCGTTAAGCTACTATGACACTGTACTGTGTTCGGAGTACCAAAGCTTTTTTACAGTCCGTTCGATAATTTTTTCCTTCTAATCCGTTGGCAGAAGGATGGTATTAAAGACAAAAAAGTGATTAAGACATTTCTATTTACTGCAGCTAACGTTTGTCATATCACCAACCCAATAGAATTAAAAATCGGTTAAATGGACTCTAGAAAAGATTTGTTTAAACGTCTCATCTTATTCATACTAATATTATAAATGCGAAAGTATCTCTGTCTGTCTGTCTGTCCGGCTTTCACACCAAAACTACTGAACCGATTGTAATGAAATTTACACACAGGTACACAGATAGTCTAGGGCCTGAGAAAGGACATAGGCTATATAACATCCCGCTATGACCAATAGGAGCAGAGCAGGAACAAAAAAATGTTGCGAAAACGGGAGCAAAAGCAGACGTACATATTGCTCCCATTATTTTAACAGACGCTTATTTTATACCAACTGAGCTCTTTCGGTTAGAAACTTACGCGGGTGAAACCGCGGGACACAGCTAGTTTCGAATAAAGTCTTGTAGTCAACTTACCAGAGAGCTTGAACAACTTGGGTTTCCGTCTTTGGGGCTTCTTCTTCGCGAAGTAGTCAGCGAGTCGCAGTTCCGTGGTGTCAGTGGCCGCTGAGCTGACTGAGCGTTGAGCGGCTAAGTTCACACTTTCAATTTCTAGGTATTCCGTTAAAAGAAGTTGCAACTGAAAGAGAGATGTTTGTTACTGAAAATAGGTAAAAACATGGGTATGTTTTTACCTATTTAACGCTAAACACTGTTTAAAGTTAACTAGTGATTAGAATGTATAGTTAAAGAATCGCTAAACACTCGTTAACTTTAAGAAGCGTTTATTGACGCGTAATATTGACGTTCAAAAAGTGCTGACTCTCAGCCTAATTTGAATAAATGACTTTTTCATCCCACCATCTCGGAAAGAGTATTTTTAATCTTCAATATCTGACTGGAAAAGCCGTTTTTATTCTCTAGAGGATAAAGTAAATTGAATTTAGAACATCGTGTGCACTAAGTTTGTAAATTAAAAAAAAACATTAAACCTATTTACTGTTACCTCTATGGTGCCGAATATATCATACAACTTTTTTAATTTGTTAAAAACTCAGACTCGGAACCTTCTTGGTGTTCTTTTTTCAATTTTCTTTGTACGCGGTTCTTTACGCGGCATTTTTTCACGTCATTGTTAAACCTTATATTAAAAAAAAGAAACTTGAAAACAAGTGATAAACTAAAATGAGTGATTCTAGCGACGAGGAAGTTTGTTTGACGCCAACAGAATTGACTGAAACTGTTAATAATGCGCAAATGAGCTTTCTACCTCAACAATCACGCGAGAAGTATTTAAAACAGTACGATATGTTCAAAAGCCAAAACTTTCTCAGAAAACGTTTTGCTGGCATATTTTATAGAATTATCCGAGAACAAGAAAGCAAGCACTCTATGGAGTACGTATTCGATGCTAAAAGCAACAATAAAGATGAAAAAAGACATACATATCGATACCTATCCTAAATTAGTAGCATTTTTAAAAAGAGCCTCATCTGGTCATCATCCAAAAAAATCGAAGGTTTTCACAGTATCTGATATTGAAAAGTTTCTTAACGAAGCACCCGATTCCGTATATTTGGCGGCAAAAGTAAGTCAGTTGCACATTCAGTATCTACTTAAGTACATATATTAATCTCAATTAAATAGTATACTTAGTAAATGTTGATAGGCATAATTATGCGTTCATATAAATTTTATTCATTTATCTACTACAATACTCTTTACATTGCAGGTTGTTCTTATTATTGGAATAAACGGAGCATGTCGAACTAATGAACTAACACAACTTAATGTCAAAAACATTGAGAAACATTCAGATGACTTACTATTAATTAATTTACCTAATACAAAGACAAAAAGAGACCGCAACTTTGTCATTCGCAAGGAATACGTAACGATTGTTGAGAAATATCAAGCCTTACGGCCGCCTAACACTCCAATCAATCGTTTTTTTCTACAGTATCGCAATGGAAAGTGTGTTAGACAGCCTATGGGTACTAATAAAATTGGCAGTATCCCACGAGAAATAGCAACATTTCTTGAACTTCCAGAACCCCTGTTGTACACGGGTCATTGTTTCCGACGAACTTCAGCCACACTTTTGGCTGATTCCGGAGCTGATCTCCTGTCCCTTAAGCGCCACGGAGGCTGGAAGACCAATGCAGTTGTAGAGGGATACATAGAGGATTCCATCCAAAATAAGTCTAAAATATGTGAAGGCATCGTAGGAGCCATTACACTGAAAGAGCCTCAATCGGAAACTTGGACTGGCCCTTCTACATCAAAAATAAGCCGTTATGAAACACCTAACCATCTCCCTCTCTCTCCAACATTCACGCCAAGGGAATCCGATGAATCGGTACAACTATTAAGTATGACAGACAGTTTACCGAAAAACAGTACACAAGTGACTAACACCAATATTACAGTACCAAACAAAAATATTACACTCAATTTAAATAACTGTTGCAACGTTACTTTAAAATTTTCTTAATTATACTTTAGTATTATTTTATTATAATTTAAAGATTATTCTGTAATACTTACCTGTCATAATGTAGTAATTAATACCTAAACTGAAATAAAAGTGTACCTATCTTGTGATTGTAAACATTTTTTTATTGCATTTAGTCATTTCCTCGCTGAGGTGGAATGAAAAGTTACGTGTTGCACTCGAGTGCAAAGATTTTTCACCTCGTGTCCTTTTGATTCCCTCGCTAACGCTCAGGATTCTAATTTTGAATCACTCGCTGCGCTCGTGATTCAATTTTAGAATCCTTCGCTTGCTCGGTCATCAAAATTGAACACGCGGTTAAAAAGCAACTTTGCACTCTTGTATAACAAATAACTATTGATTTTGATTTTATGAATAAGGGAGAATATGTAAAAGTCACTAAGAACGTAATATATTTCGTAGCTTAGATTTAATGTAACTTTGTGGCCCGTACGAAGTATTCTTTTAATCGTGAGCGATGTGAGTAATCTGTATATTTTTCCGGTGTAATGGTCCAGCAAAGCTTTAAAATGATGCTTCATTTATGTATACTGATAAGGTATTGTTACGAATGCGCCTTATGTATTGCATATATAAAGCGATATGATTTAGCGGACGAGTCCGTCCGCATTCGACTATCGAAGCGAAACAAGTGATAATCGAGAACAACTACTGTGACAACTGCAACGAGCACTTCAAAGACTACCTGAAGTAACTTGTATAGTGTTGTAGTGTACCACACAGACTTGGTGGACATAAGGGAAGACTTCGACTGTACCATCGTTGTCAATAAACGTTTAATATTCTCAGCCAGAAAAAAGGTTTTATGTTTTATGGGAAACGACCTCATTAGCATTTTTCTACTTTTACGATGAATATCTACCCACTGTCAATTTTTGGGGTGTTGGAAATAATCACACTAACAACATTTTTATTAAGGTGTTTTTGGTTGGCAAGACTCTCCTCCCCGTCTTGTCGATGACCGAACGTCGGTCGCTGTCTTTTTGGTTTTTCGCTCCAACAATGTTCTTCAATTCTTTTATTCTCAATAAATACATTGGACCACTGAACCCAAACTATTTTATTTATTAATCAACAGGGGGTCATCAAATGACTTCTCCCGCTCTTTGCAGAGCGAAAGGACATGTCAGACTTTTACTGACTATAGTACAGAATACAAAACACTTACAACTTGCTGCACGGCGCTCCAGTAATTATGTTCGGTATGTAAACAAGAATCAGCCAACTTGTATTTTTGTAAGGAAGCTCGCCATAATTGTAGTAACCTGAAGTAATGACAAACTTTTGAATACACACGAATAAGACAGAAACATTAACTTCCAAAGTACAGAAATCTTTAGAATGTCATCTCTATTTTATTTCTCCCGAAGCCTTGAAATATTTCCACTATTCTACAAGGCGTTTTTTTTTTCATAACTTCAAGATATGAATGAGATTAAATCAAAGAATCTACTTAGCATCTAACCATGCATCTTATTCCTCATAGGTTTCACTTTTCACCAAAGTTATAAAGCAATACGAAATTACTGTAAGGTTTAAAAGAGAAGTACCACTTTTGACACTTATTGTTTTTTCAATAAAGTTCAAAAGTGGTAATGCGCTTTTGACCCTTATTGTACATAGACTTGCTCTAACTCTGTCAATATAACACATTCAATATTCCGTATCTACCTTCTCTCCAGACGCATTTATTTTGTTTACTTCTGCAATACTTACCTTTTGTTCCTCGTAGCGCACGCTCGGAACTCTTCGCCCAGACTCGTGACAAGCCTCGCAAGCGGTCGTCCCGTCTCTGTCATTCCTTCGCTATCGGGTATCTCGCCATCCTCGTCTACATCCGCGTCGGCTTCTACTTCCCCCTCTTCTATAATACGACGAGAGACTGAGTCTATAACTTCTAGAAGCTCGTTCTGGATTTGGACTTTGAATTTCTGGGAAAAAAATGTTTAAAACTTTAACAGAACTATTTTATTATTCGTGAACTTCTACAAAAAATTAAAAAAAGAAAAACATGCGTCAGTTAAGTCGTGTCCTTCTAGTCCATACTAATCCATATTAATATTATAAATGCGAAAGTAACTCTGTCTGTCTGTCTGTCTGTTACGCTTTCCCGCTTAAACCTCTCAACCGATTTTGATGAAATTTGGCACAGACAATCTTCAGATCCTGAGAAAGAACATAGGCTACCATTTATCCCGGAAAAAATTGATGTTCCCGAGGGAAATCTAAAAGCGCGATATAACCGAACTCCACGCGGGTGAAGCCGCGGGCGGAAAGCTAGTCCATACTAATATTATAAATACGAAAGTAACTCTGTCTGTCTGTCTGTCTGTTACGCTTTCCCGCCTAAACCTCTCAACCGATTTTGATGAAATTTGGCACAGACAGTCTTTAGACCCTGAGAAAGATCATAGGCTACCTTTTGTCCCGGAAAAATTTGATATTCCCGAGGGAAATCTAAAAAGCGCGATATAACCGAACTCCACGCGGGCGAAGCCGCGGGCGGAAAGCTAGTGAAAATATACTTCTGATATATTTACTCCTCTAATAAAATTTTTGCTCATATAAGTTACAAACTATAGTACAAGTTTAGAGCAATTTTATTAACAGTATCGGTGCAATAATTATAGCACATAATTTATATAAAACTGTGTGTAAAAAACGGCAAACCGACACATTGTTGTTCCAGTTTTAACGTAGCCTACCTATCCAGCCCATCTCCTGAGCGGTTTGCCGCGACCTCGCCTCGCTATGGCCACCAGTTCTGTGCTATTTGGGCTCACAGTTTGTCCGGCATGCGGCAGACGCAAAAATCTGCTATGTATACCGTTTTTTGAGATCGGCAAATAGCATATTCTGGTTTGACAACGACAATATTCTACCAATTACCATAAAAGTTGGGCAGCCTTTTGAGCTAGGTCAGCCATTTTTATTTGTATTGTTTCGAACAGGATCAATTGATTTAACGCTTAGTATAATGCGCTCCATTGCTAGTGGTCAGCCCTTCAGTTCTTCTTCAGCTTATAGATGTCCACTGCTGGACAAAGGCCTGCCCCAAGGCTTTCCACGTTGACCGGTCTTGTGCTGCCCGCATCCATCGGCTTCCCGCGACCTACACCAGCCCCCTAATCGGCGTACACATTTTTGTCAAATGATTGCGACTAGTTGGCATCAGTTGGGATCGTTCGACCGCCCATTGGTCCGTTCGGTCCAAACAATCCCAACTAGTCGCAATCATTTGACAAAAATGTGTTCGCCGATTAGGGGGCTGGTCATCGGTCCACCTTCTTGGGGGCCTCCCTACGCTGCGTCTTCCAGTACCTACGTGGCCGCCACTCCAGAACCTTTCTGCCCCTTCGGCCATCGGTTCTACGAGCAATGTGCCCTATCCACTGCCACTTAAGTTTAGCGACTCGCAGAGCTATGCCCGTGACTTTGGTTCTTCTGCGGATCTCCTCATTTCTGATTCGATCACGCAGAGAAACTCCGAGCATAGCTCTTTCCATTGCCCTTTGTGTGACTCTGAGCCTTCGTATGAGGCCCATTGTGAGCGACCACGTTTCAGTTCCGCAAGTCATCACTGGCAACACACACTGGTCAAAGACTTTAGTCTTGAGACACTGTGGTATCTTGGACGACGAGAAGATGTAGCGTAGCTTCCCGAACGCTGCCCAGCCGAGCTGGATTCGACGAGACACCTCTTTCTCGAAGTTGGACCTACCTAGCTGGACTGTTTGTCCCAGGTATATATACTCGTCAACAACTTCGAGTGCAGAGCAGCCAACTAGAATTGGAGTGATCAGTTAGGCAACTCATATTAAAAACCTGACATTAAAGAAAGTGCGGGCACTTGTAACACAAATATGAATACCTCTGTAGCTTCTTTTAACTGCTCCAATACTCCTAAAGCCTCCAGCGATATCATGACAGTAGTTTCGAAGGTCTTGTCCTCTTCAGACAGAGAGGCTTCGAACTCAGGAGTCACTTCTTGTAAGTACGCATCTGTTACTTCCTCGCTCTTTGTTAGTTCTGAAAAGGGAATTCGTTAATAAAGCAGATGATAAATAGAAGAGGTAACTCTAGTTTTGTACAATGCCTAGGGATATTTCATTGGTCTGCGAGAATGAAGACCAGCTTCATGTAATCTTCTAACAGTTTGGTCACTAACCAACAATTGGTGGTCAGATTGTAGCCTTTGAACCATTTGCAAAGCCGTAATATTAGGTTGTCTCTAGCGATATTTTGGTAGTGTTGACGCGATTTTTGCCTGAATGCCGTTCAGCAACATCGCCTGTAGCACGCTAACGTGATCATAACCAGGAGATTATATTTTATTTTTATTAGACGACCTCCGTGGCGTAGCGGTCAACACGCCTGCCTGCGATGTGGAGGCCCCGGGTTCGATCCCCGGCCAGGTCATGATGGGAAACGATCTTTTCCTGATTGGCCTGGGTCTTGGATGTTTATCTATATGTATATGTAACTATTATACACATAGTGTCGTTGAGTTAGTATCCCATAACACAAGTCTCAAACTTACTTTGGGGCTAGCTCAATCTGTGTGATTTGTCCGTATATATTAAAAAAAAAAAAAAAAATTAAAAAAAAAATATATATTTTGGTCGGTTTGCAGAGTTTCTTTCAGCAACCACGCGTTGTATATCGCCAGTTTTCAAAATAGCTCTAATCTGCTCTTCCCTTGTCAAATGTCGATTTTATTTCGAAAACGTGTACAAACTTTCGTAAAGAAAGTGTGTGTTAGCTTTTAATTTTTCTAAAGTTCACTGTTATATTGTAACATGAACTAACTTTTCGACCGCCAAATTCGAATAATCAATATTCTTTGCAAAATGAGTTTTTGTTCTTTATGTTATGAAGTCTTTCATGTAATCATCATCATCCCAGTCGCATCCGAAGGCTTTTCAGCTTTGGAGTCTGGGGTTCGCTTTACCAGTCCAACTGCTGATATGGCTAAACTTCGACATTTTCCATGAAGCGACTGCCGTCTGACCTCCACAACCCGAAGGCGACATCGAAGCACTGCAGTTAGACCAATTGTAGGACTTTTGAGGGCTCCAACAACCCGTAACGACTGTCACTAGATGTTCGTAGGGCAACCGGGACCAACGGCTTAACGTGCTTTCCGAGGCACGACCAGACCAGTACAAATATTCATATTCATGCATACAAATACTTGCACTGTGCGGGGATCGAACCCGCGCCACCTTGCGCAGCGGCTGCGTCCGCTACCGCTACGCCACGGAGGCTGTCAGAAGTCTTTCATGTAATATACCTAGACAATGGCGCCGATTCTGTTGTTAACAAACTAAACTAATTTTAAGTTAACTGCATCTTTTCCTCTCCATTTCATTAAGAAAAGGATAGAAGATAACATTTAACTTTAATCCTGTCAAATTAAGATACTCCATAGACAGTTTAGACGCGATTATAAACATGGCGATACTAATTTGACAGGTCTAAACTGACATTTTATCTTCTGTCCTTTTCTACCTGACATTGAAAGAAAAGAATGCACTGAAATTAAATTTAATTTAGTTTGTGAACAACAGAATCGGGGCCATTGTTAATAATACAATGAGTCAAATATCTTTATTAGATTATCATCTTTATCGTTAAAACATTAAGGTTCAAGGTTAACAATAAACAAATATAAATAACAAATAATATTTAACAAAAATAACCTATTTAACAGTTTCCAGTAGCTAGACCTGTTGTCGTCTGTACATGCTGATTAAATACAAGAGCTCTACGAAGATATTTGCTGACACTATGAAGCATAGTTATGTGCACTGCTATCTTACGATTTTATCTTAGAAATATATAGTTGAATCGAATCCTTATTAATCAAAATGTAAATGGGTAGGCTTAATTTTCATTAATTATTTACAGACTCTCGGGACGGGCGGAACGTGTTGAGGAAACCTAACAACCAGTGGATTATATAGGCAAACAGTAATCTATTGCAGGTTAGAATAAAAGAGGGAGGGCAGCATAGCCCTGTTAACAAGTAATTCCAATTTCCCCAAAATTTGGTAATTTAAAAAAAAAGTGACAACACCATTTCCTATGGTATTATTATGACCTGCCCCCTTTCGGCCGCGCATGTATTGCCTACCATACATGCACGGGTGAAAGGGGGCAGGGCACGCGGTACGCGGTCGCATCGCTATTCACTCATAATAATACCGTCAAAAATGGAGTTGTCACTTTTTTAAAAAATACCAAATTTTGGGGAAATTGGAATTAATTCGCACAAAAAAATAATAATTTCAAAATTCAGTAATTAGTATTGCTACTACGATGATTATGTAAAATTTCATATTTTATTTGGTAAGTGTTTACCTAACCTTTATTATCCTAATGGGTCCGACGGAGTTTTCTTTACATATTATACATATATGACAACCTCTTACCGGCTAGTAACAGCGCAGTTCGCCTTCTCGCCGACACACGTCTCGTGAGAGGTGCTCGCTCATCCCGGTACACCGCCTCGCTCAACCGGCGTACTATCACATCGACTAGCTCGCGTTTCTTTAGCTGAAGGAAACATTCAAAATCATGTCATTGCAAATACACGGCAGTTGATAATTCTTCTTTGATATTTCATAATAATCTAGTAGATGGCCATGTGGATGGCTGAATCAGTGGCACTTAGTAAGTCATCCAACGTAAAAAATCTAATCTTTCAATATATAAAACTCCTCCAAAACAGCTTCAACCGATTTTGTTACGCATGAGAATAGGGTTTATCTGTTTTTTTATACAACTACTACTTTCGCGGGTGAAACCGCGGGGAGCAGCTAGTTGTATATATTTTTTTTAAGGCGTAGACGGAGCTTTATTGTATAGGGATTAAAGTTTTTTTTTCCATAAACACATATTTGTTTACATATTTGGCAAATGACTAGCCAAGCAGATTATATACTAGTTCCCTTGTTCAACGTTATTTTTTTTTTATAAGAAACCTCTATATTCAATATGTAAAGAAAACCCTGTCCGATCCGTGAAGGTATTGTTAGGTATCGATAACTGATTCTACTAATGCCCACAAAGACAGGCTAAACTTAAAAAAAAAATCCCCCTAAAAAAATAAATATTATTTCGCAAAAAGAGGTAACTTAATACATCTGCGCTAAGCAACCCATTCCGCGGGCGGCGGGGGGCAGGGCACGCGGCACCTGTGACGTGGTCGCGTCGCTATTCGCTTATAATAATACCGGTGTTGTCACTTTTTTAAAAATTACCTAATTTCGGGGAAATTGGAATTAATTCCCGGGAAAAAAGGATTATTTCAAAATTCATTAGTATTGTTACTACGATGATTATGTAAAATTTTATATTATATTTGGTCATGTGTCTACCTAACCTTTATTATCCTTATGGGTCGGACAGGGTTTTCTTTACATATTGTTTAAGTCTTCCCAAATACATTTAGAAATTGTTGCAGTGTGGTTACCAAGCGCGCAACTCAGTTGACGTTAGATCATAGTACTAGGCTCACAGTAAGACAGGGCATACCCGCGCTGCGCCGCAGCAGGCGCGGCCGGGCGAGCGGTGCGTTGACCATATTTTTGTTGGGACAACCAGATAAGATAACAAGCTCAGACCTTGTTTTTGATGATATCTTTTTGAAATTTTATACATAGGAAGATTCTTTACTAAAAAATACTGGTCACTTGTTTCGGGTTTCGCATATACAAAAAATACCGGTGTATATTTGGTTTTATACAGTTTGAGACTATGTATTTTTATTTCTATTGCTTAAACTGAATATAAGTCAGTCCCACGATTATGTTATAAGGCCAGTAGTCAGCAGTGGATTTAAGCTTGTAAGTACCTGTAGATGTTGTCTGGTGCCGTTGAGTGCGTCGACGTGCGAGAGAGTGGTGTCAGCTGTGTCGAGAGCAGCCTTCAAAGTGAGTGCCGCCGCCAACACGCGACCCGCGGACAGAGACTCGCGGGTCTCACGCTCTGATACTACAACACGTTCACTGTGGACAATATTATTAATTTAATCATATTTCAAATGTATCATCATCAACCTTTTATCGTCCCACTGCTGGGCACAGGTCTCCTCTCATACAGAGAAGGATTGAGCGTAATCACCACGCTTGCACAATGCGGATTGGCGATTTCAGACTTATAAAGTCCAGGCTCCTTCAAGATGTTTTCCGTCACCTTCAGTCATTGGTGTTCAAGATATACTTAGAAAGTACATATAACTTTAGAAAAATTACATTGGTACTTGCCTGACCAGGAATCTAACCCGTACACTGATACTTGAGAGGCTGGTGTTTTAACCACTAGGCCACCACGACTTTTGAAATATATATGACTGGATAATAATTGAAATAAATAATTGGAATATATTTTGTGGTGCGATGATTGGTGCTGGAATGTTAAGTTACAACTTCTTCTTCTTCTTCAGCCTATAGATGTCCACTGCTGGACAAAGGCCTCCCCCAAGGCTTTCCACGCTGACCGGTCTTGTGCTGCCCGCATCCATCGGCTTCCCGCGACCTTCATCAGGTCATCGGTCCACCTTGTTGGGGGCCTCCCTACGCTGCGTCTTCCAGTACGATTAAGTTACAACGACGACATTAATTTAAAATACGCATAGAGCCTATTAGGTATAATTATAAAAAATAAAAAAAACGTTATTGGAACATTGCCGTTTGCACCGTTTGCCGACTTATGGTTCTCAATTTCTTTTAACACGATTACTTTTTGCACGCCAATCATTTTAGTTTCATTAAAGCTATATGTCATGTATATCTTGTATTTTCCATAATCCTGACGCTTGGCAGACGGGGGTTGGAGATCGCAGTAATTTGATATTCCACAGGAAAAGCGCTGCTGCCCGCTTCCAAAAATCAAAATTGTTTATTTCAAATTAACCATCACTTGGTACTTTTGAATAGTCAATGTCGGTCAGTCCAAGAAAAGTGAAGCTAAATTGCACGTTCCAAAGCGTAGATCTCTATGGAGAAGAACGTGCAAGAAACTCCATGGACACTCTTTTAAAATCACAATATATCCATACTAATATTATAAATGCGAAAGTAACTCTGTCTGTCTGTCTGTCGGTCTGTCTGTCTGTCTGTCTGTTACGCTTTCCCGCTTATACCTCTCAACCGATTTTGTAGAAATTTGGTATAGTCAATCTTTAGACCCTGAGAAAGAACATAGGCTACCTTTTATCCCGGAAAAAATTGATATTCCCGAGGGAAATCTAAAAAGCGCGATATAACCGAACTCCACGCGGGCGAAGCCGCGGGCGGAAAGCTAGTGGGTTATATTTCTTCGTTACACATTTATGTTGCTTCTATCATGTGAGCACAATGTTCCCTGATGAGAGTTCCTTTTGGGAGGTTGGTACTATTCTAAGCCCTGTTCAAGGTATCATGACGGCCCGACACGGGTGGTCATGATCCCTGACCTCGGCAAATCAACTCCGAGCTTCAATCTTTAAGTCAGGTCACTTCAAGATGCTTTTACTGGTGTAATGATTACGAATTTACTTACATATCAGTCAACATCTGCAACGCATAGTGGTGCGTGCGTGCGTCGGCCCACAGTCGGCGCAGGTCGTCGCGGCGCAGGCGCAACAACCCGCGACACGCCCCCAGGCGGGCCACCACCGCGTCACAGTGCTGCCCCCACACAGACAGGGCCGACGTCACACTACCGAATTTCTGATGACATCAATTATAATACAAATTATTTAATAAAAACCTTTTACTACGACCATTTAGTAAGGGGCCGTTCAAGTATGACGTAAGCACTATAGGGGGGCGGAGGGGTCTATGTTTTGCTTATTTTGGATGACATGGGGGGTAGGGGAGTCTAGATAATGATTACGTCATCGGTAGTTAATTACTTTTTTTACACGAATGGCAACCCTCACATTATCTATGCTTGAAAACGAAACGCATTTTCGAGGATTCTCGCAAGTAATGCATACTTTTAAGCACTCGCTCTAAAACCGATTATGGGGAATTACCGCGCGCTAACAATAAATAAAACATTATAATTATAAATAAAAAAGATACATTTATAATTGAAAAATCTTTACGTAAGCATAGGGGGAGGGGGTAAGAGCTTTGCTTACTTTTGCTGACAAGAGGGATGGGGGTGGTCAATAATTGTAATAAATCTGTTTACGTAATATTTGAACGGCCCCTAATTTGCTTAATACATAACCATAAGTCATATCTCAATAGTACTCATTCCTGCCAAGTGGTGTTACAATGACCATTTCCACACGAGTAAACCGTACTACAATGAAACTTTTTAATTTTTTTATAGCTATGGCATCAAGAAATCAACATATTGTTCATGTAGGTATATATAACATTTTATTTTACTTTTATTACTGATTCTGAACTAAAGTCTTTTTAACCATGACTAAATTATTTTCAATATTCACTTTTAGAGTGAATTATTCATTCACTAATGAGGAATATACAAATGTTAGCCTATTTCGATGGAAAACCTGTACATGGCAGCAGTATATACATATACAAGTTGTTCTATAACTTAGTTAAGGGTGCTGGTTGCAACATCTACCTTATTTGTTAAATAGCATATGGCATGTGTACAAACTACTATTATTTATTGTCAACACTATTAGTTGATTAATAATAATAGGATTATTTCTTATATTAATTTATATTTATTTTCTTTAAAATGGAACAAAATTTAGTTTGGTGAAAATATACAATTTATGTTACTAATAAACAGGATATGTAGGTATGTGTATTACATATGTTATGGGCCAAGTGATTAATGCAGGCAGTATTAATAATGTCCAGAGATATCGGGCCAAGTGATTAATTACAATCTAAACTCACTTATTTATCACATTGGCCGCGCATTATGAACATGGCTACACGATGATCGGGCAATGTGATTAATAGGTAAATTTTTATGTGGTGCATGTGTTTGTTTATTACATAAGTCCAAAGATTGAGAGCTATTATTGGATAAATCATTTATTCTTAACAATACTATTACCTATGAGACTGATTACTAAGACTCTTTTAACTTTAGAGTAAATTTTAAGTTGAATTATCAGAGATGTGATTTCCATTTAGTTTGTTAGTTTTATAATTTAACTTACTTACACCGAGAAGTACTACTCGCAATACCTACCTACATGTGAATGAATGCGAGTGTGAAATGCCTCCAAACTGCATTGAAACGACTATAGACTATTGTTTCTAAATGTAGCCCTTTGCAAATTGAACGAAGTAAAACCGAAATCTGATTATTTAAATTTTAAAAATAAATACTACACTACAACACATGTTTTTATTATTACTCTACCCAATAATTGGTTTTATTACTTGTAATGATTGGTCTATCTAACTAAGTATTCATTTGAAAGTATTAAACATGCGTTATATCACTCTGCCAAGTAGGCACTGGGCATTATTCATAATGCCCGGGCAATGTGATAAATTGATTAGTTATAATCACTTTGCCCACTCTTATTGGGTATTATTCATATTGCCTGGGCATTATGAATAATCCCCGATTAATCACTTAGCCCATAACATATACAATGTTCAGTTAACGTCAACAACCAAAATATCAATCAATTGCTTTGATAGACTGCCAACCTATGAAAACCCAATTCAAACTTCAGAAGATCAATTCTCTTAAATCAGCAAATAAAACCATGCAATTTTGGAAGTCTCATTATAGTGGCAATTGACTGCCTAAATGTAGGCACTTTCCATTCAGGGAGCACAGGTGTGATGTTATGCATTGTATGATAATATTAACTTCAACAATATTGTTGTATTAGTATGTTTACCTGCATGACTTCCATTATCTCCTGAGCATGTTGCTCCACCAGCTCATCCAGCCTTGCATCACTTTTCTTGTACTCCTTCTCTAGTTTAGCTCTCTCTTTCTCTCGTTGTTCATTTGTTTCACTCGCTGAGAGAGTGCGAATAACAGACATAAGCAAACCGCTCTGTGGAAAAAAGAATTTGTTTATACATTTTTAACAAATAAGGTTTTATGGGGTGGTTACAGTGGGTGTGTGCTGAAAGTTTTGACATCAGTTGTTGTCCCCTAATGTAATGGTACGGTTATTGGTATATAGTATGTGGTTTGCTATTTATTGGCAAAACATAACAAAATTGAAATTTAGCGTGATTTACGTACATAGCACATAAAAGTGAATGTTTTACCCTAATAGAAACCAAAAAATGAGGTCAATACTGATGGAAACTTAGAAATTCCTTACTTTATCTCGTGAATACCGTGGATACATGATTGATGATGGAATAATTTATACTCACTGTTTCTTTTCCTTGTTTAACACCCCGAGGGGGCTTGGTAGGAGGAGGGGAGGACATGGTGTTTGTTTCAGTATTCAAAAACAGTGTTTTTCCTTGTTTTTAAGATAAAAAAAATTGTTTAACACTACGCCCCTTGGAAATAAGCTGTCAACGTAATGTTGTCAAAATAATGATGTGACAGCTGATGATAGTGCGTTCAGAAATATGATAAATGAAATTAGTGTGTTTTGTTTATTATGCGATATTATTTCTATCTCTCTGTTAACAAAGCAGTCTGACAAAAAGATGGTTTCGCAAACTACCGATCGTTAAATAATACTTAAATAATCTCTTGCCGTAACAGTAAGATAACTTGATTGACGTTTAGCAGGAGATTTAGAGACGCCAGCGGTCAAGCTACCCTAAACTGTCTAATCTCAATCAAACTTGAACCTGCTGATGTGATCAAGTTGAAATTCAAAGAGTTAGAAGTTGGACAGGTTGTAATTGCTTGATGTGCTTGCTACGCTGGCGTATGTAATAGGTATTGTACGCATACACAAGTAGACCATGCCCTGGAACATCGAATACTTTTTATTGTGATGTTAATACTTACGCTGCACGTAGAGGTTGGGAACAATTCTACGAAAAAAACTGGACATATAGTATCTAGATTAAAATAAAATAGAATAATTATGTGTTTGTTTTAGGACGAACAAACAGACATCATTTTAGATAACGTCATTTTTTGAATTCGAAAATTCCGTTTTGTTTATATCGTAGAAATCAATTCAATCTTGTGGAATTATTTATCTTCGCTAGCTTGAATTAAATATTAGACAATAAGGTGAACTAAAGAACAAAGTTATTTGTGCTAAAATCAGTGTATAGGTTCTCATAAAATGGATTACTCCACTATAAGTAACAAGACCAATTGTACAGAAGCTGAAGAGTTAACAAACGGCGAGGTAAGTGAACGGTATTATTTACTCAAGAAACAATACGACAACCTTTCGAGCAGCTACGAAGCGACCAAACAAGAGCTGCACGATACAAGACGAAGTTATCAGACAGCATTGGATGTTCAGAGACACTTGAACGCTGAGTTAGAAAGTTATCAAGCGGATGAAGCTCGTCGAAAGAATGACTTCACATCGCGTATCACAGCGCTTCAAGAAGAAATTTCTGAGCTGCGAGAAGAGCGTACCACAATTACAGAAAAGCATGCGACAGAAATAAAAAAGTTCGAAATACAAATTCGAACTTTGAGAGAGGAACAGTCGCTAAAAGTGCGAGAAAGTCCCGAGCGGGATAATTCGGAATTGGAAGAAGCACGTAAAACTATGAGCGATGCACTGTCCGATGCGGCTGCAGCAAAAGAAGCGCTTGAGGAAGCGAGGATGGAGATTGCTTCCTGGCGCATAAAGGCTGAAGAGATGATTTCAACTGTGGGTGAGATGCGCGCAGCGGCCGACTTGCGTAGAGAGGAACTGAGGGCGGCCAATGAACGCGAGGCTACTGCACTTGCTGAATTAGCAGAAGCCAAAGCTATGCTGCATCAGTGCACAGACACGCAACAGGATCTGCAACCTCATGGTAATAATTTCTCATCCTTTTTGTATAAGTATATAAATTGTAAGGAATGCCATATACTCTGGGTGTTTTTCAGGTAGAGGCTTTTTTAATGCCCACAGAGTTAGTCAGAGGAGCACCACTTCTCTAAAATAATAAAATATGTAATATTATGGAATGTTATGGATTTACAGAAACACATTAAACCTTTTACCAATATTCTTTTGTCATGGTGCCCTAGTGGTTATTGGTTAAAACATCAGCCTCTCAAGTATGAGTGTGCAGGTTCAAATCCAGGTCAGGGAAGTACCAATGTAACTTTTCTGTTAAATGTATGTTCTAAGTATATGATGGACACCAATGACTGATTATAAGGTGAACGAAAACATCTTGAGGAAACCTGCCCCCTAATCGCCGAACATATTTTTGTCAAATGATTGCGACTAGTTGAGATCGTTCGGCCCGCCCATTGGTCCGTTTGGTTCAAATGATCCCAACTAGTCGCAATCATTTGACAAAAATGTGTTCGCCGATTAGGGGGCTGGACTTTAGTCTGAAATCGCCAACCCGCATTGAGCAAGAGTGATGATTATGCTCAATCCTTCTATGTATGAGAGGAGACCTGCGCCCAGCAGTGGGACAATAAAAAGGTTGATGTTGATGACATATTGGTACAGAACCTTTATTTGTTATTAATACTGTCATCAAACATCATCTCCTGTTGTTGCAGTTGTTTGTGTGGAAATGTTGGACCTCTTGTTTTGTATAGCGTCATAGCATTATCCTAAGCGATAGTTGTTTTGCATGGATGTAACTTATGGTTTTCCCCAACTTGTTATTTTTTAAATGCTTATGTTCATTTTGTGTATCATGTTAGCTTCTAAAAAACATAATTTCCTGTCATTTGATGATCTCCCATACTATCAAAAAAAAAAAAAAAAGGTGTTCTTATTGTGTTTTGAGTGATTTAAATCTTGAGAAGAATTGCTTCTTTATTATATTTGCTGTTCTACAAAAATATTTTCCTAACTAAATAATAAAAAATGTAATTTGTATTTTTCAGCTGCTAAAGGTAATTCTATATTTGCTGAAGTTGAAGACAAGAGGCAGGAAATGGCAAAGAATCTCATTCAAATGAAACAAACTAATTCTAGGGTAATTATTTTGATTTTTTTTTCTCTAGTAGAAAGAGCAGGTTAATTTCTGTGAACATTTATGAAGCATATTTAGCAATATCCTTCAAAGATGTTCAGAAAAAAAAAATCGTAGGTTGAATATTCTTATTAATCCTCAAAGTTGTAATAATCCATTAAAGTACTAAGAACTTAAATAAGTTGTATTTATTAAAACAACATTTATTATGTACTAGCTTTCCGCCCGCGGCTTCGCCCGCGTGGAGTTCGGTTATATCGCGCTTTTTAGATTTCCCTCGGGAACATCATTTTTTTCCGGGATAAAAGGTAGCCTATGTTCTTTCTCAGGGTCTAAAGATTGTCTGTGCCAAATTTCATCAAAATCGGTTGAGTGGTTTAAGCGGGAAAGCGTAACAGACAGACAGACAGACAGACAGACAGACAGAGTTACTTTCGCATTTATAATATTAGTATGGATATGGCAAAATAGTTTAGATGAAATTTCTACTACTTAAAAAAAAAAAACATTTTTATTTAAATTAATGCTTTACTAGATTTGTTCTATTGTCTACATTGCAAAATATTGGTACTTAGTACTTTTAAGTATATATAATTAATAGTAATTATGTAATTCCAGTTGCGAAGAGAGTTGGCAAATAAGCAAGCAGAAGTTGATGCCTTACTGCATGAGAAACAAACAGTTTGGGAACAGCAGGCAGGAGCAGCAGCTCACTATGATAGAGAACTTATTGGTAAGTTATTGGCCCTGTTGACAAACTCATCATCATCATCTCAGCGTTAATCTCAGACACATCCAAAGCTTTTCAGCTTTGGAATCTGGGGTCCGCTTTACCAGTCTAACTGCTCATTTTGGCTAAACTTAGATATTTTCCGTGAAGAGTTTCAGTTAGTTGGACTTTTGAGGGCTCCATCAATCCTTAACGACTGCCATTAGATATTCGTGTGGCAACCGCGACCAACAGCTTAACGTGCTTTCCGAGGCACGACCAGACCAGTGCAAATATTCACATTCATGCACACAAATATTTGCACTACGCGGGGATCGAACACGTGCCTGCTTGCGCAGAGGCCGCGTTCGCTACTCCTTCGCATGGAGGCTGTCACCCTGTTAACAAACTAAACTACATATTATATTAAGCTCCATGCATCTTTCTATTTCATTAAAGGAGAAGAAAAATATTAGTTTACTCCTGTCAAATTTACATACTCCGTAGTGGTAATAAATAAATAAATAAAGAAAAAAGCTTCCAAGTGTGAGTTGGATTCGCACATAAAAGAATCCGTAGCAGCAAGTAACCAATTAAAACAGATATCACTCACAAAACATCGCCTTTTTATTATTTGAGTGATTGTAGTGTGACTGAAATTATCTATGGTAACCGTTACAGAAAGCTATGAAGAACGCATTACTCAGCTGGAAGGCGCGTGTGAGAAACAGCGTCGTGAGCTATCGCGTTGGTACGGCAAGCTCTGCGAGCCAACTGCTAATGGCTGGCTACCCGGCGTGCTAGATCACTTAAAGTATGTATAATAATGTCATGCCGACTTGGACTATGGTGAGAGTTTATGCTTGCGATAACTGAAGTTTAAGGGTGTGTATGTAACGTTATTTTTTGTATATGCGAAACCAGAAACACCAGTCCAGTATTTTTAAGTAAAGAGTCTATGTATAAAATTTCAAAAAGATATAATAGAAAACCACAAAGTTATGAGCTTGCTATTCTACTTGGTTGTCCCAACAAAAATATGGTCAAAGCCCCGGCCGGGCGGGCGAGCGCGGTGCGTTGACCTCTTGCGTCCGCTGTGGCGATCTATCGTAACCGCTCGGTAACCACTTTGCAACAATTTCTAAATGTATTTGGAAAAAAATGTATCGATTCAGTTGCTTATTCTGACCAAACTGTATTCAGGTGTCGCATAAACAAAAAATAACCTTGTATGCTTGTGCATAAAAATTATTAATTATTATAGCTGTTAATAATTTATAGTGTTTAAACATTTAATTAATTATATAGATATGTGGCGACACACACACCGAACATTTAATTAATTATATAGGTGGTGGTATGTGGTGTGGTGTGTGTGTGGGGTAAGTATTTGTTAAAACATCTATTTTTGTAGTCAATACAAAAAATATTCTTGTTATTTGGTTCCAAAAAAATATATTTTTTGGAACCAAATAACAAGAATATTTTTTATAGTATTTTGGTTTGTTTTATTATGTAGGCTTTCCTCGCCAAGGCGCAATATACGTGGTCGTTAGCTTCTCGAAAATATACCTACTTAAATTCTTGTTTGCCATGTGTCTGTTCGATCAGTATGTTAGACGGTACCAAGCAACGGCGCGTTGTGTTTCACGCGCGCCTCAAAGAGATGTCAGCACATCGTGACGGGGTCCACGAAGACCGATACCTCCTGGGTCAGGGTTGCGGGTTGGTTAAAAATGAAACGGTGGCCCTGGCGCATAGGCAAGTGAAGAAACACGGGTGGGTTTTAGTCAGTAAAAGTCTGACACGCCCTTTCGCTCCGCCCAGAGCGGGAGAGGTAATTTTTTCCCATCCCAAAAAAAAAGCCCTTACCATGCAGGTTTTCACCACCAGTTTAACAGCTCTAACTCAAAAACATATATTTCGGCTGAAATGATGATGACGTTATGGGAGACTTCATCATCATCCTATGGCAGTCCACTGCTGGATATAGGCCTCTCCTATTGCACCCCAATCAACTTGATTTTTCCCATCTTACGAAGATCGTCGCTTCACCTAGCCTAAGGGCGCCCCATCTTACGTTTACCCGCGGTCTCCACTCAAGAACATTTCTACCCAAGCGGTCATTGGTATTACAGCTAATAAGGGAGACTTAGGAATCTAGTCACACAAAGGGCAATGGAAAGAGCTATGCTCGGACTTTCTCTGCGTGATCGAATCAGAAATGAGAAGATCCGCAGAAGAACCAAAGTCACCGACATAGCTTTTCGAGTCGCTAAAATTAAGTGGCAGTGGGCAGGGCACATTGTTCGTAGAACCGATGGCCGATGGGGCAGTAAGGTTCTGGAGTGGCGGCCACGTACAGGAAGACGCAGCGTAGGGAGGCCCGCAACAAGGTGGACCGATGTCCTGGTGAAAGTCGCGGGAAGCCACAACACAAGACCGGTCATCGTGGAAAGCCTTTGTCCAGCAGTGGACATCTATAGGCTGACGAAGAAGAAGAAGGCATCTAGAATTTAGATCATCTGTAGTTGTGAATCGGGCATTCTGAAATCCAGCCGTATTTAGATGATTGAAAGAAAACTCAAATTACGCATTAATTACTCTTGTGATCGCATTGAAGTATGTACTATGTACTCACACAACACTGACAGAAGTAATGACATGAAGGGAAACTTCATCATCATTCTTCCATCCTATAGGATGAAGGATGAAGCTGAACTAAACTTAATTTTTTTTATTTTTTATTATAAACTAGTTCTTGACTGCAATCCCGCCTGATGTTAAGCAGTGATGCAATCGTTGATGGTAAAGCGCACTAGTTTATTAAGCCTATTCACTTAAAAAACTAAGGAATAGGAAGGATGACGGCAGTTGAGCGAGGTGATGCAATGTTAAACCCAAGACCAACACGACCAAACAATGCTGCGCTAGAGGGAGATTGATCTGGAGACTCTCCACGACCATACTCCCGACACAACAACATTTGGCGCATCGTACCCGCCACACATAGCAACAGAACTGCTCAGACCCGTCCTCCGTACGGCTTCACCAGACATCATACCGGAACACGACGAATCGCTTGGCGGCAAGACTTTGTCTGGTGGGTGGTAACTTCTGCCGGCAGCCGATGTTATGGCCTACCACCGAGAAAACGAGAAGAGATACTAAATGTAAACAAACCAAACCCAAAGTGATTAAAAAATGCAGGGGCGCGTAACCACATGGCAGTATTGAAAATGGGCTTTGTTCAGTTTTTTACTAAGCTCAGTTTAATTTTAAAATAGAATATTCGATGACGTGCGTACTCTACCTCGCTCATTTAAACTTGGTTTATCCGAATTCCATGTCGAATTCTGTAGGATAACCAAGTGTGTGCCATTATGACAGGTATTTGTCGTTCAAAAACATTCCTTTGTTGGTTTATTTCAAAAAACAATTTCTTTTTGTGTTATTTATACATTTGTTTTGAGGATAAAACTCGAGTTTTATGTTTTCGTTGAATAGTAAATATTCCATTGTTGTGTCAAGTAGGTATTTGCTTTTTGCGTACTTGAGTACGCAAAAAGCAAGGATGGGTTGAATGGGACCCTACTATTACTAAGACTCCACGTTCTGTCTGTCCGTCTTTCTCTCGGTCTTGAAAATTATTTTATCATCATCATCATCATCATCAACCTTTTTATCGTCCCACTGCTGGGCACAGGTCTCCTCTCATACAGAGAAAGATTGAGCATAATCACCACGCTTGCTCAATGCGAGTTGGCGATTTCAGACTTACTAGTCCAGGTTTCCTCAAGATGTTTTCCTTCACCTTCAGTCATTGGTGTCCAAGACATGCTTAGAAAGTACATATAACTTTAGAAAAGTTACATTGGTACTTGCCTGACCTGGAATCGAACCCGCGCACTCATACTTGAGAGGCTGGTGTTTTAACCACTAGGCCACCACGACATGAAAATTATTTGTCCACTTATTATTATTTTTATTTTTTGTGTAACACATCGCGAACTCAGGATACCTACCACAAGCCCAATAGTCAATTCAAACAAAATATTCTTAAAGTACCTACTACCAAGGTACAGTCATGATAAGAGAAAAGTAATCCGGGTTGTCGCATAAAGTTTAGGAAGAAATTGATGAGAGTTTTCTAATAAAATTGAAGTTAATTTGAGAAATTTGAGAATAAAACAAACTGTTCATTAATCGATTTAAATTTGATTCTTAAACATCCATTGGTTTCTTACTAAACTTTCTTACTAACTAAACTTAAAATTATACCTGACGATAGGTTACTTATCTCCCTTCGAAGCATGCAGGCGAGGTGTTATATTATGTTAAATATTTTCCAGGTCCGAATGCGAACAACTAAGAGCTGAGGTACTATCGCGAGGCGCCGCACAACTCGCCAGCGCGGCACAAGTGAGAGAACTCCGAAGAAAGCTCGCCCTACTGTCAGCGAGCGCCACCAAACTGAACAGCTCCCCCGCAAACAAACCTGACACTAACAGCGAACACAATAAGACTGATATTGGCATGCCTAAAGTTGCGGTACAAGTTAAAAGTAAATCAACTCCTGATGATGTTAAGAAGAAAGTTTCCTTTAATTGAGTTACGAGGTTTTAAGTAATAAGGCTGTGGGTGAAATCAGAGGTTGGGGATAAAAATAATACACTATGCCTACTATGAGTTTTCATTACGAAACTCGATCGTCGATATCGAACGCGTTTGGCACTTTCATTGGTTGAGAGTTACAACCTCCAATCGATGAATCAAACGCGCTCGATATCGACGATCGAGTTTCGTAATGAAAACTCACACTAGTCCTACAGTTCGTTGGCAGTAACACTTGAACTGAGAAAATGGTCTAAAGGTCATAGTACATTTGAAACAATTCTGCTCCAACTCCGCTCCCACCCAATACCGCCCTAAAATAAGGCGAATGCGGATTGCGGTCAAGCGCTGGTTTATAATATGTAAAAAAAAAAAAAAAGACACCCAGCAGTCCACGCTGAGACTGCTAGCAAATGCCCAGCTGTCCACCGCTCTAACTTTTCGCGATCGGTTTCTATTGAAGCAACTCGTCATTTTTATAATGTCACGATTCACAATGCGTGAACTAGCAATTATTGCTATTGCACTTGAGGATGAAGAGAGAAGCGCAAATAAAGGCGCGGGCGCCGGTGCTCCGACTGCTAGCAGTCTGTTCGCGGACGCCGCGACAACCGCTCCGGTACAACAAGCGGCCAGCGAGGCGTCAACTACCGACCAGTCTGACAGCGGTAAGATAGCTGACAGCGAGCTAATTTATGGAGCTAATTTATGATGCTAATTTAAACTATATCTAAAGTGCAATATTTAAAGCCCATATTTGAACTATATTCTTTTTGCCGGGTGGCAGCAAAGTCGTTTAAGCGTGCTATGACAGAAAAATAGGCTATACTAATAAAGACGCTGTAGTCTCCCAATTATGTTGGCGTCAGCTTTTAGTCTGACCGGATGCAGCTGAGTACTAATATTTTACATGGAGCAACTGCCTTACCACCACAACCCAGTTATTGCGGAATACGATACTCCTTTGTAACACTGTTTGTCAAACTTTCGGGCATCTGAAGACCCGTAGAGACTGTCAAAGATCTTGGAACGCCGTAACATGCTGAGGGGACATGATATGTAATGATGGTTACCCAACCTGACCGATCGAATCAAGCGACTGTTATGATGGCAATCAAAACTGATAATTATAACGGACGATACGTGCAGCGCAGTAATTGATTGCGACTTCGTTAAACATGAAATCAGTTGTTATGTTGGAGTCATAAACACAGCCTCTATATTAAATAAATAAGTTAAATAAATATATGAACAGCATTTTATTTTTTATTAAACACTGCATAATATTTACATCCAATAACAAGTGACAATAAATTTAATACAAACATTTACTGCGATTGGTCGCAGATTTAAAAGAAATGGAATGATAACGCCCCTGCAACTATATTAATTTTGTTTTGCTTAAACAAGAGGTTCATAGGAGCAGAGATGGATTTAATTCTCCAAAAAAGGGGGCCATTGTGGCCCCGATTCATTCGATAATTATTATTATTTATTTTAATTTAGTCCTGTCAAATTAGTCTGCGTCTGACGTAAATTGACGTATTTTTAGTCGCCATGTTTTAAATCGTGTCTAATTGTCTATGGAATATCTTAATTTGACAGGATTAAACTAATGTAATATTTTTTCTTGTGACTTTTGATATTACTCAACCTTAGTTGATTTCAGAATGGTAGTAGGCATTCCTGAAAAAGTTATAAAAATGTTTGATGTTTTAGCCTAAACTGAACTTTATTCTGTAGTAATTAAAGTTGTTTTTCCATAAACACGCATTTCTCCTTTTTGGTAAATAATTTTGATGAGTGAAATGCGTGGTTGTTGACTTGGCGGTGTCTTTTGCCAATGACTAACGTGCACTGATCTCGCGTGGTGTGGTTATGTTTTTATGGCCCAACCTTATCTCACAGACACCTGGGTAAAACAGTCGGAACATCTAAGCTTATTGGACATGCTTTAAAATATGTGTTGAAAGGTAAGTATAGAAAACTTATTATTGGCGTTATTCAGTTTTTAATATTAGTGCAATTCTCAATACTTATACTTCCATAAATAGGCTATTTGACAGTATTCAATTATTTGTGATTTTTTGCTTTATTTGCATAAAATGAGGGTTCTTTATATCATTTACAAGAGTTTTAATAAAAAATAATAACAATTATTATATCCAAAACACAAAAATATGTTTGGCTTTTTGTTTCTCGCGCCACACTTTGTGAAACGATCCGGATTGGTTAATGTCGCGATGACGTCATACGCGCATCATCGCTTGTTTTCGGCAAACTTATAAACTGTTTTTCGGGGGTTTTTTATCGATTTATTTGTACAACCCAGTACAGCACACCACTTGTAAACCATTTTATTAGTTATCAACAGCAAATAATAATTATGAACAAACACCACTGAGAACCGAAAACCGCTTGTGACGTCACTTACCAGGCGCAACGCCATATTGCTGATTATATCGTTTTCGCGGCTTATTTGAATTTTGAATTTTTATTTGCATATTTCTTACGAAATACGTATTTAAAATTAAAAAAAATACTTTGGGTGAACTTCTTAACCGCAACCAAGTAATTCAAGATAAAAATTATAAATCTGTCAAATAGCCTATTACCACAAAATTTTTATAGATGCAAGTTTGATGTTTTCGTAATATGCGGTTAGACATCGTTTTTCGTAATTTTTAGGCAGCCAATTTTTTTCATGACGGCCGTTACACGACTGTACCGCTTTTTTGGAAACTAGTTCTAGTATAAGGCTGAGCATCGACATCAAGCTAATTATTTTGACAATAGAATTATTATCATAGATGGTATAATTAGGACTAGATAATATTTACAGCCAGAATAGTGTTCTCTCCTTATCAAGCCTTCCTGTGACGTCATGATTATCATAAATGTAGAACTGTAGGTAGTAGAATAATAAAACTTCTAGAAACGCAACCCTATTACAGTTTCCGCTATTTTAGCCCTATTTATTCACACGCACTAGCACTTGGACGAGCACACAGTTTTTGGATGCGCCCAACATTTTTTACGTCGCACTTGGCCAGTTTTGAAACCTTGAGATGCATTTGTTGACAGCATTATTTTAGTAGTAGAGTAATATGTGTGGTCAGTTAGGCGAGAGGTCCCTGAGCGCGTGTTCCCGGGCGAGCGCGACGTGGCGCGTGCGTCGTGCTCGGTCGCGCGCGTCCCGCACGGTGCGCGCGCGCAGCCGGCACGTGGCCGCCTCCTGCACGCACCGGCTGAAATCGCCTGCCGACAAAACAACTACCTTTATGTATCTCACATCCAACATTGTTGCTCTTGTGTGTAGGGCGAGCCTATTACCTTGAACTGGACACGAATCGACCCTACCTCTCTCTCTCGACCCCACGAATGTGACCCGTGTGGTACCAGGCTTAGAATAGTACCATTCCATATCCTCCCGTGGGTGTCGTAAGAGACGACTAAGGGAACTCACCAGGGAAGCGGGCAGCAACGCTTCTCCTGTGGAATATCAAATTCCTGCGATCCCCAACCAGCTTGCCAAGCGTGGGGATTATGGCAAACACCCCAATGTAATGAAAACCTTGGTGGAGGCCTTTGTCCAGCAGTGAACCTGTATAGGGGTGCTGTATCTGGGTTGCGACAGCTTTACTTTCAACCGGTCACCTGCCGATTGCGCGACATGCAGAGCAATGCGCGATGGTAGGCTTCGGCAAGGTGGACCGGCTAGGGATCCATTTCATAAAACCGGTACTACAAACACCAGGCGATAACCCAGCGATTTGTAAATTTTTCAATTTCTGTTCATTATTACTCTAACTACGCCCTGCGATTTCGTAAAATAAATTCCGTGGGAATATTAGGATAAAAATCAATGATGTCACAATTTTTTTTTGACAAATATGTTGCGGGAACTTGCTAAATGCTGGCATAGGCGTAGCTATCTTGTGGCAATGCATGGGAGGTGAGACCATGACCAGGAATAATGAGGAAAAGATAAGGATGCCAAATTAAACCTACCCACAGTATCCCAACACTTGACAATGTCGGCGCCCCCCATGGCGCCGTCGTAACAGTCAATAACTTTCTGCTTGCAGTCAGCACATATCGGGTCCATGCTCACCATGTTCGACATACGCATATCGATACGAGCTGCTATCGCGCTCAGGTCGTTTACTGTTATTCTGAAACAATGGAAATGTACCGTAAGTACTTATATCCTCTTACATGTCTGCGATGGAAAGTACCAATGAGGTAATAGTGAGGACCTAGCGAGTCTATACTTATCGATCGCATTTAACTAGTACTGGTTTCAAAATCAAAAGTCAATCAACATCAAAATTACACAAAACCGTCCCCCAAAACGCCCGCCATAAAGTCGTGGTGGCCCTAGTGGTTATATCACCAGCCTCTCAAGTATGAGTGTGCGGGTTCGATTCCAGCCCCCTAATCGGCGAACACAGTTTTGTCGAATGATGGCGACTAGTTGGGATCGTTTGGATCGAACGGACCAATGGGCGGTCCGAACGATCCCAACTGATGGCAACTAGTCAATCATCATAAAAAATCAATATAACAGGTCAGGCAAATATCAATATAACTTTTATATGTACTTTCTAAATAAGTATATCTTGGACACCAATGACTGATTTAAAGGTGAAGGAAAACATCTTAAGGATACCTGGACTAGGAAGTCTAAAATCGCCAACCCGCATTGAGCAAGCATGCTGATCATGCTCAATCCTTCTCCGTCTGAGAGGAGACCTGTGTCCAGCAGTGGGACGATAAAAAGGTTGATAATGATGATGATGACGAAGTGACTTTCTTATTAATCGACTTAAAAAAAGGAGGTTCTCAATTCGAATGTATCTTTTTCAATCTTTTTGATTCTCATTTTTTTTGTTCAATGCAAAGATTATGACGAAGTATATTACCTATTGCTTATTGCCTACTTAGCTATATTTGTTACATTTATGGAGTACACCTACCACCTACCTAATTGTATGATGCCTTTTATTGCAGCTCCTGGCATATTTCATTAAAAGTCCATGATTTTCTGATGGTGTCTTTAGGTGTGAGGCGGCGGGCGGCGCGACTAAGGTAACTGCTGCCGTCAGCTGCCAGCGACAGACGACGACAGCGAGCAAAGCTGTTGATATATTTTTTTTAGTATCGTCATCAGCTCCTTCAATAAATGTTGAACATAAACCCGAGTATGTGGAACAAGAAAAATGTTAAACTGACACTTTGAAAAAACGACGCTGAAAAAGTATAAAACAAGATTTTCAGAATACTGAACTGAACAAAGTTGCCAATGTAGTTGCAAGTAAATGGACACAGTAGTAATGTCATACAATACTATTCTGAAGTATGCAATATTCACTATGTAGAGATAAATTTTCATGTTTGGAAAGGCGTAGTCACACGTTGTCAAGGTGCTACGGTAGGTATATGTAACGTGTGACTACGCCTTTCCAAACTTTCTACATAGTGAATATTGCATACTTCAAAATTGTATCTCTACATACTTGCAACTACATTAGCAACTTTGTTCAGTTCAGTATTCTGAAAATCTTGTTTTATACTTTTTCAGCGTCGTTTTTTGTCGTAGTTGGGTTTTAGTTTTTTTACTTTTTATTATTTGTACTATTTTGGTGTTAAAGTGTATTTGTGGCGCATAATATTAACAAAAGTTAAACTGATGAACTAAAAACTAGGTACTTGACATATTACATCTACACGCACATATAACAACATAAGCCCGAAGGCATATAGTGCAGAGGACATTTTTATGGGAGTTTTAGCCAGTTATCAAACTGTTTCCGCCTTCACCGCGTGGAGTTACTCCCAGCTTATGTCGTTTTCATTAGTGCATTACATATTCTATTAATGTTCACACTGCTCTACATTGCATAAAGCGATTCACAGTTCCCGTGATCCCCGCTTTACTCTTATCGCTCATATTTAACGTCATTAAAGCATTCTTAAATTATGTACAAGCATAAAGTACTCGTGAAGCTCTTTCACGTGTACCAAACATGGTGTATTTGTTTTAATTTTATATTAACATAGAACTTTTTGTCCGCTAGAGGGCGCAATACTAAATTTGGTGACAAGCTTTATAGCTCATAACTAACAGAATATCAAGGCCCTTCTAATGGTACTACAGTGGTCTTATTCTGATAAGTAGTAAAGAAGCTATGAACGAAAAGATGTGAATTATATGCAACCAGCCCATGAATACAGGTAAAGTCACAAGCAAATGCTAGCAATATATCCTACTAATATTATAAAGGCGAAAGTTTGTAAGTATGGATGTATGGATGTTTGTTACTCTTTCACGTAAAAACTACTGAATGGATTTGGTTGAAATTTGGCACAGGGGTAGATAATGGTCTGGAATAACACATAGGCTACTTTTTATCCCGGAAAAATATGCAGTTCCCGTGGGATACTAAAAATATTAGTCCACGCGGGCGGAGCCGCGGGCGAAAGCTAGTATATATATATATTCAAAATGTACAAGTAAAGCGCTTTCAAATGATACCAAACACGGCATATTTAATTTTATTTTTTTACTCTGTATGTTTTGTCCGCTAGAGGGCGCCACAGTAGATTTTGTGAAACCCCATATAGCCTATAACCAGCGGACAATTAAGAAGCTTCTAATGATATGTCAATTGTCGAATTCTGATAAGTAGTTTAGAAGTTATGAGGGAACAGATGAACATACATATATACATACATAGCCTGTCAAAATCATAACCCTCCTTTTGCTTTGCCGTAGTCGGGTAAAAACTATCTTATTCATGGACTACTTATACAAAAATATTTATGTGCGCTTGCCGCCTATGTGAACAGCTGACTCTTGTCGGCATGCAGTTACCAAAAGTTAATAATTAAGGCGGGTCTGAGCAATTGTGTTGCCATGTGTGCCGGGTACGATGCACCAAAAGTTGTTGTGTCGAAAGTTTGTTCGTGGAGGGTCTCCAGATCAATCTCCCTCTGGCGCAGCATTTGGTCTTGTAGTTGGGTTTAACATTGCATCACCTCGTTCAACTGCCGTCTTCCTTCCTATTCACTAAGTGAATAGGCTTAATAAACTAGCGCGTTTTATCATCAATGATTGCATCACTGCTTACCACCAGGCGGGATTGCAGTCAAGCACTAGTTTATAATTATTGAAAAAAAAACATCATTTCTAGAACCTTCTAGATAAGACGGTACAGATTCTTAGAAGAATCATGGCAACCGACAATCAGACAAATTATAAAGACCTGCCAAATGTGAGTGTATGGGCAGCCGGCAGGGCACATTGCTCGAAAAACGCATAGGTACCTAGCTGCTGCGGCTGAATCAAATTCAATGGTTTGGTAATCGTTATCATTGTTTACACCTCCACTACCTAACTTGAATTTTTTAAATATGCGGTTAACCAGGGCACTTTTGCCACATGCCTAAAATAGGAGCTAATGCCGTCATCTTGTTTCTTCAATACAGATTCTCTAACTTCGTATGGCGACTTTCCTCCCTTACGTTGTTAACACCACTACGATCCGGACGAAGCGTTTCGCTTCCTCTTTTATACCGCGTACATCGAGGGACTGGAACAATTTGCCAGCGGCGGTGTTTCCGTCACACTACAATTTGAGTATCTTCAAGGCTAGAGTGAATAGGCTCTTAATAAACTAGCGCGCTTTACCATCAACGATCGTATCACTGCTTCCATCAGGCGGGATTGCGGTCAAGCGCTTGTTTATAATTTATAAAAAAAAACATGTTTACAAATAAATACTTAAATAATCTCCTGACAAATTCAATCAAGCGCCAATAGATCCTTCGAGCAGTTTACTTACGTACCCAGTTATCTCAGAATGGGTCTCATCCATGCACTTGAGCTTCTCTATGTAAATCTTGTCTTTGTAATCACCACGTGCAGTGGGTAGTGATGTCTGCGATGTCGCTGCCGCCGCCCCTCCGGCCAGCGTTGCATCTTCCACCAACCTCTCCACCTTTTGATTAAAAAATAAGTTATCTAATTTATTTTGGCATACTTACCTATTTTATTGATATATCTGCGCAGTGTAATGGAAACCCCGTGTTTTTTTTAGTCAGTATCGGCCATTTGACAGATATTTTTATCTTTGTCTGCAAAATAACACGACAGCACATGAAAGACGAGTAAATCTAAGATAAGAGAAAGTCATCGAATGTAATTTGAAATTGTATATTGGCATTTTTATAAACGCCAAAACAAATAGCACAATACAAATACAAACCATTTTGTTCGAGATGCTGATGTGATTATCATCAGGTTCTTCGTTAATGAAAGACGACTCCGTGGAGGTTATTTGAGGTCGCTGGAAGGCTGTTGCTCGAACTGACTGACCGGCACCCATGTTGGTGAGAATAGGTACCTGGTGGATAGAGACGGAAAATGGAAACGATTATACATATAGATATTTTTATTTTAAATTGTAAGACAAACAAGAGAAATGCGCTTAAATATCTGGTAAAAATAGTCATTTCCATAACACTGGGTGTGATTGCCACAGGTATTGTCAATAGGATAGCCCCCAGCTTCATATTGATTGTCAGGCCAACAATGTATTTATTTATATCTATATACTTGCTTTTACACCGAAAACATACATTGTTTAACAATAGGCCTTATCGCTAATGCAATCTTTTCTAGGTAACCAATGAATGGACAGAGATTCTCCTGAACCATAAATGGGACTGTCGTTGGTTCAAATATTATAAATACAATACACTAAAATATATACACTGATACATACATATCCAAAATCATACATACACAAATAAATTCATACATACATGCTGAACAAATCGGTAAGCAAAGTAATTAGGCAAATATTGTTTATTGAACAAGATCATAACGACAAGTAGTGTTCCTACACAAGTCACTTAAATTCCCGCAACGACTTCTTCTTTTTACTTTTTCAGCCTATAGAGGTTCACTGCTGGACAAAGGCCTCCCCCAAGGCTTTCCATGATGACCGATCTTGTGCTGCCCGCATCCATCGGCTTCCCGCGACCTTCACCAGATCATCGGTCCACCTTGTTGGGGGCCTCCCTACGCTGTGTCTTACGGTACGTGGTCGCCACACCATAACCTTACTATACCACTGGCAATCGGTTCTACGAGCAATGTGCGCCGCCCACTGCCACTTAACCTCCTTAATTGAGGCATTCCACGAAGCACAGCCAAACGAAGCACAGCCAGAGGAAGCGCATCTAACATATTCCACTAAGCACACCCGTAGCTGGGCTTCAAATAATAATATTAAAATAATTAATTTTCTATTCCACGAAGCACGCCTATGAAGTATCACTCGCATAGTGTGGGGACAATGAAATAAAAATATCGATAGAAGAAAATATTTATTATTTAAAAGACGAACTTAAATTTCTAACATCTTTCAGTTTCATTATAATAATGTGAGTGTGTGTGTGTGTGTGTGTGTGTGTGTGTGTGTGTGTGTGTGTGTGTGTGTGTGTGTGTGTGTGTGTGTGTGTGTGTGTGTGTGTGTGTGTGTGTGTGTGTGTGTGTGTGTGTGTGTGTGTGCGTGTGTGTGTGTGTGGTCATATTGACATTCTTACTATTTAAAATCACAGATTGTTTCCTAATTTCAATAAAAACTTGGAAAAATATCAAAAACATTTTAAATATTGTTTTACATAGAGATCTATGTTGAAAATTTCTTATAACTACCTATTAATCCATACTAATATTATAAATGCGAAAGTAACTATGTCTGTCTGTCTGTTACGCTTTCCCGCTTAAACCTCTCAACCGATTTTGATGAAATTTGGCACAGATAATCTTTGGACCCCGAGAAAGAACATAGGCTACCTTTTATCCCGGAAAAATTTGATGTTCCCGAGGGAAACCTAAAAGCGCGATATAACCGAACTCCACGCGGGCGAAGCCGCGGGCGGAAAGCTAGTGAATAATAAAAATACTCTACTTTAACATTAAAAATCACAGTTTGTTTTACCCCCCACACACACACACATTATTATAATGAAACTGAAAGATGTTAGAAATTTAAGTTTGTGTTCGTGTGCTTAGTGGAATACGTTAGATGCGCTTCCTCTGGCTGTGCTTCGTTTGGCTGTGCTTCGTGGAATGCCTCACTTAATTTTAGCGACTCGAAGAGCTATGTCGGCGACTTTGGTTCATCTGCGGCTCTCCTCATTTCTGATTCGATCGCGCAGAGAAACTCCGGCACGCGGTTTATTTCAATTGGGAATGCATTCCACAAACGAGGGACCTGAACAGTAAAAGATTTATGTGTCTGGAGTCAACAGTCCACTATTGTGAACGGCACCCGCAGGACCAAGCTCGGGTAGATGTACGCGTAGCACATAGAGACGGGGTCCGCGAGGGCCGATACATGTCACTGTTGTGGATTGTTCGAAAGGAAATAAGGAACACGAGTGAGTTTTTGTCATTAAAAAAAGAGTGGGAAAAGTGATTTGATGATTTTAAAAAGGCTAGTATAGCAAGACCTATATCAACGTATACAGCAGGCAGGAACTACAAAACTCCCGAGTGGTCCTTAAGCAATAACCTTATGTAATGGATAAGTTAGTAGACAGTGTCCCTAGTTCCCTACCTAAAACAAGATTTGATATTGGAAAAAGTAGGTCACTACCTACTTTTTCACTACACTTTAGTCACTACTAGAGACGTGCTATGAAACATTATTGTTACTGTCATAATATGCCCAATATTTTAAATGAATCATACTTTATTCTTGTGTTACAGGCAATTTAAAACACACAAGAAAAAAAAAAAATATGCGAAAACGAAATAATTACCACAGTCTTAGCTCACAAGACAACTTGACTTATTAACATTTTACAGGATAATATTGATAAAGTCACTCTTTTGTTTTAAATAAACGTGCTATCACGATATCGCTGATATGGTTGTCAACTTATTATTCATGTACGTATATGACACTAAGATTTATAATAATGGCAAGACCAGCAGCTTCTATAGTATGCATCGAACAGTTCCGGGTTCATTAGTGTATGGGTCGGACAATAAAAAGGAGATTCGACGTATTTAAGAAAAAAAAAACTGACCGGTCAAACGAGTAAGGTATGAACAAAACGTATCGGTGTTTTGTGTCAGCTGGTCTATTCTGTAACCACATCACCGTGAAGTGAAGTGAAGTGATCGTGGCGTGAGTTGTCGTTCCAACTAATGATCACTATTGACAGCCACACAACAAGGTCACCCAAATTTTATGGCGAGATTTTTATGTTTACATTAGTTACATCAATATCTAATTACCTAGCTAGACATCCCCCGGGCGTTGCGGTAGCGAACGCGGCCGCTGCGCAAGGAGGCGCGGATTTGATCCCCGCGCAGTGCAAATATTTGTGTGCACATGAATATGAATATTTGCACTGGTCTGGTCGTGCCTTGGAAAACACGTTAAGCCGTTGGTCCCGGTTGCCATACAAACATCAAAAGGCAGTCGTTACGGGTTGTTGGTGCCCTCAATAGTCCAACAATTGGTCTATCTGCAATGTTTCGATATCGCGTTGTTGAGGTCAAACGGCAGTCGCTTTACGGAAAATATCGAAGTTTAGCAAAAACCAGCAGTTAGACTGGTAAAGCGGGCCTTACGACTCCAAAAGCTGAAAAAGCTTCTGGTGCGATTGGGATTAACGTTGAGATGATTATGAATAATTACCTAGCTACCTAGAAAAAAAAAAAAAACAGAAAATCTAACCTCGGTAACAATCAACTTCAATTTTATCTCAAAAATGTAAGCAAGTTGTATTTTTGACGACTAGGTACAAAAAATAAAAGAATCGCCCTCCGATTAAATTAGGTATTTTCAGATCGGTGGGTTTCCCCAAAGTTGCTAAGGTGGATGCAGCGCCACAATGAATTTTAATATATGTTAATCTGTGTCCTATTAATATAAAACTGTCTGAAGTAAAAAGTTGTTCTTATTTAAAAAAAAGTATTAATATGTTCGTATAGGCCTTCCTCCACGTGGTCGGTGGTGGAGATTTGGTGCACCAATAGGGTTTTTTCAAATAGGGTGACGTGACGGCCTACCTAAAGGATTTTTTTTTCGAGAAATGCCTACAATGTAGGCCTATACACATCTGCACACGATAATGCCACCAGGATTACCCAGCCAATGCGCCTCTTCTACTTTATATTGGATTAAGAAAAGGACAGAAGACAAAATATTAGTTTAGTTCTGTCATCCTTACCTACTAATATTATAAATCGCACTTACTAAACCGATTGCTATGAAATTTTGCAGACGTAAAGTTAGAAGTGCGGATTAAATAATAGGGTAATTTTTATCCTGGAAAAATTTGATATTCCCGAGGGAAATTTCAACTTTATTGCCAAAGTGTTAAGGTTCATTGGGAATATTTGAATTTCCGGTAGCTCAACCTGCTGTCGTTCGTACTTTTAATAATGTACTTTTTGCGAGGGTTCTCTGCCTTTTCCCAGCTATGCTGGGGTCGGATTCTAGTCGAACCGAATACAGCTGTTTACTAGTATGTATTTAAATAATCAAAGATCTATAAATGACGGACAGCCGAATGCCTTCAGGGCCATGGAAGGGTTTCAATAAGGTGGTACCTAATGGATGGCCCCATCTACGGAGCCACCTCGGCAAGCATAGCATAACCTACAATCGATCTGTGCAACTATGAAACTGAACTGGCCGGGTATAAATTATCTACCATAAACTATATTTTTACAAAAAAAAAAAAAAATCTTTGTTTTTAGTTCCTATTCGATTTATAAACACGAACAACCGAGTCGGAAGTTATAATTACACATCCACATGCTTTTCGATTTCATCAACGAACGATAATCATTATTCATCGCTAAAAGCTACAATCATTGAGTCAATGATATAATTATAGGGACCATAGATTCCAGACTACAATGATGGCCCGGGGATGTATTTCCAAAGAGGTTGGATATGGGCCCGGATTTCCCTAGAAATAATTTTAACTGTACCTGGGAAATTTGATGAAATATAAATTATTTTGTAATTTTTAGGGTTCCACATTCAAAGGGTAAAAACAGGACAGGCTCATCCTCCATGGAAAAGGGAGGATCCTACGACCAGACAAGTGTTATGTCTGGCGGACGATTACCCAATAGTTGCACGGTAAACTCTGCTTGCGAGATGTAGAATTCATGTGACGTCAGTATGACGCGTTGTTCATTTGTGGCGTTTGTAGGTACTGGAACATCATTCCCCTCCGAAGACTCGAGGTCGATAGTGTTCTGAGTCTTGTATCTTGCGATGCTCGTGATCAGGATGCTCTTTGAAGCAGTGGGTGCTGGCTGTGCCTGTGGCTGTGCTGTGCCTGTGGCTGTGCCTGTGGCTGTGCCTGTGGCTGTGCTGAGCTATGCCTGTGCCTGTGCCCGTGCCTGTGCCTTTGCCCGTAGCTCAGCCTCTGCCTGGGATGCCAGATGATGACGTCATTCTGAAGTTGTTGCACGAAGGCTGCACTGACGTTCATGTTCGGGATCACCAGTGTGGATGTATGATGAACATGGTGAAAAGTTCACTCATCCTCCATAGAAAAGGGAGGGTCATCCGACCAAATTGCCCGCCAGACAACACCCATTCTGGTACTGACACAAATCATTACCTTTATCGCCGCAATTATTGTTGCTGTAAACAATTGACACCCACACACCACATTCACTTTTCACTGCAATTCATACTTGACGAAAAAATGTAGGTATTTTTGTGTAGCAGCTGTCCACGCGGACGCATCGCTCATCAAGTAGGAGAGAGACATGTCGTAAGCTACCGAACGCATGAGTCATGTTTTTTCGCGTGTGCAGCCGGCTCCATCGATTTATAAGACGTTTTCACGTCAAAAGTATCCTTTATGTGACAAACTTGCCCCCTAATCGGCGAACACATTTTTGTCAAATGATTGCGACTAGTTGGGATCGTTTGGCCCGAACGGACCAATGGGCGGGCCGAACGATGCCAACTGATACCAACTAGTCACAATCATTTGACAAAAATGTGTTCGCCGATTAGGGGGCAGGTTATAAAGAACCATAGCACTCTAATTGCGTTACATACTGTTACTATCAGTTGCAATCATTTCGAAGCTTATTACTAATCCATTTCTCCATGTATTCGAAAATGTATCTGCCCAACAACGTAAATAACGTAATGAATGTTGTTGAAATGTCAAAATGAAACCTATTGCTACTGATAGAGTGTCACGCAATTACCATGCAGTTTACCAAAAGTTTTTCTCGGTGGTAGGCCACAACATCAGCCGCCGGCGTAAGTTACCACCCAACAGACAAAGTCATGCCGTCAAGCGATTCATCGTGTTCCGGCATGATGTCTGGTGAAGCCGTACGGAGGACGGGTCTGAGCAGTTGTGTTGCGATGTACGTGCCGGGTACGATGCGTGAAATGTTGTTGTGTCGGGAGTTTGGTTGTGGAGGGCCTCCAGATCAATCTCCCTCTGGCGCAGCATCGTTGGTCGTGTTGTTGGGTTTAACATTGCATCACCACGCTCAACTGCCGTCTTCCTTCCTATTTACTCAGTTCTTTTGAGTGAGTAGGCTTAATAAAGTAGCGCGCTTTACCATCAACGATTACATCACTGCTTACCATCAGGCGGGATTGCAGTCAAGCGCTAGTTTGTAATTTATATAAAAAAAAAACCATATTTCATTCCTTGTTTAATACTTTTTGCGTGAAAGAGCATCAAACATAGAGCCATACATACAAACTTTTACGTTTATAATATTAAGATGTTACGGAACGCTTCAAGGGCGGGTGCACCTCACAGGTCGGTTTTTATTGAGATGGTTGGCGTAGGTGCTTGAGCGATCGGTGCCACCACTGCGTCCAATGCGGGGAGGACACGGCGCAGCACACGCTCTCCGTGTGTGTAGCTTGGGAGGAGCAGCGCCGTGTCCTCAAAAACGAAATAGGAGGCGACCTGACGCTGCCGGCAGTAGTGCGGAGGATGGTCGGTAGCGCAGAGTCGTGGCATACGGTGGTGTCCTTCTGCGAGGACCTGATGTCGCGGAAGGAAGCTGCGGAACGGGAGAGGGAGATCTTAACTCCCTTCCCGGGCCGCAGAACGCACCGGGCGCCGAGGAAGGGCGGATAACGTCCTCTCCAGCCCCCATGAATGGGGCCAGGCGCGAGGGACATGGGGAAGTCCCCGTCCCCTTATTCATTGGACCCAGAGGCGGAGGCGCGGGCGTGTGTCGGCGTGCTCCTCAGAGGCGCTGCACGGGGTAGTTTAACACCTCACTACCCCGTGCAGGAGGCGAGGCCCGGACAGACCGGGCCGGCACGACAGTGTGGGGCCGCGGCAGAATCAATGACTCCCGGGGCTCCATGCGCACGTGACCGGAGAGACACCGGGGTGGTTTTTAGTCAGTAGGAGTCTGACAGACCCCGTCGCCCACCCCAGGGCGGCGGACATCCATTGAGGATCTTCCACCCCAGAACAAAAAAAAAAGAAAGGTGCTTGAGTGATAGACTGCTGCGTTGCGTGTAGCGGGTTCGAGTCTCGCACGTAACAAATATTTGTATGGTGTACAGGTAGTTGTTCCGGGTCTGGTTGTTTGTGTATACGAGTTTAAGTGTTTGTAAACGCGTCCACGATACAGGAGTAATTCCTAGTGTGGGGCAACGTTCAATTGCCCCGTAGGTTACCTGTAATATAAAGTATCCTAGCTATTAATTCAGCTTGACCTTTGATATTGACACAGAATGATTTGTGAAAAAATTACTACGAAATTCGTATTAAATTCATAATACTAAAGTTTTTATATACCATAATAGTATCGTAAATTTGGTGAAGTAGGCACCTACTTACGATTTCTGTCAAATGTGTCCATTGTCTGGACAGGTTCTTTTAATCTGTGTTGTTCTTGTCTTGAACAACCATCTGAGACATACAGACTGTTAATTGTTGTTGATATACAGGGTGTTAATATAAAATTAGGTCCAGACTTTAAATAAACTTTGCCTCAGAGTTTGTTTCGGCATTTCGTCTTAAACTAGCCAGGATAGTACATAAATGGCGATTTCATTTAGTTCTTAAAATATGATTGGCGTGTGTGATTGGTGTGTGTTGGCTCGGTGGTAGGTCATAACACCGGCGTTTTTCTGGCGGTCTCCACTGTTGATTCTGGCTTTCAGGAGTTGCAGTGGGTGGGAAAAGTGTGGCGGGTTTTGTCCCAATAAAGAAGTTATCACCCACCAGACAAAGTCTTGCCGCCAAGCTATTAGTCGTGTTCCGGCATGATGTCTGGTGAAGCCGTACGGACTCAACTGCCGTCTTCCTTCCTATTCAGACAGTTTTTTCAGTGAATAGGCTCTTAATAGACTAGCCCGCCTTACCATCAACGATTGCATCACTGCTTACTATAAGGCGGAATTGCGGTCAAGCACTAGTTTATAATTATTAAAAAAACCATACTATTTAAGTAACTCAATGATCTTAGTCATTAACATAGCTATACGATTTATCTCGGTGGTAGGCAACAACATCAGCCGCCGGCATAAGTTACCACCCACCAAACAAAGTCTTGCCGCCAAGCGATTCGTCGTGTTCCGGCATGATGTTTGGTGAAGCCGTACGGAGAACGGGTCTGAGCAGTTGTGTTGCGATGTTTGCCGGGTACGATATGCCTAATGTTGTTGTGTCAGGAGTTTGGTCGTGAAGGCTCTCCAGGTCATCCTCTGGCGCAGCATCGTTGGTCGTGTTGTTGGGTTAAACATTGCATCACATCGCTCAACTGCCGTCTTCCTTCCTATTCACTCAGTTTTTTTGAGTGAATAGGCTTAATAAGCTAGTGTGCTTTACCATCAACGATTGCATCACTGCTTACCATCAGGCGGGATTGCAGTCAAGCACTAGTTTATAACTATTTAAAAAAAAAAAAAAAAACGACGTTATACGAAACCCATCTACTATGTATGTAGTTTATTCAGTATAAGCAACTGAATCGATTCCAAACATTTTTACACCATCCATACTAATATTATAAATGCGAAAGTAACTCTGTCTGTCTGTCTGTCTGTCTGTCTGTCTGTCTGTCTGTCTGTCTGTTACGCTTTCCCGCCTAAACCTCTCAACGGATTTTGATGAAATTTGGTACAGACAATCTTTGGACCCTGAGAAAAAACATAGGCTACCTTTTATCCCGGAAAAAATTGATATTCCCGAGGGAAATCTAAAAAGCGCGATATAACCGAACACCACGCAGGCGAAGACGTGGGCGGAAAGCACACAATCTTTAGACCCTGAGAAAGGACCTAGGCTACCTTTTATCCCGGAAAAATTTGATGTTCCCGAGGGAAATCTAAAAAGCGCGAGATAACCGAAATTTACGCGGGCGAAGCCGCGGGCGGAAAGCTAGTTTTATATATTTTCCAAATACATTTAGAATTTGTTGCAGTGTGGTTACCGAGCGCACAACACAGTTCACAGTAGATCATAGTGGTAATAGGCGCGTGCGCACAGCGGAAAAGGCACCCCCTCCCCTCTGTGTAGTGAATTATTATTATTCCCTTTAAGGGTGCAATAGGTTCATAATATGTTTCAAGTATATTTTATTTTATCACTTACGGCTGAATTTACGAATAAAGTACTTGTATTATAATATCTACGTACACTTGACCTTTACGACAGTCCAAAGCCTGCAAGTGTGATAGTATTGGTATTGTCTATTCGTATGAATTGGAATTATTTTGAAGCATATTGCTAATCCATTGCTCCATAATAATATGATCGAAAAATGTGTCTCCTAAAGAAGGTAAATAACGGAATGTATGTGATTGAACTGTAAAAACGAAACCCATTGCTACTGATAGTGTGTTACGCAATTACCCTACAGACATAAATCATATCAATAAACTGAAAGACGACGCCGCGCCGCAGAAGGGCGCGGGCGGGCGAGCGGTGTGTTGGATCATATTTTTGCTGGGACAACTAGGTAATATAACAAGCTCATAACTTTGTGATTTTTCATGATATCTTTTTGAAATTTTGTACGTGTTTAGGGTTTCACATATACAGAAAACTACGTTATATACATTTTGCCAGACACTAGGAATTTCTCCTGTATCGTGAGTGCATTTACAAACATAATTATAAAGTCACATAGATATTGTTATAGTTATTGTTGGTAGATATTGTTCTAGATCGAAAGGAACATCAGGTCACACAAGTCAAGTATAAAGTATGTAGAATCCTCTGTGGTATTCTAAACTGAATCTTAATTGTGTATGTCATGGTCTATTTTTAGTTAAGGCTGATTTCGAAGAATTCTTATGAGAAATAGTGTATTATAATAATGACTTTTTGGTGTATTTTGGGTGATGATCACTTGATATATTTCTTAATGTATAAGTAGGTATTACGTCGCGTTCGGAAATGGAAAACCCTTTTATGTTTCCTTCAGTTTAGTTTATATAATACACACATACACACATACACACATACATACACACACACATACATACATAGCTATAGTTACGAGCATAAGTTTGTTTGTTTTGGTTTTTCTCCTGTGTCATGGGTGCGTTTACAAACATATAAATTCAAATACACAAACATCCAGACACGGAACAACTACTTGTATGTTATACAAATATTTGTTCCGTGCGGGAATCGAATCTGCGACACGTAGCCCAGCTGCAGTCAATGGCTTAACCACTGCACTAACCGTGCAGTAGAGTTATGTAAACACTTGGCATTATTCAAAAGCGATTCACTCCGTTCTTTTTGTATGATGATAAGAACATAGTATTTCGTTGTTGTATACGTCACTACATCTAAAAATCGCTATTAAAGTTTCCTATGGTCGGCATAGGTAAATATTTGTAATTTTTGCGCAAGCCGCAGAGGGCGATGGCCATCAGGGTCGTCCGCGGGTACCGCAAGATTTCCTACGAGGCGGCTTGCGTCCTGGCCGGATCCCCGCCCTGGGACCTAGAGGCTAAAGTACTCGCGTCATTGTACCGATGACGTGAGGAAGAGCGGACACGGGGCTCCAGTCCGGCACAGCGGCAGATCGAGCTGCGCCGAGAGGAGCTCCGTCAGGTCCTGGTGGTGGACTGGCGGCAGAGGCTTATGCGCCCTACCGCCGGCCTCGCTACCGTCGAGGCAATCCGGCCAGTACTCGACGACTGGCTCGGCAGGCACGGCTTCCTGTCGTTCAATGTGACGCAGGTGCTGTCGGAGCACGGCTGCTTCGGCAAGTACCCGCGTCGCCTAGGCAGGGAGCCGGACGCTCGGTGCCACCACTGCGTCCAAGCGGGGAGGACACGGCTCAGCACACGCTCTCCGAGTATGTAGCTTGGGAGGAGCAGCGCCAAGTCCTCACAAATGAAGTAGGAGGCGACCTGACGCTGCCGGCAGTAGTGCGGAGGATGGTCGGCAGCGCAGAGTCGTGGGGCGCGGTGGTGTCCTTCTGCGAGGACGTGATGTCGCAGAAGGAAGCTGCGGGACGGGAGATGGAGATTTCAACTCCCTTCCCGGGCCGCAGAAGACGCACCGAGCGCTGAGGGAGGGCGGATAACACCCTCTTCCGCCCCCTATGAATGGGTCCAGGGGCCAGGGACATGGGAAGTCCCCGCACCCTATTCGATGGACCCCGAGGCGGAGGCGCGCGCGAGTGTCGGCACGCGCCTCTGAGGCGATGCACGGGGTAGTTTAACATCCCACTACCCCATCCAGGAGACGAGGCCCGAGCAGACCGGGCCAGCACGAGAGTGTGGGGCCGTGGAAGAATTTAGATTCCCGCGGCCCCACGCGCGCTCGCGAGAAGAGACACCGGGGTGGTTTTAGTCGCGTTTTAGGGCGGAGGACATCCTATGAGGATTTCCACCCCGCAAAAAAAGGTAAATGTTTGTAATGACGTAGGTAAGTGTTTAAATACGGATCTAAAAACAAGCCCTAAGGGTCATCGAAATGAATGCCAAAATAAAAAGGCGCTGTTGGATTTTCGAGAAGTTATTATTATTTAGGGTCGCCTGTTAGTTAAAACTGGTATTCCTTTCTTTTTACAAAAAATGTGGTTAATTCATAATTATTCAGTAGGTACTAATATATTCAAAAGTCGGTAGCTTATCTGCCTTCCGGCGTGGATTCGTTGCGCGTTGCGCGGACACTACGAGATCTTTCTATTCTAGGCCTTGAACCAAAGAATTAATTGTACTTGAACTTTGTCGAGAGTGCCCATGTAATAGGCGTACGAAAGAAGTTTAGAATGTCAGGTCAAGTTTATCATAATAAATATACATCGGTCATCTGCCGGTAGAACTAATCATGAGGGTTACATTATTCATTATTGTTGAGATCGCCGTCCGGTAAGGACCACGCCCGGGATGATGGCGCGTTGTGTTCTAGCTCATAGCATGGGGTCCCATCTAGTACAACAGACTCTCAGTTCTTATCAAAAGATAATAGATGACAGCATAGGTTGCAGTGCTAAACTTAGCAACGATTTTAAACCTCTTACGTGCAGTTTATAGCCTTTTTAATATTTTTAACAATTTGAATTTACTTATTTAATGCTACTCCGTATATTTACACGTATAAATAACGTCATTAAACAAAACGGTAAAATGGGCTCAGTAGTGACAATGTTTTTTATTTTACACTCGGGACAATAGATGGCAGTGTACTCAATTAATCCTGTCATAACATATTTTTGTTAGGTTAAGATAAGATGTCTTCTAACCATTATATTGCTGTTATCTTTTTTTAGAATGCGTATTTCTCGATGCACGACGCATGGATATGACAATGTAGACAAGACATAGATGGTGGTAATGGCCGGCCGCTCAAGCGCTCCCTGGTGGCTCTCTAGTGATTTTTTTTTTTTTTTATTAGTTATAAACTAGTGCTTGACTGCAATCCCGCCTGATGGTAAACAGTGATGCAATCGTTGATGGTAAAGCGCACTAGCTTATTAAGCCTATTCACTCAAAAAAACTGAGTGAATAGGAAGGAAGACGGCAGTTGAGCGAGGTGATGCAATGTTTAACCCAACAACACGACCAACGATGCTGCGCCAGAGGATGATCTGGAGACCCTCCACGACCACACTCCCGACACAACAACATTAGGCACATCGTACCCGGCACACATCGCAACACAACTGCTCAGACCCGTCCTCCGTACGGCTTCACCAGACATCATGCCGGAACACGACGAATCGCTTGGGATGGGCGTTGAGCGAGGTGATGCAATGTTAAACTCAACAACACGACCAACGATGCTGCGCTAGAGGGAGATTGCAGACTCTCTACGGCCAAACTCCCGATACAACAACATTTAGCGCATCGTACCCGTCACACATCGCAACTCTTGTTACTCTTTCACGCAAAAACTATTAAACGGATTTGGATAACATTTGGCAAACAGATAGTTTATAAGTAACTAACAAACTGAATAATAATTAGGATAGTTTTTATCCCGATATTCCTACGTATCGAAACTTACACCGCGGGGTGTGGCTTAAAAATAATAAAAATTGAAAAATCTAACGCTGAACTGCTTAGCTTTTCTTAGAAACACCAGGGTTATCCCCAAAGCCTTCAACTCCATTACAATATGTACTCTTTTATTGATTTAAAAGACTTGGCACTTAATCATTGGTGGTTGTGTCGCGATCTTCCACGTAGTAGCCTTGAACTTTGTCGGTAGCATCACTACGTCAGTCGGCTGGTGTAATCGGCTGGCGGCGACAGGTTAGGGGTGCCACGTCACACATTAAGTATTTTCTACCGGAAAACATTATCTTCTTTATAGTAGGTTGAAGGCCCATCAAGATGCATGTTGCAATGGTTTTTTTGTGGGCAGAGATATTCGTACTGTCATAATTTACATATTACATACCTACTCTTTCGCTTTTCGCGTTGTCACGCGGGTAAGTCTGGATTTCGTAGGAATATCGGGATGAAAAGTTTCTATGTTAAAATCCAGGCATTGTCTACCTGTGGCAGTAAGAAGACGACGCAGAAAGATGCAGCATAGGGAGGTCCCCAACAAGGTGGACCGATGACCTGGTGAAGGTTGCGGGAAGCCGATGGATGCGGGCAGCACAAGACCGGTCAGCGTGGAAAGCCTTGGGGGAGGCCTTTATCCAGCAGTGGACATCTATAGACTGAAGAAGAATTGTCTACCTGTGCTAAATTTTACCGTCCAAGCGTAGCAAACAAACATACAAATTGCTCTTAGCGACAAGACCGCACATTGTGTCAACTGTAATGTATATGGTGTACATTATGAATTATAAAGAGTATTTGTTCTATTCATACAAAAAGATCTGGTATCTAAAATCTAATATACAAAATTCTTCTGTCACGGTATTTGTCCTCGAACTTCTCAAAAACGGTTGAACTGATTTTAATGAAATTTCGTATATATATTCGTTAGATTTGAGAATAGGTTTTTATCTATTTTTTATATCCATAAGTGCAATTTTTAATAAATATTCGTACTATTACTTACACGGGTGAAATCGCGGGGCGGAGCTAGTCTTTATTTAATATTGGTTTATAAAAGTATGATTTTCTTGCTCATACAGTAATTAATTGTATTCATTTGGACCTACTTAAATAATACTGTTGATTTAATAAATAATTTTGACCCATTTGCAATTAAACATGACAGATATTAATATCTATAACCGACTTCAAAAATTCAATTCTATTTTTTATGTCTGTTCCCTCAGAACTTTACTCTGGTTGAACTGATAACGATGATTCTCTTTTTATTGAAAAGAATGTAAGTATAAGCAATTAATAGATAAAAAAAATCCAAAAAAAAAACAGATTTCAGAAATTTCAGAAGTCGGAGACAAAAAAAAACGTAATTACAAAAAAGACACGGCTTCGGTTTTTCCTTTATAAAATCTATCATGGAAGACGCAGTGTGGGTAGGCCCCCGACAAAGTGGACCGAAGACCTGGTGAAGGTCGCGCAAAAACCGCTGGATGCGGGAGGCGCAAGACCGGTAGTCGGGGAGATCTTTGGGGGAGGCCTATGTCCAGCACTGGGCGTCTTTCGGCTGGAATGATGATGATGAATCTATGATGTTATAATATGTACGTTGTAAGTGCGAATACGGTAGACACACATGATTAATTAAGTTAATAAAAAATCTTATCTTATTATACTTATTGTGTTTTTACATTGAATTGACACATTGCGTCACCTAATTTACTACTAATAATGACTAAGACTTGAATTACCAACGAATTTAAGAATGAACCGTGGTTATTGGTATAAAAAACTATAATAAATGAATATTAAGTAGATATCCATTGCTATAGATCTTCGAATAAAAGAATACAATTGAGGATAATACTTTAAAAAAGGAAAAATATGACGAATTCATGACGTCAGTGGATTAGTCGGTCACATCGACCATAGGTAGGTACTGTATTAGGTGTGAATATGCGAAATCATCAAAAGTTCGAAATCTCAAAACTCTAACAATTGGTTTAACAGCAATGCTTAGATATCGCCTTCGGGTTGTGGAGGTCAGACGGCAGTCGCTTCACGGAAAATATCGAAGTTTAGCCAAAATCAGCAGTTAGATTGGTAAAGCGGACCCCAGACTCCAAAGCTGAAAAGCTACGGATGCAAATGGGATTAACGCTGTGATGATGATGATGCGAAATGACATGACCCATATTCTCCCGTGGGTGTCTACGGGAACTCACCAGGGAAGCGGGCAGCAGCGCTGTGTACTGCGATCCCTAACCCGCCCACCCCCAATGTAATGAAAGCCTTGAGGGAGGCCTTTGTCCAGCAGTGGACCTGTATAGGCTAAAGAAGAAAAAGGACACGAATTCAGGCTCTTGGTTGCGACCGCTTTACCTCCAACCAGTCACATGCAGAGCGATGGTAGGCTCCGGCAAAGTGGACCTACACGGCTAAAGATCCATTTCATAAAACCGGTACTACAAACACCAGGCGATAGCCCAACGATTTGTAAATTTCTCAATTTCTGTTCATTATTACTCTAACTACCCCCAACAGTTTCAATTCCGTGGATTAAGATAAAACTCATTGATATCATCATTTTTTGACAAATATGTTGCGGGAACTCACTAGATGCTGGCATAGGCGCGGCCATCTTGTGGCAATACATGGGAGGTCAGACAATGACCAGGATTAGTGAGGAAATTATGTTAAATCCCCAAGGGAATTAAAGCCTTGGGGGAAGCATTTGTCCAGCTGTAGACCTCTATAGGCTGAGAAAAATATGCGTCAAGACAAAGCATTATTGAACAATTCTCAAGGTAATCTTTTCTCGTCTTTCCTATCATCATCATTTGCTCAGATTTTTCCCAATCATGTTCATATCGGCTTCTAGTCTAACTGGATTCAGCTGAATCCAGATTTACATGGAGCGAGTGCCTATCTGACCTCCACAACCCAGGTACTGGGTAATATGATACCCCGTGGTAAGATTGGTGGTCAGACTTTCGGACTTCTGAAGACCCATAACGACTGTCAAATATCTACGAATGACAACCGAGACCAAAGTCTCAATGTGTTTTCCGGGGCACGGATGGGTCTCCGTAACTAAAGATGGTAAGAAATGTACATATCTACCGCGGTATGCCTTCTTTTTTTTCCCTCGGCGTGGAAAATCCTCGTGGATGTTCCCGGGAGCCCTGGGGTGGGCGGCGGGGTCTGTCAGACTCTTGCTGGCTAAAAACCACTCCGATGTTCCATCTCACACCAACGCCGGGGGTTGCGAGAATGAACATTGCTACCGCAACCCACGATTGGTGCCGGCCCACCACTGTGGGCGTCTTCGGGTCAGGGGGGGAGTGGCGCGTGGACCTTGATCTCCAGGTCCCAGGGCGGGGATCCCGCCAGTAGACAGGCCGCCTCATATGAGATCGTGCGATACCCACTTATGACTCTGACGGCCATCGCTCTCTGCGGTTTCCGTAGAACAGCGTTGCTGCCGGCCGTCAGGCCAGTTGCTCAAACCGGGGCCACATACACGACATGGATCGCACGATAGACCGCGGTATGCCTAGCTTAACATGATTAATCGACCTTGGCGGTTGTGATTCGTCTCTCGTTTCTCTTCTTTCCTACCAATTCCTTTATTAACTTAAACTAGTGGAGGTTGCACGTCTGAACGAAATAGGCTATAATCTACATAGAACTAAAGTATAACATAATCAGGCAAAATTTTTCCCATTGCTGGGCCACAGAGCCTCTTTCTCATTCTCACTTTTTCAGCATCTCTTTGAGAAGAAGTGGGCTGTTATCTACCACGCGGACCTGGTGCTTGGTGTCTGTGTTTTCTAAAAGGCATTGCTATGATAAATCCCACCACATCCGCCTCGTTGACTCTAGAATATAATTATAAGTTATATTATGTTTAGGTACACGGAAACAGAGGTTCTCAAAGATAGACATCACACAATTATTATTATGCCAAATACTTTTTTGCATGCACCAGCCATAGACATAAAGCCATTGTACACGACATTATTAAATATTCCCGATTACCTTTTTTGTCACAGTTACCTAATGAATAACAATATTTGCTTTGAACAATATGATATAATTTTGAGTAAGATGTATGGGTGCCGCAGGAGGTCCGCCATTCGTTTTGGCAACAAAAGACCGAGGGCAATGATCCTAAGTTCAGTTTAACATAGAATTGTCATTTGTGTAAGTTATGTAACTCATCTAATAGTCATGGCTTGTAAATAAATTTGGTATCAAATGTACGTAATTTATTTAAATAAACCTAATTCGTAGTACTTCTAATTAGTGAAAAAACTGGCCTCATTAGCAGAGAACATAATTATGTGGATAAGACAGTGGGAGGTCATTGCCCTTACAGTGGGATGATACAGTCGATATACATAACACACTCATACATAATTAGCCTAATGTTGCCTATAGTGAGAGAGGGAGTCACCAACTATCTACTGGCAGGACCAGAGGAGCGTGTTGGTAAAGGGCACATGTATTTTTTTTTGAAATAATTATAATCTAGCGCTTGACCGCAATCCCGCCTGTTGGTAAGCAGTGATGCAATCGTTGATGGTAAAGCGCCTTAGTTTATTAAGAGCCTATTCACTGAAAAAAAAACTGAGTGAATAGGAAGGAAGACAGCAGTTGAGCGAGGTGATGCAATGTTGAACCCAACAACACGACCAACGATGCTGCGCCAGAGGGAGATTGATCTGGAGACCCTCCACGACGACCAAACTCCCGACACAACAACATTTGACGTATTGGACTCGGCACACATCGCAACACAACTGCTCAGATCCGTCCTCCGTACGGCTTCACCAGACATCATGTCGGAACACGACGAAACGATTGACGGCAAGACTTATGTATATATTTTTTAAATCTTTTTTTATTAAGATATTTTATTATAATTTTAGGATGTTTCTCACGATGCTTTTCTTTAGGTTTAAGTTTGACAGCAGCAGTGATGTAAAAAAAACTCAAGTATTACCTGCTAAGGTTCAAACCTATGACCCACTACTTTGAGTCTCAGCCGTTACCACACACGGTAAGATAGTCTAAATGATAGATAAACGAATATATTAACTACAGATTATAGATTCACGGTCAAAGGACTAAAAAGTTCAGTGCGTAGTAAGTAAAAAATACACAGTAACAAAATAAGCAATTCAGAAAGGTACAATGGCTCTGAATTACCATTTAAAGAACATATTGAAAATATTTTAAAAAATAAGTTAAAGTTAACTTATGTATTAAATTGGCATTTTGCATTATTAACACCAGAACATCCTCCTATAGGTACTTATGGCCCTTTAAAAAAAGATAGCGGCGACAGTTTTACATAAAACAGTGTTAAAAGTACCTACCCGGATGTACAGCATCTCAAACTTTTAAGGAGGAATTTATCTTCGAAAATATATAATAATAATGTAGAAAAAAATATCTTAATTAATCGCGTTTTGAAAATGTTCTTGATTATGCTAGGAACAGACCGAAGTTCGGTGAACTAATAAATTAAATGGGTTAATAACAACGTATTATTCTAAGTCCGGCACCCCGTGTGGTACCAGGCTTAGAATAGTACCATCCCGTATCCTCCCGTGGGTGTCGTAAGAGGCGACTAAGGGAACTCTCACCAGGGAAGCGGGTAGCAGCGCTTCTCCTGTGGAATATCAAACAACTGCGATCCTCAACCCGCCTGCCAAGCGCGGGGATTATGGCAAACCCCCCAATGTAAGGAAAGCCTTGGGGGAGGCCTTTGTCCAGCAGTGGACCTCTATAGGCTGAAGCAGAAGAATAACAAGAGTGAAGTGAAAACACTAATATGGACTAATAGTTATGATTTGAGAGTTAAATAAAATATTTAACACGAATCATCATCATCATCTCAGCGTTAATCCCAGTCGCATCCGAAGCCTTTTCAGCTTTGGAGTCTGGGGTCCGCTTTACCAGTCCAACTGCTGATATGGCTAAACTTCGACATTTTCCGTGAAGCGACTGCCGTCTGACCTCCACAACCCGAAAGCGACATCGAAGCATTGCAGTTAGACCATTGGAGTTAGAGGGATTATGGCAAACCCCCCAATGTAAGGAAAGCCTTGCGGGAGGACTTTGTCCAGCAGTGGACCTCTATAGGCTGAAGAAGAAGAATAACAAGAGTGAAGTGAAAACACTAGTATGGAGTAATCCATATGATTTGAGAGTAAAATAAAATATTTAACACGAATGTAGAAACTGAAAGCTCCCAAAGTTGAAAAAACCAACTATAAATTCGTTGATGTCTTTTGTTCTCGTACAGCTGGGCAATATATTTGACTGAGTATATTCGACTATTTAAATCACCAAAACCTACCTAATAAAGATTTATTGAGTCATAATTCAAATTTATAATTGAAATCTAACACGTGTATCTCATGAATGCCTTGTGTCCTCGTCTAAGACGTAATTTTATGGATGTTTTAAAGTTAATATTGTAATTTTCGCATCTGAAACTGTATGATTTTTCTTAGTATAGCACTAGGTTCGGTGTCCACTTTGTTGGGCGGTGCACATTTTTATTTGCGAAGAAATCCGATCTCTTAAATAAACTGGCTTTATATTTTTAAAATAATTTTCAAAATAGGTTTAGTAGATTAAGAGATTATCTATAATCTCACTAACTTTACCTGTTTATATTTTAGTTTAAATGGTTTTGGTGATATATGAAATATGTGGGGGATATGTGAAATGAGAGGGCGAGGCCTTCTCCAGAGAATTTAAGCTTATGAAGCAGTCTGCTTACAAAAATTCCTAGAAAAACATATTAATTATTAGATGATAACTAAAAATATTATATCGTTAATATATATCTAGTTGAACATCACTATCTAGTTTGGTTTTACTGAAAAATTGATCAAAATAGCGAATACAATTTCTCTCTCAAAGGAACGGATGGATACTCTGAACAGGAGGATGATAGAGGATTACAGCAAACGGGACGTGAGTTAAAGGAACATCCCTTGCGAATAGGATTTCATGAATTTTTGGAATGGAAAATTATCAGTGACTTTCCGCTCTGGACGGAGCGGAAGGGCGTGTCAGACTTTTACTGATTAAAACCCACCCGTGTTTCTTCACTTGCCTGTGCGCCAGGGCCACGGTTTCTTTTTTAAATAACCCTGACCCTGACCCAGGAGGCATCGGTCTTCGTGGACCCCGTCTCGATGCTGACATCTCTATGAGGCGCGCGTGAAACGCGCCGTCGACTCGGGCCTGGTCCTTACCAGGCGGCGAGCTGCCCACTGCTCACCGCTCGCAGGCCCGCGGCGGCTAGTGACGTGAGGGCGCTGGCATTACCGCTCCCTCACGCGCTCCGCCTCCTCCTTTGCCAGCATCAATGCTTCACAGAAGGAGGTGACAGCCTGCCATGCACTCTCGATCCGGACCATGGCCTGGACCAGGGTCGGACGTGAGAGATCGCCGCCGATCGCTGCCACGAATGTGTTTTCGCCCTTAGATCTGAATTAAGAATCTCATAAATATTAATATAGTACCTGATTGTACGTAGTATTTTTATTATAAATAAACTTCTTCGACTACCAATTAAAACGTTTTATATCTACGTGCAATAGGTTTAGGTAGTCAAGTACAGGTAAACAAAAAACCCAAGTGTGTAAGTAAATAAGCAACTTTATGAATGAATTATAACGTTGGTAAATATTGAAGAGTACAACTGTGACGTAGCATAACAACTGAATAGAACAGCAGGCTACTTGCGTAATATAATGCCAGTAGCATTGGGTTTCGTTTTGACAGTTCAACAACATTCATTGCGTTATTTACGTTGTTGAGCAGATACATTTTCGAACATAGGGAGTAATGGAATGGCAATAAGCTTCAAAGTGATTCCAACTTATAGTAATGGTATGTTACGCAATTAAGGTGCTGGTAACACATTGATTCGTTTGCCTTCAGTTAATTACCTAAGCTGATGGAGTAAACTCATCAGAAAAACTCATAAGAGTAAAACTCATCAGAGTATCTACTCATCTCATCTTACCGACAATTACGTCAAAACTTGTCAATAATGTGGAGAAATTAGAAGTATTTCTGAATTATTGAGACTGAGCGATCTCAGTATATCAAGGCCCGATGTCTGTGAATGTTCTTAAAAGTATGAAATTTACCGTCTCAAATAAGGCACATCAACTATGTATGAACACTTAAGAACCACTGCCCTCCGGTATCATCATAGGAGAATATTTTCTTCCTTAAGAGGTGACTCACGTCGATGCTGATTTAAGCGAGTACATGGGAATAATAAATTGTGACATCAGGTTTTTAAGTAACGCGGAAGTGGCTGTGGGACTTTTATATTAAAATTAATTGCTACCCTAAACTGGGAATGGAAATAAAAATCCATACAAATGCTATTAAATAATGTGAAAGAGAGCTTCTTTATCTGTTTTGTACATACAGTTTTACATCTAACTATGATGTCTTTTTTAAGGGTAGAATAGATTAGAATCCTCTTTATTATGTACACCATATAGATTACAGAACATAAATAAAAATATTTTATAAAGGGTGACACAATGGGCGGTCTTATCGCTAAGAGCGATCTTTTACAGACAACCTTTGGATGGAATTCTAAAAGGGAAGGATAAAGAAATGATGTAGGTAGTCTACAGTGTACTATTTACATAGATTATACAATAAATATATACGTTAAGTGTATCATACTAGTTTAAATAAATTTATACATCTCATTAATAAATATCATACAAGAGCACATAAAATATAATAATATGTTTATAGAGAGAGGAAGTGCTTTTTTAACGTAGTTTTAAAAGTAAACAGTGTTTGAGCACGCCTTAACGACACGGGCAAGTCATTCCAAAGCCAAACTGCTTGTACAGTAAAGGATTTATCATAGAAACTAGTGGAATGCATCGGCATCTCTAATACCAGATTTTCCGATGACCTCAGATATCTATTATGTGTAGCTTAGTAACCGGGGTGCATATTGAGCCTATATGTTCGCACTCCAGGGACACAGTCTTTCTTTCAGTGAGAGAGAGTGGGCCATAATCTTATACGCTAGCCCAGAGGGATTTGTTAGATATTACATTTATTTGCATTTTTGATTCTTCAACATACCGGTTCCCTCTCGATATATTATCTCACCGTTTCGAGAGCAGTAGTGATGAAATAGTTTGCATAAAGTAAATCACCTGACCGCGTGAGTCTACGGCGTGGATGTTACCACTGGACCGTCACAACGTGCCCGGAGTACATATAGGTGATTTTTAATCGAAAGCGGTAAAAATATATTATATTATAGACAAAGAAGCATCAAAGAAGTAAAATTTGTCATTTATAGGAAAGCTTTTTTTTTAACACATTTATGAGTTTTCAGAGAGCTACCAACTAAACTTCAACAACATTCACTGCATTGTGTAAGATGTAGAGCAGTCAATATTTTTCGAATATATGGAGGAATGTAAAGCATTTTAAGCAGTATGATTCAAAATGATTCAAGTTGATAGTAATAGTATATTACGCAATTAGGGTGTGATTTGTTAAAATTACGTGCTTTACCTGCGGCGCCTGATGGTAAGCAGTGATGCAATCGTTGATGGTAAAGCGCGCTAGTTTATTAAGAGCCTATTCACTCTAGCCTTGAAGACACTTAAATTGTAGTCCAACGGAAACACCGCCTCTGGCAGATTGTTCCAGTCCCTCGATGTACGCGGCATAAAAGACGAGGCGAATCGCTTCGTCCGGATCGTTGTGGTGTCAACAACGTAAGGGTAGAAACTCGCCGTACGACGGGTCGTCCGATGATGGAACGGAGATGAGGGAATTAAATCATGCAATTTGCTCGCACACTCTCCAACATGCATCCTATAGAATAGTACTACACTTCACCTGGGCTTTGGAGACAGTTTTGAGCTAAATTTGGGTCACCAATTAGCCTCTTCGCACGCCTCTCCACTGAATCCAAAGTAACCAGGTGGCATTTTGCAGCACCAGCCCAAATGTAGCTGCAGTACTCCACACATGAACGGACCTTGGAATCGTGGAGTATTTTATGGGTTCTTCTACATGGGAAACGACCAATTGGAACCGTGCACCTAACTTTTTTTTTGCAATTCCCTCGCACACTCCCCAAAATGCATCCTATAGAACACCGAAAGGCTGGCTACTCTACGCCAATGCTCTAGGCTTTGGAGACCATCTCGAGTTAAATCAGGGTCACCAATCAGCCTCTTCGCACGCCTCTCCCTCGAATCCAGAGTGGCCAGGTGACACTTAGCAGCACCAGCCCAAATGTGGCTGCAGTACTCCACATACCGAACGGACCTGTGCTTTGTACGACATTAAAAGCTGCCCAGGTGTGAAGTACTGCCGGACCTTTGCGATAACGCCAAGTTTCCTGGCGGCCACCTTGGCCTTGGACTCAATGAACTGCCCAAAGTTAAGGTACGAGGAAATTTCAACTCCCAAAAGCTGAAGGCGGTCGGTACACTCCAAGGACACATTTCGAAAAGTAGGAGCCAAGGTGAACGGGCTCCTTTTGGCGGTGAAAAGACACGCCTGTGTTTTGGCGGCATTGAATGCTACAAGATTGGCATTGCCCCATTTGGAGACTGCCTGTAGTGCAACACTCGTTCGCTCAACCATGGCCTCTCTTTCGGACCGGATTGATTCCCTACTAGCCCGAGCGTCCGGCAGGTATCTCTCTACAACTGTGCTGTCATCTGCATACCCATAAATACCGGGCATCAGCAGATCGTTAATATGCAGCAGGAATAGATTTGCAGAGAGAACAGACCCCTGAGGAACACCGGCATTAGTCGACATGGGCTCAGATGAGCATCCGTCGACAACAACTCGGAGGGACCGTTCAGTCAGGAAGTCTTTTACCCAGCCAGTCAGGCTAGGGGAATGCCGTACGCTGGAAGCTTACTCAAAAGGCCAGCGTGCCATACCCGGTCGAAGGCCTTCGATACATCAAGGGAGACAGCAAGCGCTTCCCCATTCTTCTCGAGGGCCTCGCCCCACAAGTGGGTGGCATACACTAGTAGGTCCCCAGTTGACCGATTGCGGCGAAACCCGTACTGTCGGTCACTGAGGAGATCGTTACCTTCCAGGTATATTTTTCTCGGTGGTAGGCCACAACATCAACCGCCGGCGTAAGTTACCACCTACCAGACAAAGACATGCCGCCAAGCGATTCGTCGTGTTCCGGCATGATGTCTGGTGAAGCCGTTCGGAGGACGGGTCTGAGCAGTTGTGTTGCGATGTGTGCCGGGTTTGATGCGCCAGATGGTGTTGTGTCGGGAGTTTGTTCGTGGAGGGTAGCGGGATCCGAAGCACGGTGCTCCGCTGGCCGACCGCAGGTATTTTATTATTATTATTATTTATTTTCTTAATGTCCACTTGTACAATAGGATAAATGCTATGCCCCGCAAAACCGTTTTCACGGTTTGTCTGCGGGAACGGAACAAACAGTGTATCAATATTTAATCAGCAATAATTAAAAATGCAACAATATTACATAAAAAAAAAAAGCTATATCAATAATATCAGGTCTTACAAAATTGTTTACAGACTACTGAGTAAGAACATTTTAAGTGCTCTGGCAAATTTACGTTTTGTTTTCTGACCTCTTATGTCAGCAGGCAATTGGTTGAGCCAGTATGGTACTCTTTTGTCCAGCGTTCGGTAGTTGGGGGCCCAAGTAGTGTGCCAGCCACATACGAAAGGCTGCCCCGCCAACTGCGAAAAATCCCAGGGTGGCCCCATCGTGCCGGTTGGCGACCGGACGAGAGGACCCGATGGCGATCCCTGGGGAGGTTCGGGCGTCCCCGCCGTCTCCAGATCAATCTCTTTCTGGCCCAGCATCGTTGGTCGTATTGTTGGGTTTATCATTGCATCACCTCACTCAACTGCCGTCTTCCTTCCTATTCACTCAGTATTTAAACTTATAAAAAGTTACAAAGGAAAAAGTAGGTGTGCACAGCGGGCGCACGTCCTCTCGTTCATAGTGCACCTCTCAAACATCCGATGTTTGCACTCCAATATCGATGCAGTCCATCACCACCTTGAGACTGAAAAGCCCCACCTACTTTTCTTGACGGAGACCCAGATCAGATGTCCGACTGATGCGGTATACCTCGGCTACCCGGGATACTCTTTGGAGCATCATTTCCTGCAGCGTCTCGGGGTCTGTGTGTATGTCCGCAATGACATCTGTTGCCGGCGCCTCCGTCACCTCGAAGACCCTCACTTCTCGTCCCTATGGCTGTTGGTTGACACTGGTGTGGACAAAATTGTTTACAACTGTGTCTACCGATCGCACAGCGGTGATCAGGAGACAACTAGATTATTTGACCACCTCAGTGAGGCTGCTGACAATGCGCTGCATCGGCACCCTGACGCTCAGTTCGTCGCTCTGGGGGACTTCAACGCCTGCCACCAGGACTGGCTCTTCCCATACCAGAGGACCGACCACGCTGGGAGAGAAGCGCGAAACTTCGCGCTTTCTATGGGCCTTTCCCAGCTGGTAGAGCAAGCGACTAGGGTGCCTGATGTAGTTGGCCATACTGCCAACTGTTTGGACCTTCTGCTGACCACTGATCCGGACAGATGTGTTGTAACAGTTTCCTCACCATTGGGAACTTCAGACCACTGTCTGGTGAAGTCTGTATCGTCCTTCTCCCCACCAGATCACGACTCTCGTGGTGAACAGCGAATGTGGCGATACAGGTCAGCGGATTGGGATGAGATGCGCCACTTCTTTGCGTCTTATCCTTGGCAGCAGGTCTGCTTCTCTTCTGACAATCCGTCGAGCTGTGCGGACGCTATAACCGATGTGGTGCGTCAAGCTATGGAGTATTTTATCCCATTCAATGACGTGCCTGTCGGTGGCTCGGCTCGCCCATGGTTCAATGCCGATTGTATCCAAGCTGAACAGCGTAAGCACACGGCATTTCTCGCCTGGGTTGACGCTCGTGACCGCGGAGCTCCGGATCTAAGCTCAAAGAAGAGAGCCTTTAACCGTGCTGCCAAGTCCTACAAGAAGGCGCTCAAGAAGGCTCCCTTCGACCGCATTACCCATATTGGCAACAAGTTATCTGCGCAGCCATCCGGTAGCAGATCTTTTTGGTCCCTTGCCAAATCGGTTGAGGCGAACTTCTGTCGGCCCTCACTGCCTCCGCTGGTTAGGCCTGATGGAGCACTGGCTCATACGGCGAGAGAGAAAGCAGGTCTCTTTGCTTCTCTCTTTGCCCATAGTTCGCGTCTTGATACTGGCAGTGCTACTCCACCTAATTTACCTCATTGCGGAGCTTCAATGCCTGAGGTTCGCATTAGAAACAAGGAGGTTCTGAGAGTAATGTGTCGTCTGGACGTGAATAAGGCTAGTGGTCCGGATGGTATACCAGCGATTGTTCTTAAAGCATGTGCGCCCGAGTTGTCTCCTGTATTGACGCGCTTGTATCGCCTCTCATTTAGGACTAGTACCGAGCCCAAGTCCTGGAAGCTTGCCAACGTGCAGCCCGTGCCCAAAAAGGGTAGTCGTGCCGATCCTACCAACTATCGGCCGATTTCAATAACCTCCATACTCTGCAAGATTATGGAGCGTGTATTGAACTCGCGCCTCTTGGCATACCTGGAAGGTAACGATCTCCTCAGTGACCGACAGTACGGGTTTCGCCGCAATCGGTCAACTGGGGACCTACTAGTGTATGCCACTCACTTGTGTGGCGAGGCCCTCGAGAAGAATGGGGAAGCGATTGCTGTCTCCCTTGATGTCTCGAAGGCCTTCGACCGAGTATGGCACGCTGGCCTTTTGAGTGAGCTTCCAGCGTACGGCATTTCCCCTAGCCTGACTGGCTGGGTAAAAGACTTCCTGACTGAACGGTCCCTCCGAGTTGTTGTCGACGGATGCTCTTCTGAGCCCATGTCAACTAATTGTGTTTCTCAGGGGTCTGTTCACTCTGCAACTCTGTTCCTGCTGCATATTAACGATCTGCTGATGCCCGGTATCTATGGGTATGCAGATGACAGCACAGTTGTAGAGAGATACCTGCCGGATGCTCGGGCTAGTAGGGAATCAATCCGGTCCGAAAGAGAGGCCATGCTTGAGCGAACGAGTGTTGCACTGCAGGCAGTCTCCGAATGGGGCAATGCCAATCTTGTAGCATTCAATGCCGCCAAAACACAAGCGTGTCTTTTCACCGCCAAAAGGAGCCCGTTCACCTTGGCTCCTACTTTTCGAAATGTGTCCTTGGAGTGTTCCGACCGCCTTCAGCTTTTGGGAGTTGAGATTTCCTCGAACCTTAACTTTGGGCGGTTCATTGAGTCCAAGGCCAAGGTGGCTGCCAGGAAACTTGGCGTTATCGCAAAGGTCCGGCAGTACTTCACACCTGGGCAGCTTCTAATGTTATACAAAGCACAGGTCCGTTCGTGTGTGGAGTACTGCAGCCACATTTGGGCTGGTGCTGCCAAGTGTCACCTGGCCACTTTGGATTCAGTGGAGAGACGTGCAAAGAGGCTAATTGGTGACCCTGATCTAACTCGAGTTGGTCTCCAAAGCCTAGAGCACAGGCGTAGAGTAGCCAGCCTTTCGGTGTTCTATAGGATGCATTTCGGGGAGTGTGCGAGGGAATTGCATGATTTAATTCCCCCATCTCCGTTCCACCAGCGGACGACCCGTCGTACGGCTGGTTTCCACCCTTACGTTGTTAACACCACTACGATCCGGACGAAGCGTTTCACCTCCTCCTTTATACCGCGTACATCGAGGGACTGGAACAATTTGCCAGCGGCGGTATTTCCGTCGGACTACAATTTGAGTGTCTTCAAGGCTAGAGTGAATAGGCTCTTAATGAACTAGTGCGCTTTACCATCAACGATTGCGTCACTGCTTACCATCAGGCAGGATTGCGGTCAAGCGCTGGTTTATAATAGGTAAAAAAAAAAAAAATGCCAAGAGGCGCGAGTTCAACACACGCTCCATAATTTTGCAAAGTATGGAGGTGATCGAAAACGGCCGATAGTTGGTAGGATTGGCACGACTACCTTTTTGGGCACAGGCTGCACGTGAGCAAGCTTCCAGGACTTGGGCACTATACCAGTCCCAAATGAGAGGCGATACAAGCGCGTCAATACACAATACAAGAACAATCGCTGGTATACCATCTGGGCCACTGGCCTTATTCACGTCCAGACGACACAGTACTCTCAGAACCTCCTTGTTCCTAATGCGAACCTCAGGCATTGAAGCTCCGCAATGAGGTAAGTTAGATGGAGTAGCACTGCCAGTATCAAGACGCGAATTATGGGCAAAGAGAGATGCAAAGAGACTTGCTTTCTCTCTCGTCGTATGAGCCAGTGTTCCATCAGGCCGAACCAGCGGAGGCATTGTGGGCTGACAGAAGTTCGCCTCAACCGATTTGGCAAGGGACCAGAAAGATCTGCTATCGGATGGCTGCGCAGATAACTTGTTGCCAATATGGGTAATGCGGTCGAAGCGAGCCTTCTTGAGTGCCTTTTTGTAGGACTTGGCAGCACGGTTAAAGGCTCTCTTCTTTGAACTTAGATCCTGAGCTCCGCGGTCACGAGCGTCAACCCATGCGAGAAATGCCGTGTGCTTACGCTGTTCAGCTTGGACACAATCGGCATTGAACCAAGGGCGAGCCGGGCCACTGACGGGCACGTCATTGAATGGGATAAAATACTTCATAGCTTGACGCAGCACATCGGTTATAGCGTCCGTTTAGGTCGACGGATTGTCGGAAGAGAAGCAGACCTGCTGCCAAGGATAAGACGCAAAGAAGTGGCGCATCTCATCCCAATCCGCTGACCTGTATCGCCACATTCGCCGTTCACCGCGAGAGTCGTGATCTGGTGGGGAGAAGGACGATACAGACTTCACTAGACAGTGGTCTGAAGTTCCCAACGGTGAGGAAACTGTTACAACACATCTGTCCGGATCAGTGGTCAGCAGAAGGTCCAAACAATTTCAATTTAACTTCTGATATTTCAAAATTGTTTTATGTGAAGTAATGTTACGATTGTGTCTTTTTTTGAATATTGTTTTCTAATATGATGTTCTGACAGCGACTTGAAAATAATTTAATATAAATATAAATAAATTAGCACTCGTTACACAGTCAGATGTCAGGTCAAGCTATCCGAAACTCTAAAATTTACCTAATCAATATTGAACTTAATGCTTCAGCGATAAAGTTGAAAATCTATTAAAGACATTTGAAAGATTATAATGGCCTGATGTGCTGGCGTCTGTACAACGAGAATTTATAAAACAAACAGTCCATTCATAGAGCTGTTGCGAGTTATCAATCACGTTTAATGCTCATGTACTATATTGTATGCATGATATAAGTAAAACATGTTTTATGAAAATAAATGTTTCTATATAAAAAAGTATTTGTTCAATGGTTTTCCAGGAACAGTCATGAGATTTTTACTTTGGAGATTGTAGCTGAATTGAAGTTTTTTTTTAATCATTATAAACTAGTGCTTGACTGCAATCCCGCCTGATGGTAAGCAGTAATGCAATCATTAATGGTAAAGCGCGCTAGATAATTAAGCCTATTCACTTAAAAAAACTTAGTGAATAGGAAGGAAGACGGCAGTTAAGCGAGGTGATGCAATGTTAAACCCAAAAGCACGACCAACGATGCTGCGCCAGAGGGAGACTGATCTGGAGACTCTCCACGATCAAACTCCCGACACTATAACATTTAGTGCATCGTACCCGGCACACATCGCAACACAATCGCTCAGACCCGCCCTCCGTACGGCTTCAGCAGACATCATGCCGGAACACGACGAATCGCTTGGCGGCAAGACTTTGTCTGATAGGTGGTAATTTCTGCCGGCGGCCGATATTATGGCCTACCACCGAGGAAATTATATTGAGATGTATTCGCCAAAATTCTAAACAATTATGAGTTTAAGAAAAAAATACTTTAATCCCTACACAATAAAGTTCGGTTTACGCTTGAATTCCATTTTCTTTAAATAGATCAGCACCCTAATTGCGTAACATACTAATAATACTATTAGTTGGAATCATTTCGAAGCTTATTGCTAATCCATTGCTACTGATAGTATGTTACGCGATTACTCTGCTGGTCACTGTGACTTCAACTTACTGTTCATTAAAATAAAATTGATATTAGTTAAATTTGAAACCTAAAGAAAATTTGAATCTACATATGTGTCTTCGATATTCGAGATAGCTTAGCTTGTACACAGCAATACTCTATTGTTCTCTGGGGAGGTTTATCATGGGCTTGTCATGAATTCATCACCATCAACCTTTTTAGCGTCCCACTGCTAGGCACAGGTCTCCTTTCATACACAGAAGGATTGAACGTAATCACCCCGCTCCATGTGGGTTGGCGATTTCAGACTTGAAGTCCAGGTTTCTTCAAGATGTTTTCCTTTACCTTTTAATCAGTCATTGGTGTCCAAGATATAATTAGTAAGTACATATAATTTAGAAAACTTACATTAATACTTGCCTGACCTGGAATCGAACCCGCACACTCATACTTGAGAGGCTGGTGTTTTAGCCACTAGGCCACCACGACTACGACTATGTCATGAATTACCTCATTTTTATGAGATCCTATTACTGACCGTATTACTAAGAATTCACTGTCTGCTTGTCTGTCTGTCATCAAGCTGTATATCATGAACCGTGGAAGCAAGACAATTGAAATATTCACAGATGATGTAGGAACTGTTGCCACTAGAACAACAAATACTTGAAGCAGTTTTTTTTTTCTTGCGCTAATCCCTCGCACTAAGCCGGTTTTTACTTATGTTTCGGTAGCTCCAAGCCGTTTTGTAAACAAATAAATAATACAGTTTGTTAGGAGGTCGACATTGGGATGACTGTTGATAGTGATATTTGGAAGAAACAGATGTGGATACTGCATGTACACTAGAAGGACATGAAGGCATTCGGCGAAGAATTCAAATATAAAGGGGTACCGAGAAGAGAATGATGATGATAACAACGACTGTGTTATCATCATCATCAGCTTGTAGCAGACCACTGTTGGACATAGGTCTCTCCAATTTCAGGCCATTCAACTCCATTTTTGGCGCCTCTCACCCAGTTACTACCAGTCATCCTTCGAAGACCATCGCTCACCTAGTCTGAGGGCGTCCCACCTTACGCCTACCGATTCGTGGTCTCCACTCAAGAACACATCTACTCCAACGGTCGTCGGTTCTACGGTTAATTCGGCTGGCCCATTGCCACTTCACTTTGCTTATTCTGTGTCTAGCATCCCGTGTAGTACCGAGCTTAGAATAGTACCATCACATATCCTCCCGTGGGTGCCGTAAGAGACGACTAAGGGAACTCTCACCAGGGAAGCGGGCAGCAGCGCTTCTCCTGTGGAATAACTAATTACTGCGTTCCCCAAGCGTGGAGATTATAGCAAGCCTCCCGAATCTGGAAAGTCTTGGGGCAGGCCTCTATCCAGCAGTGGACCTCTATAGGCTGATGAAGAAGAACAAAAAGAAGTGTCTAGTACTAATTGAGATAGCAAAACTTTGAAGGGTGCCGACTGATAAATACTGCTTAAAAAGCACACTGATGAAGATTGCAGTTTTTAAAATTCAGTGTGTGAGTGATACTAAGAAAATATCTGCTTTATTATCCACATCTCAAGTTACACGATACAGTCAAATTGAAGCCATAACTTGAGTTAAAAGTATTACTAAGATTTACAATTCTGCATGAAATGTTTTTGAAGGTATCTCCATGAAATAAATTTGATCCGGGCGGCTTCTTTGAATGAAGCCAGTGAATCACAATATTAGCATTTAGGTCCAACGTTATTTATCACGCAAAGTACAACTAAAACTAACTGAAAAAAAACAATACTTTGCAATACAAACTAAAAAGACATATCAGACATAGTCATAGTCAAAAGCTAGATTTAACAGTGCGTCATACATCGATGCGTTCAAAACAAACAAATACGTGTTTCGTATAAAAACGTCGATGTAAGTGAAACGAAGGTCAAATGTCGCGAAGATGTCTCGGAACAAGTTCGGCGGGGAGTAGGGGGAGGGGGCCTGACGTCTGAGGAGGCTGCGACGATATATAGGAGATGCGCGAGCGCATCACACGGCTGTATATTAGTATATTTGAATAGTGTGAGAACCGAGTTTATTGTGAACGCTGAAGGAATTAACATGCTACGTTTTACGATATTAGCCGCAGTGGTGAGTTGCAATTTTGAATTACTTAGTTATTTTTTTGAGATTTTCAGGAATTTATGTACCTAAATATTTTAAGTATGAGTATTCGAGTTGAAATTGAAAATTAACTTTTAATTTCCCTGGATTATTTATATTTTTAGTAGCATATGCTCAAAATATTTTTACGATAATTGTCCAATTTTTTGGAAATCTAAAAAGTATTTTGAATTTGATTGTGGTAACATAGAATATTTCCTTTTCATTATACATGAACCTAGGTAATAATAAACTGAAACCGTGTTCGTTATAGGGAATTTTTACAAAGGGTCTAGTTTTCAGGAATATTCATGAAAGGGTTAACAATAATAATGAAGCTTTGATAAATCTAAGGAACTATTTAATATGTTGTCATCCAACCTGGTTATCATTCGTGGAACTTTGACATTCAAAAGTCATCATCATCATCATTTCAATGTATTTTATTTGTTAAACATAGGCAACATAGTACATGGTATAAAATTTGTAGATAATATAGTAAATGGTATAAAAATTTGTAGGTAATGTAGTAAATGGTATAAAATTTGTAGGTAATATAGTACATGGTATAAAATTTGTAGATAATATAGTAAATGGTATAAAATTTGTAGGTAATGTAGTAAATGGTATAAAATTTGTAGATAATATAGTATGGTATAAAATTTGTAGGTAATATAGTAAATGGTATAAAATTTGTAGGTAATATGGTTGTATCACTATGATTTGCCTTACAAGGCGTACAAATTAATTAAGAACAAAATTGGAGATTAGAATTATAACGATTGAACATTTCCTATTTTATGCTCTTATCATCTACCAACGGATTATATTGCCCAGTACTGGGTGGGTTGTGGGTAAGATAGGCGTTTCATGTTAGGTTAGATTGGAAGACAAACCCAAAATAGTTGGAAAAGAAGAGGCAGATGATCAGCAATTATTTTTCCACAGCACCTCAATGCTTGTAAATACCATATCTAAAGTATTATACAGTTGTGTGGGCGATAATGTCGCCATACCGTCTACAATAGTCAATCAATTTCAATTTATAGGTTTCCCTATAGTCTTACTTAAATATTCTGACGTACAAGTACATTAAGCTACTATAATCTGTCAGATTTCTTTATTAGATTTTAACAACTGTATCTCTAAAGTATTAAGGGTCAGGGATTGTTGGGAATATTTGACAGTTTGGGGTAGCTTGATGTACTGCCGTCCGTACCTATGTTAGATGATGAGTTTTTGACAACACACGATTTTGCTAACACACGTGAAACACACGTGAGAAATTGCGGGTAAATTGATTTTGATGATAATTAACAAATTTATTGGGGATGATTTTTGTTTGTAACTATTATGCTTAATTAATTTATTCACTTATCATCATTTAAAAAAGATGAGAATGTCAAATATTGACGGTACGGTTAACGCAGTGGCTGAGCGATCGACTGTTGCGCTGGGTGTCGCGGGTTCGATTCCGGCACGGAATAAATATTTGTGTGGCCTACAGGTAGTTGTTCCGGGTCTGGGTGTTTGTGTGTTTAAATGTTTCTAAACGTACTCGCGTAATAGGAGAAATTCCTAGTGAGGGACAAAGTTAAAAAAATAAATATGATAATGTCATCACTATCATCTGCGTGCCTTTTTCCACCTAAGTCGAGGTCAGCTTCCAGTCTAACCGCATGTAGCTGAATAAAATAATACATGGTGTACGAGACTATATTGTCACTGTTTAGTTCTCCTTCATCGTGTAGATTTATATTTAATTTGGTTCAAACCCTTAAACGATAACACGACTCTACTTCTTGATTGCAACTTATACAAAAATAAAAAATGTGACTTTATTGAAAACATTATTCCCAAAACAAGTTTTTTTCATTGCTAAAATTTACGTTTTGCGGAGTGCCCAAATAAAATAGACACATAGTTCCTATTATTATTAGATTTATTAATATATTTTTTTTTGTAAAATACAACTCTACAATTGTACTGACGACAGCAGGTCAAGATACCCTAAACTGTCAAATATTTCCAACCAATCTTGAGCCTTAATGCTTTAACGATAAAGTTGAAAATTTAATAAATAAATATGATAGATTATAGTAGTTTAACGTGCTGTAGTCTGTACAACTGTATTTTTTTTTGTTCTATTAATAAGTGATAATAAAAGTGCTATTTAAAACTAAATCCAATGTCAGGGTTCAAATTATATATTAGGAATGCGATTTTTGTGTATAATTATTATGACATGCATATTTTATGTATACATGTGAATTTCTAGAACCATCTTATTAGTTCTATAAGACCTTGGAGTGTTTTATTTGGATTTTAAGTAGTATTTTTGGTGTTAGATCAGTCAATATTTGTTTTAAATTATAATATCCTATCCTAATTCTTACTAATATTTTTAACGTGAAAGTTTGATGAGATGTTTGGATGGTTATTTTACTCTTTCACATAAAAAGTACTGAATGGATTTGGATGAAATTTAGCACATAGGTGACTTATTACAAGAATTAACATCTATACTAATATATAAAGCTGAAGAGTTTGTTTGTTTGTTTGAACGCGCCAATCTCAGGAACTACTGGTCTGATTTGAAAATTCTTTTGGGTTTTGGGCTATACATATAACATAACGCTGCGACCAATAGGAGCGGAGCATAACTAACTCCACGCGAACGAAGTCGTTGGCGCCCGCCAGTATATGATTATTTTTATCCAGATATTCGCACGGCATCAAAAGTTATGCGAGTGAGACCGCAGAACGCAGCTAGTTCCTTTATAATTTTGGTTATTAATCATGTGCTTTTTATAGATCGGTTATTGGCAATAGATATATGTATACAGTGTAGAATGAACATCGATGCGCTAATTGTAACATGAATTCAGCACAATATGATTCCAGACCTTTTTTAGTTTTTTTCCGGGGGAAACTCTTAAAAGGCACCCAACCTCTGGGGAGTGATCGAGGAAGATCATCACCATCCGTACACAGCCCGGGTCCTCTTAAAGACCAATTCCGGAATCTCCTCTGCGCAACTAATTCTGGAACCCCGGTACGGAGTCGTTCATGTTCAAATCCGACTTGGCTAGTTTTTGGCTCATGTTATGATGTCACACCTTAAGATAAAATTATTAAGAAATCTAAATTCCATCATAAAAATGTAGGTAAACGTCATTTCTAAGAGGAACTGATACAATCTTTGCGGCCGGAAACTAATTTTCCTTTACATTGCACGCACGCCCGGAGCTCCAGGGCAAAACATTTCTCTGGTTGTATCTTATTATGGATTGTTATCGAAATAATCTGTTGCGAAATAATATTATAAATAATCTGTTGCGAAATAATATTATAAATCGGAAAGTGAGTTTGTTTGTTTGTCCCGCTTTACCGTAACTACTGAACCAATTGCTATTTTTTTCAGTCGTAAAGTTAGTAGACCGGATTAAATAATAGGGTACTTTTTATTCCCGAGGGAAATCTAAAAAGCGCGAGTTAACTAAATTCCAAGCGTGCGAAGCCGCGGGCGGAAAGCTAGTATTTTATAATTTCGATGTTCATTATTTTACATTCATCATTATGCTGGTGAAAACAAAGAGTTCTAGTGTAGACAGGCAGATCTTTCATTAGATTCTCCTTCTTCAGCCTATAGAGAACCACTGCTGGACAAAGGGCTCCCCCAAGGCTTTCTACAGCTTTATTAACTATTACTGGCAAAATCGTGAACGAATATAAGGTTATGGAAAAATTGTTTTAACTCATCATCATCATCTCAGTGTTAATCTGAGTCGCATGGGAAGCTTTTTAAGCTTATAGTCTGGAGTATGCTTTACCAGTCTAACTGCTGACTTTGCCTAAACTTCGATATTTTCCTTGAAGCGACTGCCGTCTGACCTCCATAACCCGAAGGCGATATTGAAGCATTGCAGTTAGACCTATTGTTGGATTTTTGAGGGTTCTAACAACCCGTAACGACTGCCATTATATGTTTGTATGGCAACCGGGACCAACGGCTTCATATGAAAAATAACCCTAACTTCTAGTATATAAAATTGAGTTTACGCTATAACTTTAAACATTTCCATAACTTTATCAATAGTGCTAGTCACTCTGAAATCAACGTAATTGTTATAGAAATAAGGTGATATTTGCTTACCTTGAGATGGTGAGGGGGTGTACAGCACTGTGCACTTTTATTATAGTAAACTTGATGTATTTGAGGAATAAGTAGTTATCTCAACTTAATTCATTGACTACACTGTAAGACAGTTAAACTGAGAAATCCGAGGGACAGAAGGTATCTTAAAAACCCTTTGTTCTAGGAGTTCATTTAGCAAAAGTTATAGTTAACTCTCAATAAGAATATAATTTACAAAGGCCATCAAAGTCTCTTATAGAACTTATATCGGATAGCCGCCGCATATTACTGTTTGTTAATAATTAATTACTGTTCATCTCAATTACCATTTATTACAGCGATCACTAACCCGCTTGTCAAGGCAATAGAATTAATTTACGTAATGATTATTAGAACTCATAGTCCCTTGATTTTTCTTTGTACCTTTCTTAAATAAATAATATTATATAATAATATTAAATAATATTCTAATTTGATTAGAATATTAATTATGTACCTAGATTTTTGAAATTGCACCATAGCACCTGGTTCTCCGTGCTATAGTAGGACCGGCTAGGGGTTCCGTACCATAATCGACATATAAAACAAAACAGTTTTTAGTATCTGTTGTTATAGCATTTTAAAAATGTATTTAGCAGTCGTAGCGGCAGCAGAAATACATATTAAAAATAATCTGTGAAAATTTTAAATGCCAAGCTGTCACAATTCCTGAGAAACATCATACATAGCAGGCATACCTTGGGTACAAAACCCTAAGAACCGTCATTGAGTGAAAAGTTTCCAAAAAGGTGATGATATCCAACATTGGGGCCAGGCTCGTGGATAGTTTCCCAATCCCAGAGAGAAAGCCTGTGTCCCGGTAATGGGAATATACCCATAGATCAATTATGCCGTTCATTTTTGCGCATCCACTCTGTCTGTTACTTTTATCGAACCGACCGTAATATAATTTGACCAGAGAGGCAAACTGGAACGTGGACAACAGCTGATTTTCGCCTGGATATTGTTAAATTATGACATACAAAATACATGAAATACTGCTTGCTCAGCAGGGTAAACAGTGGATGATAGGTTTTGTAAGTAAATATAATATAGTAAACGAGGGTTTTCTTACGTACCTTATTTGAAAACTTGAAAGAAAAAAATCCAAAACAGATAGAATATTTTCACAATAATTTTGGGCTAAATTCTGACATTTTTGCTTGTGATCAAATGACTTTTTATGACACGACTGAAGTAATAGACATTAGAAAAACCAAAAAGAATTGGAAACGTTACGAGGGAATCAAAGGTTTGTGTGTAATGCAATATTGATTAGGAACTCAAACATAGGTAAGTTTAAAATATTTTTATCGGATATTGTTATTAATAGGGGTGTTGCCTGGGTAAAAAAAAAAATGATCCTATTTAGTCCGACATTCAGATCATAGAAAAATATTGGATAGGCACGTATATTTTGTTTTAACAAATCAATAAAAATTTACAAAATAAAAGACATCAAAGATCAGGAGTGCTGGCTGCAGTGCAGTGACGTCACACGAGTTTTCAACCCGCTGTGTCGTCTTCATTTTTTGTTTATATAAAAAAAGAAAAAATACGTGTCTAGTATTTTTTGGAAATCTGACTGACGGACTAATTAGTTTTTTTAGTCAAATACCCTATTAAATCGGTAATCTTCAAGTAATATTATGTATTTGGTAGTCAGATGAGAAAAATGTTATAATAAATTAAAAAAATAATACGTAACAGATTGGTCACCACGACCTTGTTATGACCAAATAATATAGGTGTAATCAATATGTCACAAATTCATTAGCACGAAATCGCACTAAAAACAGCTCAGTCGTTTCTGAGAAATACGCAGGCAGTGCAAACAGACTCGTTCATATTACTTCCGCTCCTTGAAATACATAGATAGAGTAAATATTGGCTGTCGTTTCCTTAACTTAAAAATAAAACATCGCTTTAAGACCTATTTTTCTTAGAAAATTGTCCTCACGGAACAAGTTTCATTTTAAAAAGAGGCCTTTTGTTTCGTCTTGTTGTAAAACAAGTATCTTCGAAGGTGAAGAGTTAATGAGCTTAATAACTTCAAATGTTGAAATGGAAGAACGAATATATTTTCTTTTTTTTGTTAACGAGAAGTTATCAGAAAAAATCTAGCACCTTATGGAATTTTAAGAGGTACAAGCGGCACACCACAGTTTCATCCTCATAAGTCTCGATGCCATGGAATATCGATATAAAAATTATATTTAATAATAATACTATTTATAACCTATCTGTGAGCTAAATTCCAACCAAATCCGTTTAGTAGTCACAAACTTCAAACGTAAAGTAATATTTGCTGGATTTGCCAATTATATGACAATTATATGAATTTTTTAAATACTGTTGCAGCAGTATACTTCTACTCTTACGTATAATGTATGTGTTCGTCTTCCATTTCTTCCATTGTAGTCTTCAAGATATACTTTTGACATAGATTCTTAGTGCATTTATAACTACATCAAACTAATCTATTATAAAAAAAAATTGATACCTACGACATATTGAATATAACCTGTATATTTAAGTGATACCTACGACATATTGTATGTTTAAGTTGGGAAGATGATGCAATGACTAATGAATGATAAAAGTATTAATATTGTCCAAATCTAGGCTTCTATTTTAACTTACGATTATTGTAAGAATTTAAATCGCGGAGTAGTATTTAAACATTAAGTTAATTTACGTCATCAATATTTATAACAAGTAATAATTATTGTGATATCAAAACAGCACGATATTAACCTTATGACGAAAAACTAATGGGCTTTACAATAATAAGAACATCAATCAATATTTTGGGGATATCCGTGAAACTAATCACCTTTAGAACAAAAAATATTATCGAACTCAGCTCATCATTGGTTTTAGAATACACTATACAAAAAAAATCTGTTTTGTTTTGCCTGCGTGTCTGGCTTCCATCTGTAGTAGTCTATTTTCGACCTTACCATATCAGTTTTTTTTTATTTTTTTTTACAAATTATAAACCAGCGCTTGACCGCAATCCTGCCTGATGGTAAGCAGTGACGCAATCGTTGATGGTAAAGCGCACTAGTTTATTAAGAGCCTATTCACTCTAGAGTGTCGCCTTGAAGACACTCAAATTGTAGTCCGACGGAAACACCGCCGCGGGCAAATTGTTCCAGTCCCTCGATGTACGCGGTACAAAGGAGGAGGCGAAGCGCTTCGTCCGGATCGTAGTGGTGTTAACAACGTAACGGTGGAAACCAGCCGTACGACGGGTCGTCCGCTGGTGGAACGGAGATGGGGAAATTAAATCATGCAATTCCCTCGCACACTCCCCGAAATGCATCCTATAGAACACCGAAAGGCTGGCTACTCTACGCCTGTGCTCTAGGCTTTGGAGACCAAACGAATAATTAAATAATTAATTAGTTAAACGAATAATTCTCCTCAGTATGTTTTTTTAAATTATAAACCGGTGCTAGACCACAATCCCGCCTGATGGTGAATAGCGATACATTCGTAGATGGTAAAGAGCATTAGCTAATTAAGAGCATTCTTAATACATCGTATACAATGCAATTTATTTAACTTTAAGATGGTATAAGCTAGACTACCTGTGAAAAAGGCAAAATCGTCTATTTGTGAGCGATATTGTGGTGTAATATCGCTGAAATCATTAGTTATGGCAGGTTATCCGGGACGTATGTATATATGTATGTTCTTTAACATTATTCGTTAGTACTGACAATGTGGGAGACATATTCATAACAATAATTTTAGAATAGAATAGAATAATCTTTATTATGTACGGTGTTTCCGCCGGACTACAATAAATGTCTTCAAGGCTAGAGTGAATAGGCTCTTAATAAACTAGTGCGCCTTACCATCAACGATTGCATCACTGCTTACCATTAGGCGGGATTGCGGTCAAGCACCAGTTTATAAACATTATACTTATTTAAAAAAAAAAATTACTCCCTATAAATTAAGGAACATAAATATGAACGAAAATAAATAATTAAAAAAAAAAAATAACAATGGTTATTACAAAAAAACAACAATTGAATTGTAATAACCATACCGGTCATTGCATGATTTAAGGCGATTAGTAACGACGATGACCTTGCGCATCTGGGCGGGGCTAGGCAAAAAACCCCCGCGCACCCCGCATCATATTTACGTGCACACTCACTTGCTTCGAGCGCGGACGGCTCGCAACAAACGTAGAATGCCATACCATTTCTATAAAGTATACTATTCATACTATTCTGTCAAAAAGTACCTAATATAGAATTACGTGGTATCAAAACTCATGCCCTAAAGTGAAATATATTAGGTAATTACTTTTATTATGTTGTTTTCGACACTGCGTTGCAGGGATTTTTTTTATTAAAAAAAGGGAAAATAAATATTAATTTATAAAAATGATTGATGCAAAATGGGAACCGGTTTATTCTTTTATTTATAGTTATTATTTAGCATTTAGCGTTTTTGGTATAATTCCCACTGCAACTTACCAGGATTTAAAAAAAAAAATCCCGGAAACTAAATCATCTAAATAAAACCCACAGGTCAGACTAAAATAGGTGCATATTATTTAGAATACATATTGTTTAAAAATTTAGCTGACCAAATTTTAGGTAATGAACACTTGAGACTAATGAACTTAAAAAATGAAAAAAAGAAATTGTTTTGATTTACCTACTAGAAAAAAGAAAATGGGGAAATTTAATCAAGTTTCATATGGATTGAATTACAAGTATCAATTATATTTTTTTTAGGGAAGGAAAATATTTGTTTTGGACTTGGCAACAATTCGACGATTATTTTTTTTTGAGATGTTCTTAATTTTTACTGGAGGAATGAACAGGGTGTGGCCTTAGAAATAACTTTGACCCTTCTCACTTTTTCGCTGCGACACACTAATTTCGAGATATAGCGTCATCGTAGCCCCTCACATCGTGGGCCGTTTTATCTCGAAACTGGTACGTCGCAGCGAAAAAGTTCTAGGCCAAGTGCTGGCAAGTGCTTGGGGTCAAAGTTCTTTCATAATTCTTTCTTTCCTCGGTGGTAGGCCACAACATCGGCTGCCGGCATAAGTTACCACCCACCAGACAAAGTCATGCCGCCACCGAGATGTTCCGGCATGATATCTGGTGAAGCCGTTCGGAGGACGGGTCTGAGCAGTTGTGTTGCGGTGTGTGCCGGGTACGATGCGCCAAATGATGTTGTGTTGGGACTTTGATCATGGAGGGTAGCGGGATCCGAAGCACGGTGCTCCGCTGGCCGACCGCAGGTAATTGGGGGCCCAAGTAGTGTTCCAGCCACACACGCAAGGCTGCCCAGCCAACTGCAAAAATCCCACGGCGGCCCCATCATGCTGGTTGGCGACCGGACGAGAGGACCCGATGGCGATCCCTGGGGGGCGTCCCCGCAGTCTCCAGATCAATCTCCCTCTGGCCCATCGTTGGTCGCATTGTTGGGTTTAACATTGCATCACCTCACTCAACTGCCGTCTTCCTTCCTATTCACTCATTTAAATCTATGAAAAAGTTTAAATCTAATAACAAAAGTAGGTGTGCACAGCGGACGCACGTCCTCTCATTCAAAATGCACCTCTCTAATATTTGAGGTCTGCACTCCAGTCTCACTGCACTACACCACCACCTTGAGACTGAGAAGTCCCATCGGCTTTTCTTGACGGAGACACAGATCTGATGTCCGTCTGATGCGGCATACCTCAGCTACCCGGGATACGCATTGGAGGATCATTTAGAGCACTCTGTGTATGTCCGCATTGACATCTGTTGCCGGCGCCTCTGCCACCTCAAAGACCATCACTTCTCGTCCCTATGGCTGTTGGTTGACACTGGTGTGGACAAAATTGTTTACACTTGTGTCTACCGATCGCACAGCGGTGATCAGGAGACAACTCGATTATTTGACCACCTCAGTGAGGCTGCTGACAATGCGCTGCACCGGCACCCTGACGCACAGTTCGTCGCTCTGGGGGACTTCAACACCTGCCATCAGGACTGGCTTATCCCGTACGAGAGGACCGACCACGCTGGGAGAGAGGCGCGAAACTTCGCGCTTTCAATGGGCTATTCCCAGCTGGTAGAACGAACGATTAGGGTGCCTGATGTAGTTGGTCATACCGCCAATTGTCTGGACCTTCTGCTGACCACTGATCCGAACAGATGTATTGTAACAGTTTCGTCACCGTTGAGAACTTCAGACCACTGTCTGGTGGAGTCTGTATCGTCCTTCTCCCCACCAGATCACGAATCTCGGGTTGGGATGAGATACATCACGTCTTTGCGTCTTATCCTTGACAGCATGTCTGCTTCTCTTCTGACAATCCGTGAGCTGTGCGGAGGCTATAACCGATGTGGTGGGCCCTTCAATGACGTGCCCGTCGGTGGCTCGGCTCGCCCATGGTTCAATGCCGATTGTGTCAAAGGTGAACAGCGTAAGCACACGGCATTTCTCACCTGGGTTGACGCTCGTGGACGCGGAGCTCCGGATGAGTCCTTTAATCGTGCTGCCAAGTCCTACAAACAGGCGCCTAGGAAGGCTCGCTTCGACCGCATTACCCGTATTGGTAACAAGTTATCTGCGCTACCATTCGGTAGCAGATCTTTTTGGTCCCTTGCCAAATCGGTCGAGGCGAACTTCTGCCACACTCCCTCCGCTGGTTCGGCCTGATGGAACACTGGCTCATACGGCGAGAGAGAAAGCAGTTCTCATTGCATCTCTCTTCGCCCATAATTCGCGTCTTGATACTTGAAGTGCTACTCCACCTAATTTACCTCATTGCGGAACCTCAGGCACCAGCCAGGCTCAGGCCAGGAATAGTACTAAGTCGTCTAGACGTGAATAAGGCTAGTGGTCCAGATTGTATACCAGCGATTGTTCTTAAAGTCTGTGCGCCCGATGTCTCCTGTATTGACGCGCTTGTATCGCCTCTCGTTTAAGACTGGTATAGTGACCAAGGCCTGGAAGCTGGCCAAAGTGCAGCCTGTGCCCAAAAAGGGTAGGCGTAGTCGTACCGATCCTACCAACTATCGGCCGATTTCGATCACCTCCATACTTTGCAAAATTATGGAGCGTGTGTTGAAGTCGCGCCTCTTGGAATACCTGGGAGGTAACGATCTCCTCATTGACCGACAGTACGGGTTTCGGCGCAATCGGTCAATTGGGGACCTTCTAGTGTATGCCACTCACTTGTGGGGGCGAGGCCCTCGAGAGAAATGGGGAAGCGATTTCTGTCTCCCTTGATATCTCGAAGGCCTTCGATTGGGTATGGCACCCTGGCTTATTGAGTAAGCTTCTACGGCATTTCTCCTGGCCTGACTGGCTGGGTAAAAGACTTCCTGATTGAACGGTCGCTCCGAGTTGTTGTCAACGTTTGCTCATCTGAGCTCATGTCGACTAATGCCAGTGTTCCTCAGGGGTCTGTTCTCTCTGCAACTCTGTTCTTGCTGCATATTAACGATCTGCTGATGCCCGGTATCTATGGGCTTGCAGATGACAGCACAGTTGTGGAGAGATACCTGCCGGATGCTAGGGCTAGTAGGGAATCAATCCGGTCCGAAAGAGAGGCCATGGTTGAGCGAACGAATTTTGCACTACAGGCAGTCTTCGAATGGGGCAAGGCCAATCTTGAAGCATTCAAAGCCGCCAAAACACAGGCGTGTCTTTTCACTGCCAAAAAGAGCCCATTCACCTTGGCTCCCACTTTTCGAAATGTATCCTTGGAGTGTAACGACCGCCTTCAGCTTTTGGGAGTTGAGATTTCCTCGAGCCTAAACTTTGGGCGGTTCATTGACTCCAAGGCCAAGGTGGCTGCCAGGAAACTTGGCTTTATCGCAAAGGTCTGGCGGTACTTCACACCAGGGCAGCTTCTTATGATGTACAAAGCTCAGGTCTGTTCGTATGTAGAGTACTGCAGCCACATTTGGGCTGATGTTGCTAAGTGTCACCTGGCGACTTTGGATTCAGTGGAGAGGCGTGCGAAGAGGCTGATTGGTGACACTGATTTAACTCGAGATGGTCTCCAAAGCCTAGAGCACTGGCGTAGAGTAGCTAGCCTTTCTATGTTCTATAGGATGCATTATGAGCAAGCGAGGGAATTGCATGATTTTATTCCCCATCTCCGTTCCACCATCGGACGACCCGTCGTACGGCGAGTTTCCACCCTTACGTTGTTTATAAACGTTATAAACAACGTAAGGTTTATATAGCGTTTCGCTTCCTCTTTTATACCGCATGCATCGAGGGACTGGAACAATTTGCCAGCGGCGGTGTTTCCTTCACACTACAATTTGAGTGTCTTCAAGGCTAGAGTGAATAGGCTCTTAATAAACTAGCGCGCTTTACCATCAACGATCGTACCACTTTACCATCAGGCCGGACTGCGGTCAAGCGCTAATTTATAATTTAAAAAAAAATGACCCGTATAAGAAGTTACCCTCTTGACACCCCCTACACTATGCAATAAATCTTTTGCGAAAATTAAAAAAAAATCGTCTAAAATGAACTCAAAATAAACTCAAAAAATCGCATAAAGCGTCCAAGCGCGGCAATAAATACTAAGGGCTAATATTTACACTTACTCACAGAAGTCAAAACTGTTTGCACTGATCAGAATCTAGAAAATACTAATATTATAAATGGGAAAGTGAGTTTGTTTGTTTGTTTGTTCCGCTTTCACGCCGTGACTACTGAACCGATTGCTTTGAAATTTTGTAGACGTAAAGTTAGAGGTCCGGAATAAATGATGGGCTACTTTTTATCCCGGATAAATTTGATATTCCCGAAGGAATCTAAAAAGCGCGATATAACCGAATCATACTAATATTATAAATGGGAAAGTGAGTTTGTTTATTTGTTTGTTCTGCTTTCACACTGTAATTACTGAACCGATTGATTGAAATTTTGTAGCCGTAAAGTTAGAAATCCGGATTAAATGATAGGGGCATTGTTTTTGTCTTATCCCGGAAAAATTTGGTGTTCTCGAAGGAAATCTGAAAAGCACGATATAACCGAACTCCACGCGGGCGAAGCCGCGGGCGGAAAACTAGTATCAAAATAAAACATCATATAAAATCACCTAAAGCGTCCCAGCGCGGCAATCAATACAAACATCCAATAATTATACACAAAATCACTAAAAATACTTCATTGCACTCGAAGTACTTAGTGTTATAGCTTCCGCTTCTCGCTCATCTATGAAGCTATACTTAGTTCGAGCTATACATAATTATTTTATATTGATCGTAGTTGCGTAATTATTTATGTTAATTTAAAGTTATTATGATTACTTTAAATTACCTAGGAGGATTTTAAAACCTTAGTTTATTCTAAAATCACACTTGGAAGTACACTACCGGTCTTATAAATAGATTATTTTCTTTATTATTTTTAACTTTAGAATTATTTATGCAACATCCGATTACCGCCAACTCTTATTATAAAATCCTACCGAGCATTAGTCTTCCCGCCCATCGGATATTTATTTATTGAATCAAGCATTGTTTAAATAAATAAATATAAACAACTTTCGACATTTTCCTTCCTCAGCCTATAGATGTCCACTGCTGGACAAAGGCCTCCCCCAAGGCTTTCCACGATGACCGGTCTTGTGCTGCCCGCATCCATCGGCTTCCCGCGACCTTCACCAGGTCATCGGTCCACCTTGTTGGGGGTCTCCCTACGCTGCGTCTTCCAGTACGTGGCCGCCACTCCAGAACCTTGCTGCCCCATCGGCCATCGGTTCTACGAACAATGTGCCCTGCCCACTGCCACTTAAGTTTAGCGACTCGCAGAGCTATGTCGGTGACTTTGGTTCTTCTGCGGATCTCCTCATTTCTGATTCGATCACGCAGAGAAACTCCTAGCATAGCTCTTTCCATTGCCCTTTGTGTGACTCTGAGCCTTCGTATGAGACCCATTGTGAGCGACCACGTTTCAGTTCCGTAAGTCATCACTGGCAACACACATTGGTCAAAGACTTTAGTCTTGAGACACTGTGGTATCTTGGACGACGAGAAGATGTAGCGTAGCTTCCCGAACGCTGCCCAACCGAGCTGGATTCGCCGAGACACCTCTTTCTCGAAGTTGGACCTACCTAGTTGGACTTTCTGTCCCAGGTATATATACTCGTCAACAACTTCGAGTGCAGAGCAACCAACTACAATTGGAGTGGGTGCGACATGAGAGTTCGACATGATCTTCGTCTTATCCATGTTCATTTTTAGACCCACTTGTTGGGAAGCTCTGCTGAGGTCATTGAGCATTTTGCCCAAGTCTTCCAGGGTCTCAGCCATGACCACGATATCATCTGCGAAGCGGAGATTAGTGATGTACTCGCCGTTGATGTTGATGCCAATTCCTTTCCAGTCCAGGAGCTTGAAGACATCTTCCAACGCAGCAGTGAACAATTTAGGAGATATGACATCTCCTTGTCTCACTCCACGCTGCAGTTGGATCGGTTTCGAGTCCTGATCCTGGAGACGGACTGACATGGTGGCGTTTTTGTACAAACACTTTATCACCTCAATGTATCGATGGTCAATTTGGCACCGCTGGAGAGACTGTAGCACCGCCCAAGTCTCAATCGAATCGAAGGCCTTCTCATAGTCCACAAACGCCAAGCATAGTGGTTTGTTATACTCCTCGGACTTCTGTATAACTTGCCGCAGCGTATGAATGTGGTCTATGGTGCTAAAGCCTTTTCGGAAGCCTGCTTGTTCGGGAGGCTGGAAGTCGTCGAACCTGCGAGCGAGACGATTCGTGATGACCCTAGAAAACAGCTTGTAGACATGGCTCAGGAGGGATATCGGTCTGTAGTTTTTCAGGAGGGTATTGTCACCTTTTTTGAAAAACAAAACCACCACGCTCCTGTGCCACGCCTTAGGCGTTTCGCCTTTAAGAATGACGGAATTAAATAGCTTCTGAAGCGCTTTAAGAACCGGTTTGCCACCCGCTTTCAGAAGCTCAGCCGTAATTCCATCATCTCCAGCCGCCTTATCGTTCTTGAGCTGTTTCAGGGCCATACCAATCTCGTACAGGCTGACGTCCGGGATATCGTCGGTGACTAGAAGACTAGAAGACTAACCCGACACTAGGTTAGTCTGGCTCTAGGATCATTAGCCAGGCTTACAACAGGTGCGTGTGTTGATGTGTATAACTCTCCGTAGAATTTCTCCATCTCACCCAAAAGCTCGGGCTTGGAAGTGACGATCCTACCATCCCCAGTCTTCAGCTTCGCAAGTAGACTCTGTCCAACAGACAATTCTCGTGCGAACACTTTGGAGCCTTTGTTCCGCTCGATAGCCTCTTTAATACAATTTGTATTAAATTGGCGTATATCGCGAGTCAGAGACTTTGAGATCTGTCTGTTAAGGCATCTGATGCGCGAAGCGTCATCAGGGGATTTTAAGATCACCTCCCGTCTTTCTTCCATTAGCCGGCGGGTGGGACCGGAGATCCTCTTCTGTCTTTTTGAACGGAGGGTTTTGTAGAACTTAGACCCTTCCGTTTGGAGAGTTTCCACAAACCTGTTGTTGTAGTCGTCCACATCTACGCATTCACCGAGGCATTCGAAGCGGTTTTGTAGTTCGATCTGAAAGCTCTCGGGGTTTTGGAGTTGTGTTGACGCTGGACGGAGCGTAGACTTCATAAGTCGAGACCGTTCGAGCCTAATGTTGAGGTTCAAGATGCCTCTAACAATACGGTGATCACTCCCGGTTTTTACCGCATGGATCACGGAGACATCGTTGAACACTTGCCTTCTCGTTGACATTATGAAGTCTATCTCGTTTTTGGTCTGACCATCGGGGCTGAGCCAGGTCCACTTGCGGTGCAATGGTTTCCTGAAAAAAGAATTCATCGCAAAGAGTCCTTCCCTTTCCATGAAATCCATTAGCATCTGACCTCTGGGATTCCGATTTCCAACTCCAAATTGCCCCACTTTCGTCTCGTCCGCCTCTCGCATGCCCAGTTTTGCGTTAAAGTCCCCCATGACAACGGTGTAGTGGGTTTTGGAGGAATGTATGGCTCTACTGACGTCCTCATACATAGCCTCCACCTCATCGTCAGAGTGTTTAGACGTCGGGGCGTAGACCTGTACACACAACACCCCACCACACCGTTCGACATTTTACGTTAATCCAAATATCTGTACACAATTATTGACAATTACTAGCGTTACCATTAACTTTTTCTTAATTTTAATTCAATACCTGATAATTTCCGTTTCCGTTGTCTATTAGTTTTGTGACTATTCGTTAGTGTTTTGACTCAATGGTGTATAAAAGCTACTGATGTCTGTACTGTTGATCATTAATTAAACAGACTTGTACTGGATCATAATACGTCGTTATTATTTTCCCCGCTTCTGAAGCATGTCTTTACATTATTATCCAAGGGTGCGCGGAGCAAAAAGTGACACAGCCTCCTCTCACGAGTGCTGGCGCGAGACTGCCGGCCACCCGCGCCCGCGTCCCGCATAGAGCCCCTCTGAACCTTGCAAGGCGGAAACTCGTACGGACACTCATTTTTATTACTTTTCTTATTAAATATTTCATCAATTTTAAAATAGAACTATGATTTTATAGTTCTTACAGGTACACGTTACTGCGAGTAAGAATATTTTAAGTAGTCTAAGCGCTTACAGAGAAATATCGATTTAAAGGTTAAAAAACGCCATGTAGAAATATATTTTTTTTGACGTAAATATAGGCCGTATAGAAAACATTAAACAATAAATATGTTGTGCTTAAATCTATGATTATAATATATTTTTTTCAAAATTTTTGATCAAGGCATTCTGGAGGAATAAACTTTGAAAGATGAGCGTTTTTGGCCGCTCGAGGGTATCTATCGCCTTAATTCCCCCATCTCCGTTCCACCATCGGACGACCCGTCGCGTCGTACGGCGAGTTTCCACCCTTTCTTTGTTAACACCACTACGATCCGGACGGTGCGTTTCGCCTCCTCCTTTATACCGCGTACATCGAGGGACTGGAAAAATTTGCCGGCGTCGGTATTTCCGTCGGACTATAATTTGAGTGTCTTCAAGGCTAGAGTGAATAGGCTCTTAATAAACTAGTTCGCTTTACCATCAACGATTGCGTCACTGCTTACTATCAGGCGGGATTGCGGTCAAGCGCTAGTTTATAATTTATATAAAAAAAAAAAAGAATTCCTATACCCAACTAAGTGGAGTCCTTTCGTTAATTCAAGCCTCATTGAACTGACAGGGCAGACACGTGATCCTAAGGAATTTGTTGAGCCACTTCTTTCATCAGCTAAATTATTAGGAGTGATAAAAACTGTGCTCTTCCCCCCATCCCAAGTATATTTTTACTTTGAATTTAAAATAACATTATAGCATGTCTATAAAACATTATATGCATTTCTATGTCGGAAACAGGAAAATATTATTGACTGAAGTGACTATCATGATAAACGCAATAAAGAAGATAGCTCGTTTTATTTCTTGATGCCCATCCATATTCATGAGTGTCTTCGTTCCGTTCCTGTAGACCTTCGGGCGGACCTTGGGGTTAATGGGTGGTTCAATCCTGTTATTATGGTGTTCGTGATGGCTTTCAACCATCGATTTAGATTATAGAGTTCGATCATTCATATACAACGTGTAACAAAAAGGGTATATACATACCAAGGGCATGGCATCTTTAGATGATATCAAACGATATCGGAAGGGTTTCAACTCAAAATAAAATACTCAAAAAATTGGTACCACATTTTCGATTTCGTGTGTTTCTAAAAATCAAATCATAACAAACGTGGCAGCACACTACATACGTTAATAACTACTCGTTACCCGTCACGTTACTTGCTAAAATCCGATAAATATCTTCAATATCTCTCTGCAACTAGTATGATATACAATATCGTTTGATATCATGTAAAGATGCCATGCCTTTGTTATGTATATACCCTTTATGTTACACGTTGTAGATATGTTGTGACTGTGATTTCGTAAATCAAGACTCTTAATTTCACAGGATGAAGATGGAAATTCTGTCCTACGGTATAAATAGGTCAATCAAAATTCAATTCATACTGATACTAAAAAGGTTAAACAGATTAAAAGTACTGTGTAGTAATTACTTTATGCATAAATGTTTATGAAGGAGTTGCTTTTCTATACTAATCTATAAAGCTGAAGAGTTTGTTTGTTTGTTTGAACGCGCTAATCTACTACTAACTACTGGACCGATTTGATAATTTTTTTTTTGAGTCGGATAGCCTATTAATTTAGAAAGGCTTTAGGCTATATAACATCACGCTGCGACCAATAGCAGCGAAGCATAACTAACTCCTTTAAGTTAACATTTAAGGTTTTACAACGGTTCCTCTAATGTCCTCTTGTGATTATCTTGTTCATAAAAGGAATACAAATAAACAAATATAAAATCATGAGTATTATCTAAGTATATTAAACAACCTACGTCGCAGTTAATCTTTAATGTGAATTGATTGGTTTTTGTAACAAATGGTTAAATTACGTGAACTGATTGTTACTTCTTTAATACGATTCAATAAATATTTTTAGTTTCGTGCCAATACACCTATCCTTATCTATCCTTTTTGCCAACTATATTTGGGTTGGCCTACAATCTAACCTCATTAAGATAGTAATCTTAACGTCGTACTACCAATGTGCACTGCCTATACATATAATTACAATGGAAAATGTCATAATTTCGTGACTCTCCTAGGCAAGGCTCTAGAGCTCCTGCCACTTCACATTTTGATTGAATATCCTCTGCAAAAGTCTTGTTCATTATCTCATTTGTAGGATATACCACTCCTTAAACTCATCACCGTAAAATTTTATCACCCTCAGTACACATTCCAGCCACAATCGTTAAGTCGGTTTACATCTAGTTGTGTCACTTGTTCCGTATTGAAAACCCACGTCCACAATATACCGTTTGAAGCGGTTTGGTCTAGAATTACGTTTACTTAAACAGAATGCTAATTTACTTAAACGGAATGCTAATTTTTATACAAGGTCGAATTTTCGTGGTCTTGAGCCACTACGTCACGCATTCTAGTCCGGGTTACAATTTTTTGCTCTAAAATCTTTTATTCTTATACCGATTTACTACTTTGGGGTAGCTTTTGGATGGGAGAGATTTCAAGTTTGTTATGCAACTCTTCTGGAGTTTGTTACCTGCCTACTGAATCCTCAGTTCCTGGTAAGACGCAGTGTTCTACTGTTCAAATGTTTGCATTATTATTTACCTGTTAACACTTCACCTGAAAAAATAATAGCGCATTGAACACCGCTCCACACAGTCCGCTGTTCTCCAAGTCGCACGCGCAACTTGTTGCGGTTGCATTATTACCCGTTCAAGTTCACGGTTCCAAACCAGTTTGAAGCTGTTGAGCCACGCAGTGATTTGTGCTTTTGGTGGCTCCAGTCGCCTTTCTCAAGCACTTACGTCACAGCCACTAAATATAAACTTGTTACGTATATTTGTGCAAGTACTTTTTACTGGAGGCTGTTTTTCGGTCTATTGTATGGTCGTTTTGGTTGGGAAAGAGTGTGATTCGTTAGAGCTATTTTGATGTTGGCCCGAGAAATAATTGGTCATTTTACATTACCTGTACGTGGCAGAAAGGAGTAATAATGAGTCCGACTCGAGTGTGATAAATTATATATAAGTCGTGGTGGCCTAGTGGTTAAAACACCAGCCGCTCAAGTATGAGTGCGCGGGTTCGATTCTAGGTCAAGCAAGTACCTACTAATGTAACTTTTCTAAAGTTATATGTACTTTCTAAGTATATCTTGGACACCAATGACTGAAGGTGAAGGAAAACATCTTGAGGAAACCTGGACTTTAAGTCTGAAATCGCCAACCTGCATTGAGCAAGCGTGGTGATTACGCTCAATCCTTTTCTGTATGAGAGGAGACCTGTGACAAGCAGTGGGACGATAAAAAAAAATTGAAGATGATGATACCGGAACGTCACCAAATTTAGATATCCTCCAATGTAACTATATAGGCAGTGCACATTGGTAGTACCACTTAAGATTACTATCTCAATGAGGTTAGACTGCAAGCCAACCCTAATATAGTTGGTAAAAAGGATACGTAAATTTGATAGGTATATTGGCACTAAACTAAAAATATTTATTGAATCAGAAACAATCAGTTCACGTAATTTAGCCATTTCTTACAAAAACCAATCACTTTGCTTTAAAGGTAAGCAATATATTTTCAAAATACAAAAGGTCACACTTGTCGACAACTATGTAAATGATAGCTTATTCAATTTAAACGTAATAATAAAAAGTTTGATAACATTTTCGTTGGTTTCATTATAAAACTGTTGATGAAGGACTTGATAAGGTTAGAAATCCAAATTTCGTAAAACTGGGGACAGGAATAAAGAGGATATTGGACTGATAACTTTTGGTATCATAGTATTCTGATAGGCTGCTGTGGATCACATTGGTATGAGATAGATATAAGAAGACGCAGTTAATGCAAAGGGCATACTTGATCAGCTTGAAATGTGCCCTCTGATGGGACACAGCCTCTTACAAGTCAGAGGGAGTGGGGCGTAACTCTCGAATAGAGGATTGCCCAGTGCGGGTTGGTAGGTAGATGTCGTGTTTGAATTGTTTGGTTCTAGGACATGACGGTTTCATCACGCTGTTTTCCTTCACCGTTTTGAGAGCAATGATGTTGAAATATAAAAAGTAGACGACCTATGAAGAGGACATATGTACTAGTGTGACTACAAGTCTATGTCGACGTACCTCAGAGTCTTACGAGGTTAAAACTAATTCAAGACGAATAAGTTAATTACAGTTTTTAACGTTTATTCTCTGTATTTTAACTTAATTTAAAGAATACAAGTGCGTAGGTATGTGTACAAAAACTGATTATTTTAATTGCAACTATTCAACGGTTTTTCTGACTTTATCAAACATTGTTCACGTGTTACAACACGCGGTCGTGGAATTTGCAGTCTCTAGTTCTTCTAATATTAGATTTGGCTTTGTAACATGCAATATAGGTATAATGAATTCTTTGGTTATGGTACATATTAATATTTTTAAATTCGGGTAAGGTGATCTTCGATTAATTGTAAAGGCACAAAAGCGTAAAATAAAAGATTTATAGTCATATTAAAATTTAATTGCTTTGACCGCAGCTTAGGTTATCACTATGCGAAATACAGGTGTTCGCCTGCTCTGAAATTATTCAAATAGATTTGGTTTTGTAAAATGTGAGTTAGGTATAATAAGATCGTTGCTTTTTAACAATTTTTATTGATTAAATTATAATTTTTAAAACCTTCAGGTAACATGATCTCCGATTTTAATTAATTGGTGAATCACACACTGTGTTTCGCTTAGCGATTAATAATCTCAACAATAAGCTAATTCTTTTATTCATCTTTGTGGTAATAGCTTTTTATTATTTATTGTTATGCTGATGTATTAAAGAAATAATAAAACTTTTAGTAACTAAGCGTATAAAGGCAATAAAAGACCGCAGTTTTGGCATTAAATGTGGCAAGAAAAGACGTAAATATATGCGAGGAGGAAAACTCTAGGAACGGTTAACACTACTAACCTTACAAAACAAAGTGATGTATTCAATCTTCTAAATTGATATGAAATGAAAAATGGTAGACAATAATTATACTGAGAAATTGATTTTGATATCTGTAATCAATTGAGTGAAACAAAAATGGATATACATATTTATCAGTAGCATGACTATTTCCGCATCTGATATTTGGTATACTTACTTAATACTTACTTCTTATCCCGATGTCAAAGTAATCTTAGCCTGTTTTGGCATTAGATATAGTAATCATAATTTCGGAACTGACTTCGTTTGCTGGTCTTGAGTTGTATTAACATAACATACCTTGACCGCCAGCTTTATTAAACACGGGAGGCTTATGACTCGTGTTACATCATCCAGTATCCTTGGTGATAGGAGTTGTGTTAAGGCTTTTACTTTTAAATGTGATAATATTTGATAGGATTTAGTTAAGTAGTTTAGTGGTGATTAACGCTAAGTCCAATAGGGTAAATTTGAAGAAAAATAAGGGGAAAAGCTGATGAATCGATCACGAAGCTGATGATGGTGATGAACGACCAAAGATAAAAAAGATATCATGCAAGAGATGAGTTAGAAGACGTAAAAAGCAAACTATTTAAAGAAAGAGTTCTCGATCCCTACATAATATAGTAACAGATTTACTAGTGGAAAAATTACTCATGGGTTATAATAACCATTATATTATACTTATTTCAAAATCATATCCTCGAGGAGAAAAATAAAAACAAATAAGGAAATACTACCTATCCTACATGTGTTTAGACCTTGATAACTTCATTGAATAAGAAAATATAGGTTTACGTACTGTGCTCATAATAATTTGTTAAGTATTTGCTATGCCAATTAGCGCTGGTCTAGTTAAATTTAGACGTGTTTGTTCTAGCAATTTGAAGGTCCAAACTTAAATTAGATAAATTATTTATGTAACTAAAAACCATATTTTATCCATACTAATATTATAAATGCAAAAGTAACTCTATCTGTCTGTCTGTTACGCTTTTCCCCTTAAACCTCTCAACCGATTTTGATGAAATTTGGCACAGACAATCTTTAGACCCAGAGAAAGGACATAGGCTACCTTTTATCCCGGAAAAATTTGATGTTCCCGGGGGAAATCTAAAAAGCGCGATATAACCGAACTCCACGCGGGCGAAGCCGCGGGCGGAAAGCTAGTGAGTAATATAGGAGCTAACTGATTCAAAGTATTAATGTAACAGTAAGTCACATCTATGATTAACATAATTATTTATGTAAATCTTAGCAAAAAATACACACGTGTTTCGTGTCATTATATTCACTACTTACTTCACATTATATGTATCTAATATATAATTTTCGTGATCTTTGCATTAACTTAAAAGTATAGCTATTTTTTTTAATTTATAGTTTTGGTTTACAAGTGGCCATTAATTAAATATTTATTTTTAATCTGTGCCGCGCATCGGACGCCTCGGATGGTACATATTTTGAATGACAGTCAATGTTTGTACCTCTGATTATTATGATTAGTTACCTAAACTGTATTGTTGGTTTGAGTGTAATTTTCTCGTATTTAGTTATGATAAAATTATACTTTCTTTCTCTCTCCAATCATAGTTATGTCTATAGTTGGTCTTATGGATCTGTTTTGGGAATGTAGTACGCAATTTCGAATTGCGTTCCGTTTCACTCGCTAAGATCAGGAACAGGGCAAAGGACTGTCGACGAACAAAGTTTTTTTTCCTATAGTAACGTGTTTTACATAGTTATAGACGTTCCTCAATTAAAATAAACAAATATTTTTTATTTGAACTTTATGGTAATAATCATTTTGTTTTTTATTATTCGCTAACGATATCTTAATTGTATAAAATATAATAAAAAACTAAAATATCACGTCATTGTAACTGAATACTTTTGTATATACCTAACCAAAGAAAAAACAAATTTTGATACGCGTAATATTTTTTTTGTGCCAAAATATGTTGTTTACAGCTACTTATACGATCTTTTTATCAAAAATAACACATAACAAAAGTCACAGCTTGGTCATTAAACAGCGTAGTAAATCCGCAACAGACTAACAGTAGCAGTGGTTTATATTTTGACAGTTCAAAAGCATTCGTTGCTTTATTTACATTGTTGATCAGACAACGTTTTCCAACGTATGAAGTAATGGATTATGACTTAAAAGTTGTTACGCAATTAGGATGCAGTTCAGTTGAAACACCTAAAAATATGAAAAGGGGAATTTTTGCAAGCCACATAATGTGTCAAACTTGCATCGTGTCACGTATCCTTTATTGTTATTCTCGAAACTTACAAATCCAAAATAATTGCATGACAACGTTTAGCTACTAAAATAATATTCAACTGTCAGCAATAATCACGTGGCACCTATACAATAGTGTTTAAATTTCAGAGTCACGTTCTGTAGCGAATCTTCTTTGCTTCGAGTGTTCAAAGCTATATCGGTCAGTTTGGTTACAGATAATATTGTGCTAAATACAGTGCATTTACTACAGTTGAACCTAACATACGCAGTTATATTGCAAACCTTCAAACCTTTTGCGAAAACTTACATATGTATAAATCTAATATATTTATCAAATTATAAATCAAAAAGCCAAGCCCAGCCATCAGAAATTAATTGGCAAGGCATCGGCGCCGATTCTGTTGTTCTTATGTGCATCTTTTTCTTTCCATTCGTTAAGAAAAGGATAAAAGATAACATTTTAATTTAACCCTGTCAAATTAAGATACTCCATAGACATTTTTTTTTGGTTCATTTCTTTCCGTTCATGGAAAAGGCAAAGGCATAGTACGCCATACAGCCAAGTCTTCAGTAATTTTTTCTTCTATAAATATCTATCCTAACTTATCCTAATTTATCCTAACTTATCCTAACATAACTTAACCTAAACTAACTCCTTTCGTTTTACGCGTTTGGACGATAAGGAGCGGTTTAGCGTAAAGACATGATGAGGCCACTATGCTACAATATTTCACTGTTCTTTTTGAATTATTCACTGAATGCACTTTTACTACATAAATCACGCGTTTTTATTTAGTAAACGACACTATAAATAATTTTAAAAGTCCAATGAAAAATGAGCGTGACACTCATCTTGACATTCCCGCCAAACCTCTCACTCCATAGACAGTTTAGACGCGATTATAAACATGGCGACTAAAATACGCCAGGTTACGTCAGGAGCGTATTAATTTGACAGGTCTAAACTGACATTTTATCTTCTGTCCTTTTCTTAACGAAATGGAAAGAAAAAATTAGTTTAGTTTGTCAACAACAGAATTGGCGCCATTGTATGTTACAATAATAAAATTATTATTTCTGAAATGGCGCATATGCAAACCAATTTTAATAATGACGAGGAATGTATGATGAAATCATTATCTTTATTTGTATGTCTAGAAAACTGGACACAGATCCTCTTTTTATAGAAAATCCACTGCATTATAAATATATGCAAAATTATGCAATGGTACAGCACATTCTACGTCTTATTAAATATGTCACCGGTTATCGATTAAATTATTTTCAAATTATGACACAATCGCGTGTTTTCCAGAATGTTATAAATTGATAGTAACTTATTTTGTTTCAATTAACGTCAGATTTAGCTTTTGCTAAATATATGTTACGACGTGCATCCATGATTATAATGTTTCTATTATGTCAAAAGATCATTCGAAACGATATAACTTATGGTGATTCGGAAATATCAACGATTTGTATTATTACCGAGTTTTTTCTGGACTATGAGCAAGTTTTCTATTTATTTCTAGTGATATTAGTTATAGTTGGGTAGACCATAATAAATCTGCGTTCAAAACGATCAATTTATGGTTCCCTAAAAATATAAATCTGAATTGATCAACTGTATTATTAGAAATTAAGCATCAATCACGTAAAAACGGTTAAATGCAATTGGTCGTTTTAGAGATGAATTTTAGGGTGATCGTCAAAGTCATGCAGGGTTACTATTCTTTCTTCTATAGGAGCGTTCAGCAATGACCAATATATAACAATGAAAGAAAGTCAGTATTTATTTATTTATATATACTTTATTGTACCCGTAAAATATACATTTATTAAAAAATACATTCAACACTACAAAATCTACAATGGACGGCCTTATCGCTAATGCAATATTTTCCAGGCAACCAAAGAATGGGCGAACTCCTGAACATTAAATGGGACGGGCGTTGGTGCAAATATGTAGTATACATTAAATACACTAAAATAGCTTACAGATACATACATATCTAAAATTATACACATATACTAAATATATTAGGTATGCAAAGTAATTAGGCGAAAATTAGTTCGTTCAACAAGATCATATCAACAAGTAGTGTTCCTTCATGAGTCTTAAAGACTGCGCGCGTCTTATTTCTTTTAGCAGAGTTGTCATCAATAAGAAACTTTATCATTCTAAAAGAGAGGGGTTCAGGGCTAAATAAAAGCAGCTGCTCGGGTCTGTTCATCACGTTAAGGTACCTACGATTGCTCAATGCGGGTTGGCCATTTCAGACTTAGGTCCGTATTACAGAACGTCACTCAAGCATTGATCTCTGCTTAAGCATTACTTAAAACTAGTTTCAACCAATCAAAAGGCTTGAAACGAGACTTGAGTAGAGCTTGAGTTTGAGTGACGTTCTGTAATACGCACCATAAAGTCCAGGTTTCCCCAAGATGTTTTCCTTCGCCTTTTAATCAGTCATTGGTATCCAAGATATACTTAGAAAGTTGTTATAACTTAGAAAAGTTTCATTGGTACTTGCCTGACCTGGAATCGAACCCCCACACCCAGAGAGACTGGTGTTTTAACCACTAGGCTACCATAGTACTTATGGTTGGTTAGAATCCCGAAAGTCTGACAACGAATTTTACAAAGGGTATTATCCTGTTACTAGTAGTAGTTGTGGCAAAAGCAGTTGCTCCATGTATACCACCTGCTTTCGATTAGATTGGGATCCGACCCCAATATAGACGGGAAAAGGCAAGTTGAATAAAATTAACTTTGCCACACTGACCTAGACACTGAATAACCTTCCGGGCCTCACGTCAGAGGTTGTAATGTAATAACAAGCATTACGTAAATATTATCAGTAGCATTGACAACAATGTGACGTTGTTAACATGTCCATAAAAATAGCTTGTAAATATTCAGTTACATTGCTAAGTAGCCAAATGGATTGTGGAAACTGAATTGAATAATAAAAATACTTTGGCTTCAACCAAAGTAAACAAACCATGTAACATAATGAGTAAATTTAAACAAGAAGTGATTAAAATTAAAGACAAAATAACACCAAATTATATTTCCAAAGAGTAGAATATAGTGAATGAAAATAATATAGAAAGGAATACCGATGATTTTGAAACTTCACAATTAATACTTACATATGCGGTAGATAAAGAAATTCATAATAGGGCAGGTTCATATATTTACTAACACTTAGTTAACAATTTATAAGATTCCCCAAAAATGTTTAATCAATATGAAAAAGCAACTCCCTAGTAGGTAAACACCAAGTATGAAATAAATGATAACAATGATGAAAGTATAATTAATGAAAAAGGTTAATTTTACGATAAAAGTAGATATTATTAAGACAATGGCATGAAACATAAACCTTAAGGTTTAATTAAAAGATATACAATTTCTATCGCATCGATTAGTATTAATATATCTGATAATGATACGACCATGTGCCTTTTCTATAATATAATAGTTTTTCTAGTAGATGAATCAATGGTAAAGAAATAAAAGTTGAAACTGATATAACACGTTTTAAATCAGGTTTAGTTGATGAGACATTAGATTAAAGGATAATAAAAAGAAACCATTAACAAGGATATGGATGAATAAATAAAGATGAATCATAATCAACTTATATTACGTAGAAAATGGACATGAATAATCAAAATCATACAAACAGCAATTTAATAAGCAAATGTGACAGACGGATAGACAGATGAATTAACATTGAACATGGAGCTAATCTCACCGCATATACATATATCAAAAAGTAACATTGTATCAAAACATCCTAGATTTTTAATTAACATAAGAGACACGTGTTCAAAATCAGACGCAGTACTAGCTTATTACATCGCTCATCGTATTTATCATCCTCTTAGTGCAGCTGATAATCAGTATTACTTGGATGACGGTAGAAAATTGACACAAGAGACACTTGTTCAAAATCAGACGCAGTTCCAGCTCTTTATATCCCTCGTCTTATTTATTCATCCTGTTAGTGCAACTGTTAACCGGTATTATTTGGATGACGATAGAAAATTAACATAAGAAGCACGTGTTCAAAATCAGACGCAGTACTAGCTTATTACATCCCTCGTCGTATTTATTCATACTATTAGCTACTGCAACTGTTAAACAGTATTATTTGGACGACGGTAGAAAATCTAAGCCGAGTTGTACATAATTTGATGTCTCCTTCACAGTTACCATTAAAAGCAGAGTTATTTACCGTTTTGTGGTTATAAAAGATGTATGAGCAACTTCAAATCGTAAAGTCTTGGTTCACTTCTAAAATTAAGCTAAGGTTTATTAAAGTCTAAAGATAGAACAAGTACATAGTTTATGATTTGTTATATTGGACCTAAATTTATGTGATATATTATGATAGTTCAGATATACATTTTAACAGCAATATTGTTGTGGCGTGTTTTCATTAGGAATTTTTCTAAAATCCATATGGCTACTATAATATATCTGCCTGCCCATTTGGGGAGGGCAAGCGTGACATAATGTAGAGCTACCAAGACATGGTCAAATAGACTGCACATATAATTTCTACATCCACACATACTATAATTTTAAAATTGTTAGAGTCAATATGAATAATATAACGTCACCTTTGTGCATGTTGATGTAAAATAAACATGAATTATGTTAAGGCCACGGTATGGTCATTGCTATTAGCAGTAATGTGTAGTCTGTGTATCTCTAGAGATTTTTGCACAAATTATATTTTCCCGAGTAAAAATTTTACTGAAAGAATAAACACAACACACAGTTTGAACACACCGTAGTCAATACAGATTTATATCCGAAAATAACTATGAAAATGGCAAAAAATTATGACTGAAAATGAAAATTACCATATATTTTATGAGTTATTAAACCCTGGTGGGATTCTTTACAATCATAGTTAACATTATGAGATACACATCACTGTATATTTGAAGTATCATGAGTCACTAGTGTAATATTTTCACATTAAACAAATAAGATCATCATTCTAAAGTAAACATTGAATATCCATTTCAAAGTCCGGTTGTGAATTTATCGGCTCTAAGCCAGTTGGTGACTCAGTTCTATAGTACACAACTTATTGTATTTAGGGATCATCTCTTATTATACATTGTTATTATCATGTAAGTAACCTTGAAACACATAGGATCCTGCTTAGAATCGTATGTATTATATTTAGTTATGAACATGCTAAGATGATGAAACTGAACGTAACTAAATGATGCTCATCCATACCTACGTTGTGCCGTGGTCGTGGTGGCCTAGTGGTTGAAACACCAGCCTCTCAAGTATGAGTGCGCGGGTTCGATTCCAGGTCAGGCAAGTACCAATGTAACTTTTCTAAAGTTATACGTACTTTCTAAGTATATCTTGGACACCAATGACTGAAGGTGAAGGAAAACATCTTGAGGAAACCTGAACTTTAAGTCTGAAATCGCCAACCCGCATTGAGCAAGCGTGGTGATTACGCTCAATCCTTCTCTGTATGAGAGGAGACCCAGCAGTGGGAAGATAAAAAAACAAAAAAAAAGGTTGTTGATGATGATACCTACGTTGTGTTCGTGAAAGGGCCCTCATAAGGGCCTTAGCTGCCACGGCTTTTTTTTTCTGAATCTTTTATATGTTTTCTTTAATAGACGTTTCAAATGTGAATATCATTCTCCAAAGTTCTCACATGGATATATTCAAAATGAATGATGTATGAGAGCCCGTGGTGTTTCTTATCCACAGAGACTTACTTTTTTGAAAGGAGGAAGCTTCATCTGACTGATTAACCGATCCTTTGATAATGCAAATGTGTCTGGAATTGGTTTGTTAGAAATAAATGCTTTGATTTTGAATTTTTGATTTTGATTATAATTGGCAAATCGGTGTGTAATCGGCCATCTGTTATATTGTAATGCTGTGTGAAAGAATTAAAAGATGCACTGTTATTTGTTATAATATTAGAAAGAGTTTTCATTTTGCTTAGGAAGGTTGTAACCTCAATAGATTTTTGTGGTAAACTACCAATACATTTTTAACGAGGATTGAGTATTCAAATAAAACCATGTATATCACTTAGGAGTGCACTTAGATATTCTATTATATAAAATTTTCATTAGCATTGTCCCACTGCTGAGCAAAGGTATTCACCAAATCCTTCCATGTATTCTTTCCTAGACCCACCTCGATCCAACCCTTGCGGTACACACCTAGATCGCCGCGACATCTCTGTATCCATATTAATATCTCTCTCATAACCTGCTACTATTTGAACCATACTTATATCTTAATTTCTCCTTTCTAGGTGGTATTGGCCTCAGGCGCGCCACAGAACAACTACATCTTCAAGAATGACATCACTCCTGAAGAGGCACAACAGTACCTGAAGCAGTTGCCATTCACCGAACCTCAGCTCTCTGGACGTACCGCTGTCTTGCCCCTGGTAAGTTACCTAAGGATGAGTTACTAGAACACCTAAGGGGAGATATTATCCTTCTCTGTATGAGAGGAGACCTGTGCCCAGCAGTGGGACGATAAAAAAAAGGTTGATAGTATTATGTCATCATCATCATCATCCCAGCGTTAATCCCAGTCGCATCCGAAGCCTTTTCAGCTTTGGAGTCTGGGGTCCGACTGGTAAACCAGTCCAACTGCTGATATGGCTAAACTTCGACATTTTCCGTGAAGCGACTGCCGTCTGACCTCCACAACCCGAATGCGACATCGAAGCATTGCAGTTAGACCAATTGTTGGATTTTTGAGGGCTCAAACAACCCGTAACGACGGCCACTACATGTTCGTATGGCAACCGGGACCAACGGCTTAACGTGCTTTCCGAGGCACGACCAGACCAGTGCAAATATTATATCATAATAAAGTTATAGTATTATGTAATATATAATAATACTGTATTATATTCTATTTTTATTTCTGTTCAGTGGAGTCGATGTCGACAATGTAGAAATTGTAATAGTCGAAAGTCCAATGTCAAAAGTGAATAATACTATACAATATGTAAAGAAAACCCCGTCCAACCAATAAACATAATAAAGGTTATGTAACCAAATAAAAATATGAAATTTTACATAATCATCTTAGTAACAATACTAATGAGTTTTGAAACAATCTTTTCTTTACCGCGAATAAATTCCAAGTTCCCTAAAATTCGGCAATTTTTTAAAAAGTTTTATCATTTTCCACGATATTATTATATCCCCTTCGCCCGCGCATGTTTGCCTACCGCACATGTATTAAGTTAATATTGTTTTTGTTAGAGGGTTTTTATAAAGTTTAGCCCGGCATTGTAGGCATTAGTAGAATCAGTTATCGATACCTAACAATGCCTTCACAGATCGGACAGGGTTTTTTTGACATATTGTATATACAGCACCAGTTGTAGAATAGTAAAATCCATAGTGATGCTTTTAACTATTAAAGACTGTTTAATTTTAGAATATTCTTAGGTTAAATCGAGACACATCCTATTACAATCGATTTATTGAAATAATCATACAGTTACTGTTGAGCCCAATAGTCATTAATGGTATCTATATTAATGGTATCTATATTAATGGTATCTATATTAATGGTATCTATATTTCATATGGTTTTGGCATAGAAGATGGAATGTAACATGCCTGTTGTTTTTTCTAGGTCCGTTATGATGACCCTAGGTTTCGTTCGGCTGAGGCTGGCCCAACCCTTGGTCACTACTGGAAGAACGGACAAGAGATCCAGAACACAGAAGATTACGTTGAAGAGGTAAAAATACTATTGTATTGTTGTCAATATAGTTTTACAAGTATGACTCATCGGCTCATTATGATAATCAAAAATTACTATGTAGGTGACAACAGAATTTGATCATTTGACCATGTTTTTATGAATTCTTAAATATTAAACACACAATCTTATCCAGTAGTAAAGGAAATGTAGAAAATGTTTTCTCATAGATAGGTATACATGAAAAACATAAACATATTTTCTTGTAGCAGCATACTTACTCCTAGTTTATTTTTTTAGGTCTACAACGCAGCCCAATACCACGGCCAGGATGGTCTAGGTCAGTACGCATACGGCTATGAGACTCCTGAGTCATCCAAGGTTGAGAACCGCGAAGGCTCCGGAACTATCACAGGGTCCTATGTCTATCAGGTTCCCGGCCAGAAGGATCTCGTCAAGGTAAATATATTTGATGTTCTAGCAACTATACATATTTCCAGATAGATGATAAAGTTCTTATACTGAAATAAATGATCAAGTGAACTTATCTGTGTGAAGTTTGATAGTTATTATACGAATTGATATCAGGATAATGATAAAATCCTTACACTAAAATCCACAGGTTTATCTGACAGTGTTAGAAGCGATATGTAGTTAAAAACAAAGTACAAAAATGACTATAAAAACAATACGAAAAAATATAAAGCGTGTTTAATAAAACTGGATATGGAAATTCTTTGTTGTTTTGATTCTCAGGTAAAAATGAGTATAGGGTTTTTGTTATTCTATATCCATTAGCACAATATGCAGGGTGACACAAACAAAAACAATGCTATTTCATATGGCGAGTCTGGATTTACTGTTTTTTTTTTTAATCTGGTTTTATTTTGGGGCTTTTATTTGGATATGTCAGCCCCATAAGTTTGGATTTATGTACTGAATCTATGATAACAAATTGTACAATTTCTACATTGTTGACACGCTTATATTATCTTTACATGTATGTATGTAGGTATGTAACGGAATGTTTTAACTTTATTTTCACCTACATCTGCGAGTCTGATTAACTAGAAAATTGCACAGGGGCCAAGGGACGACGAAAAAAAAAAAGATAAACGTTTTTTTTTTTATTAAAGCGGTTCTTTATAGTTTATTTAAACTATAAATAATTTATTGATGGGGAGTTTATTGCGACACTTCTTCCCGGCGAAATTACTAGGTAGTGATTAAAGGATTTTTGGGACTGTCTTTTGTAGTTTTGCACAGATTTTCAGTCTAATTTGAATAAACGACTTTTGATTTTGATTTTGTGCATCTTTCTTCCCGCCACTCGTCTGCATAAGAGTATTCATATACCTACAGAAGTTATTTATAATCAATTTAACTTAACCAATAATGTTCAACTTTCAGGTGCGTTACTATGCTGACAGCGAAGGATTCCACCAAGAGGACAACCTCCCCAAGGTCGAGCTGAAGCCCGCAGAAGAGACCCCTGCGCTGAAGGAAGCTCGTCTTGCTTTCGAGAAGGCATGGAAAGCGGCAGCTGAAGCCAACTCCAAGGCACCCACTGTCCCGCCCCAATACTACAACAATCAGCAGCAGCAGCAGTAAGTGAAACAATTAACAGAAAGTCTCAAAGGAAAACATAGTGTTGTTGGAGTGGATGGCATGATAACAAATGCAATAAAAAGTGATGAGATTTTATACAAGCCATATATGACCATATAATTTATTTATTTGTTTCGGTGACGCTGGCCCGAATAGCGCTGGCGAAATACCAACCTTACATATTTTTAGTATAAAACTTCAAATCACTAGCTTGTTCCTGAGCTGTGCTGTGGACTCGCCCACGAAAGCAACGGATCGGCATTGCTTACTTATTTATCGGTAGAATTATATCTATAGAGAATTCGAGTCTATCTTATATATAAAAATAAAAATAAAAAACAAACTACTTTGTTTCTAAGTATTTTTTTCCATGGACACATTCCTATCACAAATAGGAGCTGGTGTTACCCAAACAAATAATTATCGTGCTGCTATCGAGTACTAAATTATTCTTAAACAAACTTTATGTATTTCTTTTTCTCTTCATAGATACAGCAATTACCAAGGCCAGGCTTCACAGTCTGAAGGTGTCGTGGTCCCCTACGAAACCCAGGCTTCAGAGCCCCAAGGTGTAAACCAGCCTCGTGATGGCAAAGCCTTGGCCTATGCTCAGGCACAAAGCTATCAAGGTAACCAGCAACAACAATATGGACAACAGCAGCAATATGGACAACAGCCGCAATATGGACAACAGCAGCAACATGGACAACAGCAGCAATATGGACAACAGCAACAATACGCGCAACAGAAATATGGTGGACAGCCACAACAGCAACAGGTTGGCCTTGACGGCAAATACGAAGAGCCGGAACCCACTGTAAGTATTGAAGTTGTCTCATTAATTACCATCAACATCATTTCCCGGTGATGAAATATGGATCAGAAACGTAGTCCCTCACTATAGGTCTTATAAGAAAGCTCAAGGTCGCATAGAGAGCTATGTAAAGGTTTCTCTACGTGATCGAATCAGGAATGAGGAGATTCGTAGAAGAACGAAAGTAGCCGATATACCCAGCGGATTAGCTCTTTGAAGTAGCTGTGGGTGGGGCACATAGCACGTAGAGCCGTTGGCCGATAGGGCAGAAAGGCTCTTGAATGGCGACCGTGTATCGGCAACGTCGGATACTCATCAGTCGGCCGTCGGATGACCTGACCAAAATCGCAGGGAAGCGCTGGATGCAGGTCGCATCCAACCGGTCTTTTTGTAAATCCTTGGGGGAAGCCTATGTTCAGCAGTGACCTTCCTGTGGTTGACATGATTATGATGATTTATGATATTTATTGAATTCTGAGTTATGGCTTGTGGATTCAATTCCCACGTAAAACGCCTTGTTTAAGGAATAATGTAATTCCAGATATCAATACCAAATAGATAACATTATTCCTTTCTCATTTGTTTCCAGGGTCCTCCTCACGGTTTCTTCTACAGCTTCAACTACCCTGTCTCCATCATCGTCCCCAAGAAGGAGCTGAACGCTGCCGGAGAACATGACAGCGTTAGCGTCAACAGCCAATAATTCACATAGGCGTGATATTTTTGGATAAACTTCATTTGTTTAGGTCTTCTCTAGTTGTGATTCTATACAAAAATGATCAGCTTTTTAAGTTAAATTTTGACAATTTATAGAAACGAATTTTCGGGTAATGATTTCAATTACCAGATAGTTTTCTGGCTTCAATTTTTGATCGTTACATTACTGTTAACTGCCGTTCATTCGAGTCTATAACTAGTACAAAACTTTCTAGGTCTTCGATGGTTCTTTGATTTCACCCACTGATAGTTCAGTAGGTTGAAATCGAAAACGGTCATGAAGATATTAATTTTATGAGTCCCTTAGATAGCCGATAGTCTAATGATGTAGTTTGTATGATACTAGTAACCTAATTACGAGCATATAAATATTTCATTGTTAGATTATCGGCTTGTACTATATTGGTTGCCATTTTAGGAGCGATAATATCGCTTTACCTTTTTTGATTCGAAGCAGCATTGAAAGTGGAATTTTGATTTATGATTATGTATTTTTTTGTTTCATATTTTTTATCCTTTTTCTTTTATCCATGTGCTGCTTTAGTTTGATTCTAATTTTTAACAGCAAGGTTAGAGTTTGATAGTGTAACTTGTTAAGCACTACACAATTTCACAATAGCACTCAGTCTTTTTTCAAACTTTGTTTAATTTCTGGTTAGACTCTTGAACTCACCCTTGTTAAAAGTTAAGTTTTGTTACCATAACTACTTAGATATATGTAATGTAAAATATATGTATATTAATTATTTAAGGCTTCAGTTTATGACAGCAATTTGTATTAATTATTATTTTATAATAATAAATCATTTTGCATAATACATGTCTTGTTAATTTGTTTGTATCTGAACAATTAGCTGTTCCGGTCTATAAGTAATCAGATACGCAGTTATGAAACTATCCTTTATAAATTTATTGTACTATAATGTACAAAATCAAGTAAAGGAGCTGTAGAGATAAAGGAAGATAATCAAATAAATCTGTACTCATATATAGAATTATTAAATATATTATGGACACAACCATTCTTTAACACCATTTCCTAAGACTACATCAGCTGCTATTCTGAATAGTAACTGTCTCTAAGTTTACAGTCAGTCTTCCACACTCTTCAACAACAGAATATGCTCATTGATTCATACTAGGCATTGGTCCAGGGTAAGGCACCACTATGACTGGCATTTGGCCTCTGTTCCCAATCGTCTTCATACCTCCAAGAGGCACTTGTCCTTGAGGCCTGAACCACCCCCCAGTGAGTAGGTTCGTAATCCAAGAGATGGTATCAGGAACATTGATTTCTATTGGTAGAAATGGAATGTACGTGATAATTTGACCTATAGAGAATCTGCCTTCATCAGGAAGGTATACTACTGCATTTTTAGGTTGTATTTCTGGGCTTTTAGGATTAGCATCTACAACAATGGCATCTTTGGCCTCGTCTACTTGCCCCATGTTACTTTTGAGGCTGGCATTAACTAGCTGTTCGTTGAGGTTGGCAGTTCTGTCGTCAGCTTCTTGATTGGGAGTTGCATTTGGTAGGACGATCACCAATGGCTGTTGTTGTTGCTGTGGGTACCTGAAATCGATAGAATTATTTCTGAGTTTCATGCATTGTTTTGCAGTAGTCGTGAGTGGACTTACATATCTTACATTTTATTTTAAATTTTGGGGTACTTCTACACCATAATCTGGAATTATTTTCCTGTTACAAGCAAATACAGCAAATAAAAAAACATCTGAATTCAAACTGGCATATCAGTCATCACTAACAACAAAAGTACACAAACCGTAAAACTGTCAACTTTAATTCTATTGACGTTTGAATCTTATTTGCACTTTTTTTCTTATTCACACCACTCTTATTTGTTTAACTTAACTGTGACTTCAATAAACATCCAAAGTAAAGTAAACTTTACATTGTCGACATCCAAATTATGCGTAATTCTTGCTTCAGATATAACATATTGAAGAGATTTTTAAGTCAAGTTCACAGTACGTGCCCGGACTTTTATATGACATTATGCAAAATTTACGCAGAATTTGAACAGAAACACCATGAAAAGACAAAGAGACGTGAAAACTTGAATAGGTAACCCTTGTGGAGCGAAATATCACATGTATGAGTGCTTGAATTGAGTATATAACAATCGTTTAGGCACGTTCAATTGCTTGATTTAATTCCCCCATCTCCGTTCCACCATCGGACGATTCGTCGTACGGCTAGATTCCACCCTTACGTTGTTAACACCACTACGATCCGGACGAAGCGTTTCGACTCCTCCTTTATACCGCGTACATCGAGGGACTGGAACAATTTGCCAGCGGCGGTGTTTCCGTCGGACTACAATTTGAGTGTTTTCAAGGCTAGAGTGAATAGGCTCTTAATAAATTAGTGTGCTTTACCATCAATGATTGCGTCACTGCTTACCATCAGGCGGGATTGCGGTCAAGCACTAGTTTATAATTTACTAGCTTTCCGCCCGCGGCTTCGCCCGCGTAGAGTTCGGTTATATCGCGCTTTTTGGATTTCCCTCGGGAATATCAATTTTTTCCGGGATAAAAGGTAGTCTAAACCTTCCTTAAGAATCACTCTATCTATTAAAAAAAACCGCGTCAAAATCCGTTGCGTAGTTTTAAAGATCTAAGCATACATACGGACATACAGCGAAAGCGACTTTGTTTTATACTATGTATTGATAAAAAAAAAATGGTGCTGGGAATCGGTAACATATATGACGCTTGCCATTGAATCTATCATGATAGTAAATTAAAAACACTAAGAATACTCACACTGGAGATGACTGCAAATTCGGTGCCATATTCCTCAGGAATGGAAGCTGCGGCTGCATCCCGTACTGCATTGGCAAGTATGGCAGTGGCATAGGCGCGCTGCAAGCTGAAGCTATGCAGAGGTACAACACTACCACCAATTTGTGATTCATTTTGCACTATTTTAGAAGAAAGCACTAGGTGATTAGTCAGCTGTTATTTGCTCTCTAGTCCTCTCCTAAGAGAACCAAGAGCTTATCTGACTGTTGCCAAGTCAAAGGCCCTTAAAGTTTATAAGTCACGCGTGTCCGTTGCGAATTGAACTTTAATAGCAAAACACAGGATGAACACAGTGATTGCCTTTGCCAAATAAAAAAAAATGAAATGTCAAACACTGTTTCGGCGGGAAAACGTTGATAGTTTGATCGCACTTTTTTTAATTCTTTTTTTTTCGTGTGACAAGGAAGTGCGGTAGCGTCCGCTTGTCTGCTGGTAAAGAGGAGTATGTCTGTATGTGCGTTCGGTGCTGTGTTATTATTCAAGTTGTGACTGCGACCTACTCTTCCAGCCCTGACCTTACGGCGGGCATTGCTTTCTTTTTTGGGGTTCATTGTTTCCTAAAATTATACATGGTGTGTTCAAAAATATTTTGAATATAAATTTTTGTTTCATCATCCTCATCATCATCATCAGTCTACAGCAGTCCAATCTATACTTCTATACTAATATATAAAGCTGAAAAGTTTGTTTGTCTGAACGCGCTAATCTCAGGAAGTACTTGGTCCGATTAGAAAAAATCTTTTTGCGTTGGATAGCCCTTCAATCCAAGAAGGCTTTAGGCTATATAACATCACGCTGCGACCAATAAGATTAATCTTTTGGGGTTAAAAAAAATGTTCAAATGACTAGTTCCACGCGAACGAAGTCGCGGGCGGCCGCTTGTGCTAGATATAGGCCTCCCCGGACACTCTCATTTTCTGAATTTGACACATCAAGGTACGCTGAAGAATAAGTCTGTCAGCAAGCAACAAGAGCAGACAAGATAACAGAAATAACTCAATAATTAACTTGGGAAGGCCATAAGTTAGATCTTCGAAGCCGCTGATCGAACGGCTTAATGCAAAAAAATAATGTAATAAATTAAGGCAATAAACTAATATTTTACAATATGCAATAAAAAGAACAAGGCAAACAATTTGTTTGTGCAAACAAACTAGTTTATTTAGTTTTTACAACTTTTTCAACAATGTAATTCAATTTAAAAAAAAAAAAACTATTACGACGAATTTTCTCAATTCGTCGTAATAGTTTTTTTTTTGAATTCTTCCTCCTCCTCCTTTCCTCCTCCTTTTTTTGAAGTCGGTTAATAAAATACATGTGTTTACTAAAAACAAATAAAGCTTCATTTGAAACAAGAGAACTCGCTTATGAATGTGCACAAACAAACCAAAAGCACTTAAATGCATAATTTAGTGCGAAAAAATTTAAATAACATGGGTGGTGGTGGTGGTACATGGGACTAACACGAAAGCAATTTATTTTGTTCGTGAACGTATTGAATATCAAAAATTTGAGTAGATTACAAGAACAATCTGACAGATAGCGAATATTCAACCGGTTTACCTGGACCCGTAGATCACACTGTCATAGAAATCTATTCTAAGAGCTGCCTCTGTATGTGCAGTGCTACTGTATGGTTTATTTTATATAATTAAATCAAGAATTTGATCATAATTATCCAACTTAAGCAAACAAATCAATAACATACCGGCCAGGTGCATGTTGGACTCACGCACGAAGAGTTCCATATCATTATCAATACAAATAAAAATTATAACATATTAGCTTTCCGCCCGCGGCTTCGCCCGCGTGGAATTCGGTTATCGCGCTTTTTAGATTTCCCTCGGAAATATCAAATTTTTCAATAAAAGGTAGCCTATGTCCTTTCTCAGGGTCTAAAGATTGTCTATGCCAAATTTAATTAAAATCGGTAGAGAGGTTTAAGCGGGAAAGCGTAACATACAGGCAGACAAACAGACAGAGTTACTTTTGCATTTACAATATTAGTATGGATTTTGTATTTGTGGCAAATACAGAAATCATCATCTGTGATGATTTCAACTGACTAACCGTTTCCTTATAAACAGCCTGGTGACAGACAGACGGACAGTGGAGTTTTCGTAACAGGGCCTCGCTTTTTCTTTTACACGTAAAATAATTATTTTTACTTTGTACATACATAACATGTCCCTCTCATGTCCGTGACATAGCAGACTAACTGCAAGAGGGTCATGTTACATGAGTAACAAATGTCTTGCTATTTATTTATTTTTATTTTTATTTATTTATTTATTTCACGCGACGCAGGCCCATACATAAATACCTTAACCTAAACATACATATATTTATATTATAAAATAGTGCTTCGCTACTACTAGCATGTTCTTATGCTGTTCTGTGGTATTTGTCCGCGGAAGCGACGGAAAACCACGTCTTGCGGCCAGAAGTCCTCTTCCATCACGATGGGCAGAAAACAATTCGGTATGCGCACCACGAAAGCCTTGAAGTTGACGTTGCGGCGCGACTCCAGTAACTGTACCCTCGGTGAGTATCTTGTCTTCTGGCGTACATACTCCACGATGTCCTCCGCCTTAGTGGTGTAGTGTAGGCGTGAGATATACACCGGTGTGTTCGGCTCTGCGGCACGCAAGTTAGCTTCCGTCCCCGCAGGAGCTTTGCCGCAACGGTTCTTGTTGGTTCGCGTTCGGCGCTTCCTCCTTTGCACCGTCACGAAACCCTCATCATTAGCCCTATTCGGCGACTGATCTGGTATAGGCTTCTGTTTCGGAATGTCTGAGACACTCGCTGTGAAGCTAGCGGATTCCTTTTGCGGAGGCTTCGCTAGAGCTGCAGACACTTGCAGCGAGACGGGGCGAGGGGTCCGGGCGACGCTGCGTGGAGGAGCTGCGATGACAGGTGCGTGGCTGTGGGACATGCGGGCAGGGCACTTTGCAAGCTCAGCAAACGACGGGTGCGCTGGCGACGAAACTGCTGACGCGGAATTTGACGACGATACATCGAGGCCAGCTCCGCGACACATGTTTACGTTAGATGCATCGACTGATGACCTAGTTACCGCTACACTATTGCGCAACTCGCTGAATTCCTTACGCAAAACGATGACGGTGTTTTGGGATTCATCTAACTTCGCTAAGACATCCGCGAGACGGTCCTTGAGAAAGACAATATCCTTCAGAAGGCTTGTTACGTCAACGTGGTCGAAAGTGACGGGTGGCAGCTTGTGCAGTTCCTTCGCCACAAATGTTGGTACGTCATCTGGGTCGGTCTCCTTGAACAGCGTGATAATATCCTGCAGGCTTCTCTTAGTCCCGTCACGTCGGCGGGACACCATCTGGTCGCGCTTGTTTAACACACTAAACAACAATAGCTTGGCAGCAGCTATGTCATCTTCACTGAAGTTCGTTGCACAGATTTGGACAGCGGATACCTCATCCATCACATCCAGCTTCTGCTGCAGGAACGCCAGCAGCTCATTCACCACAAGTTCATTACTCATGGCGAACACAAAATTATTATTACATATATTAAATACATTAGTATTTGAGTGACAGACTTGACATTTGCTATGGCGCCTCCGCCGGGCCGGAACAAGCGAGGTAGACCAAAGAAGTGCTGGCTTGATGTTGTAAGAGATGACATGCATGCCAACAATCTCACACCACAGGATGCCAGAGATCGTGCGAAATGGAGGCGAAGATGCATTAATGCGGACCCTGGGCCCCAATGCGAAAGCCGTGGACGCAACCGGTACTATACGCTGAGATGATGATGAGCATGTCCCTCTCATCGAGTGGAGGCCTGTATCCCAACAGTGGGAACAATATAGCCTGATTAAGTATGTATTTAACATATCAGATAGGGGAGAAAAAAAGATGGAGTGATAACAATAAAAGAAAAATATATTTTTATTCATTTGCCCATATTTTTCCAATTTTCTGTGTGATGTTCCTTTTCTGTCCAATTAGTAAGAAACGAGTCAAAATGGCTGCGTTTACTACGTCACCCTCGGAAACGACGCATCATCTTCAGGCACCCACTGTAGTAAAAGTTAATTAGGTATAGTCGTGGTGGCCTAGTGGTTAAACACCAGCCAATCAAGTATGAGTGTGCGGGTTCGATTCCATGTCAGGCAAGTACCTATGTAACTTTTCAATGTTAAATGTACTTTCTCAGTATATCTTGCACACCAATAATTACAAGGTGAAGGAAAACATCTTGAGGAAACCTGGACTTTAAGTCTGAAATAGCCAACCCGCATTGAGCGAGCGTGGTGATTACGCTCAATCCTTCTCTGTATGAGAGGAGAACAATGCCCAGCAGTGGAACGATAAAAAGGTTGATGATAGACGATGATGCGGTAGGTATCAAAGGAGCTTCCATACCTTATTTTTTCTTCTTTAAATCCTAGATAATTCATAGACAATCTTCAAACACCCCGTATATAACATACGCTTTATCTTAGTTAATATTACTAACAAAAACAGTAGATTTTATGTGAATGTTTTTTTTAATCCCAGATAAAATATTATCATGCAAAAATTTTAATGTTTCTTCATTAATTTTGCACAACACTTAGTATTTAATACATTCATTATAAAATAACATATTATAATCATTACAGAGACGTTAGATAATATTATGCAGGTCAATAACACCGAAAATACTAAATGCCAAATGATATTACTTTGAAAATTGTATTAAAAACAAAGTTGCTTCACACTAGGAATAACTCCTATGTCGTGATTCGTGGGTGCATTTAACACATTTAAACTCATACACAATTAGCCAGGCCAGGAACAACTATCTGCAGGCCATACAAATAAATAAATCAATTAAAGTTAATTTAAATTTTAAATTGATGATAAATGATTTATTTTTATAAGATTGAATTAACACTTACAAGACTATGCATGTATGTTTTAAAACTACATGGGTATGGCTGTTCCTATCTGAAGTCACTCTGAGAAGAAAGGCCGAAACAAACTCAAAGGTCACAGTTTCTTTTTGAAGTCCAGAACTCCAGACACAATTATGGTCAATTACATATGAAGACCATATTCATCAACGATATAATGTTCAAATTATATAAACATAATGCCACCAGACAAAGTCTTGCCGCCAAGCGATTCGTCGTGTTCCGACATGATGTCTGGTGAAGCCGTACAGAGGACGGGTCTGAGCAGTTGTGTTGCGATGTGTGGCAGGCACGATGCGACAAATGTTATTGTGTCGGGAGTTTTGGTCGTGGAGAGTCTCCAGATCAATCTCCCTCTAGCGCAGCATCGTTTGGTCGTGTTGGTCTTGGGTTTAAAATTGCATCACCTCGCTCAACTGCCGTCATCCTTCCTATTCCTAAGTTTTTTAAGTGAATAGGCTTAATAAACTAGTGCGCTTTACCATCAACGATTGCATCACTGCTTACCATCAGGCGGGATTGCAGTCAAGCACTGGTTTATAATAAAAAAAAAAAATCATATAATATTGCTGTTGTTGGGACACAGGTCTTAGCACTTGAGGCCAGTGCGGTTTAGGGTTGTCACTGTGGAGGAACAGCGTATAAAGTTCCCCAATCCTCCATAGAAAAGGGAGGATCCTCCGGCCAGACTGGTGCTATGTCTGGTGGGCACTTGCCCAACGGTTGAAGTTGGGAAGTTGTATGTATGTTAATTGCACGGTAAACTTTGCTTGCGAGATGTAGAATTTGTGTGACGGCAGTATGATGTGTTGTTTATTTGTGACGTTTGTAGGTACCGCTACAGTCACATTTCTTTAAATTTTTTGGTTCTAGGATGCGCTGGTTGCTTGACTTTAATACCACTCTTATTTCATAACCTATCTAACGCGCTATCTCATTTTGCCGGCTTATCCCTTAGGAAGCGGCAGGGAGCTGCGTAGTGAAATGAAATTATTTACTCTAAGTAATTTTTTGTATCTTGATTTTAAAGTAAATAATTTAATTTGTGGTGAACCAAAATAATTATTTATGGTTCACACTGGATCTTTGGAAAAGACAACACTAGAGTATTTAGATGTCTATGACGGATAATTTTGATTCAGTACGTTTATAGGTAGATGTGTAGTTGTCAAATGTGATGTAATATTACTCTATTCCTTAAAAGCCAACGTTCATTATCTTCGACCAGTGTATCCTTCCGCTATCGCTTGTACCTATACGAAGTGATCAAATACACATCAGCTTTTTTTTTTTTTTTAATAATTATAAGCTAGTGCTTGACTGCAATCCCGCCTGATGGTAAGCAGTGATGCAATCGTTGATGGTAAAGCGCACTAGTTGATTAAGCCTATTTTGATTCAGTACGTTTATAGGTAGATGTGTAGTTGTCAAATGTGATGTAATATTACTCTATTCCTTAAAAGCCAACGTTCATTATCTTCGACCAGTGTATCCTTCCGCTATCGCTTGTACCTATACGAAGTGATCAAATACACATCAGCTTTTTTTTTTTTTTAATAATTATAAGCTAGTGCTTGACTGCAATCCCGCCTGATGGTAAGCAGTGATGCAATCGTTGATGGTAAAGCGCACTAGTTGATTAAGCCTATTCACTTAAAAAACTAAGGAATAGGAAGGATGACGGCAGTTGAGCGTGGTGATGCAACGTTAAACCCAAGACCAACACGACCAAACGATGCTGCGCTAGAGGGAGATTGATCTGGACACTCTCTACGACCAAACTCCCGACAACAACATTTGGCGCATCGTACCCGCTACACATCGCAACACAACTGCTCAGACCCGTCCTCCGTACGGCTTCACCAGACATCATGCCGGAACACGACGAATCGCTTGGCGGCAAGACTTTGTCTGGTGGGTGGTAACTTCTGCCGGCAGCTGATGTTATGGCCTACCACCATGAAAGCTGCTAAACTGCATCGAGTTTCATTAATAAACAAGGCGCCTATATCACGCCTATAAATTTATAGTAATGTTAGTACTGTTTAAATTGATTTCAATTCGATTTTATGTAATTTTACAGTCTAATTGTCTATGTATTGATTGCTGATGTTGAAGTATTTCCCTAACAATGACCGTACGACAGTGGGTAGGCGATGCGATGCGATCCGATGAGCATCGCATCGCATCGCCTACCCACACTATTACTTCATTTTCTTTGTCCATTTTTCTTTTTGCGCGGCTCCATATGCCCCTATAGTCTCCTCAAGAATTGAGCTATTAAATGCAAGAAGGCTTTTGTAAATGGCACTGATATTTCGGACCAAAGATCAGTGCCTTCAAACAAACAAACACTTCATTTTTTTTGTATATAATAATACAAAAAAAGCTGAGTATGACTGAAAACGTTGTTTGAAAATTGATAAGCTGATTACGACTGAAAAATGGGCACATGCTAAACACTCGTAACATGTCATTTCTGCAAGTCATAATAATTAATTGCTTTGCAAGAGATAACATCTCTAGTAGATTCCAGGTAAACGACCTGTGATGGTGCTTATAATAATGATTCTGTATTTAAAGTGATGGCAGGAATAAAATAATTTCAGTTCTTCTATGTGTATCGTTTATTCTTGGTAAAGCTCTGAGCTCTTGGTAAAACTGATGGATGCTGATGAATTTTCCTTGTGCCAGTCGTGTTAATTATTTTGAGAATTACATTGTACAATATCATCATCATCCCAGTGTTAATTCCCAGTCGCATCCGAAGCCTTTTCAGCTTTGGAGTCTGGGGTTCGCTTTACCAGTCCAACTGCTGATATGGCTAAACTTCGACATTTTCCATGAAGCGACTGCCGTCTGACCTCCACAACCCGAAGGCGACATCGAAGCATTGCAGTTAGACCAATTGTAGGACTTTTGAGGGCTCCAACAAACCCGTAACGACTGCCATTAGATGTTCGTAGGGCAACCGGGACCAACGGCTTAACGTTCTTTCCGAGGCACAACCAGACCAGTACAAATATTCATAATCATGCATACAAATACTTGCACTGTGCGGGGATCGAACCCGCGCCACCTTGCGCAGCGGCCGCGTCCGCTACCGCTACGCCACGGAGGCGGGAATACAACGAATTGTAAAATGTTTTTGAACTTATAATGCTGGGTAGCTTCTCTTTGTAAGAGATAATGGGTCTGTAATCTACCACGCGTTACCGATACCGATTTGTAGATGTCACATCATGACATCATCATCATCATCCTATAGCAGTCCACTGCTGGACATAGGCCTCTCCTATTCCATTCAACTTGATTCTCGACAACTCTGATCCAGTTACTACCAGCCATCCTGCCAAGATGTCACATGTTACATCTAAATCTACAAAGTTATACAAAATAGCTGCCAATTAAGTTCATTTTCATTAAAATCAATACAATTTATTTTAAGGTGCTTACCTTATAACAGGCACTTTTAAATTGTCATCGTTCCCAATTACTTATTTGTATGCGGACTTAATTTAACCCAATCCTTAATGACACAATCTACTGATGTAAAACAGCAAGAAGGCATAGTTTCGATTTTTTGGATCTGTAACGATGTTTTCATTACGATATTTTGCTTCACCGTTTTTGAAAACAGTGGTGATGAAATAAATTCCACAAACTGGGACTTTTATAATTTGCTTACTTTGAGAATTACGAGTTGTACGTCGAAGATTTGAACCCAGGCAGGGTTCAAATCTTCGACGTACAACTCGTAATTCTTTCCCCTTATACTATTCTACCATGACTGTTATTTTCCAGCTCCGTTGGGGGTATAATAATAAGAACTATACGAATGTGTTAGGATAGCAGAGTGTGGGGGTAATTAAATAATATTAAAGCAAACATTATAGGAGAAACATTATGTACATAGTTACTTATAACATTACACACTGGACATATTTAGAATCATCAGCAATATAAATTACATAAGACCAGGCACATAAGAATTATGTGCCTATAACGAATATTCAGAATACTTAATGGTAGTGTGCTCGGTTCGACGGCTCGATGGAGACTGTCTACTAAGGGACGAGTCACCGTAGTTATAGGAAATGCCACTCTCAGAGTACCATCGAGCCGTTTTTATAATTTTATAAAAGTTATTCTACCCTCAGAATCAACTAAACTTAAGCAATCCACAATATAATACTTTTATTAGAATTATGACTCGTTATAGATATAACACGGCCATTCTGATAAGTACTTCGTTCTCGAAGTATACTTTTCGATCGACAAATTGTTTTATATCAGTTGACACTACATAAATGACAAGAAACTCCATGGAAACGGTATCAACGTATTCCATCATTAAGTTTTTTTCATTACCATACGTTATTGTTACCTTTAAAACAACTACTTGCAACAGTTCAAGAGAACTCAAAATTATAGTAATATAATATCTAAACACATTGTACCACAACAATCATAATAAACAAATATTAAGGTAACTCATGACATCTAGTAGATCTAAATAGTTAGTCCACGTAGCAACAGTTTACATACATAGCAACAGTATGTCCAGGAACCCCCTTAAAACGCCCTTAGAAGCCTTTTTATAAACTATGTTGGTAGTTGTACTTCAAATATCAACTTCCACTTATTCGAACCAGTCACAGGTCATCATATATTTTGGCATAATATAATATTCTAACACAAGCAATAAAAAAATACATCCCATGTGATGTATCCATTTTTAAACACTTTAAGGTAATTTATCAATACAACAATTGTTAATTGAATAACATGTGATCTTTAAAATTTAAGACTCTTCTTATGAAATCACAATATTTAGTCAAATTAGGTACTTCCAGCAACAAATATGGCAGATGCCATTACCCAACACACATTGTGGTGACAATTATATATCACATTATATTCACTTTATAGTTTATATCAATAATATCCTTCATATTATATAACACTGCCATACTGACATGTACTTCGTTCTCGAAGTACCTACAAATATGTCTACCGTCTCACAAAAAATAACATTTGACATTGACCGCCAACTGAACAGTTCTTGAATCGAAACAATATGAAATTCAAACAAGTTCCAGTCTTGTCAATCTGTCGATATTATTCAAATCTATATAAGAAATATTCTCTGTTAGATTAACAAATATCTAGCAATTAAAATAATTCATCGCTCGGTCAATTCTGACAATATCATTAAAACGATTTCCAAACATTTTCTGTTAACGTATTAATAAATAAGTTACGGGTAATTCAAACCATCGCTCAGTCTCAATATTAAAAACTATTCGACAAGGATTTTCTGTTAACATGGTTTCTGTCATCTCATGGTGATTTTAGTAAGTATCTACATACTTGATTTAAGTATTGCTATGTTTTAAGTTTATTTATTATCTATTAACTCTGAACGTAATCATGTCATATTACTTAATGAACAAGTGCTATCCATTCACCTAAGCTTTTGTTATTTTAGGTTTCCGGATAAAAATAATGTAGTACTGGAAAATTAGATAGGATTTGTGTTGCAATTGACATCACAGTCCATCAAAAGTCCAGACATATTATCTTGGTTATATTGTGACTTGGGCAAACACTTTATATTCATCACATAAATAATTGTCTCCTGTGGAAGTCATACTCAGAACCGGATGTTTAGCAGTCGACTCATGGATTACTAAAACCGGATGTTTAGCAGTCGACTCATGGATTACTAGATCATAATAATTATTGATTTGTATATTAAAAGAATTATATGAATAAATAACTTGTAAATATTACAACTGGTAATAATTTTTCTGTGTCCTAATTTTTTGTTTCAAACCACCAAAATACGAAAAAATGTCGTCGCAATAAGTTCTTTGAATATTATCAATAATTTTATATCGAAAAACAAGATCCCTACCACAGTTTTTATGTTTCTATTTAGCGTCACCCTGCATATGTAGTAGCGAATAAAATTCTAAAATAGGTATTGCTGTTTGTAGCAGACAAGATTCACTTATTACCCGATATTCATTGTTTTTTTTTTTTTTTTGACGGATATTTATTTACCCGATTTGGTCTATACTAGGGGTATTAAATCGGACTTTGCAACATAGACCACACTGGCCACCTACAGGGCAATAGCCGAATATAATTCATATAAACTTATTTCATTTTTACTATTTAATGTCTGCAATTGTCGATCTAATTTTGCTATATTGTACTAGATAGCGTCACTGAGATATGTAATCACAGTTTTTCTACGCCATTTTGACACAAGTCCTCTCTATCTTATATCTCTTTGGTATAGTCTATCTCAATCTACCATACTTCATGGCATCACCCGTCAGGGATACAGCACTTGCCACAGGCACAACAGCCACAGGTACAACAGCCACAGGCACCACGGCCACAGGCACCACGGCCACAGGCACCACGGCCACAGGCACCACGGCCACAGGCACCACGGCCACAGGCACCACGGCCACAGGCACCACGGCCACAGGCACCACGGCCACAGGCACCTTTTTATTATTATTATTAATTCTGGACACTGTACTTTGTCAGTCAGCCTATGCGGATAGACCTGGCTCATCAAACAACAGCATCAGTAAAAATAATAATCTGTCTAGTCTGTCAATCAAGTTAACAGTCAAGTCAATCAAGTTATTCAATCAAGTCTATTAAGTATCAGCATTCAGTTACTTCGTCTTATTCAACTTTTATACAAGGTACGGACGACAGCAGGTCAAGCCACCCGAAACTGCCAAATATTCCCAATAAAAGCTTGAGCCTTAAAGCTTTAGCGATGTTGTATCAGATTGTTTGTGAATTTAATTATTAAGAGACAGATGGAACTTTATTTTTCAAAACCTCCTTTCTTTACCATGCAATTAAAGTAACTAACAAATCCCGTGCTATCAGAGAGTAGCTCTGACCAAGCACAAGATAAGTCCAGTTACAATGTACAATATTTAATGCTATGGTACTACCAGAGGGTAGCCCTGGGCACGTACCCGTACCAAAAAGGAGATCGCCGAAATTCGCCCCAGCATGGACAAATAAATGTCCTGCATTATAATTTTTCTTTCATTTTTTTATATTATATGCAAATATCCATAGTTAACGGACAAGCGTGGGTTTAAAACGAATAATTAAAAGCCTTGTAACTACCAAACAATTTGTCTGTCATATAAATTGCTGCCATGTCAAGAGCTTTAGAGATGTTGCTTCTTGTTTTTACGAAATCGATAGTTTAATAATTGTATTTATGAATTAAAAAATATGAAGTTTTATTTAATGTATGCATTTTTTTATTATTATGACTACATTTGTTATCAAAATACATTAAACGCAATCTGTAAAATAGCGTAATAATAGCGTTTTTATCGATATTAAACAAAATCGATTCTCAAATCGTTAGTTCAAATAGCGGTATCGATTCTACAGATGCGGAAATGAGTGACATCTCCAATTGTTTTGTTATGTTTGTTACTCGCGATTTTTTTTTTTTGGTGGCATGAGTGTCACGCTCATTTTTCATTGGACTTTTAAAATTATTTATAGTGTTGTTTACTAAATAAAATCGCGTGATTTATGTAGTAAAAAGTGCATTCAGTGAATAATTTATAAAGAACAGTGAAATAATGTAGCACAGTGGCCACATCATGTCCTTACTCCAAATTCTTTCTTGTCGGCCTCACGCAGGAAAAGAAAGGAGATAGATTAGTTAAGTTAAGCTAGGATAAGTTAGGATAGAAACTTACTCAAGAAAAAAATTACTAAAGACTAGGCTGTATGGCGTACTATGCCTTTGCCTTTTCCGTTCAGAAGAACGGAAAGAATTAAACCAAAAAAAAAAAATTGTTACTCGCTTCCTTGCCTTTGTGCAGAGTAGTGAGTGTTCACTTTTGTTACTGGATTACACGAGTAACAGTTGTGAAGGTTGATATTCAGCGGCGTCCGGTTAGACTGGACGCTGACCCCAAAATAATTGGTAAAAGGCTAGACTATAAATAACTTGAATTATTTACACATTTGATGATTACATTCATTTTCTTACTAAACGTAAAAGAAATAATAAATCTATTCAGTTTTCTTTACGATTATATAACCTCAAAATCAAACACATTTTAGTTTGATACTCGGTTCCTAAGCTTGTCCGTGTATCAACAAATACCTGATATGATTACATGAATTATTCCAAACACAACTAGCATTTTCTTATTGCTGTCAATTCTGGGGCATTCAATGTATGGAACTTTAGCAATGTCCTTTGTGTAGTTAGTATTTGCAATAATGTGCGGTAAGGTACCACTAGAGAGTAGCCCAAGCCATGTACCCACACACAGTATTATACACAACCAAACAAATTATCACAGTTGCAAATTGAAAATACAATCGATACAGATACTGACCCTTAATAAGTTTTCCAAATGTTATTTTTAAGCAATACTGTTTTATATTGTCGTTATTTACTCAATTCAGATAATTCTTTACTTACGAATAACTTCTGGAGGTTCTCACTGTTGGTTGAGGTTCTGGGGCTCTGTATTTTTGAAGTACATACAGGATTATTCCTGTATAGGACACCAGGTACCGGATTATTGCTGCTTATGCAGCGTAGCAGTTCCAACGTCAGAGAAGACGGCCTGATGTCGTCATTACGGTGCGAGTGAAGTCAGCGACCCGCTGAACAACGGCTTCCGAAATATCGTCACAAGCTCCAACGGCGGTTATGAAAAAAAAAAAAAATAGTTTTATAAAACCAGAGCCCTGATCCCTACTTCTGATGTTAGGATAGCAGAGTGTGGGGGTAATTAAATAATATTAAAGCAAACATTATAGGAGAAACATTATGTACATAGTTACTTATAACATTACACACTGGACATATTTAGAATCATCAGCAATATAAATTACATAAGACCAGGCACATAAGAATTATGTGCCTATAACGAATATTCAGAATACTTAACTGGTAGTGTGCTCGGTCCGACGGCTCGATGAAGACTGTCTACTAAGGGACGAGTCACCGTAGTTATAGGAAATGCCACTCTCAGAGTACCATCGAGCCGTTTTTATAATTTTATAAAAGTTATTCTACCCTCAGAATCAACTAAACTTAAGCAATCCACAATATAATACTTTTATTAGAATTATGACTCGTTATAGATATAACAAATGCAATCTATCTGCATTTGCAGCAGTTGATAAATTTTTAAAAGGTAATTTTTGTTACAAACCTTTATTAGCTTGCAAAATCAGTATGTTCGGGGAAATTCTTGCAACTCAATTTTGGAGCATGGGCTGAAGCAGCGTGCTGAGGTGACTCCTCCCTAATCTAGGGTGACCAAACGCCTCCTGCCGCGGCTCTACGGGGGGCCGTGCGGTACATAGCTCTTTACAAAGCCCTGTTGTGGACGCAGTGCCTGAGGAGTGCGACCAGCCCGATGTCTAACCGCGTCCCAAAGGGTCATGGCCGAGGCCATCGAGTCCACGAATACCTATCGATGCCTCCTGGGTCAGGGTTGCGGGTTGGTTAAAAAGAAAACGTGGCCCAGGCGCCCAGGCACGTGAAGGAACACGGGTGGGTTTTAGTCAGTAAAAGTCTGACACCCACGCCCAGAGTGGGAGAGGTCATTTGATGATTTCCCATCCACAACAAAAATAAAAGGTATCTGGTAACAAATAAAAGGTGAAAGGAAGTCTGAGGGGTTGTTGTTGTAATTTTAAGTACCTACGTTCACAGTCTCAATCTATTAAAAATATCTTTAATCTGTCGTTTTAAGATACACAAAGAACCAAATCCAGAACAACTACTTGTAGGTTATACAAATATTTATTCGGTGCGGGAATCGAACCCGCGACACGCAGCGTAGCAGTCAAACATTAAACCACTACGCTAACCGTGCCGTTCACTGAGATGAGATTGCGACTGGATTTTGAACGGTGTTTTCATAACAACAAGGTGACAGCCCTAAGCCCTGCAGTGCATGCAGGCATTGCTACGTATTCATATTAATAGGTGTGATAAAGTATAAGTTTAGCTAGGTTTGAGCACAAAATATGCTCGCGCGCATTAGCGTCTTCTAATTTTCTTTATGGCATATAATCCTGTCCGGACTGCCGGATGGGCCCATGCGTATTTTCTATGCAAAGCCAAGACAACACTTTAGTACTTAATTGTCCTGCTTGAAAACCATATCAACGTATGAGAAGGTGACTCACACCTTACCTGAAACCCTAATTACGTGATAGCTAGAGCTAAGCTAGCTAGATAGAATGAACTAAGGTCAATTGCGTCTTTGGGGCAATTGCGTCTAATCGAAATTATTTTAAATCTATTTGAAAACCTACCTCTCATGCCATCTTTACGTTATAGTTTTTTATTCAAAGTAAACAAAACAAGTGGCAGGAGAGGTAGGTTTTCAAATAGATTTAAAATAATTTCGATTAGACGCAATTGCCCCAAAGACGCAATTGCCCCGGTTGACCTTATCTGTCACAATCTAAATCGTTTGAAAGGATATTGCTAACACCTTTTTTTTTAATTATAAACTAGTGCTTAAACACAATCCCGTCTGATGCTAAGCAGTGATGCAATCGATGCGCGCTAGTTTATTAAGAGCCTATTCACTCAAAGAAACTAAGTGATAGGAAGGAAGATCGCAGTTGAGCGAGGTGATGGATTGTTAAACCCAACAACACGACCAACGATGCTGGGCCAGAGGGAGTTTGATCTGGAGACCCTCCACGACTAAACTCCCGACACAACAACATTTGGCGCATCGTACCCGGCACACATCCCAATACAACTGCTCAGACCCGTCTTCCATACGGCTTCACCAGTCACCATGCCGGAATACGACCAATCGCTTGGCGGCAAGACTTCGTCTGGTGGCTGGTAATATTGCAACATACATTTCGAAAAAATTAACAGCTCAACAACTTAAATATCGCAATGCATGCTATTGAACTGTTAAAATGAAGCCATTCCCACTGTTAATCGTATTATGCAAATACCCCTCCGGTTAAGCGTCGTAGACATGCGAAGGCAAAAACGAGGGATTCTAACAAATAATTATCAAATGTTCACTAAAAACACTCCATCAGTTCGCTAACTTTACTTATCGTGGTACTCTGGTACGCTAAACTACGCCTTCCTAATTAAAATGCGTGTTGCGTACAGCTTTCGCGTTCACTGCGTATTCTTCAATGAATTAATATTACTACACTCCATTGTATTAAACTAAATATGTGTACAGTATATACCTGCATGCCGGGTGATTAATTCATTGATTAGAAACATTGAATTTAGTTTAATAGTATTCTTACACTGGATTTTATTTGAGAGTTAATTTGGGGTTGGCGTAACATATCTATTTCTTCCAGACTTATCTGTTAGTTTAATTTAGAGGGAAAGTATTCCTATGCTTCTATTATTTTCTTTTTTGTCAATAACTGATCACGTTTCGTTTGTCTAATAGTCATCACGGTAAAAATGGAACATTTTTCGCGATTTTGAAGTATCGTATTTCTTTTATTAATTAAGTTTCGTAAAAAATCAAATGCTAGGGGCACGTATAATCACGGTGTAAAATTGTAGAAAAAGAAATTGATCTAAAAGGATTATCCACGAAGAAAACAGCGGAATACGTTTATATAGAGAAAGCACCGCTAGAGTTTCCTCTCAACAAGAAATTGAAAAAAAAAAATCTACATGCGCTATTGTCAATTCTAAGTATCGTACGGTTCAAACTAAGAGAGGCATATTACATGCACCGTGGTGCATATATTACGAAAACTCTAAACTGTTATCGTGAAGCTGCGAGTGTGTGTTGGACCAGAGATGCACCTAATTGGAATGCGAATAGTGTGCGTGTAACTTCCGTGTTTAGTGCACTTTCGCTGGTGTGGTCACAACTTTGCATCTGTTACATTGAATTGATCCCAGCCCGCGAGCTGGCGGTCAGTGATTACTAGAACCAAACGAAATAGTTAAAAAACTTTTTTAAGGCTTTCACAATGACAGCCGGCTACGGATCAATCCCGGATGTCATACACCTTTGTCGTTCTTTGGTAATCGTTACGTATGACTGTAATGCTGACTGTCAAAGATTGACACTAGTCCAACAGTCTGTCAACTAGTATTACCCAGCAGTTGACCAACTGTACACGCTGTAGCCCTGACGCTGATTATTTTAAGTGAAACTAATTAATAATATGAGATTTGGCTATAACATCTGCTGCCGGCAGAAGTTACCACCCACCAGACAAAGTCTTGGCGCCAAGCCATTCGTCGTGTTCCAGCAATCAGCATGATGTCTGGTGGAGCCGTAAGGAGGACGGGATTGAGCAGTTGTGTTGCGATGTGTGCCGGGTACGATACGCCAAATGTTGTTGTGTCGGGAGTTTGGTCGTGGAGGGTCTCTAGATCAATCTCCCTTTGGCGTAATACTTGTCGTTGGTCGTGTTGTTAGGTTTAACATTGCATTACGCATCAACTGCCGTCTTCCTTCCTATTAACTCAGTTTTTTTTTGAGTAAATGAGCTCTTAATAAATTAGCGTGCTTTACCATCAACGATGTGCAGTAGACATCTATAGGCTGAAAAAGAAGAGAAGGAGACCATCCATGATTGCATCACTGCTTACCATCAGGCGGGATTCCGGTCATGCACTAGTTTATGATTATAAAAAAAAAAACTTACCATGTATCGTACATAGACGTTTTTGTATCGTCGTTTTTATTGGGCATACTTCAGGGTAATTGTATAACACTCTATAAGTAGCATTCGGATTCATTTTGACAGTTTAAAAACATTCATTGCGTTATTTGCTTTGTTGAGCAGAAACATTTTTAGAAGATACGGAGCAATGGTTTGGTAATATGCTTTAAAATAATTCAAATTGGTATTCATAATGTGTTATGGAGTAGGTGTGCCGATTATGATCTCTCCATATAACCTTTCAAGAGTTCGTTCTATTTCAACTTTAATATTGTATTTTAAACTTTAAAATCGAAAGAGAATAGTTGAAAGCTCTTGTAAAGGTGTGCCAGACAAGCAGTAAGGTAGAACGGGAGACAGCAGGTCAACCTACCCGAAACTGTCAAAAATTTCCCATCAATCTTAAGCCTTAATGCTATGTAGATAAAGTTGAAAATGCAATAAACAAATCTGATTGATTGTAGTAGATTGATGTGCTGTCGTCTGTACTTTGGTGCGGTTTAGTAACAGCGCTTACAGTTAATTTGTTAGGCCTTCGTTTATCTCTAGCCGCCACGCCGTTATTGATTACTAACTGTTCGAATAGAACCAAAGAGGGTTTAAAGTTATGGTACTAGTTTTAATGGTTGGCTCGTCGAAATAAAATATATTAAACTAGCTACGCCACGCGGTTTCACCCGCGTAGGTTTCGATATGCTCTGCTCCCATTGATCGCAGCGTGATGTTATATAGCCTAAATCTTTCCTGGATTAAGGTGCTATCCAACGCAAAAAGATTTTTTCAAATCGGATCAGTAGTTCCTAAGATTAGCGCGTTTAAACAAACAAACTCTTCAGCTTTATATATTAGTATAAATAATCGTGCGAAATATTAACAAATACGAGTTTATGGAAAAATTACTTTTATGGAAAAATAACTTTTATTCCCGCACAATAAAATTCAGTTTACGCTACAACTTTAAACATTTTTATAACCTTTCAATAGTGCTAGTTACTGTGAAATCAACTTAATTGCTATTTAAATAAAGTTGATATTTGTTTGACTTAGAAATAACGTGGATTTAAAGTATTCCAAAGGAAAGCTGTTGAGAACAGGGCTCTTCTCATAACGAAGACAAACATGTACAGACGACAGCACATCTAGCTACTACAATCTGCCAGATTTCTTTATTAGATTTTCAACCTTATATATAAATCTTTAAGGCTTAAGGTTGATTACATTTTTTTACAAGATTGACAGTTTTGGGTAGCTTGGCTTGCAGCCGTCCGTACGATGGGCCGGCTTACTTGGTGTGCAGATATTGGCAATTAAGCACGAACCGTACAAGAATAAGCCCAGATTTCCACAAGATGTTTTCCTTCAGTCAGTTAACCAATGATGTCTTAAATTCAATATTAAGCAGACGGCCTAGCCATTATATAACTATGTTGGAGTCAGCTTGCAATCTTACCGGTTATTGCTGAATACCACTATTTAATAATGTTAACAGTAGCGAAGACAAAGTAAATAAAATTAGGAACTTAAAAAAGTGACAAATATCAAGATTGAACACAAAGAGAACAATGATCTTAATGAAAATCTGTGCTCTATTAATTTATGAAATTAATGATCTGAAGGCAATATTTTGTTAGAGGAAGACTGGATAATAAACCAGCACCCTTATTGCGTAACACACTAGTTCCATTGGGATCAATTTGAAGCATATTGATATAATCCATTGCTCCATACGTTCGACAAATGTTTCTGCTTAACATCGCAAATAACGCAATGAATGCTGTTGAACAGTCACAATTAAAGCCATTGCTAATGATAGTGTATTAAGCGATTATTCTGCAGGGATGGACACTATAATATAGTAGAATAAAAAGCATTCATCGATAACTGATAACATTGTCTGGGGACAAAGGAAATCAAGTAGTCATGGTTTTTTTTTAAATGAACAGACAGCTGTGCTGCTGGGGAGTTTCTTCCGCCACTTCTTCTTCCCAGCGAAAGCACTAGGAAGTGTCGGTGGGTGGGCTTTTCGGGGGACTGTCTTCTGCTCTATATTTGATCCATGGTCTTATGTAGGTAATATTGACATTCAAAAAGTGCTGATTCTCAGCCTAATTTGAATAAATGACTTTTGATTTTATTTTGATAATGTATGGTCATAATAGACAAAGGATCTAGGAAGGAAAGAGGCACGTAATCCTATTCAGTGAAACAAAATCTAACGTTACTTGTAAACGGCAATAAAGTTATCAAGAAAGGTCCTGACAGTACTTAGTTAGAAATGCTAATAAATTACGGTGGCTGCTGGGGTTCAAGAACCTCAATTTTATAATCTTATGTTTCATTATAAAATGACAAGGTATGAATTATTTCGTCCATTTTGAGAAAGTCTCTCAATCGGCGAAGCTGAAATTTTGCTATCAGATCCAGGTAAAAAATAAAATGGGAATTTGTGTTACCGAGTGGTCATTCTACTAATTTTAATAACGTTCACAGTCTGATGTTAGTGTCAATCTGACAAAATATACTTCTAAAAACCTAAATTTTGACATTTGTTTGTCACTGAGATGAAATTGGGACCCGATTTTGAAAGTTTTTGGGATTTCTGATAGGCTCTAAGATATATTGTAAAGGTTATTGCTGATAACGTAGGTGCAGTCACCAAAGGAAATCAGTACATAACTGGATCGTCGTAGTAATTCGAGTTTTGTGAAAAGATTGCTGGAGGTTTTAGAATGAAAATTAATTTCATAAATGAACTGTTTCTTTCCTAACAATTGAATTAAATTCTATACGATAACGTTTATAGGTTTCGAGCAGAACTTTGTCTTTATCAACTCTGGTTACTTACCTATTTCCATTCGTGATCGTACCTATCAAACTTCAGCTAGTTTATTTTAAAATATTGTTTTAAGTGACGGGTTGGGAAAATTATCAACATTTTCATAATCCGTCACTTATAACAATATTTTATTATCTTTTCTTTATTTGTCCATCTCTAAAATTTAGGATTCTGTACTAAACGGGATTATGTACACATTGTGACTCGATTAGTTTATACATAGTATCAAAATTAAACAATATGTTAACGGAATCCGAAAAGACAAATTAATGAAATTTGAAATAGTATTAGGAAAATGAAATAGATTTTGACGTTAATAGAAATAAAATCAGGCAGCTAATCGTAAACAACTATTAACTTTTTAACTTCAGAAATAAAAATAAAATAAATAACAATGTCAATAGAAATTAAGTATGCAAGTGACAGAATTATTACCAACAAGGTTTGTGTAAGAAAATAAAATCAAAATAAAAAACATAGTAAAATAATTTATTACGAACTCTAAACCTTAACAATATGGCAAGAATAAACAAAATAAATAATATTACGACTTTAACTTAAAAACTAAATTAACTATAATTATAAATGCAGAAATAAAGATATCACGATACTAAAACCAAACATAATATACGGAAGTGACAAGTCTTTGACATTTCTAAAGAAACTACTTTTTCCAACCACTTTATTCTTGTTTACTAGCACGAAAATATTTACGCAACATGTTATATCATACACCGAGATTATACAACTACTTATTGATAAAAGAAATATTACATTATTTTGTATTTCTCCGTAGTTATTGAACATGCTCTAATAACATAATCGTACTCAATTGTTTCCATGCATCCATCTGTGCTTCTTGGACCGAATCTTCCACATAACGCATCAGATGTCTACGTTGCCTTCTCGTCTGGCTGTCCGTCGTCTATAACCATATCTATCTCAACTTCGTAAGTCCCTGGCTTTGTACGCGATGGCCTCACCACTATTCCAGGCATTTTGGACTCCTGCACTCCATCAACTTCATTCTCCGCATTGTTACCAACAGGCACCTCACCCTTTACTCCCGGCGCCCCGTCAGGAACAGATATATTGTTAAGTTGGTCTTGGGGTAGCTTCACCGACATCAGCCCTTGGAAGCGTTGAACGAACATCTCTAATATTGGCCCAAACCTTGAGATCCCGTCGGTTGACAACAAGAATCTGTCAGACGCTCCTTCTTTGGGTCGGAGCACAAACATGTTGAAGTTTAGAGTCTTCTTGACCGGCCGGGCCGCTACCTGCGTGATGCAGGCTATAGCGACGAGTACGAGTAGTGCGCGGGGTGACATAGTGTCTCAGTGAGTACGCGAGGCGGTAGCGTGCGCCCACGGCGACGAAAGACTCCACACTGCGCCAGTTGCGTTTTTGCCGCGCATCTAAGCCAAGATAACGGGTCCACGGCAAAAAGATCATAATTGCCTCGCATCGTACCGAACGTCTGATAATTGCAACGATCTCTCGACACCTTTCCTTTGGAAAGCAATTCCATCTTAATTCAAGTGAGTCATCATTATCAGAAGACCAAAATTTGATGATCTTCATTGATGTACGAAGTTCACTAAATTCAGTTTTGAGTTAGGTGTCTATGTATATAGAGATAGTTCAAGATTGATTGGTTTTGAATCGACCATTAAGTATGAATAAAAAGATACTGATGCTATAGTGTCAATATTGTGCTAAAGCTGTGAACCTTAACTTGAAGGTTTGAAGAATCAGATTTCATTGTGCAAAAGGTGATATAATTTGCACATTACTGCACATGTAGTTTTAAATCATATTTATGGCCATCCATCATGAGGAGCTCGTGTACGTGATTGATGGTAATATAATGATGCAGTATCAAGGTCACGACAATGCAGGTCACTGAAAATAAACAAAATGCGGTTTGTGGGCTTTTTGCATTGTTCTTCGCTTTTATTTGTTTTTAATGATAGAAATTTTGATGGCCAATTAGCTGGAACGAATTGTGGTTTTTTATTTTAGCGAAATGATGGGTGTAATTCGATATGTTTTACGGTTATTATCTCGGTGAACATGCATCTTCAGAGAAGACCGTTAACTCTTACTTAGAATAAAATAACATTATCAGATATTTTTTTCGTCGCCGTAACATTCATTGTTATTTTAAGTTATATACCTAGGTATATGGGTTGTTTGAAAGAGCATATTGAAAATTGCGTTATTTTGAAAGTCCCAATAAATTGTTCAATCGTTAATCATCTCTGATAAAACACTCCAATTTTACAATGATCCACAATTATAAGAAAATTGCCTGAGCGGTTTTACTCATAACTTTAATAACATTCTCATTCTTATTCTGTCAAAAATCCTTCTAATCTTCTTTTTCTTCCTATATTTTGACATTTTATTGTCAACGAGATGAGACTGGCACTAGATTTTGATTTGTTTTAATTACGAGAAGAATTACGAAAGATTAATGGCAGAATACAAAATAATTGAAACAGCACATAATCAGCCTATAATTTTCCCACTGTTGGGACACAAGCATTCTCTCGGTGAGAGAGTGTGGGCCGTAATCTACCACGTTGGTCCAGTGGGGGTTAGTACAGGTCACATGTCTTAGATATTTTTGTTGGGCTCTAGGACATGCCGGTTTCTTCAAGGTGTTTTCCTTCACCGTTTTGAGAACAGTGGTGATGAAATAATTTACACAAAGAAATGCGCCTGATGGGGTTTTGTAATAAGGTCAGATTCGTGCCAGAACCTCATCAATTCATGGTGGCTGGCAAAGCAATAAACTGCAACCCAGCATGTTCCCATCAACTTTAAAAATTACAAAGACATTTAATAATATGGGTCCTTGGTTTGATTTTTGAACCAGGTCAAGGATTTGATGTTTGGAATACGTATTTTAATATGAGATCTCATGAATATGAAGGTGGCTCCTCTAATGTAATAAGACACAAAAAAAATAATAACGGTGAATAAAGTAAATGTATAAAGATTGAACAGATGTAATCAGATAAGTACAATGTATATAAATGTATGTAAATACATGAAACCCGCAACACATATACTCACAATTCTATCACCTCGTTCACCCTTAACTTAAGTTACTTAAGTTAACAGCAATTTCTAGTAAATTCCTTGGAAAATCACCATAAACAGCTAGAGCTAATATGGAGCGACATCGCCCTACTACCGCCAGGACCGGTAGCTTTCTCCTATAATAAATTACCCGCAACGCGAATTACGGTTCGATCTATCAGCTAAGTGACTAGTACAACTAGTAAAATTGTCCGAGATTTAGTATCAGTGCCATTTTCCTTTTTGATGTGAAAATCGGTTACGATAAATACGACCGCTCCGTTCAAGCATGCAATAAGATGAATGTTTTAAGATCTTGAGTTTTCGTTTTCTAGGCGTTATAAGATTAATATGACGGGTTGCAAATCAATCGGTTTTGTCTGCTTTTTGTTAGTGTAATAGAAGAGTGTTTGACCGTGATCCCGACTGATAGTAAGCAGTGATGCAATCCTTGATGGTAAAGCGCACTAGTTTATTTTGAGTTTATCAACTCTAGTCTTGAAGAAATTATGATTAATTGACGGGAAGACCCCTGTAGGCAAATTATCCCAGTCCTTTGATGTAATCGATATAAAAGCCAAAAGAAATGCTTCGTCCGGATCGTAGCGGTGTCAACAACGTAAAAGAGGATTGTATGAAGGGCTATGACTTTATTCGTTAGTTTTATACAACTCAGACAAAGGCAGACTGTGATTGTAGTCAAAAGTAACCTCTTTATACATAAAGTTTATTTAACCTTAGTTAACTAGTTAAGTAGTGATTGGCGACCGTTTTGCTATACATTTCAGACGATTAAAAGGCACTTAACTTTAATTAACATTGATTAACAAACCCCCTAAATAACCCAAGTTAACTTAAGTTTATACGTAAGACAGCTTGTTCTACATTTTAAAATTTCATGTAGGTACAGACATTTATGTAATTAAAACAAACTTTGACTTTCAACAAAGCGTAAAGAAGTGAAAGTGTTCATAAACGCATTTTTGTCTAAATATAATGATTCCACCAATACAAAACAGTCGTAAAATAATTTATTTTAAGCAACACTTCCTTAACTGAAATTGCCACCATTAACAATATTAATACTTCCTTGTGAAATCTAACTTTTATCGGCAAAACTGCTACCGTTAGCAGTTAAGCTGCATTTTATCGTCTCTAACGGAGCCTCATCCTGTAGTGGCGTTCAATCCTATAAAGTATAACATATACCAAGTTACATATACCATCCAGAATCATCTCTATCTTCCCTATCCCTTTCTTATAAGATACTCTTTACATTGCCAATTAATTCAGGAGCTCCAAAACTAAAATTGTCAGGTTCCAAGAATGGTTACAAGTTTATGATCTCCAAAGAAATGGGACGTATAATTATGGCCAATTGGATATGTGATTGGACATAAATAACGGATAATTGACTCGAGATAGACGTGGACGATTTAATTCAATTAAATTGTAATGCTTTTGCAATTAGATATACAGTATGTTAACTAACAGAGGGCGTTCCCGTTAACCCGAAATAGTATAGCATACATACATGCTAAAAAAAATATTTCCATTCGAAAACAAAATGTTTTAAAATTTTTTCCAATAAGAAAATATTCAATAAAAATTTTAAATTGACATGTAAAAGAAACACACTGTACACGCGAACATGAAAGACGACAACGTCGCAATTTATTTATACATGACGACTACTATTTTGATTTAAAACAGGAGGTTTCAAATTTATTTCCAATTAGAATTTTTTTTTATTCGGATTTTTTTATGCTTATTTTTCTATGCTGATATTTTTATTTTAATCTATTAATGATATATATTAACGAGTTTAAGGGAATGCCCTCTGTTATTTAACATACTGTATAGATAGAGCAGCGGTGGGCTAGTGGTATCGGACGCAACTTACTGTAGATCGTAGATTCGACAAGATAAATTGGGCTTCTAATCTAAAGATTTAAAAAAATACACGAATCAAAGGACTAAAAAAGTCAGGTGGTATATGGTCCTTTAGCTTAATACAATTATTTTTGCAGTAAACTAGCAGTGCCCTGTGGTTTCACCCGTATAAGTTTTGATCCCCTGGGAATAAATAAATAAATAAATAAGCCATTTATTTCTTGCTTTTACATATTACAAGTTTTAAATGCGGTATAAAAGTATCTATAACTATATAAGAAAAAAGGATAATATATGTATATGGTTAGTAAGTCTAATTGTAGCAAATACTTAAATGTTAGTTTTGTTAGTTTTTAATTTAACTTTTTACAAAAAGAAAAACACGTTGTTTCTATAGCAATAGAATTAATCAGCAAGAACCCCGTTTTGGGTAAAGGCCTCCTCCAAAGATGCCCATACATCCCTATCTCTTGCTAAGAGAGTCCAGTTTGGGCCGGCTGTACGTCTGAGATCATCTTCCCATCTCGTTAGTGGTCTACCTCGGCTTCTCTTGCCCGTCGGGCCCTTCCACGATGTCACTCTCGCGGTCCATCTATTATCTTCATATCTCGCGATATGACCAGCCCATTTCCATTTCAGTTGTAGTGCATGCGTTAGAGCGTCGGTCGCTTTGGTAGTTTTTCTTATTTTAGTATGCCTTACTTTATCTACCTTCCTTATGCTGAGCATGCTTCTCTCTAACCCTCTTTGACAGGTACTAATTTTTTGTGTTGCTCTAGAGGTGAACTTCCACGTCTGACACCCATATGTCAAACATGGTAAAAGGCTCGAATTCATGACTTTTGTCTTGATGTCAATGATGTCAATCGGCCCATTACTTTTAAATATTTCTTTATGTTTCCAATATTTATTCCACGTGGATTGTACTCTTCTTTCTATTTCCAATATGTCGCTGTATTTGTCAAAACTTATCAATTTTCCCAAGTAAATGTATTTCTCGACGTGTTCTAGTGGCTCTCCATTGATAATTATGGGTTTTTTCCAGCTGTCGTTGGTCATTACCTTGGTTTTTGTTAGGTTCATCTCTAGTCCCACCTTAGTACTGACTTCGTGTAGAGACTCTATCATGTGTTGCATCTGGCCGGCCGTCTCAGACAGGAGGACTAGGTCGTCTGCGAACCTGAGATGACTTAAATAGTTACCTTTTATATAGAGTCCTAGTTTGTGCCAATCCAGCTTACTAATTATATTTTCCAGGATTGATATAAATAGTATGGGAGAAAGTGGGTCTCCCTGTCTTACTCCTCTTTTTATAGGAAAAGACGGGCCGATTGTCTCGAGTTTGATCCTACCTTTATTGTTATTGTATATACTTTGAATAGCTTTTATATATTATATACTTCCTCCACTCCTTGCTCTTCCAAGCTTTCCCATATGCTATTGTGTGAAACCGAGTCGAAAGCTTTTTGGTAATCAACAAAAGTCAAATAAAGAGTTCTCTGCTGTTCTTGGTATTTTTCTTTGACTAGCTCAATTGTGTGGATGTGGTCGATTGTTGAAAAACCTTTCCTGAAGCCCGCTTGCTCTACCGGTTGTTTTGTTTCTAATGTTGTAGTTATTCTTTTGTTTATAATTGTAGAGAACAATTTGTAGAGGCTGGGTAGTAGGCTGATTGGTCTATAATTTTCGACATTCTTGGGGTCTCCTTTTTTATACAATAGTATAATGTTTGCTTCCGACCATTCTGTGGGAGTTTCAGAGCTTTGTAGTATCAGGTTGAATAGTTTGGCTAACGGTGTAGCCAAGATGAACTGGGCAGTTTTTATCGCTTCATTTGTGATGTTGTCAGAGCCTGGACATTTTTCAACTTTAAGTTTCTTAACTGTTTCTATAATTTCGGACTCACTGATCTCTATATAGTCTTTAAAATTATTGTCTTGTTTGTTTTTATTTGGTGCTGTTATGTTGTTATTTTTGTCACTGTATAATTTTCTATAAAACTCCGTCGCAGTTCTTATAATGTCACTTCGTTTACATATATCCTTGTTGCGATTTTTTAGTTCTTTTATCCAAGAAGTGTTTGTTCGAAGTTCCTTAAAAGGTTTCTTTGTGCTGCCACAAAGCTGTAGGTGTCTCAGTATAGTGTCTTGTCTGTGTTTTGAATAATCTTTTTTTATATATCTATTGACTAACTTGTATAAGGCAGAGAGTTCGTTTTTCATGGAGCGAGTTTTGTTTTTGGATGACTGTAGGGTTTTTCTTCTTTGTAGTAATTTTTCTGTTCTTTCCTGTATTATTTTTTGTTTTTGGTTTTCCTTGTTTATTTGTGCATATTTCAGGCTCTCACATCTAAAAAAATACACGAATCAAAGGACTAAAAAAGTCAGGTGGTATATGGTCCTTTAGCTTAATACAATTATTTTTGCAGTAAACTAGCAGTGCCCTGTGGTTTCACCCGTATAAGTTTTGATCCCCTGGGAATATCGGGATTAAAATTGTTCTATGTAATATTTCTAGTTATAAACTATCTGTGTGCCAAATTTCTTCTAAAGCCGTTCAGTAGTTTTTGCATGAAAAAGCGCTAAACATTCATCCATCCATCTATCGTTACAATTCTTTGCATCTATAATATTAGTATTCGTACTAATAGGGAAGCGAAGTATAATAGGATTTATACTTTACTAGCTTCCGTGGCGTAGCGGTAACGAACGGGGCCGCTGCGCAAGAAGGCGTGGGTTGGATCCCGTGCATTTGTATGCATGAATATGAATATTTTCCCTGGTCTGGTCGTCCCGTTGGTCCGTTGGTCCCGGTTGCCATACGAACATCTAGTGGCAGTCGTTGCGGGTTGCTGGAGCTCTCAAAAGTCCAACAATTGGTCTAACTACAATGATTCGATATCGTCTTCGGGTTGTGGAGGTCAGACGGCAGTCGCTTCACGAAAAAATCGCAGTTTAGCCAAAAAATCAGCAGTTAAGACTCGTAAAGCGGACCACAGACCCAGACCCCAGAAAAAGCTTCTGATGCGATTGGGATTAACGCTGAGATGATGATGTTGACTCTACTAGCTTGTCTTTGTACTGTTCTGTGGTACTTGGCCATTAGATTTCCTCATCATAATAAGGATAAAAGAGTGTCTGTGGAGTTTCAAGCTCGTCTTCTCTATGGATTTAAACATCGCTTTAGAATGAGCAACTGGTTTCATCTCTGCCGACCGAAGGCCGAAGGGTGGACCGACCCTTAAAGTCAAGAGCCTGTATTTAGTTGATTTGAAATAAATACCTACTTTGAGATTGAACATAGCTTAAGCTTAATTAGGTAGAGAAGAATGAATGAAGGTTGATTCAAAATAGAAACAACAACGCAAACAGTATCTAACATTTTATTTTTGTAATAAATATAAGAAACTATAATTGCATTGTTATTTTGAAAACTGGTAACAAACACAAAATTATCTACATCAAAATAAAGTTTGATGAAATACTAGTTCTACAACTAAAATCACTTGATTCAGTACTGTTACATCTGAACCGAATATTTGAGCTGATTTGAGGGTTTTAACCTGATTAAACTCAACAAACTAATGTGTATCGTTGAGCTATGCTTTATTTCGTGTGAGAGCTTGTCCTCGGGGATTCGATTTAGCTTCGACAGCTTCTTTGGTTTCTTCGTTTCCTTGTTTTAATTGAGCCTGAGGGGCACCTGAAATTATAACAAAAACATCGTCAGCATGCCGTTTGTAGATTTTTTTTGTCTTATTACTCTTCATTTGTAATTCGTTTTTCATATTGTATATTGCCTAGAAATATGTGCACTATGTTTTGCCAATATATAGTGTACAAAATCAACATAACAAGCAATTGCTATTTAGGTTTCAGGTCAATTTATTACATTTGAATAAAAATGTGTACATTTTATACTTGGGTAACCTAGTAAATACCATGTTATACCTTTTGTATGTATGTTATACGTTGGTATTGTCAGTGTTTTAATTTAATATTATCACCGATTTGTATATAATATGAGATACCATATTAAATCATCACACAGTTCCTACCGTTGGGTGCTCTCGGGTTCACTTGGTCTGGGTGGACAAGTTGGACAGCTGGTCCTGGGTATGCTGCATGGTTGGCTGGTCCTTGGAGTCCAACATTTTGTGAAAAGTGAATAGGTCCTCGTCCAGCTTCTCCTTGGCCAGAGCTGTGAAAAGAAGATATCACAGTTGCTTAAAAAGCCTGTTTTAAAGATTTAAATATCAATATCTAGACTTATATTGAGAAAATATTTGGTTAAAAAGTTGTTAACGGATTTGATAGTTTTCTTTTAAATACGAAGTCCTTACTTGTTTTTCGAGACAATCAAGAGTTTACGCCAATCAAAGGCGAAGTAGATTACAGTCAAGAAATAATAAGACTTAGGGGACTTAGATAAATCAAATAAAATTGGCCTTTTGGCAATAAAACTGATATTTCTTTCAATCATTCATCGTTGTCTTTAACTGGAAAATAATTATACTTTTTTCCGTTTCTTTTTCAGCCTATAGAGGTTTATTGCTTGACAAAGTCCTCCCCCAAGGCTTTCCACATTGGGGGGGGTATGCCATAATCCCCACGCTTGCAGGCGGATTGGGGATCGCAGTAATTTGATATTCCACAGGAGAAGCGTTGCTGCCCGCTTCCCTGGTTAGAGTTCCCTCAGTCGCCTCTTACGACACCCACGGGAGGATATAATTTGGTACTATTCTAAGCTCGGTACCACACGGGACTTATACTTACGGATTTGTTATTCCTTGTTCTACCCCTTGATAGACTAGGTTATAAGGTCTGTTGGGGTAGGCCAGAGGACCCAAGACTTGTGGCTGAACCAAGCCTCTAGGGAAACCTGCGTACGGGTTTATGACGGCTTGACCTGATGGGTCCAGGAGAACTGCGTTCTGCTGGTAACCTAGAACGAAATTTATAAAACTCTTAAACATGCTCTTCTTAATAAAATAATACTTATGTTGATTATGGAATTAATCATTTAAGAATACCTACTTTAATTAAAGATCTCAGATATTTTATAAAGGGTGTAAATATGCCATAGGTATTAATAAGACCGCTAAAAACATCAATAAAAGAATCTTAAAAATTCTTTTACTGACATCAAAGTAAACTATTAGTAACTGGTCAAGGGCATAAGTGTTAAGCCGTGGCCCTGGAACACGGTGGGTTTTAGTCAGTAAAAGTCTGACACGCCCTTCCGCTCCGCCCAGAGCGGGAGAGGTCATTTGATGATTTCCCATCCCAAATAAAAAAAAGGCAATTCGTAAACACTTAAGTTTACGAATTGCTTTTTACCATTTTCATTTTACTTACCATTTCCAGGGAATCTACCATTTCCTTGAGGACCAGCAGCGACAATGTACACGGGTGCGTAACCTCCTATGCTGCCGGGACTGTAACAAGTAACGATTAATTCAAAATCAAAGATCATTTATTCAATTAGGCTGAGAGCACTTTTCGAACGTCATAATTATAGAAGACAGCTCCCAAAAACGCCCGCCCTTCACCGCGTGCTCCGCTGCTTTAGCTGCATCTCAGCATACCTACGCCTAGCCATACCACTACGACTGCTACCTACCACTGCTCTGCATGGCAATAAACCCATTTAATAACTCTCAGTAGTCATAAGCGATGACTCTGTAGGGACTCCAGTTCGCGTTCAGGGTCTCAAAGCCTATTTTTCTATAGTTCTTTTTCCGACATTACTGATTTTAAATTCAGTGATCCTTTGAGGGGTTCCTGACTAAGTATAATAATAGCCATACAGGTCGACCGATCAGGTTAAGCTACGCTTGCTGCGGTCTATCCATGGATGGGTGACCAACATTACATACCGAAACCACCTTGTACTTCGACAACCACGTCTAGCCTTTGGTTTTGGCTGTTTATTTATATCTGTGACAGTCGTTACGGCTCGCCAGAAGGCTGAAAGTCTGACAAGGGGCATCATGTTGCCTATGAGTAACTGGGATGTAGAGGTCAGAGACGCAGTCGCTGGATATAAAATACTTGTTTTCCGCTGCATGCGGTTTGATTGGAAGCTGACCCCAACTTAATTTAAAAAAAGTTAACCCACTCTAGGAATTACTTATACAACGTGTAACATAAAGGGTGTATACATAACAAAGGCATGGCATCTTTACATGATATCAAACGATATTGGAAGGGTTTTTTAATCCTATCTTTTTGTGTTAGGAAGTTATGAGGAAAAACACCGCCTGTGATAGGCTACTATCATACTAGTCGCACAGAGATATTGAAGGCATTTATCGGATTTTGGCAAGTAACGTGACGGGTAACGAGTAGTTATTAACGTATGTAGTGTGCTGCCACGTTTGTTATGATTTTATTTTAAGAAACACACGAAACCGAAAATTTGGTACCAACTTTTTGAGTATTTTATTTTGAGTTGAAACCCTTCCGATATCGTTTGATATCATCTAGAGATGCCATGCCCTTGGTATGTAAATACCCTTTTTGTTACAAGTTGTAGATCGCGGGTACGTTTAAAACATTTAAACTGGCATACACAAACTACCAGACCCAGAACAACTACTTGTAGGTCATACAAGTATTTATTCAGTGCGGGAATCCAACCCGCAGTGTTTATCGTCTTAATTGGACAAAAGCTAGGCAAATTGATTTTCAGTGGTCCTGAATATAATTGTTTTATACATTAAAATTCATACCTGTATCCAGGTACTGGCATGTGGACAATAAACACTCGTTGTCCGGGCAATAACCCAGGTATATTCGGTGCCACTGGATTCTGGAAATGAAAAACAATCAAATTAAATATTTACAACAATCAAATTAGATACAGTTTTTAAATAATAGCTACGTTCAAGAAGAAAAATTAATATCAAGAAGAAATCATACCGAACTTTAGCTCAACGCCATCTATCGAGTTGATTTGAAACTTTTTCATCTTTTACAATAGTATCATGGTTTATTCTTGATGAAACAGTGTAAGATGCAGCACAGTAAAAAATAGGTATCCTTTGTCCTTATTCAGGTTACGTATGGTTTTCCTATGAGTCAACTTTTCCCAAATGTAATTGTTCAATCGTTTTATTTTCCTGTATCTATCTCTTACAGATGCGGATTTTCAGATAGATACTGTCCTAGTTAAAAAATATCTACTATAAACATGTCAACCTAGTCCTACGTGCAAGAAAACGGAAGTTTATTTATCCATTTATTTCAGGCATCAAGGCCCATATAAAAATATACAATACTAGCTGTTGCCCGCGATTCCGTCCACTTGAACTTCAGGTTATAAGCGCCTGTTAAAATAATGGGAGCAATATGTACGTCCGCGTTTGCCCCCGTTTTCGCAACATTTTTTGTTACTGCTCTTCTCCTGTTGGTCATAGCGGGATGTTATATAGCCTATGTCCTTTCTCAGGCTCTAGACTATCTGTGTACCATATTTCATTACAATCGGCAGTAGGTAAAGTAGTTTTGGCGTGAAAGTCGGACAGACAGACAGACAGACAAACAGACAGAGATACTTTCACATTTATGATATTAGTATGGATTACATTAACATAAAAACTTAAAATAAATAAATATATACGGAAAAATCACACATATTGAGCTAGCCCCAAAGTAAGTTCAAGACTTGTGTTATGGGATACTAACTCAACGATACTATAATTATAATAGATACATATAAAACCATACCTGTTGTGGAGGCTGCTGCGGCTGTTGCACTCCAGGTACCAGCTCCACTTCACTGTCCGGCTCCAAAGTCTCCAATCGCGCCGGCACTCCATTTGGACCGTTTGTGCTTACTGGAACTAACATAACAACAAATCATCATCATCATCATCTCAGCGTTTATCCCGGTTGCATCCGCGGCTTTCGCGTTGGAGCCCGGGGTCCGCTTTCCTACTTAATTTCCTCCATTTCATGCGATCTCTAGCATCCTGTGGTGTGAGATTGTTGGTACGCATGTCATCTCTTACAACGTCAAGCCAGCACTTCTTTGGTCTACCCCGCTGGTTCCGGCCCGGCGGAGGCGCCATGGCAAGACATTTGTGACCAACGTAACATGCCGGTTTTCGTAAGACATGACCGCACCAACGTAGGCGACCCTCCTGCAGTTTGTCCGCTATGTCACGGACATGAACACCGCCACGGATGCGGGAGTTCCTGATGCGGTCCTTTTGCGTAACTCGACACATCCACCGCAGCATATTCATCTCCGTGACACGCAGCTCCTGCTTGTGTCGCTCAAGCAAAGACCACGCCTCACTGCCATACAGGAGAACAGGTCTAATGATGGTCTTATAGACCTGCCCCTTAAGCTTAACTGGCATTTTGGGGTCACAAATGACAACTGTTACCTCACGCCATTTTGCCCAAGCTGCAGAAATACGTACCCTGACGTCGCAATCAATGTCGCCGGACGCGTGGAGTACAGACCACAAGTATTTAAACTGGTCTTTGCACTCGACCATGTCACCGTCTATGCGCACAGACATGGGGTCTGTCGTGTTACTAGCCATATACAAGGTCTTCGCCACTTTGAGTTTCAGACCTCCGTTCTCGAGCGAGTCCTTCCACACATTCACACGCCTCACCAACCGATCCCAAATCAATTCTTAGAACGTAGACAGACAACAAAAATACTCTATAAGGCGTGTTATTGGAGAACCGATACCTGCCAGGGCCGCGGAATGTCCTAACTAAAGTGATATCGTGACCCTGGCACAAAGGTAAATGAACTAACATGGGTGGGTTTTAGTCAAACTGACATTCATGTCATTTGATGATTTCCCATAAAAAAGGGTGTTTTACATTAATAATCGTGACTGTCGAATTATTTTGTGTGAGAAAGAAAATTATAACATTCATACGCCTGTTAACATTTTGTTATGGTCATTTATACCATATTGCTATAGGATATAAATAAACATATTGTAACTATAGGGTAATAGGAATATCGACATCAAATTGCAAGTGATTATGTGTTCAACATACGATACTCGTCGAAAAATCAGCGGTTTTATAGGTAACTAGCTTTCCACCCGCGGCTTCGCCCGCGTGAAGTTCGGTTATATCCACTTTTTTTAGATTTCCCTGGGGAACATCAAAATTTTCCGGGATAAAAGGTAGCCTATGTCCTTTCTCAGGGTCTAAAGATTGTCTGTGCCAAATTTCATCAAAATCGGTTGAGAGGTATAAGCGGGAAAGCGTAAGAGACAGACCGGCAGACAGACAGAGTTACTTTCGCATTTATAATATTAGTATGGATTGTTTTAACCCGCTATACTATATGATGTAAAAGGGTTTTCTCAAGAAAATAGGTGGCTCTTTCAGATGCCAATATATACATTTTTACAATGGACTTCCAGAGGTGGTTCAAGATCTAAGCCTGAATAAATTCAAATCCTTCATTAAACGTAAGTTGTGTCAGAAAGCATTTTATAGTGTGAAGGATTATATTTAGGACAGAAAGGCTTGGGCTTGAGCTGCGTCCGATTTCTATACAATGATTGTTCTTTGATTTTTCCTCTTGTAGTTTTAATATGTAATTGTTTATGTTATTTATTCAAAGCCTGTATTACACACTGCCACAGCCAAGCATATTGTACGTTACGGAATTGTATCGCTGACAGAGGTGTTCGGCACTTGTACAGCTGCACAGGAGCTAAACTTTCCACAGATTCGGGAACACTGTTGGAGCTGCTGAACCTTGGACAAAACCATCTTAGCATTGTGTAGATTCAATTTCTTAGTATCGTATAATTGCATGGCAAACGTGTGAGCACAATGTACGAATGTGCTGTAAGGCATTTATTTGTTGGGTTAGTCTTTTTTATTGACTTAATTGTGCTCTGGCTGTTGAGAGTATGTCATGCTCACTCAAATGTCTCGCTGATGGTGGCGTGTGTTTTGGGTCATTGGGTTCCCTTCGATATGGTTGAGCTGAATGATGCTGATCCATACGTCATGTTCGTGAACGGACGCCGTCGGAGGGGACTGGTCATCTCTTAGCTGCCACGGCGTATTTTAATTTCTGAATTGATTTTTGTATGTTTTCCATAATGGACGCTCTCAGCGTACAATATATTTCTGCATCGTTCTCACGCGGTTGATTTCAACATGAATGATGTAATCAAATATTTGTAACAATAGCTTAAAAATTTAAAAGAGTGTCCATGGAGTTTCTTGCCCGTTCTTCTCCATAGGTACCTACTCTTTGGAATGGGCGACTAGCTTCATCTTATTGACTGACCGACCTTCTGACAATTCAAAAGTGCCTGTAACTGGTTTATTTGAAATAAATGATTTGATTTGATTTTAAATAACCTCGCTGCTTTGTATACACTGACAGTGAATTTTATTTATGTGTCATGTCATGTGTGGCAGTGTGTGAGTACATGTCATTATGACATGATCAGGAAAATAATCATCACACACATTAAAGATTGTTATTGTTAGGCCGCTGATTTTCTTGACAGACCCTTTATGTTGGGCGGATATGTGTTGTATAATCGTTCAGGTTTAGAGCAATCCACGGTCAAAAAATGACGCAAAACCATTAATAAATCATTGCAATATAACTTATTTTTGAATTGTCTAGAGTCTTGAGATTCATGAAGCTTTCGACAGTTATTCTAATTTACGATTTACTTTACAGAGATAGGAATGCCTTACGTTTTACATCAATCGTGAATTTTCGAAAATGCACCTCTATTTAATAATGCAGTTGTATGTTATATACTTATAATTTCCTCATAACTTTTTCTTTAGCCATTCCAAAACATGCATGTGAGTAAAACATCAACAACCTAACTTTCTTTCAGCATTTACGCATTTGTAATGCATGATGCGTTTGCAATAAACAGAACAAAAACTGCATGGATTTGAGCCACCTGCAAGCTATTGTGCATTTGAGCTACACCAAACAATTACAAGCAAGGCCTCGCAAGGTACATCGATGACTTGGTGGAGGTATAGGAATATGCTGTATGCAAGAAGTACAAAACCTATCGAAGTGGCATTGCTTGCGGGAGGCTTATTTTTAGCAGTGGATGTATGTGAAATGATGGGCCGAATAAATATGATGAATTTATAGATGTCACATACATCTCTTCTTTTATCATTAACTAGCGGCCGCCAGCGACTTCGTTCGCGTGGTTTAGTTATGCTCCGCTCCTATTGGTGGCAGCGTGATTTTATTTAGCTTAAAGCCTTCCTGGATTAATGGGCTATCCAACGCAAAAAGAATTTCAAAAATCGGACCAGTAGTTCCTGATGTTAGTGCGTTCAAACAAATAAACTCTTCAGCTTTATATATTAGTATAGATAATGAATGTGATTGGGATGTAAAACTTTTTTGGCTTAGGTACGTATTTCAGAGATACTACTACAGCATTGAAATTACTAATGTTGCGCGGAATAGTTTTGAATCATATTTTATAACTATTTTTAAACTAACCTTGCTTCTGCTCCGCTGGTCTGTAGTAATTATCCACTGGTTGCTCAAGAAAGTAATCCAGTCTGAAATCAGGAAATAATGTTATTTTAATTACTGATGGTAAAGGATTCATTATTCAATTACATGGCGCGACCAAGTTAAGCATTTTCTGTATAATTTGACTCCTTATTTTATCAAAAGTTTTTATACTGCGAGATCAGCTAAAACTATTTAAGTTTCAGTTTTAGCTGATCCACCTAGGTACATATTTGGTATATATATTTTCTTTGATATTTAGGTACCTAAATATTGATGAAAATCTAGGTACATATTTGTAAGACTTTTACAAATATGTACCTGGGTCATTGTCAAAACAGGGTTCAGATGAAAAAATAAAACAAAATCAGTTATTTTTAAAGAATTCGTCCTTTATTTAATAAAAGAGGTCAATTGTAACAATAATAAATTATTGTTTGAGATCAAACTTAACAATTAGAATAGTTATTTAAAAAAAACGTTTTTATAGGTCCACCGAAAAGACACAGATGTCTACCGAATGTACTAAAAGTGTAGTTTAGCAACAATTTTAATATAATAATAGAATCTTTTTTCTATAATATTAATCCAATCGTCTCAGAAGAAAGGATAAAAAAAGCCAACGCAGTATCATTGAAAAGTAAATTAAAATAAAATAAACCCCTTTGTCCACCAAAAATACTATGTCTTCTTGGTGGACATAATATCTTCATCCTCGGATGACGACCAAAAATGACAATGCGTCTGGTGAACTTTTATCGGAGTTCCAGGTCTTGAAGTAGGTGGTGAACATGAACTGTCGGAGTAAACATCAGCAAACTTAAGGCGTTTTCGACTTTTGAGGCCATGCAGGATCTTGGAGCAGGTTGGTTTTTCTAAATCATTGCTTTGAGTCTCAGTAACTGTTGGGCTCAACTTTTTCCTGTCTATAGAGTTGAGCAACTGTTGGACTATTGGAGTCCAATTAGGACTCATTAATGGGCTTGGTAGACTTGGTAAAGGGCTGGGAATAGAACACTGAACTGGGGTGGGAGCAGGTATTTCAACGTGCATATTGTGTAATGGTAAGTCAAGACTTATACAACCTAAGTCATAGTGATGACATATAGCACTTGGATGGCAAGTAATGCAGCTTAATCTTCGGAAGTGCAGGGTTCTTGGTTCGCGTTTGTCCCATGTAACTTGATACACTTGCATAGTACCACGAAAAGGGCGGATAACGCAGTTTTGAATTTTGATTTCAATGTCTTTTGCAATAGTATCGTCAATCTTAATTACTTCGATTCCTTTACAGTTCTCATGCATACATTCTATGAACCCATCAATGTTGCTTACATCATTTCCTTTTGCTACATACTTATCAGCCGTTCGTTTGAGGCAACCTCCTATGCCATCAGGGGCCCCTTTACCATGGCCACTCTCGCTAAAGTGCCACATTATATTATCTGCCTGTGTTTCTTTGCCCAAGTATGCCCCAAGTAAATAAAACATGGTATAAGGCATGGCATAAGGGAATCGTTGAGGAATCGTATCTGTTTCTTCTGTTTAAATCTGGTAATAGTTTCTTTTTTTCCAGCAGTGGAACGACTAGATTCGTCACTAAGTAAAAAACTATGCACTGCTTCTTTTAAATCTTTTTTTATTATCTTCGTTTTATTTATTCGTTATATTTTTTTCTTCTTCTGTATTCTATTTAAGCGCATTTTGTACTTAGAAAGCTTATTTTCTACAATCTTCAGTTTAGATTTGAGCATGAGATTTTCTAATTTAAGCCGCCGTTTGTTTTTTGCAGCTACAGCCCGGCCAGATTCAGCCCTGGAGGTAGATCTTGATGAAAATGAAGTGGCTGGGCTTATTGGAGGGATTACATCTGTTAATCTCACAGATTCTTTTTGTTTCTTTAGTCTATCTCTACGTGATTTTGCGTCCTTTCTCCATTTGTTTCGTAGTTGTCTTTGCTGTCTATCTGATAAATCATTTATCGTCTTAATTTCTTCTAGTATTTTTTTCCTATGGTAGTACTCTCTATCCTTCTTCCGCTTTTCTTCTAATGCTACTGGATCTTTCTTCAATTTTTCTCTTGCTCTCCTCATACTTAACTTCTTCTGTTCGCGTCTTCTTTTCTTCTTCTCATCTTCAGTCAATTTATTTCTAGTTCTAGCCATTGTCTGTGGGTAAAGAAAAGAGGGAGCCTAAGCAAGGCACAAAGCACAAACGAAACTTTTATTATTAAAGTGGAATACAAATGTTTCACGTATAAGTCAACTGCAAGCCGACATGTTTAGTCATTGTCTAGAAATAATCTGACTTCACCCTGAAGATGACTTTTGAATGCGATAGAAAGATATCGGTCTAGTTAAAAAAAAAGTAGCTTACTTTATTTGTGTGTTCCTTTTTACGTGTTGTTGATATTATTCCGCTTTAATAATAAATAAAGAAACAGCGAACATGGCACATTCAACGTAAAACGCCAAAAACAGTATCCACAATAATAATATTACTCGTAAAAACCGCCTCCCGAATGCAATATTTCTAATAAGCAGTTAAATATCTAATTCGCATTAACAACCACATGCAAAACCAGAGTGCACAAAACAAAAATAAAATATTTCATCCACTTGGTGGACATTCATCTTTTTGGTGGACACAAATTCCACCGAAAAGATGTCCACTAAATGGATTTTTCTGAGAAATTATTTCATTCCAAGCATTATTTTGAGGTTATGTTGTAATCACTAGTATTTTTAGATAAATACTTTAGAAATCTAACACATAACGTAAAGTTATGAATTATTAAGGCTTCACTTACCAAAATACACAAGGAACCGAAAAGATATACTCAACTTTGACACCACCAGCTATTTTTAAACAAGGAGCAATAATTTCGTTCGTATGCGAGCCGCGTCAAAATGGCGCTGGACGTGATCAGCTGAGTATTGGACGCGTTCGTGAATAACGTTTCGTTTACAAAATTTTATTATTTTCATAATAATTTTTATAAATGAATTAAGTCCACCAAATAGATGTAGATTTTAGTAACAACATTGCAACTTACAAAAAGTGTTTTTATTTTAATTCGTTATTTTTTATTCTGAGTTATTAAAGTATTTAGAATATCTATTTTGGGAAAACATATTCAAAGGTTAACTTTTCATAGCAGTTTTCATTATATGATTGAATTTGCATGAAGAGGGAGAGTGGTAACAGCCCACCGAAGCGGACTTTTCTTTCGAAATTGTTTAATAACTACTTTATTTTAGTTTTATTTGAAATTACGAATATACATTTTGAATTATTGAATAGTTACCTATACTATAAAATATGAACCTGGTATGTTATTAACGTTTAAGTCTTTTTTTTCTGCTTGTAACACAATTTTAGGCGGTTATGACAATGACCCACCTAGGTAATTTGCCTATTGATTAGAAGTAACAACAATGGCGTTATTAAATTAACACATTTATGAAGAAAGAAAGATTATTTTTGGTCAACTAATAACATGCGTTGCAAGCAGGAATAGTCCTTATGGTGGCCAGATATAGATTTTATCGATTAATAACTCTGTTCGTTGACTTGCTAGCATGACGGGCTGATACCGTCAGGGATGGGCGTTTTGGGAGACTGCCTTATGCAATATTGACACTCAAAAAGTGTTGATTCTTAGCCTTATTTTAATAAATTAATTTTGATTGTTTAAGTATCTTCCTATTTTTTATCATGAGGTGTAAAATGTTCTTGGATCTCGGCAGGGTCGGTCAGATTCTTACTGAATAATTCCCACGCTTGGCAGGCGGGTTGAAGATCGCAGTAATTTGATATTCCACGGGAGAAACGCCGCGCCCTTAGTCAGTTAGTAGTTCCCTTAGTCGCCTCTTACGACACCCACGGGAAGATATGGGCTGGTACTATTCTCATCCCGGTACCACATGGGGGAGCCGGTACCACACGGGGGTTCCACCGTTCTCCCCAACCGGCCGGTAATCTTGAGAATTTACTGTTAAAAAAAAAACAGTTCTAGAAGAAGTACTTACAGATTAAGCTGATGCAGTCCTGCTTGCTGTGGGTAACGCTGCTGTGGTGCGGGGGGAGCGGCGCTCACTGCGGCTACCACTGCTACTATCAGGTACTGCAATAAATGAAAATTGCATTTTAAAAGTGTTGCTACTGGCTTTTCTTTGTATATCAGGGTGAAGATCTTCAATCCAGCAAAGTTGTAATTTGTTAAAACCGTTTATTAAATTGAAGAATATAACTGTAAAATCGCATGACAAACGAAGTGAGTTGTATTATGTCGCTTAGTCAGTTAATGAAGTCACGTGGTTTATTTTGTTTACCTTTTGTTAATTACTTAAACAGATAGAGTAGAGATGAAGGGTGCTGTAATTTTTCGTCAACACTAGTTTATGCGGCGAAATGACTTACAGAATAGTACAACGGTTTTTTAAGCAAAGCTGGGAAATAGTTTCAGAGCGTCATTTTTCTAAATCCTCTTCAAAACGAAGGGCATTTTATAGTACTTCGTTATCTCATCCAACCATCTCAAAATAGTTACTACATATTTACAATTCTGTTCATCTTCCGGACCGGCCTTCGCACAGGTCATTTCATCATCACATTACTAAGGTCAGTGTATTGCAAACATGACATGACCACGTCATCGTCACTAGCAAAAATTCGATTCATTAGTCATTAGCACCTATGTATTGGGAATTATAATTGTTATAAGTTTTCCTTGTTTTGTTTAGATGAGGTTTGTTTCCTTAAAAATGAATATTTTATAGGTAAGCAGCGTCATTTGAAATGTAATATAATAATTTGTAATGTTGAATAAAGGTTCCATTTTTCTACAAAAGCAGATTGTTTTGTTTTTTATTGTCGATAGACCCCAATTATTGCGTAACACATTTTTTTTAAACGAATGATATGATAACAAAGGTTAGGTAAACACATTACCAAATATAATATGAAATTTTACATAATCATCATAGTAACAATATTCATGAATTTTGAAATAATGTTCCCCAAAATTGGGTCATTTTTTTTAGTAACAACACCATTTTTGACGGTATTATTATGAGCGAATAGCGATGCGCCTGCGTGCACTGCCCCCTTTCGCCCGTGCATGGTTTGTCTGCCGCACATGTAGGTAATAACATACCTCCTTTTGCGAAATAATATTTTTAAGGGGTTTTTTTAAGTTTAGTTTAGTAGAATCAGTTATCGATACCTAACAATACCTTCACGGATTGGTAGAATTGGATAGGGTTTTCTTTACATTTTGTATATGAAAAATTCGTCTGTGTAGACAACGTTAATAACGCACTGGGTTAACATATAAACGAATTGTGTTTTATAATCCGGAAGTTCTCAGTAGCAGGTCGGAGTCTGGATTTGTGTCTAGTTGACGGTATTAAGCTAGCCTAGCCAATACCTCTAAACATGGCTAACCCATCGATGAATAACGGATGAGGCGTTTGAGTGACTGTGCCATCATATCGCAAGGAATCGAAAACAACACCATGTTTATAAAATGCAAATCAATTCAGAAGATTATTTTTGCAACAAAACAAATGCCTATTGAATCTCATTCATTCGATTATCGTATCTTGTTTGTTTTTGATGATCTATATAGGTACTAAATGACTGAACAGGAGGAGGGCGTGAAGCCTTATGGTTAGTTTTAGGTAAGCTGGGATGCACTGAATAGTTTGTGAGACTCCTTCATGACGTCATGCAATGCTGCGTTGCTGTAGACGGTGCACAGACAGACTTCTTCCCCGTTATCTGTGGGGTGAAGCAAGGATGCGTCTTAGCACCAACTCTGTTCGCCTTATACTTTGCAGTGGTAGTGGGAGAGGTCTTACAAATTGTTTCACAATTTCACAAGGGGTTCGCATCCGCTTCCGCACCGACGGCGGTCTTTTCAATCTGGCTAGACTTAGGGCTTAAAAATTTGCGTCAACAAGACGGAGGTGATGTCCCTAGACATTCATGGGCACGAGACTCTAAATATAAAGCTTGGTGAGGATGTGTTGAAGCAAGTAGACAAGTTTCGTTATCTGGGGAACACTATAAGTTCTAAGTGTGACCTTGATGTTGAGATCAACAGCAGAGTCGGAGCTGCAGCTGCAGCGTTTGGCAAGTTATGTTCCAAGGTCTTCTGCTCACATGACCTTAAGGTAGCTACGAAAATATCCGTATATATGGCAATTGTGCTGTTGAACCTTCTATATTCCGCTGAGTATGTGTACCGCCACCACATACGTACTCAAGATCGTTTTCACCTTAAATGTCTCCGATCCATTATGAAGATCAAATGGTCTGACAAAGTGCAAAATACCGAAGTCCTGCGACGAGCCAATGTTGGTGGCATTGAGGCTTATTTAATGAGTCGACAGCTTCGGTGGTGCGGACACGTATCACGTATGGCAGACGAAACAGTGGCGAAGCGCATCTTCTTCTCTGAGCTGGAGGAGGTCAAGCGAAAGCATGGCGGAAAACTCCTCCGGTTCAAGGATGTCTTAAAACGACACATGTAATATAGAACCCTCTGAATGGGAGCGTCTGGCAGCAAAGCGGTCAGAATGGCGCAGAATGGTGTACGGACAAGTACGCGAGTTTGAGGAGCAGCGCAAAGCTGACCTCGATACCAAACGGGAAAAATTAAAGGCCCGCCCACGTGCTGCCATCACATACAACTACGTCGACGGCATGCTTACGTGCCCTCAGTGTGCACGAAGTTTCGCCGCCAAGATGGGCTACATAAACCATCTTCGGGCGCATGAGCGCCAGATCACCGGCTAGGAGTCGAAGTGGTCACCGTGGCCGAAATCGGCCGGAACATCATCATCATCAAATGACTGAATAAAAATATTTATTTATTTATTTCTGTAATAAGTGAATATACGTAATTGATGTATCTACGTGCATGAGTCAGCTGATTGACATGCCATACAAGTTGTATGGACTTCTATTGGCTTATTAGGGATTGTTCGCAGTGGTGGCTTAAATTAAAGTAGGTATTAACATGGCTGTGTAAGGTTTATTGGGTTCAAAACTTTGCAGGAAACGGTAAAGCATTCACCCTGAAAGGCCTAGAAATGAATGGGATTTTTAACGAAGGACTGATGGAGGACCTATAACTAAAACATTTAGAAATAGATGCTGTAAGAGAGCATGATTCAAGAGATAAATTTTCATGTTTGGAAAGGCGTAGTCACACGTTGTCAAGGTGCTACGGTAGGTAGGTATATGTAACGTGTGACTACACCTTTCCAAACATGAAAATTTATCTCTACATGGTGAATATTGTATACTTCAGAATAGTATTATATGGCATTATTGTCAATTTATAACGAAAGCATCTTGGTAGAGTCTACTGTGTCCATTTACTTGCAACTACATTAGCAACTTTGTTCAGTTCAGTATTCTGAAAATCTTGTTTTATACTTTTTCAGCGTCGTTTTTTATCGTAGTTGGGTTTTAGTTTTATTACTTTTTATTATTTGTACTATTTTGATGTTAAAGTGTATTTGTGGCGCATAATATTAACAAAAGTTAAATTGATGAACTAAAAACTAGGTACTTGACATATTACATCTACACGCACATATAACAACATAAGCCCGAAGGCATATACTGCAGAGGACATTTTTATGGAAGTTTTAGCTAGTTATCAAACTGTTTCCGCCTTCACCGCGTGGAGTTACTCCCAGCTTATGTCGTTTTCATTAGTGCATTACATATTCTATTAATGTTCATACTGCTCTACATTGCATTAAGCGATTCACAGTTCCCGTGATCCGCGCTTTACTCTTATCTATACTAATATATAAAGCTGAAGAGTTTGTTTGTATGTTTGTTTGTTCGCGCTAATCTCGGGAACTACTGGTCAGATTTGAAAAATTCTTTTTGCGTTGGATAGCCCATTAACCCAGGAAGGCTTTAGGCTACATAACATCACGCTGCGACCAACAGGAGCTGAGCATAACTAATTCCATGCGAACGAAGTCGCTGGCGGCCGCTTGTCGCTCATATTTAACATCATTAAAGCATTCCTGTAATTATGTACAAGCATAAAGTACTCGTGAAGTGAACTCTTTCACGTGATACCAAACACGGTATATTTATTTTAATTTTATATTAACATAGAACTTTTTGTCCGCTAGAGGGCGCAATACTAAATTTGGTGACAAGCTTTATAGCTCATAACTAACAGAATATCAAGGCCCTTCTAATGGTTCTACAGTGGTCTTATTCTGACACCTAAGTAGTAAAGAAGATAGGAACGAAAAGATGTGAATTATATGCAACCAGCCCATGAATACAGGTAAGGTCACAAGCAAATGCTAGCAATGTATATGTATTCAAAATTTACAAGTAAAGCGCTTTCAAATGATACCAAATATTATATTTGTCTTAACTTTATTTTTTTACTCTGTATGTTTTGTCCGCTAGAGGGCGCCACATTACATTTGGTGAAACCCCATATAGCCTATAACCAGCGGACAATTAAGACGCTTCTAATCATATGTCATTTGTCGAATTCTGATAAGTAGTTTAGAAGTTACGAGGGAACAGATGAACATACATACATACATACATACATACATAGCCTGTCAAAATCATAACCCTCCTTTTGCTTTGCCGTAGTCGGGTAAAAATATCAGCAAAGTGTGCCACCAAAAAGGTCCATGTTAAGGTTATTGTTATTTCATTTATCTGGAAACCAGTCAATAAACGTAGTAAACTAAGAAAGATTACTTAAAAAGTAACAACCGTAAAATTACACATGAAGTTATTGTAATTAGCATGTAATTTAGTTACGCACAACCAATTTATTCGTAACACAAATATTATTTAATGGTTCCACTACAGTGGACTGGACAACATGATTTCTCTTTGATTTATATCATTTTGCTGTCGGAAGAAACGCTTGCATACACAAACTACATAATGGGAATCAAGTAAAACCATTTTCTGCCTAAGTTCTAGATTTCTAAGTTTAGGTCTTTTTAAAGACTGTATAAAATTAAAACGGTTGCATGTTCTAACCAGCATGGTAATTGCGTACCTAACATATTATTAGTAGCAATGGCACCTCCGACACACACACCTCCTCCTAGAAAATGGCGCGTTCGACCCCCATGCATTGCAAATATTTGTATGCTTGAATATGAATATTTGCACTGGTCTGGTCGTGCCTCGGAAAGCACGTTAAGTCGTTGGTCCCAGTTGCCATACGAACATCTAATGGCAATCGTTACGGGTTGTTGGAGCCCTCAAAAGTCCAACAATTTGTCTAATTGCAATGCTTTGATATCGCCTTCGGGTTGTGGAGGTCAGACGGCAGTTGCTTCACAGAAAATATCAAAGTTTAGCAAAAATCAGCAGTTAAGCTGGTAAAGCGGACCCCAGACTACAAAGCCGAAAATAGCCTCGGGTGCGACTGGGATTAACGCTTACATGATGATGATTTCAAGTATAGATAAATAAATAAATATATACGTACAAATCACACAGATTGAGCTAGCCCCAAAGTAAGTTCGAGACTTGTGTTATGGGATACTAACTTAACGATACTATATTTTATAATAGATACATATATAGATAAACATCCAAGACCCAGGCCAATCAGGAAAAGATCGTTTCCCATCATGACCTGGCCGGGGATCGAACCCGGGGCCTCCGCGTCGCAGGCAGGCGTGTTGACCGCTGCGCCACGGAGACCGACATAGATGATAGCAAGATACGTAAAAGCTACAACATATAAGATAAAACACACACAAACACAGACAACAATTTCACATGGCAGCAATATGTCTGCCATGCTATTGCTGGATTCATAATTAAAATTATTTTTATTTCAGTAAAAGCTTTATTTCTTTTGCGTCAGCAGCGAAGCCTTCTTACTTTGATGACTACAGGCACGTGGCAGTAGTTTTCTATATGTAAACATCACGTCATCTGCAATGAAGTTTACTCAATTATCCTAGGTATTTGTACGACTATACTTAGTTACGATAATTTGAATTAATTACCAATCATACATATTCAGGCTGTTTGTTCTAAGATCGATCTTTGCGTGTTTTTCTAATTGAAGTTAATCGGTGTTTTGCACTGATCTTTAGCGACGTATGTGTTGGATTTTATGGATTGTTACTGCCAGGATTCTTGTGTGATTTATTAGTGGTATGAACTGAACTATATACCTAATTTGCATTTCTAAGGATAAAAACTACTTAATTATTTACATTATTAATATTCGTATAATTCCTTGATCTCGTGCACATAGAACGTCTTTAATCTTAAGTGTTTTTTTTAAATTCTAGGCGCAAAGTACTAAAATTTATTTAAGAATATCTTTGTAATCTTCACATATATAATTCAATTATACTAGCTGTGCCTGGCTGTTTCACCCGCACAAGTTTCGATCCCGCGGGAATATCAAGATAAACGGTGTTCTATTCGTAAAAGTGTAACCACAAGAACACGGATTCGGATGAAATATGGCCACTTTTCATATTCGGATGAAATATGGCCACTTTTCATCCGAATTCATTCACTAGTTTTTGTGTGAAAGATCAAACATTCATCCATATGAAACTTTCACATATAAACATGAAAGAAGCTATTGGTATAATTGAGAAGGATAATTGAAATATTAATGTACAACATACCCCAAAGGGAGGTGAAATTAATTGGAAGAGGGATCTTAAATTTTGGGAGACTGCTTTAAAAATCTAGAAATGGGATGTTGATAGGACACTCGAAAAATATGTGATCCAGGGTGCCCTCCTCCTGGCGACATGGAGAGTGCGATTGTCGTAACCCAGTGTTGGGCACGCCACAATAGCGGCGGTAAGTCTCCGCTTAGGAGTGGCTAGACAGGCGTCACGGCGCCCTCACCTTCCGTCTGACGCAAAGAGATATCAGCACTTCGTGACGGAGTCCACGAAGACCGATGCCTCCTGGGTCAGGGTTGCGGGTTGCTTAAAAAAGAAACCGTGGCCTTAGATGATGGATCTTGTGTGAAAAAAAAAAACGGGAGTTCAATAAAAACCCAGGCGGTTTCTACAAAGAACAGAAAAGATGGTTTTGGAAACTTTTTTGTGACAGTTAATAGCTAAGATATCATAAACGCTATAGATTAGATTTAGAACGCTATAGAGAGAAAAAGACAAAAACGCCTATATAATGTGTGTAAGTATCATCATCATATTCATCATGCTCATGACAACATTACGAAAGGCTTTACCTGTTTAATACGGACAGTTTGAAAAGAAAAAACTTTGTCATCCACGTAGCTTTTTCCCATGTTATTGGAGTCGGCTTTCATCCTAACTGGACTCGGTGGTAGACCATAACAACGGCTGCCGGCAGAACTTACCACCCACCAGACAAAGTCTTGCCGCCAAGCGATTCGTCGTGTACCGGCATGATGTCTAGTGAGACCGTACGGAGGACGGGTCTGAACAGTTGTGTTGCGATGTGCCCCGGGTACGATGCGCCAAATGTTACTGTGTCGGGAGTTTGGTCGTTGAGGGTCTCTAGATCAATCTCCCTCTGGCGCAGCATTGTTGTACGTGTTGTTGGGTTTAGCATTGCATTACCTCGCTCAATTGCAGTCTTCCTTTCTATTCACTCGTTTTTTTTGAGTGAATAGTCTCTTAATAAACTAGCGCGCTTTGCCATCAACGGTTGCATCATTGCTTACCATCAGGCGGGATTACGATCAAGCACTAGTTTATTAAAACAGCTAAATACCAGAATTTTATATGGAGCGACTACCTATCTGACTTCCACAACCCAGGTACCTACTGTATAATACAACATCCCTTGATAAGATTGATTGTTATACTTTCGGGGTTCTAAAATATGCATAATAATTATAATTAAACGTCAACACTGACCAGCAGGATAATTGTGCAACACACTATCAGTATCACTGTCACATCTTGAGGAAACCTGGACTTTAAGTCTGAAATCGTCACCCGCATTGAGCAAGCGTAGTGATTACGCTCAATCCTTCTCTGTATGAGAGCAGACCTGTGCCTAGCAGTGGGACTATAAAAAGGTTGATAATGATACAATCAGTAGCAATGGGTTTCATTTTGACAGTTCAACAACATTCATTGCGTTATTTACGTTGTTGAGTTGACACATTTTTCAATCATATGGAGCAATGGATTAGCAATACGCCTCAAAATGATCCCAATTGATAGTAACAGTGTGTTTGGCAATTAGATTGGAGACCTGGCAATCATAATCAGCCTATAACGTTCGCACTCCCGGGTCACAGGCCTCCTCTCGGTGAGAGGGAGTGGGCCGTAATCTACCACGTGGGCCCAGTACTGGTTGGTAGATGTCACATGTTTTCGAAGTTTTTTGTCTCTAGGACATGTCGGTTTCGTCAAGATATTTTCCTTCACCGTATTGAGACCAGTGGTGGTGAAATAATTTACACGAAGTAAGGCGCCTGAAGGAGTTCGAACCTATGACCTACAACTCGTAGACTACCGCTGCTCTCTCCTGAGTCCTGACCTACAGATGAATAAAGTATCCTACCATCATAACCACTCATCCTCTCACCGGACACACATCACATCTACGTAATTTGATGACACCAAACGGAAGGAAGCCGATAAGTAAGTAGCCGTCACATTAGTATGTGAGTGACGTCCGGACCTTCACCCACTTACTATATCATATAGCCGTGGTCATTGTGATCGTAAACGGAATTTGTCTCATAGCTTGTGACGTTTTGGCCTTACTGTTACTGGGAGTATGTAAGTCTTCATATACATATAAATCTATGGTTCGAAATTAAAGCAAAAAGTATAATAGTGAATAGGGTCTTATTAAACTAGTGCGCTTTACCATCAACGATTGCGTCACTGCTTACCATCAGGCGGGATTGCGGTCAAGCGCTAGTTTATAATTTATAAATATACATATATATATAAATCGGAAAGTGAGTTCGTTTGTTTGTTCCGCTTCACGCCGTACCTACTGAACTGATTGGTTTGAAATTTTGCAGTCGTAAAGTTAGAAGTCCAGATAAAATAATAGGGTACATTTTATTCCGGAACAATTTGATATTCTCGAGGGAAAATAAAATTACCTACTGAATTACTCGCAGGCAAAGTCGCGGGCGGAAAGCTAGTAATAATTATACATAAAAGAAAAGAAAAATATTGAGGGAATAAAGTTATAATGTGTATGACAAAAAAGAAAAATATTAATGGCAAATCCTGTAACCAAGGATTGATTAAAACTACTGTGAATTTATTGCACGGGGCTTTTAATATGAATAACTATTTTAAATGAATTTTTATTTGTAAAAGTCGGTTTTTGAGTTTTTATGAACTTGATTCCCTTACTATTTCCTCGAAATCGTAAGTTGAGATAACTTTTAAGTGATATAAAATTCGTATAACATAATGCCCTCAACCTTGGCCCCTTGGCCATACAGTTTTGTTTGAGTGACACATCAAGGGATCATTCAACTCTGTCCTACCGTTGTTCACTGCTCAATGAGAAACATACTACTCAGGTAGTTAAGTTAATTATATCAGAGCATTGTCTGAGAAATCGCATTGTTTTGACATATTTGCAGATATTGTGTGTCGATAAGAGAACTTATTGTTTCAGTTGTATCTATAAAAAAAAAGTTAATTATAAAAATTGTATACGCTGCCAGGTTTACATAATATCTTTAGAGTTTCTACTTTTTTAATAATTAACTGGCATCCGCCTGCGGATTCGTCCGCCAAGTATCTCTACAATACGTAAAAAAAACCCGGTCCGTTCCGTGAAGGTATTGTTGTTATAACTGATTCTACTAATGGCTACAAAGCCGGGCTAAACTTAAAAAAAACCCTCTAAAATAGTAAATATTATTTCGCAAAAAGAGGTAACTGCACATGTTTTAGTGCGGTAGGCCATACAGGCGCGGGCGAAGAGGTGCAGGGCACGCGGCCGCATCGCTGTTCGCTCATAATTATACTGTCAAAAATAATTTTGTCACTTTTTAAAAATCACCAAATATTTGGGAAGTTGGAATTAATTCGCGGGAAAAAAGATTATTTCAAAATTCACTAGTATTGTTACCATGACGATTATGTAAAATTTCATATTTTATTTGGTCATGTGTTTACCTAACCTTTATTATCCTTATGGGTCGGACAGGTTTTTTTTTAACATATTGTATAGATAAACATCCTAATTTTCAAAATATCCCCCTACCAAGTTTCATGAAAACCGGTCCAGTCTTTTTGGAGATTATATGCAACAAACAGAAAAAATATTTTAGTTTATTTTTTATATAATAAAAACTGTATTATTAGATTAAAACTATACATTCGTATCAATTTAGTAAAAAAGTGTTATTTTGACATTAGAAGATTATTTAGAATTAATTTTATTTATTTGTATAATGTAGGAAAAGTTGATTAGGTACCTCATGAGTACAAGAGGTCACCGAGAGCATTTTGATAGAAAATGGCAGAAATGTGAAAATTATGCAAATCAAATAATTATCTTGCAAATGTCTACAAGTTTTATTTATGCGAAATACTGCTGAAATAGAAGATCCTAAAAGTTTGACAAATGAAAAATACGATAAAAGTTCATTTAAGTTGACCCGTTGTGTAGCTATGTCCATTTATATGCCACGCACATATCTAGGTACCTACACTTAAAATCTCATAAAACTTTTCATACATATTTCGCCACCGCAATTTATAAATAAACTAACTAGAATTCTCGCAAAATAGTCCTCTAAAACGACATAACAAGCCAACCAGTTATATTCATCACATAACTCGGACCACCGTACTTTTTCCCTAACACATGGGGTCACATGGTGTTGCGAAATTTATTTGTATTACATTGCAAAACGCAACAATGACAAACTGTCACACGCACTTAAACACGAGGCACGGAGGTAAGTAAGTGTCTGAATGATTCCTTTTATTGCAACATAGTATAACGCAAGTGTAATTTGGTCGTAATTATGAGTGAGGACAGTTAGGGACGCGCGTGGCTGACTATGCCTACATACTACTCTTATGCGACCTGGTTTTGAGCGAAGGAAGTTCGTGCTGTGGTTTTATAGGTAAACGAATAAACATTTACCCATACATACAATAATCAACCATACATTTTTGTCTTTAAACGTCACTGTAATCATGTTATAAATAAACCTAAACTGTTTATTAACTACTAATATTATAATCGGTAGATAAAATGCGTGAGGCTGAAGGGGCAAATCTCTGGATCTACTGAACCGATTTGGAAAATTCATTTAACAGTAGAAAACCACGTTATTTGTGAGTGTCATGGGCTATATTAGCCTAAAGGATAAAAAGATTTGTTCGTGGTAGTGGGATTTAATTACTAGTAAAAACGTTTACCGCCCAGGGAAATGAGCACGGGTCAGCTTATGTTATATTAAAGATAATGAGTTCCATGCAAAAAATTGCCTCTACGATGAAAAAGATTGCTTCACCCAATTGTGAGGAATGTGGTGTTATCGAAAACCTACATCATTTATTGATGGAATGTGTTCAATATGAGTAGGTACAGTAGGAATAATTTAATAAGATCACTGAAATTGAATACAACTGATGTAGGTTTGTTCAAATTCATGGGGTATTGTGAAAGGACTATTGTTTAGGTTACGATGGGACTGATGCTAAAAGCTCCTAAAAAACAAGAAAAAAAATTAGTTTGAATGCGCTAAAGCCTGGAACTTTCAGTTGTATTTAGAAATAGGTTATAGACTATGTAATATTATGTTACGGCCTTTAGGAGTCGAGCAAAAATAAAAAAAAATCAAAAGAAAGCGCAGCCGGGAAATGTGGCGGGAACCTTAGTATATTGAGTTGTCACACGACATTCACTATAATCACGGGCAAAAGCCTCTAAGGTCTTTATAGAAATTTTTAGTTCTTACATTGTATTGCAGGAAATAATGTTCATAATTAAGTAGATTATTATCACATTAAATTATACGAACCTAAGAAAGAAAGAGGAAGCATGTCAAATCAAATCAAAGCATTTATTTCAAATAAACCAGTTACAGGCACTTTTGAATTGTCAGAAGGTCGGTCAGTCAATAAGATGAAGCTAGTCGCCCATTCCAAAGAGTAGGTACCTATGGAGAAGAACGGGCAAGAAACTCCATGGACACTCTTTTAAATTTTCGAGTTGTTGGTACAAATATTTGATTACATCATTCATGTTGAAATCAACCGTCTGAGAACGATGCAGAAATATATTGTACGCTGAGAGCGTCCATTATGGAAAACACACAAAAATCAAACCCCAACAATCCAACCAACCAATCAAATGACAACACATCAAGGTACTATAATCCATCAGATTTCTGTATAGAATTTTCAACTTTATCTCTAAAGCATTAAGGCTCAAGGTTGATTAGGAATATTTGACAGTTTCGGGTAGCTTGACCTGCTTTCGTCGGTACGTAGTTACTGGTAACGTTAACTGCTTATACAGAGTTGTGCTGACAATACGACAATAAATGAAAACACAGACCATGCTGGTTCATAGGAATAATCCTGAACCATAGAAAAAACCTAGCATAAAAAATAAAAAAATGAAAATTTCAAGCAAACTATATCGCATAAAATTGCAAACGGAATAGAACAACCTTTAAAATATTGGTTCAATGACCTCCGATCAGCGGGCGACAGCGCGATCCTCTATCGACTTGCTTTTTCGCGCCATTATTATTAAAGTTTAGTACCGCTGGATGCGGCGGTCATTAACCTGTAAGCGCTTCCTTATCAATATGTACATCATGTAGAAAATGTGAAAAATTAAAAATAAATATATACGGACAAATCACACAGATTGAGCTAGCCCCAAAGTAAGTTCGAGACTTGTGTTATGGGATATACTAACTCAACGATACTATATTTATAATAGATACATATATAGATAAACATCCAAGACCCAAGCCAATCAGGAAAAGATCGTTTTCCATTATGACCTGGCCGGGGATCGAACCCGGGGCCTACACATCGCAGGCAGGCGTGTTGACCGCTGCGCCACGGAGGTCGTCAAAAAATGATTTCCTGTAAATAATCTAATTGATATATTTAAATTATTTTTTTATGGGTGGACCGAGAATGTGTTGAGGTACACGATGTTTAATTTATTGTCGTATTGTCAGCACCACTCTGTATACAAAACGACATTTGTTTTTCATATCAATCAGATCGTCTTTTGTTTGTTAAAATTATTAATTTTGATCTTTTAGCGTGGTTTTCGTTTTGATTTCCTTATGATGTCAATGTATTAAATATGATAATGTATGCATGTCAGTCTTGTATGTATAATGTATCAATGTATTAATGATATAGTCATTAATAATTGGCTATAAGCCATATATCGATTTAATCCCACCGCTGAGACACAGGCCTCCTCTCCATGAGAAAAAGTGGGCCGTAGTCCACCACGCGCGCTCAGTAAGTGTTGACGGATGTCAGAATTCATCACAGATTACAAATAATTTTCAGTACGTTCAAAATAACAGTTTCGGGCAAGTATTAAAAAGCATGTCGAACAAAAGGTTTCAGTAGAATTCCCATTGGAACTCTGCCAAATTAGCGGCTTTATTTAGGGTACGCGTCACTGAACATAGTCGAGCATTTCAGGCGAAGATTTCAAGAGCAGAGTGGCGCAGTGGAAGCGTGCTGGGCCCATAACCCAGAGGTCCGTGGATCGAAACCACGCTCTGCTAGATAATTTTTGAGGATCCTTTTTCCGATTTTCTCATAAGAATGTGTTTTTTTTGGGGTTTCCGCAACCGTTCTCCTAAGGCCAATTCAATTTTGGATTGTTCGTCGACAGGATGATTCATTCACTACATAATATACCACATTATTATTGTATGACATACTGATGACAGATCTTTTCATATATGACCTTTCCACCTACAGAATGTTATACCGGCAAGTCGACAAACCTTTACGCATCTAGCATTGTCATGGTAAGGAAATTAGAAAAATGGCCTCTATGTAACATGGAGATGCTTTTAATTAAGTCATTCTTTATAAATGCTATCAACACATATTGCCAGGAGTATTGCAAATGTCGGAAAAGTTCAAGTTTGAATCAGAATTTGCGAGTAATAAATAAAAAGAGAGAATTTGCCTCTAATGCAACCCACTGACATTATATTTAAAACAAGACCACGTGAAAAAATCTAGGTAAATGAACTATATTCAGTACAGAACCACCGAGGAAGACCTTCATCTTTTACAACATACTATCAAAAAGTATTGATACTATCAAAAACTAGGAAAAGCTTCGCTGCCATGTACGGACGACAGCAAATAAAGCTACCCAAAACTGTCAACTATTTCCAATCAACCTTGATCCTTAATGCTAAAGAGATAAAGTTGAAAATCTAATAAAGAAATCTGACAGATTGTAGTAGCTTATGCCGTCGCCTGTGCCACAACACAAAGATGAATTTTCAGGGTTATAAAAACAGTTTCCGGGAAAGACAAAGATGTTATCAAACACGGGTTTATTGTATTGAAGTTTGGCCGTATGTTATGAAAATAATTCTGAAGGTGGACACATCAGTTACATAACATAACATTACGACTATTTCTTTCTGCAGAGGTAGGTAAGCTGCAGTGTAAGCAGTAAATACATCCACATTTTGCTTGTTAAATGTGAGAAGGAAGTTGGAATAGGGGATGAACCTTTTGCTTGGATCGGCGACAAACTAAAACTTCAAAGTGTTATTGAAAATAATGTATATAAATACCTTTTTTTTGGGTGGGAAATCATCAAATGACTTTTATTGACTAAAACCCACCCATATTTCTTCACTTGTCTGTATTGTATTGTTGTGGTATCTCTTTAGAACAGCCTGCGGTTTTGGAATCTCACTGCTTACCATCATGCGGGATTGCGGGAGTAAGAACAAAAACACTTTTGTCTAACCGAGCCTGATTGAACTCAGGACCAGCATTCGTCGTTTTTTGTGTGTAAATGCGTGGTTTTAGTAAAATTAATTTCTCCGTATTTTTTAATGAAACTGTGTTGTTACATACGTAATATTTATTTAATGTCCAGGAAAAGCTATATCGATTCTAAGGTAGGCTGGAAGAGATTGCATTAGCGATAAGGCCGCCCTTTGTGTAATATTTTGTAGTATTGAATGTATTTTTTAAGTAATGTATGATTCTAGTGTACATTAAAGTATATATAAACTGGTACGACTACGTCTTACGCAAACCGTCATGTTATGTGAGTAACAAATGTCTTGCCATGGCGCCACCGCCGGGCCGGAACAAGCGCGGTAGACCAAAGAAATGCTGGCTTGACGTTGTAAGAGATGACATGCGTGCCAACAATCTCTTACCGCAGGGTGCTAAAGATCGCGCGAAATGGAGGAGAATGTGCAGGAAAGCGGATCCCGGGCTCCAACGCGAAAGCCGCGGTTACAACCGGGATAAACGCTAAGATGTTGTTGATGATGATGAATTAGATAGATATATAAATAAATACCATTTTAAAACTCACATATTTTGGTATATTTTATTGTTGTTTTTGTTATGTCATGCAATAATCGGCGTTGAAAGTGTCTAAATTGACATAATTATTAGTGTTTGTGACATGGCAAGGAAATTTCTTCGGTATGCTGATGGCATAAGAACTATTGTAACGGTTAACCACATAAAGTAAGGGTGCTATATAAATCGAAAATGGACTAAGGTCCGTATTACAGAACGTCACTCAAAACTCAAGCTCTACTTAAGTCTCGTTTCAAGCCTTTTGATTGGTTGAAACTAATTTTAAGTAATGCTTAAGCAGAGATTAATGCTTGAGTGACGTTCTGTAATACACACCTTAGTTTATGGTTTTAACCAGCTTGGTCTAATTTCCAAATCTTGCTAAGGTTAATAACCTCTTGTCTGACAACAATACCGTTAACGTTTATGTTAAGTAAGTAAATAAAAAGCTTAGTAAGTATGTTATTTACTGTTTTGTCAAGTTAGAAGTAATTTAGTGTCCAATTGTCATTACTTACTCGAAATAATGTGTACCTATACTCTATTCACGTTAAAAATTGACATTAATCCCAGTGACTTTTAAGCATACATTTTTGACGTCTTAACGTCACTTAACTTTAATCATCGTTTGTGAATAAGCACCATAGTATTTAAGGGGTTTATTCATAAACGATGTTTAAAATTAAGTGAAGTGCAAACGTCAAAAAATTATGGTTAAATAGTTTCTAATCACTAGTTAACTCCAAGCAAAGTTTGTGAATAAAGGGTTTAAAGATTACTTATTTTACTGTCTGTTTAACCGATTTTGACTTCTATTCCTTAGACACACATAAGGATGGCATCAAAATAAAAAAGTCGTTAAAAAGCAACTTATTATTGTAGCTGCTATTTTTTATTCAAAATTAAATTGTCTTATATTATTTTGAAAGGAGTACTCATTCCTTTTCCAAATTCAAATTTTCGATTAATTCGTTAATTCCGAAATACATGCAAGTGAGAAAAAGAGCAGAAAGCAGAAATAGAGCAGAAAGCAGAAATTGCATAAACTTTTTTTTTAAAGGACCTTTTTTTTGAAATCAATTGACATAAAAACCAAAAAAAGAAATGTATAGAAAAACTTACAATTAGAACAGCCATATTTTTCACAACACTGTTTGACCCGCACACCATAATGTTCAGCGAAACAATGAGCGCACGCACGATTCGCGCACACTTATATGAGCCTCGCGGGTTGCGCGTGCGACGCATAGGGATAAATTATACACCTGACTTTATGGTCACATCTAGGAACTTTTTGGAAAAAGTCTTATTCCGAATTAGGGTACTTGTGTATCCTGCGGACGGGCTTTGACTGTAACGGGGATTATTATAGATAATGACGAAGATAATACAGTTTTTAGGAGATATATATGAGTTCCTGAGGATGGATGAAGTTCGTCGATAAAGTCAATGATTTCAATGTACAGACGATCTTAATCCTAAAAGTCCCTTAAAGTAACACCTAAAATGATCCTCACGGCAAAGTAGAAATTGATGCAGATGGTGTTGGGTTTCTATAAAAAATAGAATAGCTAATTCAATTTTCCTCACTATAGCTAATATCTTGCTTTTCATCTCACGTGCATGCGTGAACTGAGGCAGACGGGCTGTGGTGTTCCGACACCAGTTACTGGTGACAATAGCATTATATTTCTATACAGATGTGACCAAACGATTTTCTGCTTTATTCAAATAGTTTATAACGGTAAACAGGTAGATGATCAACTGGGACCATAGGTATGTGTTCTGCTGAAAAGGGCGATTGTATTTTTAACCGACTTCAAAAAAGAAACATCCTTCTTTAAAATAAAAATAATAATATAATCTTCTTAAAAATAAAACTATTTTTAAGAAGATTATATTATTATTTTTATTATTTTTTAAACCATCGTTTCAAATCTCTTTTTTTAAATATGTTCACCGATTACGGCGATTACTCAAAGACGCCTGGATTGATTTGAAAAAATATGTTTGATATGGTATACTTCTCAGGTGGTCCCATATTCATCAGAATCTGATTATTTTACCCTTGAGAAATTGTGGAAATTCTTAAAATTTTGTAGGCAATTTTAATGTTTTTCTTATACTTTCCAAAGCTATTTAGTTTCACAATTAAAAAGTATAAAATAAAAAGTGGCAAAAACTAATACTTTTCACTTTGCAGTGTTGTGTTTTTATTTTTTCAAGTGAGCAAAATCAACTATTATACTAAAAAAAACTCTCCATTGGACCAACGTCGCAATTGTGAAAATAATACACACTAGGAAACTTCAATGGCGACGATTCCCCTGTACACAAATTCTCGATTAATAGGAAAAAAACTTTTTACAATAAAATTCATGCTTTTCAGTGTCTCAGTCGAATTTCGAAAATTACTTTTTCATCTAATAACAATAGTGGCAGCCAAAATCCATGTCAGAATAAGTTCTCATCAATACGAAAAAAATCCCTATCTCAAAAACTACGGAAGTCGGAACCGATTTTGATGAAATTTACAGTATTCCCTAAGTTGAATAATACATAGTACAACAAAAAAAGAATTACTTAAATTGGACGTGTAGTTCCGGAAATATGCGCGCACAAACATAAAAACATACATACACTTGAAATTTGGCTTACATACGGGTCGAATTCATAACCTCCTTTTTATAGTCGGTTAAAAAACATGCAGGAACTTAAAATAAAGTTTAATTTGTGAACAAGGAAAGAAAAAGGATTCGATGCCAGCGCCTCATCGATCCCTATGTATAGGAATGCTGACTTATAGAGCAAGTGCTTTAGTGTTAGGGATTGTACGATTTACGATTTTTAGATTGTGTGTTTGAACCTAGAAAGGCGTGTTAATTTGTGTATAGTTACCGAAACAGATAAGTAACTGGGGTCAGATAAATTGGCTGTCTGTTTCCCATTAATTAAATTATATTTTATTCGAAAATATCTATCCATTTCTTAGTAAACTACAACTACCTATAACCTATAACCTTGGTTACTAATCTGCTTTGGTGACTGTTCATAATTTTCATCGCCACTGCTCTCAAAACGTCGCAAGGAAACCGGTGTTCTAAAACCAAATATTTGAAAGCATGTGACATCTACTAAACCGCACCAAACGCACATGGTATGACCCACTTCGTCTCAAAAAGAGGGGAGGCGTGTGTTTCAGCAGTGGAAACATTATAGGTTGATCAAACTGGTTAAGCTACACTTGCTGCGGTGGGTTCATAGATGGGTGAACATGTTTACATACCAAGATCCCTCCGTGCCTCGGAAGGCACGTTAAGTCGTTGGGATCAGCTGTCATTGTACGTGGATTTTTGACAGTCTACCAACCAGTCTTACAAGGGGTATCGTATAGGGTATCCAATAATCAATTTATTGATTAATATACAATCATAATCATCATCAACCTTTTTATCGTCCCACTGCTGGGTACAGGTCTCCTCTCATACAGAGAAGGACTGAGCGTATTCACCACGCTTGATCAATGCGGGTTGGCGATTACCTACAGACTTAAAGACCAGTTAGTGAGTTTCTTTGGTTATTTGTTCCGCTTTCATGCCGTAACTACTGAACCAATTGCTTTGAAATTTTGCAGATGTCAAGTTAGAAGACCGGATTAAATAATAGGGTACTTTTTATCCCCGAAAAATTTTATATACCGGAGAGAAATCTAAAAAGAGCGATATAACCGAATTCCACGCGGGCGATGACGCGGGCTGAAAGCTAGTAGTTAAATATTAAAGATAAGTTAAGTAATGTCCATAAAGATGATCTAAATAACTAAGAAACCACACTACAAAACCCGTTCAGTGAATTCAGGTTGACTCGCTTGAGAACTGGCTAGATTATATGCTCACAACGTCAGAAATCCAGATAAGAACTAGTGCCTTCAAGGTTAGAGTGAATAGGCACATATTAAACTAGTGCGCTTTAAGTACCATCAACGATTGCATCACTGCTTACTACCATCGGGCGAGATCACAGCTAAGAGCTTGTTTATAATATAAAATTCAAATTTACTCGGTGGTAGGCCGACATAGCTCTGCGAGTCGCTAAACTTAAGTGGCAGTGGGCAGGACACATTGCTCGTAGAACCGATGGCCGATGGGGCAGTAAGGTTCTGGAGTGGCAGCCACGTACTGGAAGACGCAGCGTAGGGAGGTCCCCAACAAGGTGGACCGATGACCTGGTGAAGGTCGCGGGAAGATGATGGATGCGGGCAGCGCGGGACCTACAGCGTGGAAGGCCTTGGGGGAGGCCTTTGTCCAGCAGTGGACATCTATAGGCTGAGGAAGAAGAAGAAGGCCATAACATCGGCTGCCGGCAGAAGTTACCACCCATCAGACAAACTCTTGCCGCCAAGCGATTCGTTGTGTTCCGGCATGATTTCTGGTGAAGCCGTACGGAGGACGGGTCTGAGCAGTTGTGTTGCGATGTGTGCCGGGTACGATGCGCCAAATGTTGTTGTGTCGGGAGTTTGGACGTGGAGAGTCTCAGGATCAATCTCCCTCTGGCGCAGCATTGTTGGTCGTGTTGGTCTTGGGTTTAACATTTCATCACCTCGCTCAACTGCCGTCATCCTTCCTATTCCTAAGTTTTTAAAGTGGATAGACTTAATAAACTAGTGCGCTTTATCATAAACGATTGCATCACTGCTTACCATCAGGCGGGATTGCAGTCAAGCACTAGAGTATAATTATAAAAAAAAAATATAAAAAAAAGTCAACACCGTAATACATATATATTATAATTATGTGGGGAATTAGACATCCGTTAATTGTAATTTTGCGTTTTGTGTGTGCCAAATAAATAGTTTATGTATATTATATTTACATACTTATTTTTTTATTATCTATCTACAAAATATCTATAATACGAATCTCTAGTTTTGGTCTATAAAAGAAGAACTAGATGAAACACAAAGAATTTATTTCACTACTAACAATAAATTCTTGAACCATGACTCTACATTACTCGATACTCATCAATACATCTTCATCACCATATTGACAAGAACTAGGAAACATTGATATACGTAAGCGATGATTGTGGACGAATGATTGTATGCACAAACAAACAAACAATCCTTGGTTCTGCGTATGGCTTTAGTTGGCAAGTTACCAAAATAGATATATATAGACAGAGAAGAGATAAGTTATTGTGGTCTTATGATGGCCAGAAGCTGAGAAAGGGACCACGTATTTTATCATGGCTAGTGTATAATTATTTAAATTAAACTGGTGTAACAATGATAGAATTTGTCGGCACATGATTATAGGAAGGCTTCAAGTGAAATCCTGTCCCTGGGAAACCTAAAATTGATGCCCGAGTCAGACTCGCATTTGGCCGGTTTCTATGACCTATCCCGCTCTGAGCGGAGCGGAAGGGCGTGTCACAATTTTACTGACTAAAATCCACCCGTGTTCCTTCACTGTCTGTTGTGGTATCTCGTAAAAATAACCCGCGGCCCTGGCATATCACTGCTTACCACCAGGCGGCAATGCGGTCAAGCACTAGTTTATAATGTAAAAAAATGTGTTATCACATTCATCATCATCATCATCAACCTTTTTATCGTCCCACAGCTGGGCACAGGTCTCCTCTCATACAGAGAAGGATTGAGCGTAATCACCACGCTTGCTCAATGCGGGTTGGCGATTTCAGACTTAAAGTCCAGGTTTCCTCAAGATGTTTTCCTTCACCTTCAGTCATTGGTGTCCAAGATATACTTAGAAAGTAGATATAACTTTAGAAAAGTTACATTGGTACTTGCCTGCCCTGGAATCGAACCCGCACACTCATACTTGAGAGGCTGGTGTTTTAACCACTAGGCCACCAAAACAACAGTTATCACATTATTTTAACATTATTATTAGATTCGTCGTGTTCCGGCATGATTCCCGGTGAAGCCGTACGGAAGACGGATCTGAGCAGTTGTGTTGCGATGCCGTCTACGATGCGCAAAATGTTGTTGTGTCTGGAGTTTGGTCGTGGAGGGTCTTCAAATCAATCTCCCTCTGGCGCAACATCGTTGTTCAATGCTACCTTTGAACATTGATTCAGAATTTTGGGCAGCTGACGCGCGGCCTAATTTAAATATTGTTAAAATTGCAGATTTCACGTATAGAATACCAAAACGTTTGTACATTTGTGTGTGTTGGGAAAAAGTAGTATATAAGCAGTAATATTGTACAAATAAATTAGATTAGAATTTATTTTGGTCTCATTACCCCTCACTGTGGCCAAGACACTACCATTTCTGATCAGTCCTGTGAGTCTGCTGGACTGGCAGTGAGTTTACCTTTCACCCTTACCTGGAAATCCTACCTACTATCCGTCTGTTACAGATCGGTCGTCGGTTGTTCGGTCTCTTGGTGCAGACATCCCGCGCTTATTTATATATTTATTTATTACGAACTATATGGTAGGTCAGGGCTGTAGGGCTTATAGGACTTAGGGTCGTAGAGACTGTAGGGCTTATAGGCTTAGATTAGGTTCTGATAACTTGCCATATAGGTGCATGTACTACCGCTACCTTTAATAAGGGTGGTCGTACAATCGTTGTTCGTATTCTTGAGTTTAACATTGCATAACCTCACTCAACTGCCGTCTCCCTTCCTAATCATCCATTTTATTTTTTGAGTGAATAGGCGCTTAATAAACTAGCGTGCTTTACCATCAACGATTGCATCACTGCTTACCATCAGGCGGGATTGCAATTAAGCACTACTTTATAATGTAAAAAAAATGTTTAGGTAATGTCGATAATTATGTTCTAATTTATTATCATTTATTTGTTAAGTTTGCTAAAATTCCTACTGTTACCCATTAACCCAAGCGTTAAATTCAAGCAACTATTCAACTTACAGCCTTTCACAGTCCAATGCAGAATATGAGCCTCTCCCAGATTTCATCTCAACATCCTGTCATGCGTTTTCCGCATCCAGTCTGTCTCAGTCATCTTAAGGACTTCGGTCCATCTAGCTGGGGGCGTCCCATACTGCATTTGTTACGCGGTCTCCACTCCAGGACTCATCTGCTCTATCTGCCTTTGATCCTTCTACAAATATTTTGATAAGTTTCTTTATGGAGGCATGAGGAACTGGGAGTAAAGTTCACTCATCCTCCATAGAAAAGGGAGATACTCCCACCAGAAGTGTGTTATGTCTGGCGCCTTGGGGGGCACTTGCCCCACGGTTGATGTTGAGAAGTTGTATGTATACTAATTGCACGGTAAACTTTGCTTGCGAGATGTAGAATTCGTGGGACGTACTATCCTACTAATACCATAAATGCGAAAGTTCGTATACATGGATGGATGTTTGTTACTTCTTAACGCAAAAGCTACATAAATCTATACTAATATATAAAGCTCAAGAGTTTGTTTGTTTGTTTCAACGCGCTAATCTCAGGAACTAGTGGTCCGATTTGAAAAATTCTTTTTGCGGTGTATAGCTCATTAATCCAGGAAGGCTTTAGGCTATATAACAGCACACTGTGACTGAAAGGAGCGGAGCATAACTAACTTCACGCGAACGAAGTCGCTGGCGCCCGCTAGTAGTTAATAACCAGGAATAACACATAGGATACGTTTTATCCGTTTTTTCATATAGTGGTGGCCTAGTGGTTAAAACAACAGCCTCCCAAGTATGAGTGCGCGAGTTCGATTTCAACTCAGGCAAGTACCAATAAAACTTTTCTAAAGTTATATGTAGTTTCTAAGTATATCTTGGACACCAATGACTGAAGGTGAAGGAAAACATCTTGAGGAAACCTGGACTTTATAAGTCTGAAATCGCCAACCCGCATTGAGCAAGCTTGGTGGTTACGCTTAATTCTTCTCTGTACGAGAGGAGACCTGTGCCCAGCAGTGGGACGATAAAAAGGTGATGATGATGATGATGACGTTTTATCCCGATATTCCCACGAGATCATTACTTATGCGGGTGAAACCACAGGACATAGGTAGTTAAGTCTAATTTACATACAGTTACAACTAATATTCGTATGTCATAATATTGTGTCATTGACCTGTTAGTGTACAAACAATAGAGACTCGATATTTCTTTCTTTACTGGACTTTTATGGAAATTACGTAAAGAAGGCAGTTTTGTGGACTAACAGATAATAAATATAATAAGATAATAAGCGGTCAACTGTAGGTATGACATTGTTCCTTTATAAAGGAGAAGTCGGAAATTTGTTGTATTACATAATGGCGTAAGTAACAGCAGTGGTGGCCTAGTGATATCGCCCGCATCTTACAAGTTGTAGGTCGTAGGTTCGAACCTCCTCAGGCGCTTCACTTTGTGTAAATTATTTCATCACCACTGCTCTCCAAACAGTGAAGGAAAATATCGTGAGGAAACCGGCATGTCCGAGAGACAAAAACCTTCGAAGGTATGTGACATCTACCAACCCGCACTGAGCCAGCGTGGTAAATTACGGCCCACTCCTTCTTAACTCTCGGTAAGAAGGCGATAAGAAGGAGTGGGCCGTAATTTGTTAAAAAAGGAGGCCTGTGTCCCAATAGTGGGAACATTGTAGGCTGATTATGTAAGTGTTATACATAGTGACGGCACCTAATTAAATTCAACAGGGTAATTGCGTAATACACTCATCATCATCATCCCAGCGTTAATCCCAGTCGCATCCGAAGCCTTTTCAGCTTTGGAGTCTGGGGTTCGCTTTACTAGTCCAACTGCTGATATGGCTAAACTTCGACATTTTCTATGAAGCGACCGCCATCTGACTTCCACAACCCGAAGGCGACATCGAAGCATTGCAGTTATACCAATTGTAGGACTTTTGAGGGCTCCAACAACCCGTAACGACTGCCACTAGATGTTCGTAGGGCAACCGGGACCAACGGCTTAACGTGCTTTCCGAGGCACGACCAGACCAGTACAAATATTCACATTCATGCATACAAATACTTGCACTGTGCGGGGATCGAACCCGCGCCACCTTGCGCAGCGGCCGCGTCCGCTTCCGCTACACCACGGAGGCTGTCATTGCGTAACACACTATCAATAGCAATGACTTTCATGTTGACAGTTCAACAACATTCATTACGTTGTTGAGTAGATACATTGTTCGAAAATATGGAATTGAAAAAAGCTTCAAAGTGTGAGTAATAGTGTGTTATCTTAACGAAACTGGTATATACCCTACATATCACCCTCATTAAGATGAAATAAAAGGTAGGCCCCGGCTTCACGTAAAATTAATAAGCAAATTTATGAACTAGTAGAGCGCAGAGTAGCCAGTCTTTCGGTATTCTATAGGATGCATTTTGGGGAGTTTGCGAGGGAATTGCACGATCTAATCCCCTCATTTCCGTTCCACCATCGGACGACCCGTCGTACGGCGAGTTTCCACCCTTACATTGTCAACACCATTAAGATCCGGACGAAGCGTCTTGCCTCCTCTTTTGTACCGAGACCATCGAGGAACAGAAACAATTTGCCAGCGGCGGTGTTTTCGTCGGACTACAATTTGAGTGTCTTCAAGGCTGAGTTAGTAGTAGAGACTAGTGAATAGACTCTTAATAAACGATTTGCTTGACTTTTCGACAATTTCCCCCACTGTCCCATAAATAATTAATTTTGGTCATCTTTTTAAATTGCAACGAAGATGTAAGTAGACATTTAAACCTCTATGCACACTGTAAATGTTGATCAAGGTACCATGGTAGCCATAGTGTGCCTTTAATAAATCATTTATGCAAGATAGACCTACCTATACCTAATGTGTTTACAAGACAAACAGATAATTGATATCATTATAAAATGCCTACATTCTGCAAGCCCTATTCACGGTGTATTCTGCTTCTTTTTAAAATACTTTTTAATTGGCTTGAATAGCGAGTTATCCGGTTGAATACCGTATTTACAAAAATAATTAAGAAGCCATTGTGTCTTCCGTGGATTCAAGTTCAGGATACAAAGGGTTGATAAACCAGAATTACTTTTTTATTTGTATGTAAATACAACAATGTAAGTTTTAATGGTTTTTCCTAGAACCGCATTGCAAGTCAGTATTCTCTTAAACCTCCTTACTGTTGACTCACAAGTCACAGTTTGGTGACGAGCACGGGCGTATATTTATCGTAGCGATTTTTTTTCTATCGCAATATTTTCAACTATTACGCTTTACAAAATCTAGCAGTATATTTTCATAAGGCGCTGGGATGCCCTCTGTTGGATTCCCATTCCCCGTCTCAATACAGAAAGCTGCAACTCAAGTGCGTGAAAATATCGCCAGTGCGGGCTTATGCTTATTTTTACTTGCTTTGCGGTCAGCTACCTGGTTCCTGTAATAAGTAATTGGGTGGGATGTTTACAGTGACGTATGTGTTCATGCGTCATGAGGATTTGTTTAACCTGAATCAATTCAGACTACTGGGAATTCTAGAAAGGGAAAAGTTTGCATGTTTACTGTGTGGACCTTTGATTCGTAAAATCCCGAAATATTTACATATAAAGACTTTTTAATTCATTTAAATTCTCCAGTAGCGTACTGTCGCTGTACTTCCAGTCGATCTAGAAGTACAGCGACGTGCTTCAATGTACTACTCCGCGAGGGGGGAGGCCATGGACACTGACTTTGTTACACAACGCGACCTCAATAGAATTTCTAGATTATTTAAACCTCAGACTGACGTTTGGGAGGACCTCTTATCCGAATGGCAAAGTAAGTGGGATAATTCCATCAAGGGCCGACACCTCCATCTGTTCTTTCCATCCGTTGGCGATTGGCTGGCTAAGACATGGCTGGAGGTTGACCACTGCGTTCCCCAATTTCTAAATTTAAAAGTAAACTGTATTCTTTTAAACTTGTTCCTTCGCCTTTGTGTCAATGTTCTACATCGAACTGTGAATTTGAACAGTCCGCACATCACATCTTGTGGGAGTGTATTCTTTGGCAGAATGAACGCAATATTATGTTGGATAGTGTACAAGTTACATCCGGAGTTGTTTAATATACGGACCTTGTTGAAACTAGAACTAATTTCCGTGCGTTCAGGCGCTTTTGCCATACCTATTATTGGAATCAATTGTAACAGCACATACCTACTTAGGACCCATTAACTAAATCAAATTTTATTCCGTGGTGTTTGGCAATCTGGGCTTCTCCCAGTTGAAATAATGTCCCTTTGTGCCGATTGGCCTAGTTCTGTTCTGTCTCCTGCTTGTTATGGAGGGAAGTGGAAAAAATATCTTTTTTCTTACTCCTCCGCTATTCTTTTCTGATTAATTTCGTTGCGGGACCCAAGACAGTTGAATCGTTTCTCTGGGACTCGTCGAGCTTCATTGCTCGGCGTTTTTCTGGCGGTCTCCACTGTTGATTCTGGCTTTCAGGAGTTGCAGTGGGTTGGGAACAGTGTGGCTGGTTTTGTTTCCAGTAGCGTAGGCTTAGTTACAGGAAAAAAACATTATGAAGTTCAATTTCATAAAGTAATGGATAAAGTTTACCAAGTTTTGAATTTCGAGTTTTGTTTCTATTTGGCATTTTGTAAAGTGCGTTTTGATTGTGCAAAAGAAATATTTTTTCTATTTACTTTTTGTTACAGTTGTCAAGAATTCTCCAGTGATAACCTATAAGAAAAATAGATTGCAAAGTTAGGGTTAAATTGTTACTTTGTAATACTTAAAGAGGCTTTTAATCAACTCCTAATGCATTCAATAATATCATGTGTGTGGGCGCATATTACTCTGAGAACACGTAAATTATGTAAAACACTCAATTTATAATCAATAACACAAGTAAAAAAGTGTAACATGCGTTATGTCCATCACACCTGACCATGTGCAAATGTAAATAAGTACATACACGTGGTATTGGTAATAGTTTGTGTTATAAAGATCTCATTAATTCATTTTACTGCGCGCTAAAATCTAGGGTTTAGAGTAAACAACGCGTGGGCGATTTGTATGTATGGGGAAGGACTAAGGGTGTAAAGAATTCTATAGTAATTGATGTTAACTTTTAGGTTATCAGTCTACTTCTCCCCTAAATGTTGTCTTTTCTTGATTATATGTCTAGTGTTGGACATGGCTGATTTTTAAAATCGTCTGACAGATTTTTTCACCTTCAACATAAACCTTATGTCGAAGAAAGGTAAAATAACTAAACTTCACTAGTATTAAATGTTCTGTTTGTAGTTCTTCTTCTCAGTTGTGAGGGGGTATTTAGTGGAATCTTATCTTAATACTTACGTGGGATACTCAGAAAGCTCTGCAAAAATAAAAATAAAATGTTCTATAGGTAGGTACATACATTTTTATTACATCTTATCTAAGTACTCTCCACCAGCATCTATACAAAGTTTCATGCGTCTGAATCAGTTTTCAAAACACTTTTTCCAGTCCGCGGCAGACATCTCGTTTACAGCCTGCTTGAACGCTGACAACGCATCATCCGGCGATGAAAATTGTATCCCTTTGTGTTGATCTTTTATTTTTGGGGCAATAAGAAGAAGTCACACGGTTCTAGGTCAGGGCTGTAAGGAAGGTGACTCAGAAGTTTGACCGGTGGACTGTCAAGGAAGTGGGCGGGCGCATTGTCGTGATGAAGAAGTAACCCGCGCAGCCCTGTGTTTGGTCGCTTGTTGCTCACAACAGAGAAGACTTCTGTCAAGCATTTGGTAGTATAACATTCAGTGATAATGCTTCTTTGGTATCGTAAAGGAATTGACATCAAGTAGCCAGTCAAACGGAAAAAGTTCGCGATCAAAATCTTACCCCCGCTTCTAGATCGCTTCACTTTGGTAGGCGTTGATTCGTTTTGAAACACCCCAACCGTTGACTGTCGCTGCATTTCTGGATCGTATTGATAAATTTAAGATTGGTGTTTCACCTCTAACGATGTCGTAAATACATCGAGACAAGCCTGCTTCAAATTTGTCTATCATATCATGACACCATTCCACCTGTGCCTGCTTTTGAGCATCGGTGATATTGTGCGGCACCCAGCGTGAAACTATCCTCCGCAACCGAAGAACGAATTAATGAATTTCTACGCGTACACGCGTAGAAATTCGTGAAGGCTTCCTGATCCAATCTGCTGTTAAATTTCTTGGTGTGTAATTCGTCTAATGTCTTGGATCAAACTTTTCACTGCTAGCACGTTTGCCTTAGAAGGGCCTTCATCCAAGAATGCCATTGGAAGTCTGTCGTACAATTTGTCTGCTTTCAGGCGTCATTTGAAGTCGTAAAAAATGCATCGGCTGTCGGCAGAGGTTACCACCCACCAGACAAAGCCTTGCCGCCAAACGATTCGTCGTGTTCCGGCATGATGTCTCTTGAAGTCCTATGGAGGACGGGTCTGAGCAGTCGTGTTACGATGTGTGCCGGGTGCGATGCGTCAAATGTTGTTGTGTCGAGAGTTTGGTCGTGGAGGGTCTCCACATCGTTCTCCCTCTGGTGCGGCATGGTTGGTCGTGTTGTTGGGTTTAGCATTGCACCACCTCGCTCAACTGCCGTCTTCCTTCCTATTCACTAAGTTTTTTTTTTAAGTGAATGGGCTTAATAAACTAGCGCGCTTTACCATCAACGATTGCATCACCGCTTACCATCGGCTGGGATTATAGTCAAGCGCTAGTTTATAATTATATAAAAAAAAAATGCATATCCATTTTTCAAAGAGACACGATCATTTTAATTACCTATCTGGGAAAAATGTGGAGGGAAGTTTTGAATTTGGAACGTACCTACTATAAGTTATAAATACTCATATTTTTTAAATAAATTATAACTGGCCAGTTTCTCATACATAAAAACTTTTTGTCGCAATATTTTCTGAGTAGCCTGAAAAACTAAGTCAAACGTTAAATAAAACGGATTTGAAAAATTACAAGTACAAATCAAAGCCTTACTTTACACAGAATTTCTTTCTATGTATGTAGCTAATGCTAGCTAAAGCTTTTTAGCATTGTATATGAGTGTCTTGCCAACATGAAACTTTTCCGTTGTGTGGCTAAAACTAAAAATGTGAACAAAGTTTAAGTGTTTTAGAAATTAAAATGAATAAATAAAATAATTTTGACGTTCAATGAGAGCTGATGTCAAGCCTAATTTTGCTTTTGTGGTTTTATGTATCATTTACAGATACCGTGACATGTACCGTGAAAGTGACAAAGGCAGATAAGCCACCGATTACTAATAGAGTTTTTAGAAATTTCATTACATAGGGATTCCCTATACGAGTTTAATACCTGAATCATTGTTTATACGTACATGCCTAATGCATTGTATGCAAATTACTTCCTGTAAAAGTTTTATAGTGATTTATCAGATATTATTGTAATTTTCCCCGTTATAAGGAAATGAAATGAAATTTTGTAAGTACCTACAGGATGTAGTTGGTATTTTACTGTTCTGTGCCAATATTATGATCATAAATGTTAATGAAGCAGTTCATCATAATCCTTATCCTTACTAATATTATAAATGGGAAAGTGAGTTTGTTTGTTTGTTCCGCTTTCACGCCGTAACTACTGAATAGATTGCTTTGAAATTTTGCAGACGTAAAGTTAGAAGTCCGGACTAAATAATAGGGTACTTTGTATCCCGAAAAAATTGATATTCCCGAGGAAAATCTAAAAAGCGCGATGTAACCGAACTTCACGCGGGCGAAGCAGCATTGGAAAGCTAGTAATAATATAAATATGAAACTTGGCATGCATACATGTTGATTAGGCACTCTTCCACGCAAAAACGACTGAACGGATTTGGTTGAAATTTGGCACACAGATAGATGTTTATTAACCAGAATTAAAATATAGAATTTTATCCGAATGTTCCCACGGGATCTGAACTAATTAATAAATGCATAATAAAAAAGAAATATATAAATAGTAGTAGGAGAAATGGCAGAATAATATCAGATGGGTGAACAACCTACACAAGATCACAGGAAAGACCTGGATAAGGTTCACACCGACCAGGGAAGCATAACACAAAAGGAGGACCCAATACTCAGCAGTATATACCTGATGATGTAATCCCGACCGTCTTCAACTCTGATTTTGTCGTTGATGCGCTCGCATGTGGCTTATGTAGCCAATTTTGTTTATAAAAATCCTCGCACATTGCGGGCATGAGAACATACCATTACCAGATCAAAGTTCATATTTGGAAGCAGTTGCGCAGGAGAGGAGGAGAGTAGGCGCAAACGCATGCACGCACTTTCATCTTCACCCATCTTGATCCAGTGGAACGGAGAGACCGATACAACTGGAGATTTGTTCAGATGAAGTATCTGGTGAAAGATAACTCTGTCCTCTATAATCGCCCTAAGCCGCCCACCAGGCCTTGCTATCCCGCCGGGTCCGTCAAGCTCATCGCAAATCTGCGATGAGTGGCCTTTCCTACCGGGATAGACTTCATGCACTAAGCGGGAGGTATCCGCTGCAAAACATGCCTCACCGACAGGCCCCTCGACCATGTTTAGCCCGCGAGCCGAAGCGGTTTACCGGAGTGTACTACTACAGCTACTTGGAGCCACTGGCGAGAGTCTGCAGAACGTCTGTGATAAAAACCCACCTCCTTTCCAAGTCGACTGGTGAGATTCCAAAGTCATAGCACACTAGATGCTGGAGTACACTACGTTAGTAATTCATGGACTCACGATTGTACCGAGGAAATTGTAGAAGAAAAAGAAGGAAAACTAATACTCAAAACAAGCTGAAGTTTTCTTAAAATAACTATATAACTTCTAAATGTCATGTTTCATTTTTTTCTAAGTAATTATAAACTAGTGTAAGCAGTGATGCAATCGTTGATACTAAAGCGCACCTATTCACATAAAAAACTTAGTGAATAGGAAGACGGCGGTTGAGCGAGGTGCTTCGTTGATCTTTCAACTCAGGTAATATTATTAAAAGCAAGCAAATATATTTAACTTAAAATTGCTTACATGACACCGGAGGAATTACATAGTGAATTCCTCCGGTGTCATGTAAGTAATTTTATAAAGGCTGGTTCAACCATAGATGTAGGATTTCATTGCTTATATCTATGGGTTCAACGCAGCAAGTGGCGCCCTCTAGTTTTGTTACTAGTTAACTGAAATCAACGAACATGTCAATTAAAAAAATAGCATGGCGCCGTTTCCCTTACAAACTAAGTATGTATTTAAAATTTAGGTTCAGTGGATATTTTTCTTTTTATTTAAGTCAGAAGATAAATATTAGGTTACTGTGAAAAACGGCACAAAGAATTAGGATGGAACTTAGCATACAGATAATTTATAACCTTTTTTTTATATGTGGGGAAATCCTCATTCCTCAAAAATTAAGATAATTTATAACCTGTATTAAGACATACAATATAGATATGTATTTTCAGTCGCAGTATTACGTTCCCGAATCATATTTTCCGACATCCACAACACAGCTAGTTATCAAAAAAATAAAACGACAATCACGTTGCAAAGTTTATTGGCATTAATTGTAAATAAATAATAAATAAAATTTTCGTCTTTAAAAGACGTTACTATCACATTCACTCGTACAAGTATTGCAAACTAATTCTCATAAAAACTATGAAGATATATTCCTCCATCTTGAATGCCATAGAAATAATTTTGTTTTCTTCTATTATAATGAGAGGATTTTAGTCTGCCTGCATTAATTTTTTCCTTATGTCGGTAACGATATACATAGCTATACCATCGCCTAGCTCCATATAGAATAGAGGTAAACAAACCAATTTAGGGTTATCACAAATCACGTTTTACATATCTCTTGTTATTTACATGATTATCGACTTTTACATGCTAACTATTTATTAACAATTCCTATTGCAGCACATTTCAATAGAATCACTAAAATAACATGCATAATAACTTGATGTTTCGAAAAACCATTAAAAACTCGACATTAATTTTACGAGATAGCCCTACAAAAAAAGAAAGATGGATGAAATCCAGGTATTAAACACATTTTGTGGAATTCAACCAATGAATAAAGTTGAAGCATTTGTCAATACAATTTTGTTTATTTTAATTACTTTCAAATCAACTACACACATGAAATGTAATACTTTCAAGTATGGACTAAGTATAATATCATATGTACCATAAAATTTAACCTATTAGGAAATTAGCTTACATGTGTGTCATATTTCATTCAACTCGGTTAAGTGTTCTATGCAAATCATAAATATCTAAACAAATAAACTGTTCACATTAGTAAGAAGTAGAATGAAAATAATCTATCTAGAAAAGGTTGTTAACATCTGTCTTTTAGGCGTAAACTACTTGTTGCCTAGCAACGGTTTGTTTACCTCTATTCTTTATCGAATTTGGCCGAAATATAGGTGCTATTTTAACAATATTATTATTTCACGAAGCGACTCGCGTTTTACTTATGGGAATCATTTATCCGGACAGCAATAAAAGTTAATAAACACTTTTGTTTTTGAAGTCGGACTTACTTAACAAAATATTTTATTATAGGTAATCACATCCGAATCGACATTTAATTAAAGAAGAGCACACAAATTCTTCCTATCTCTTCTTTTACTCTTAGCTTCTATTACCTATAAAATGCCAAAAGTGCATTATCGAATCATATTAGGTTGATCGGTATTGTCCGAGACAATGGTGAGCAAAATGTGTGTATGTGTGTGTCATGTACCGACACTACTCATCTTCAGACACATACTAATAACGTGTTTATTGTAACCATAAGTAAATGGCGCGTCACTTAGTGGGATAAAAATACAGTATCATTGCTAACATTAAGTTAAGCATGACCAACGTCATGATCAAAAAAATAATTCTTATTATAGACAGCGTCCTGCCCATTACTTATTTTAGATAGTTATTACATGTTGTTTTGAAAAAAAAAAAAAATTGTCTTGGAAATGGACATTATCCAGTTACAGAACTAACTGTTACGAACTATTTTGTGGTCGTATTTTGATATTTTTTAACATGACACTTGGAACTACATTTTATATTTTAAATTCGTTGGCAGAATGTACATTTTTTTTTTATAAATTGGAGCAGACAATGTAGAAGCAGAATAATCCTCTTCTACATTTACTGCTCCAATTTTTTGTAAAGAAGTACATTAATCTTCTTTCGCAATATCAAAACTTCACTCGTTGACGAAGCCATGATGATATTTTACTAACAATTAATAAGCACTATACTCTCTTGTACATAATCTGAACCGATATTAAGTATCCAGAATTCAGGTCTCACTGGATCGATTTATTTATCTGGTAGGAAATGCCCAGCTGGGAGGGGTCAACACCGGCAATGGCCGTTGCTATGGGCCTGGCCAGGGCCACGCCAGATACGGCAATCGCTGTCCCCATTGGTCTTGAAGCTGCCAGGCCATGCTCACCGATGACTGCGAGACCTGGAAGTATATTATTTATTTTCTGTATGAGGTTTTTAGAAAACACTTTAGCAAGTCCGTAATATTTTTTAAAACTGAACGAGTTTGTAATTAATATCTGACTACTTTTAGAAAAAAGGCCGAAACCAACTCAAAGACATAATCTCAGTTAGCTCATATGAAGCCCATGTAGAATCGATGTCTGAGATGTTGTTTTGAGGATACAATTACACACATTGAGAGGAATTGTCCAGTCAGTGCAATCATTTGTCGGAAATCATGCAGCTCAGCTCAAAACGTTGGGAGCTTATCGATTTGACGAACAATATCACAGAAAGGACATTTCGGTAGGCCACATAAATTATTTAAACTGCCAGAAAGTTAAAATAGTTACTTCAGTAATGTTAATTTAGAACATTTCCATCCATCCTCAAACATATGTACATTTTGAATGCTATATCTTACGGTCTAGTGATCGTAAGATATAGCATTTGCTTGTATCAATTTGGTGGAACAGTCGTAACTATTGCAGATATTGAACACAATATTTAAATACATTAAATAACTAGAGTTTTTCAGTCCAAATTTTTACGAATTTTTAGTTATTTTCTATTAATGGAAGAATAAATCTTAGTGTCGCACCTACAAAGCTCAAATACAATTGCATAAAAAAAAATGATTTTAATACAAACGTTTTATGCTACATTTTTATAACTTTTTAACAGTGTTAGTCCCTTTGAAATCAACTTAAGCTGACTTTTGTTTAACTTAAAATAAGATAAATTTAGAATTTTCCTTTATCTATTGCTATATTTGCTATGAATAAGACATGAGAGATAAGTAGCGACATCTGTCGATGGTTATAAACATTTTTAAGGTAAATCAGCCAATCGTCGGCACTAATCTAGAAACTTTCAGCAGCGGTTACCAGTTTCGTCCATATTTTGCACTCGTATAATTTCTACGCAAAAAACTGTATGGTTCATAGTTGATAGAAAACTTACCAACAGGTTTGGCTTCAGCAATGGTTCCTTTGTCTAAGAATTCAGAACCCTGGCTATCATCGTTTTCGTAATCGGAAGCTTCGATGCCAACGCCCTCTTGTGCAACCTGAAGAAATTAGATACAAATGTTTGTCTTGTGTCTATAATTTTATTTCCAGGAAAAAATAATTATTATGAAGTTTGAATTCTATCATGATTCCACTCCGAAAAAGATTGCTACTACCGGTCATCCTATGAGCATGCGTCAGCATAATGAGCTATGCTGACGTGACCGTTCATTCTTGGACTCAAAACAGGACATTGGTTTATTTAAGTTAAATAATAGATAGTCAGTGAAAAAAAACAAAACCTTTTTTAGTTACTTATTCAGAAAAAGTTAGTTGGTTTAAAAGTTACGAGTGAAAAATATAAGTACCCGAAAAATTTGTCACGTTTTTTTTTTAATATACACCTTGATTTTATCAACATCATCATTAGAACTAGACGTGAACAGCGGTCTATTATTAAAATTTTCGCCCGGTTCCTGAAAACGGGGCAATATGGCGTCCCAGACTTCGTTTCGGGGACATCGTTACTCTTAATTATATAAAGGGACAGACAGGCTAAATACTTTCTGAATCTTCCTCGCACTAGAATCATGACGGTATTAAAACGTCATAGTACGGCACCAGAAGGCCAATTCACGCCACTAATAATGTTCAAAATCAAGTCGCAATCTTCTTTCAGTGACAATCAATGACAAAATGTAAAGGTAAGAGGTACGTTTGTCAGATTGAGACTGAGATGAGACTGCACACGATCTCAAAGTTACGTGATTTTACTTGTGGTTTATTTTATTCGCCATACTTTGTCGCTTGGACAATAATTTCCAAACAAGGGCCTTTAAACATAACATAATTATCAGCCTATAATGTTTTTTGCAGCCTATAATGCATTGTTGATAGCCTCCGTGGCGTAGCGGTAGCGGACGCGGCCGCTGCGCAAGGTGGCGCGGGTTCGATCCCCGCACAGTGCAATCATTATTTGTATGCATGAATATGAATATTTGCACTGGTCTGGGCGTGCCTCGGAAAGCACGTTAAGCCGTTGGTCCCGGTTGCCATACGAACATCTAGTGGTAGTCGTTACGGGTTGTTGGAGCCCTCAAAAGTCCAACAATTGGCCTTCAGGTTGTGGAGGTCAGACAGCAGTCGCTTCACGGAAAATGTCGAAGTTTAGCCATATCAGCAATTGGATTGGTAAAAGCGGACCCCAGACTCCAAAGCTGAAAGGGCTTCGGATGCGACTGGAATTAATGCTGGGATGATGATGAATGTTCCCATTGTTCGGACACAGACCTCCTCTCGATGAGAGGGAGTGGGCCGTAATCTATCACACTGGCCGAGTGCAGTTTGGTAGATGTCACGTCTTCGAAGTTTTTAGCTCTAGGACATGTTTTCTCACGATGTTTTTCTGCACCGTTTCTTGAACAGTGGTGATGAAATTATTTGCACAAAGTCCCCCTCAAACAAGAACCCAATCAGGCACTTTGTCTGATTGGGTTCGAACCTGTGACCTACAACTTGTAAGTCACCGCTTATACCACTAGGCCACCGCTGGGCCTATAAAAGTTAGAGTGATGCCTGAATAAAAACCAGTGCCTAGAAGGCTCTTTGATATTATTATATGCAATGTGAATTCTCAATTCCCCGACCTTGCGGAGGTGGATGCAGATTCACGATGAGTTCTAATTTAATGTCTACCTGTGTATGTACCCTACTAACAATAGAAGTTTATCAATTTGTGACTAACTCTATAGACTCCTGTCTCAAAATATTTCTATTTTTCTATAGGTGTATGCTGATATCTTATTCGTATTTATTATTAAAGATCGATAAATAGTGGCATCTCTTTCATATACTTACATAGTCATTATCCTCTTCTTCCCTAGATCTTACGCTAGGATTCTTCTTGAATAACATATCAACGTCATCAACCTCCTCTATCAGCTTTATGACGTGCGAAGCAGCTTCACCCAAGGACGCCAGCTGATTCTTAAATCTAGTTTTCTCCGTATTCCCCAGAGACCCAGTCTTACGACCAAGGTTATGCAATCTCAGCAGATTTGTTGAGAGTGTCTTAAGATTTTGAAGATTCCTGGCCAGGACTTTAGCAAGGACGTTTTCATCGTTATTTTTGATGACATTTTCATTGCTGATATTTTCTTCGGTGACAATTTTTTCGCCAGTTATCCTGCCAAGATTATCTTTTTTAATTTCCAAGTATTGGCCCTTGCCTCCTCCGTAGAATGGTACATATTGTACTGATGCCCTATAAAAGGTTACAACGTTATGTGTAAATATTTGTGGTTTTACTGTGGTATGTTTATATGTATAAGCTTGTTTGTGTAGGTGTGTGTTAACAGGACCATAACAATAATATTATCTAGACAAGATCATGAATCATAACCTCAATAGCCTAACAGTAATTCTAAAGTTGGGAGTTGTGGGTGAACAGGAAATAAATTCTGCTTAATATGGTCAATTTTGCCGCAGTATATAGCCTGACCGTTACATTAGCATCTAATTCACTTAGGATAGTGACCTATCACGAGATTATTTGAACTGTTTAATGAGTTTGAACTTTATTGTTCATAATTCTGCTGCTAGACTGGCTGGTACGGTATTTTTAATTATTTTTAATAGGTAACTTTATTTTTGTTTATGCGAAACCTGAATATAGTTTGTTCAGAATAAGCAACTGAATCGATTTCAATAATTTTTACACCATGTTATATTTTTTCCCAAATAAATTAAAGAAATTGTGGCACTGTGGTGACCTAGCGCGAACGATAGATAATAGTATTGCGGACGCCGGTGCAACAGCTGACGCCAGAGGTCAACGCCTAGCTCGCCTGCCTGAGCGGAGCGTGGACCATATTTTTATTAGGGCAGCCAAGTAGCTTATATCTTTGTGGTTCTTCATGATATCTTTTTGAAATTTTGTACATAGATTCTTTAATTAAAAATAGGTACTGGACATGTGTTTTGGGTTTTACATAAACAAAAAATAATGTTGTAAGTATACTCTAAATATTCTACTGAACTGAATTATTTTAACATAGTATAATGTTTTCACCTTTACTATCCGCATTAGAGGATGAAGCATAATCACTCTAAATAAGCTTTTTCATTATAGTCAAAGTACATAGCAAAATATTTTGATCATTCGTAATGTTCTTCAATAATAAAATCCGACTGACCGTGACATTAAATTAGTAGAAGTGTTTAAAAAAAAAACAAACATGACTTCAAATAAAATTAACATTTATTATAATATATGTACTGTCGCATTTTACATCAATCTTATGTTATTTAATGTTACATTCAGTTCAAAAATCAATTTTAAGTTAATAGTCAAAATTAATTTCCGAAAATAAATCAATTAACATTTAAATTTATTTCCTAGTGTTATACCAATAAGATTGCTCTATTGATTCACAAATTCGTATAGATAAAGATCAGATTGTGCATGAGCCACGCCGCCAGGTCCTGCCACGGCAGACGCAATTGGTGAATGGTATATAGTCCCACTCTGATTCCTTGCTATTACAACATGGGATATGGGATTTGCCAAAGCTGCCCCTTCAGTGTTCAGAGCGTTAGCTATTGGTTTTATAAAGAGCATGAATGTGGTGTCTTCCAGTTTCAAGGGAGTTTCCCGAAAATTCATGCCATCGTATGCGTATAGATCTGATTTCTTCATTGATCTGCTCCATTGTCCGTCTCGTCGCCATCGTCGTCCGTAGAATCTAATAAGTGAGAAAGAGAATAGTTTAATGAGAAGAAGACATGATACATGTGGGTTAATTAGAAATGACTATCAGTTGTTAGGATGGAAATAAATAATAGGACCAGTAGCAACAATTTTTCCTTCAGGTATAGCTTGTAATAATTGTGCAATAGAACCATCTATTTTACTTTGTTCCTGTAGACGTTGAGCAACTGATGTGAGGTCGGCATCGGAGGATAATGCTACAACTCTTGCGGCTGGTCCAGCTACAGCGAGACCTCCGGGTTGTGTGTAAGCTAAGCCTCCGGGGCCTACAATCGCGGTTCCACCTCTTCCAGCAGTCGCTACTCCTCCGGGCCCAGCAATAGCGACTCCCCCTCGCCTTACTTTCAGTCTATTTATGAAGAAACCAGGTCCGGCTGGCTGCTTGTATGATGGTTTGTTGCCAAACAGATCTAAAAAGTGAAATCGCACATCTGCATCGTCAGCAGCAATGGTTTTAGTGTCTTGTATTTTAGCAGGTTCCTTTTTAGTGGGTTTTGCAGTAGTTGAAATAGGCTTGACTGCAAAGAATTTATCTAGAGTGGTTGGGTTTATTTCTTGAAATTTACTTCCATGAGCAACTGTGCGTTTTTTTGCTGATCTCTTTTGCCTTGATCTTGCTTCTCTAGTTGGGTGCACAATTAAGTTTGCAGTTTTTTCAATGTCATCTTCATATTTTGTTACGTCCTTAATAATTGGCTCATTTGATTTTTGTTTCCTGCAAACATCTGCATTTTGACCATACTCAATAAAATTGTTCCATCCTCCTCCATTCATAATACTTAGTAATGGGTCCTTTATAATAAGAGGAAAGAAAGACGCTAAGGGCCACTGAAAAGGTGGTAGACTAGGCAAAAATGGAAACGGAGAAGGAGACGTTGGACCATCTTGGCGGGTTTGCATTTTTGAAGCGTATTCCATCGGATTTATGTAATTACTGTACATATTATTCATAGATGGCATGACAAGAACGGGTATATTCATTATGTATGGTCCAGGTATCATTGTCATTTGCGCTTGGTTTCCAGCTAATAGAGAAGACAACTGCCTTGAATATCTGGTTTCATCTATATCCCCATTGAAAATTGTATTACTTTCTTGCTGTTGTAAATTGTTATGTTTTTGATTCAGTTTCCCAGAAGCTATAACTTGTTGAAGTTTTTCTAATATTTCTTTATCGAGGACATATTCTCCTCCCGACTGATGAGGAGCATTCCATTGGAATTGATTTCGTCTGCTTGGTTTCTGGAGACCTTCATTTATAGCTTTTATCTTTTCCAATATTTCCTTGCTAACATCTTCGATCTCTCTGTTAGTTTCATCGTAAGCTAGTGACCTCTCTTGCTCTACTGGAGCTTTAACTATCTCATCAACTGATGTCGCCGCTCTGAAACGTATATCGGTTTTTGTTAATTATTATTTATCAATATTTGTGTTACCTTCATCCATAAGCATTATAGTTTTAGCGTGTAACTCAAAAAGCGGTGCTGAAGCTTATAAAGTATTTAAAGTGAAGCATACCTGAATTATTGCGGATCCCGTGTAGTTTTTCACTAATATTTTTAAGCTCTACTCAATATGTTAGTTGTGCTGGTTCTACTTATATGTACATTTCTATTGTTTGAAAACCGTCATTAATATTTTCAACAATACCGTAGCAGATTTTTAATTTTATAAAATCAAAATACGCGTTAGGTTTTATTTGAAACTGACGTCATTTATTTTGTTTGACGCGACCAGATTACATATTCAGGAATGATACACTTTCACCATTTCTTTTATATTTGAAAAGGATTTGAGTGAACATGCGAATTATGCAAGTTATTCCCGCGATTGAATCCAATGATCAATGCATGAAATAATAATGAGATACAATGAAATCAGTTTCGAAATTAAAATTAATGATTAGTTCGTGTAAAATATGTATAGTTGCTTTAACATTATGAAATATTATTATTATCTACAATATTATTTATTATTTTTTAAGGGTGAAACTTACTCATTATTTGACGGCCGTGACAACACTTCCAGGCAAGAACACGCGAGTAGCACCTGAAATCAGAAAATAAAACTTAAGAAACGTTTCAGGAAAATACAAGGTTGAAATAACTTTACGGTGCTTATAATACTTTGATATGTTTATAGAAATGCTATGCTCGTGGTGGCCTAGTGGTTAAAACACCAGCCTCTCAAGTATGAGTGTGCGGGTTCGATTCCAGATCAGGCAAGTGAAGGTAAATTTTTCTAAGTTATATGTACTTTTTTTCTAAGTATATCTTGGACACCAATGACTGATTACAAGGTAAAGGAAAACATCTTGAGGATCTTTAAATCTGAAATTGCCAAACCGCATTGAGCAAGCGTAGTGATTTCGCTCAATCCTTCTCTGTATGAGAGGAGACCTGTGCCCAGCAGTGGGACGATAAAAAGGTTGATGATGATAGATTTGCTAAAGGGTAACTGTTGCACATTCTACTAAAGTTATAAACTCGAAAGTTTGTATGCATAGATAAATGTTTGTTACTATTTCATATAATTTCTTCTAAAAGATTTGGATGAATTTGGTACACATATAGTTTATAACCAGGAATAATACATAAGATACTTTTTATACCGATATTCCCATGGGATCGAAACTTACGCGAGTGAAACCGCGGGATGCAGTTAGTAGTTTATAAATCAAAACCTCAGTATGTTACTTTAATTAATGGAGACTTATAAGCGTTCATTAATTATATTTTGTATCATATTCGATTCCGATACACTTTCTAGAGAAAGTCATCCATCAAGTATGTAGTATAAATATAAGTAGGTGCTAGGAATATTGCAACCGTGTAAACCAAAAATCACATAGAACATTGAAATTATCTTTTCTTAAAAAAATATGAAGAATGAACTACGTCTTGTCTACGTGTTTCTCTAATCTAGACTAAAAGAAAGTGAAACCATTTGAGATCGAAGTGAAACTCCGCGTCCGGCGCCTGAGCACCTACCGGTTTCGATGTTTCTACAAACAATTGTATGGTTGCTTTTTAATGAGGGCTTGTGTGTCTTGTTAGTAATTGTGGGTAAATAGTATGTAAAAAGACCAAAGGGTATGGCTTTAAATAGTTTGCCTAGTCTTAGTAAGAATTTTTATTGGAATGATGAGCTGAAAAGATTATCATCAACATCATCAACCTTTTTATCCTCCCACTGCTGGGCACTGGTCTCCTCTCATACAGAGAACGAAGACCATGATTTGATAATACTCGTAATGACAGGTGTTATCAATTTGAATTCTAATTGTGTTTTAAAGCATTTTGCTAATACTCATGCATTGCTCCATATGTTCCAAAAATGTTTTTATTTTTTTTTATAAATTATAATCCAGCGCTTGACCGTAATCCCGCTTGATGGTAAGCAGTGATGCGATCGTTGCTGGTAAAGCGCGCTAGTTTATTAAGAGCCTATTCACTCTAGCCTTGAAGACACTCAAATTGTAGTGTGACGGAAACACAACATATTGTGTCAACTCATCAACTTAAATAACGCAATAAATGTTTTTGAACTGTCAAAATGAAACCCATTGCTACTGATATGCTTTGTGTGTTACCCTGCTGGTGTGGGTGAAGAGGCATATACATTATGTACTGTAGCTAAATTAATCTAAAGGGTAGGCTAACGATACGTGTAAATATATAGTGTGGAAAAGACTAATTTCTAATAAACAAAAATAATGTTACATTTTATTTTGAAAAATAGGTTAAAGTATTTATTTATAATACTTGAAAATATTCAAACGTTTTTAATTCAGATTGCGTCTCAATCTTGAAATTTTATTATCACCATAAAAGAGAGTCTAAAATACGGAGACAGTATAAATTATAACGGAAAACAAATACGGATAATGTTTCGATAAATTTAACTGTGTCATGATCATACCTACTGTTTTGGCGATCAGCCCGAGAAAGGCGAGGTGGTATCGAAAGCTGACCGAAGAGACAACGTTACCGCGTGCGATATAGAATAGAATACTCTTTATTATGTACACCATATAGATTACAGAAGATAAATATAACGGGTATATAACGGGGATAAATATAAATATACTAAGGGTGACATAATGGGCGCTCTTATCACTAAGACCGATCTTTTACAGACAACCTTTGGATAGAACTAACATTTTAAGATGTGTGTTTGAATAATACTGGCAAGCTCTTATGTGGAAGTCGTGACGTATCGTAGTAACAGACAAAAACTGCATAACGCCACCTACAATCCTTTACACGGAATTTTCTTCGTTTTATTTTATTATTTTGATTATTTATTGAAATAATTATGTTACGTGTAACGGAAAGGATACATTCGTATACCAAGGGCACGGTTTATTCGGATGATATGAAACGATATTAGAAGGGTTTTAAAATCCTGTTAGTTTGACATTGATTCCAGTGTGGACTTGTGGAGATATGAGGAACAGGGTGTAAAGTTCCCACATTCTCCATAGAAAAGGGAGGATCCTCCGACCAGACGGGTGTTACGTCTGGCGGGCACTTGGCCAACGGTTGATGTTGGGAAGTTGTATTTATGCTAATAGCACAGCAAGCTGGAATTAAGACATCAATATTAATAATCAAGTTTATTGTGATATTGAAAAATAACGTGGAAAGTTATTGATCTACATAGTGCTTTAAAAAACCTATAAACCAAAAATTCTTAGAGCTTTTTGAGTTAAAACCTTTCAAAATCATTTGATATCATTCAAAAGCCTTTCCCTTGGTATGTATGTACTTACCCTTTACATCACATGATATATAGCTACTGAAACCTATTAGGAACATAGCATTTCCATTTTATAGAATGGTTTAATGATGATATAACAGATTTCTAATTCACGTCGAACGGGCTTTTCGCTGCGTCAACAATGAGACTGCACCTTATTTAAAACAGTCTACACCTAAGTAGTAAATGGCTGGGTCGTGTACACTTATTGTGTTGGTATTTGGCGATAGTACCGTTACATTTACTTATTTGTTCATATTGCCAATTGGTGGCTACAAAAAACTGGGCCGCTGTTGTTGAATAACTGCGTAAATTCTACGAAGAAGCGAGTGCTTTTCGTACGTGCTTTCTTCGAGATTGCTTTTTTTTTTCGTTTTGATTGACGTGTTGACGTTATAATAGGGGAATCTTCGTTTGTTTCGGTAGGTAATTAGTCAAAGTGTCAGGTATCATGATGAATATTCTTGAAGGCTAAAAGTAATGGGCTGCGGTTATTTGGCATAATGAATACATTACTTTCAAAAAACACTAAAATACCTACTTCTAGTTCTTTTCCATTTGGATAGAATACACATGCAAATGAAGGCCCAATTTATCACTTGATACTATAAAAATTAAGCCCACATTTGGAAGTACGTAAAAATTTCGCGGTATTTTATCGCGCCCTTTCTTTTTTGGTGTCGTGGTTAAAATCTTCATGGACCCATCGTGGATATGTGGGACTGCAACCACCGCAGCTTTCCACCATTGTCTACAAGCAGGTGGTGCGAAATTAAGCAGAGCGAGAGATAAAGCATGTGTCCACTCCTGGAATTGCAACTCTTCGTGTTAAGACGAGTACCTATATAATTTAAAATCCAAATATGATGTTTATTAAGCCTGTCCGCTTAAAAAACTTAGTGAATAGTAAGGAAGGCGGCAGTTGAGCGAGGTAATGAAATGTTAAACCCAACAACACGACCAACGATGCTGCGCCAGAGGCAGATTGATCTGGAGACTCTCCACGATCAAACTCCCGACACAACAACATTTATCGCAACGTACCCGGCACACATCACAACCCAACTGCTCAGACCCGTCCTCCGTACGGCTTCACCAGACATCATGCCGGAACACGACGAATCGTGATAATTTATCGCGAGCGTTGACGTCGCCTCTTCGGTCAGCTTTCGATACCACCTCGCCTTTCTCGGGCTGATCGCCAAAACAGTAGGTATGATCATGGCACAGTTAACTTTATCGAAACATTATCCGTATTTGTTTTCCGTTATAATTTATACTCAGACCCGACCTCCGTACGGCTTCACCACACATCATGCCTGACCATACCTGACGAATCGGGAATGGTGGCAAGACTATGTCTGGTGGGTGGTAACTTCTTACCGTCGACAGCCGATTTAATGGCCTACTACCGATCAACTCTAGGCGTCAGTGCCTAGAGTTGAAAATACATGTGTTGATGCATTGCGCTGAAATTTCAGTGTGCGTAAATGAATCACCGTGGGAAAACGCGCCCGTGCGTACCTTACTAATTTAAAGATCATAATATTTACGTACGTTTAAGTTTATTTGGCAAATTCTAATAGATATTTCGGACACACACAATTTCCACTAACACATCACTTGCCTTTCATTGCCATAAAAGGGAATAAGAATAATATTTACTTTGTTCTACTGCATGTATTAAGGGCAGAAGGTCATTCTAAGCTTGCATACGAACTAGTTCTTATCTCAAATCACACTCCACATAACCATAACGTAAGGAAAAAGGAAACAGGTCATTTAGATAAGATCATATACACAAATATCTTTTGAAAGTGTCTTCCGCCTCTCTCAAAACCCAAATCTCATCTCCGGTTAGGATTTGAATGAAAAAGTCTTGGCAATAGTTTGAGACGTATCTTCTGGCCCTGAATAATATTGGGTGAATTCTGTAGATAATTCCGTAGAGTTATTTTTAACTAGATGCGCCCCGCAGTTTCGCCTGCATAAGGTTGGGTCCCGTGGTGTTATATACATATTTGGATAAAAACTATCCTACTTATATGAGAATACTGATTATAAATCATCTGTGTGCCAAGTTTTATCAACATCTATTGAGACGTTTTGTAACATTTTGTACCCTACAAACTTTCAACGTCGTGGTGGCCTAGTGGTTAAAACACCAGCATCTCAAGTATGAGTGTGCGGGTTCGATTGCAAGGTCAGGCCCAATGTAACTTTTCTAAGTTATATGTAATTACTTAGTATATCTTGGACACCAACGACTGATTATACAAGGTGAAGGAAAACATCTTGAGGATACCTGGACTTTTAAATCTGAAATCGCCTATCCGCATACAGCAAGCGTGGTGATTACGCTCAATCCTTCTCAGTATGAGAGGAGAACTGTGCCCAGCGGTGGGACGACACAAGAAAGGTTGATGATGATGATGATGAAACTTTCGCGTAACTTATAAAAATGGTAGGTAGTAGGAAGGATTGGCTGGCTAGACCTCGCAGCCACAAATGGTGTTGATATCATGTTACGAATATAAACTGGAGCGGAGTTTTGTCAATTTAAAATAAACCTTTGAAGTGAAGTCGATGATATCTCGGAAACATAGTTTGAGAATAGTAGCTAAGACTTACTTTTTAAATTATTAGCAACCGGTAAAAAAACGTGTGAGAGCCATTAGTTATTTATTAAATTGTCAAACAGCAGGCCACAGTCCGCAGGTGTGGTTAAAGAATGCTCATCAATTTTATTCATTGTCTGATGTCTTTAGAAGAATTCTCTTCAAAGGCTGGTTTTAACTGCTGTTATGTTTTTCTTTTTTATAGGATTGGCATTTTGAAGTCTGCTCTGAATAATTTAACGTCTCCAACCAGGATTAAAACTACGACGCCCTAAGCTTACCTCTGCCTTTAACCTATAATCGCTTATTACACGGCAAGGGAACCGGATCTGAGCTTACGGCGTCGTTGGGGGTGGGACAGAACTGGACAGATAATATTGTTTTAATAAAATAAAAATTAATGCTAAAGGCATTCTTTAGATTTTGCTATTTTTTATGAGGAATGTCGTTTCAGGACTTAAAAGGTCATCACTGACCAAGTATTTTAGCACAAAGAGCTTTAGTTCCGGCTAGCTAAAGGACAAATTGGTCGTATCTAAACGTGCAAACCGATTTGGTAGTTAATTTTAGATCTTACCCGTCAAGCTTGTACCTGTTGCAAATTTTAATTATTTTAGTGCGAGAGACGCACTTTATTAGAGGGGCTTATTAATCGATTCTCACGAATTTACTCGTCCGTAACGGGTGAACCGTCCCTTTTAATAGGTATATATTTTTCTAGAGATGACTGAACTCAAAGATAATTATAGTTATTTTCAAAATCAATGTTTACTAAACATACAGCAGGAATGTCAAATAAGGTCGAGTTATTTTTATAATAACTTTTTTAAATGCTCATCTTAAACGCAAATCACTATAACTCAGCTCACTCATAATCATCTCAGCGTTAATCCCAGTCGTATCCGAATCTTTTCAGCTTTGGAGTCTGGGGTACGCTTTATCAGTCTAACTGCTGGTTTGGCTAAACTTCGATATTTTCCGTGAAGCATTGCAGTTGGACCAACTATAGCTGGCTTCACTACCAGTTAATATTCGGATCCATATTGGTAATTAATAACGAGGATTACACTATTAATAATTTGTAATCCATACTTCCATACTAATATTATAAATGCGAAAGTAACTCTATCTGTCTGTTACGCTTTCCCGCTTAAACCTCTCAACCGTTTTTGATGAAATTTGGCACAGACAATCTTTAGACCCTGAGAAAGAACATAGACTACCTTTTATTCCGGAAAAAATTGACGTTCCCGAGGGAAATCTAAAAAGCGTGATATAACCGAACTCCACGCGGGCGAAGCCGCGGGCGGAAAGCTAGTAATGTATAAAAATGATATTAATTTTATTGTGTAATTAAATACTAAACAGGCAAAAGAGGATGTCTTGTTTACACTTTTTGCACTACAAATTTTATCTTGCGTAAAGAAGAACATCGTCAACATTGGTTGCAGGATTGATTTGGCAATAGTGAAAGTGTGAGCAAAATTCCACTATTTCTTTTTGAGCGATCTGAATACTAAATGACTTTTGTTGTGATTGTACTTACAGCAAACATTCGATTTATATACATACGCAGTTCTATCAAAACCTTTGTGAACTCCTATCAACTTTAAGTGTTTTAATATTCATAGTTTTGATAGTGACCTACTTTATTTTGGAAAATATCTTTGAAACGAAATCTTTCCTTAATTTCCATATTTTATTGTGATAGGTCATAAAAGGAAATGTTGAATATTTATTTTATATTTTTTAAACTATAGGTACTCCACACTAATTACTCATATTCTTTAAACGACACTTTTTCAGTTGTTCTATGATATCGATGTTTATAACTATAATGACTTAACTTCACTATTGTATGATCCATGACCGCCAAGAAATCTTTTCTTCTACAACTTTTGAATTTAGAATTGGGGCTCGAATTTATTTTATTTTTTTGCTCGAATATATTTTATTTTTTAAACTATACTCCACACTAATTACTCTTATTTTTTAAACGACTCTTTTTCAATTGTTCTATGATATCGATATTTATTACTATAATGACTTAACATCACTATTGTATGATCCATGAGTTCCATGACCGCCAAGAAAGTATTTTTTTTTCTTCTACAACAATTGAATTTAGAATTGGGGCTTGATGAACATGCGAACTTAGTGATGGGTAAGTAATCTGTATTTGACTTTTATGTTGAACACATTATTACTGTGTATTAGAAAACGATCAGTAAAATTGATATTTGTGTCATTTTTTATGAAAACAAGATGATGAAAAGTTGTTAATGGGTGGCAATGAGGGCAATGTTCAAGCACGCTATATTTATAATGTCATAGAACGACTGTAAGTAAAGTTATGATGCTGTGAGATAATAAAATATAATAGATGGAAAGTGCTGTGTGAATTATACGTTTATTTTCCATTTTGCGCCCGTAAATACGTCTATCTGGTCACAAGTCAGTTGTCCGTGGGATTGTTATTTCTTTAGAAAGTGTATGATATGATATCTTGACTGACTGTTTACCAAATGAGCTCCAAAATTTTATCAACACATAAGGGTCTAGTCAGCTATTTTTATAAATTTGTCATTCCAACACAATTCCATTGCCTGCAATTCCATTGTCATTGTGCTAAAAGTTCGTAGTCAGCTAAATTCATAGTGATCAATCAATTATCGTCATTCGTCTTGTAATGGAATTGTGATAGAATGACATTGACGTATTGCTATTATTTTAAAACCCGTTAGTAGAAATGATTTTCTTAAAACTATTCTATTTAAACATTTATTAGATTAGATTTTTTTAATTTCTTGTAGTGGTTAGCTGGAGGTATAGATAAGTAGATACGTACGTAAGTGGTATTAAGAATTCAGATAATATGTAAATACAGCCGTTGTGAACGTCAAGTACAAAAATAACACCTAGAAAAAATTGTGACATTTACTATTTTTACACACTAGTCCAAGTTTTGAGTAACCTGTTCAGTTTTATACAGCAATTCTGAAGCTTAAACAAGATGATATACGTACCTACACATCATTTATTTATTTATGTATTTATCTTTTTTTAACCCAACAAAGATGGTTACCTTCAACTGTAGTATTTAATTACCGTACAAGTTGATAATGCGTTTACTTTTAATTCCTAGAAAATGATCAGTCTTGATTCTTGACTGGTATTTTAGCAGGGTCTGTTAACTAGTAGGGGATTAAGTTGGTTTACCTATGTTCTTTTTGAATGTAAAAATAACCCTTAACATACACTTTAATTTAATGACGACCTAGGTATAATTTTCTGAGCTTTTTAATTTTTTATGCATGACAAAGTTTCATCTTGCAAGCGCTTCATAGGCCGACAATATTATTGTGACTTTGATGCCATTATAAATTGAATGTAATTTTTTTTTAAATAATAATGAAGTAGTGCTTGATTGCAATCCCGCCTGATGGTAAGCAGAGATGCAATCGTTGATAGTAAAGCGCGCTAGTTTATTAAGCCCATTCTCTAAAAAAACTGAGTGAATAGGAAGGAAGAAGGCTCTTGAGGGAGGTGATGCAATGTTAAACCCAAAACAACACGACCAACGATGCTGCGCCAGAGGGAGATTGATCTGGAGACCCTCCACGACCAAACTCCCGGCACAATAACATTTGGCACATCGTACACAACTGCTCAGACCCGTCCTCCGTGCGGCTTCACCAGACATCATGCCGGAACACGACGAATCGTTTGGCGGCAATTTTGTCTGGCGGGTGGTAACTTCTGCCGGCAGCCGAGCCGATGTTATGAGCACATATGAAACATCAGAAGTTAGGTGCACGGTTCCAATTGGTGGTTTCCTATGGAGAAGAGCCAACAAAACGTGTGTGTTATTTTTAAAATAGTAATATTTTAAATATAACTGGCTTTTACAATGTTTTCAAATCACAAAGGGTTTGGATGGACAGCGTAGGCCTATCAATAAATACTAGGTACTTCCACACTTGATAAAAAAAGAAATAAGTATCTTATTTTGCGCTCTAGTAGGACACCGGCGTCCTCTCTTCTAAAGAGAGTGGCTCTAATCTGTCACGCTAGTCCAGTGCGGGTTGGTAGATGTCACGTCAAGACATTTATTAATTTTTAATGCAAGACGCATATTTGTTTCCTCACGAATTTTCCTTTATCGCCCTTCACGTATCACGTAAATTGATTGTCATATACAAGGCAAACACATATTGTTATTGTAAACATCTTTATTTTTAATGTGGACTTGATAAAAGACGGCTTTTCTTCTCAGAGGTAGTCAGTAAGGAAATGCCGGCTTCAGCTAGTTTAAAAAAAAATATGACGTGTAAAAGTGATCAGTGATCCTATTAGCATAATAAACGATTTCATTTCATTTCATGTCTTCAGCAGTGCTGGTGAAATTACATATTTTCAAAAAGAAAGTAAAGCCTAAGCCTGGATGAAAAGTATGTAAAGCCTAAACTCAAACCCATGACCTACGCGCAAGTCAGAGCTGAAACCATTAGGCCACCACTGCTCTCAGCCTTAACAACTAAAGGGCTATTAAAAATTCATCGATATTTAAGGAATATTTTTGGTTACAACACTATTAAGTAAATTATTTTGCTATACATGTTTTTTTTGGAGAAGAACTTTGCAATCAGATGGATTGATTGGATTAGTAATGCGACTTGGTACGTATAGTTACACTTTATGTCAATATGTTCTTGACATTATAAAAGCGTGAAATCAACGTCTAAAGTTTAGATAACAACCTTTAAAGTTTAAACTGTTTGAGTGATGCTCTTGAATTCCTCACTAGGTAAAACGGTCAAGCGTGAGTGTTGTATGCTAACAAATTTTGTGAACACAGTCGTGCGTTTTTGCATATCTATGTGGAGGGAAATGTCAACCGTTATGTACTTTACTTTATGCTTGACATATACTATTTTATGCTTATGATTTTTTTTCCTTTAAATCGCTTTACTTTGTTCGTTTTTGGATGGTTACAGTTGATTGACAGATATGGTATGAAAGAGTTTCGTTTGAGACATTTTTCTATCATACCAATAAAAATTAAAATATAATAAAAAGATTTTAAATAATAAGATTTCTATTCATTTCGGAAACTGACAAGGGTTTTACTATCTAAGTAAAAAATAATTATATTATTTTATGCACATTTTTAAAAAGCGGTTTATTATTAACCTTAATTTTTAAAATCTTCTACTAAGACAATTAATTTAAAATTAAGGTTTCAAATTCACAAAAACAAAGACAAAAGGTACTCACCAAAATTCCAAAAAGATAAGGACGTGTCATATTTCCAGGTATAATAATATCGATAAATAAAACACGTTGTTTCCAAATAATCGACAATTCCTATTCAAACTTTGAATATGGAACACGTGCGGTTACTCGCGCTGTCCACGGGCGAGTTCGAAGCTTGAACCGAGCCGCCAGCTTTTTGCTTCTTGTTGAAAATTATTTTACTATGAGATCTCTTCTCGATTCCAAAAGTTAAAGTGAATGTGAGATGAAAATATAAAGTGTAGTTGTTTAAGTGTTGTCCGGTTTACAATTTTTTTAATTAAAACTCTTTACTACTTACTTATTTTGGAAAGTGAGTAACGATTATCTAAACTTATTGTTTATTTAAGTTTTCACCCAATTTCGATTGTTATTAAAATATTTGTGAATACAAACCAAAGAGGGCTTGTTCATTAAAACCTTCAACTCGATTCCTAGATGACCTTTACGTGGCTCACAACTTCTCCCTGAAGATCACATAAAACTAAAGATAGTATCAGTGTTGCATACGTGAACAAACAAGATGTTATCGATACTCGTAAGTTTCGAGTTTCACTAGTATTGTGACGCAGGGATGTGAATTGTGAAAGTGGATGTACCTTTAAATTGATTCTTTATATTAGAATTTAGTTGATGTGTTGCTAAAAATGTCCTCTGACTCAATGATCAATTAAGAATAAATTGGTAGTAATTAATTAGACAAATCTGTTGTATATTTTTTCTTTATAATTATTGGCAAATGTTAAAATCAATAGTTTGTTTTTCAATGTGCGAAGTGTAGAAATAATTATAATTTATGTTTATTTCAAGTCAATCAAAAAGGATCCAACCTTTTTTAATTACGAGAATATAAAGACGATAAAATTTTAACAATTTTTTTTTTATGTTGAAGTATTTGACAGCGGCCACATTAATCATGTTTGCTAAAAAATTATAATTAAACAGATCAATTCGGTGAGTGCTATATTTTATTATGTTCAGTCATTTTATTACAAGACGTTTTTGGCAATTCAATTTTATTGCGTAGATACTTCAGTGGAATGTGATACACGTTTACATTAATAGCACCAGTCAACGAATATTTGGACCATTAAAAAAATGATTAACGGTCAACCGGATACTTTTGGTCTCGTCTAATTTAGATGCTTTTGACATCTAAATTCAATATTAAGAGAGGTCATTATTTACAAGTGTTGATCTAATTACCATACTTACTTTTTTCGTCAATTTTACTTCTGTGACGGTGTTTTCATTCTGCAGTTCCCCATCAACTTGGAAAGCAATATTTCTATTCTAATATAAATATATTTCTAAATATAACATGTATTTTTATTCTGTTCCAGCCTTGTCAAATAATTCACAGCTACCTGGATATGTGCAACTCAAAAACATCGATATTCCGATACCGCACCGCCCACCACTATGATACCATCGAGTACCGTATTACAATCACTTTTAAATTAACTATTCTTGAACTTGACCTTGGACTTTGAAAGATTGCTGACCCAAATATCAACGTCGAGTTTTTGTTTATATAGTAATTATTATAAATTATGGTTAACTGTTAAAATTTATCAAAAAGTAAGTGTTTCTTTAAGTCTAATTATTAGCTAGTTATTTAGCGGTTTAAAAAAACCTACATATTACGGCTAATTACTGCTGAACCCTAGGGAATTAAACTTTTTTGTATGGTATTTGGTACATTTTTTACTAGCCGGTGTGCTATGTTGGTGGTTCAAGATATATTGGAAGAATTATGCTTGTGTTTTGACATTTGAATGACAAGATAAATTATTCTTTGACGCACACCTACTTCTAGTGAAAAGCTTGAGACGAAGGCAAAGAAACTGAGGTTTAAGAGTAATAAAATATTTCTTTTTTACCTTTAATTTTAACTATTAAAGAAAGGTTTCTACGCCATTTTTATAAGCTTACGTATGTTTACACGTTCATTTGAGTGTGTTACACTTTCATTCAATGTCAAACACGTGTTAGCCTAAAGTTGATCATTAAAATTCGTATCTTTCCACTGCATGTGTAGCAACTTTCTTTATTTTGACGATCAGCTTTATTCTGTTTAAAACTTTTTTGGCTAATAAACACTCTCCTTATGGCAAGGAAAAAAACCAATTTATGTATATTCTATTTTTTTTAAGTTGTAAACTAGTGCTTGACTGCATTCACGCCTGATGGTAAGTAGTGTTGCCCAAATGCAAGAACAAGACGAGACTTAGCCAGTCTTGGTCTTGGTCTTGCGCCAATACACCTGGTCTTGGTCTTGGTCTTGGTCTTGCAGCAAGAGTCTTGCAAGTCTTGCAATTACCTATTAGTCTATTACTATTTATTAAAGTTTACTTTAAATCTTAGAAAAACGTATTAGAATTGGAACATTGTGAGCTTGAATTAACATAGCCATAGTAAAGATCAAGCAGATTAATAAATAACTGAAGGTTTGATAAGAAATTCGAAAAATTAACTGACCTATAAGTATGTCGTTTTCCATGGAAGTAACTGTTTCTTAATAAACATTTATGATTTATAAGCTTACATTTGCTAAAACATGTAAAAAAAACAAATTTTTGTAGAATTTTTTTACACGTTTCAAGTGCCTATATTTAAAAGTGGCTACAATATTTATTAAACGGGTGATATTTGAACACTTTTTTGCTATTTTTTCTTGTAAAAACTTAAGAAATATAATGACTAAATGTACAATAATAGTACCTAAGTAATTAGTTTAAAACCATATAAGTAATCAATATTATAATATATACTTACTAGAATGAATTAATATGACATCTACTACCTATCCTTACCATTTTATCCTAATCATAATACCTACTACTTGCGTGATCAGTATAATGTATTCTGAAACTTGATTATTGATAATGAAACTTATTTATTCTTTGGAACACCTGTAGGTACTCTTAAAATTCGAAATTATTTTGCATGAGTATACCTACCCTATGGCGGCAATCAAATAGTGTCAAATGTTATGATTTCGGCGTGGCGGCAACGATTGTTTTAGATTTCAAAAGAAGCCGCCGGCGCGTGTATCATAACCATGTACTTCCGAAAAGCGGCAAATTTATTTGAGAAGTAAGTACAAAACCTTTGATTCCGCATTATCAAAGTGCCGATGGTTAAAACATAACTATGCGTGCACTCAGTTTGATTTTAATAGATATTTTTTTATTCGCTATGTATATGGTATTAGTCGTAATGCGCATAGGTCCAGTTTTTCATATTCTTTGATACAGTTTTTGCGTCTCATAGAATTCCTAAGCGTACCTACCTATACACCGAACTGTTACACCTAACTACTCAGTGAAATAGCGCTAAGTCCTAGCTGCAAGACGCAAGAGTCTTGCAGGCTATGTCTTGTTCTTGCTCAAGTCTTGCACGGTCAGTCTTGGTCTTGGTCTTGCTAAAAATACGCGGTCTTGTTCTTGGTCTTGGTCTTGCAAAAACGCAAGAACAAGACCAAGACTGCAAGACCAAGACTGAATTTGGGCAACACTAATTTGTGCTTGAATAATTTGGATTGACAAGAACCTTACACCTAGATGGGTGGTGACTGTCATTAGGGAGCTGATGATGATGACAAAGTTCAGTTCAGGGAACTTCTAAACTACACACATCAAAAGTGTCTAGGGATCAAGCATTTTTATGCGGATTTCTTGAGATTGAGATGTGGCTTTGTAATAAATTTATGATTTTATAAATTTATATGGATCCTTTTTGGTGCATTTCATAATTTGAATCAGGAACTGTGAATCAAATTCGAGTAAAAGATGAAAATCAGCTGTCAATATTTTCCCTATAAAAACATACAACGCATTGAAGACATTATTAGTGCTACTGTTTCCCTACTACTGATTAAAACCAACGTTATTATGGAGCGGCGACGTCATTTAAGCAGGGAAGAAATGCTCAGAGCCGTGGGAATGATAGAAGCTGGTTCCCGGCAACGTACTGTGGCTTTAGCTCTGAATACAAGTCAGAGTGTTATCAGTCGACTTTGGACACGTTACCGAAGCACTGGTACCGTGGCTGAGCGCCATGGAGGACGGTATCGCTGCACCACACGGAGACAAGACCGATACATTCAAATCTTAACTCGAAGAGCTCCAACAATAACCGCCATGATGTTAGCCGTGAGGCTTCATCACTCTTCAGGGAACTTAATTAGCGACCAAACAGTCAGAAACCGCTTGCATGAAGTGAACCTTCATTCCCGAAGACCGCTACGGGTACCACCTATAGCAATGCACAATCGTAGGATTCGATATCAATGGGCTCTTGAACACAGAAATTGGGCAGAAGAACAATGGCGTTTCGTGTGCTTTTCTGATGAGTCTCGTTTTGGTATGAGACCGGATACAAGACGTATACGACACTGGAGAACCCCTGGACGCCAACAGCGATTAAAATCCTGCCAGGAAGTCCATCCTTATAGTGGTGGAACCATCATGGTATGGGCGGGTATTTGGATCGGCGGAAGAACTGAGTTGATTTGGATCAGAGGCAACCTCAACGCTCAAATTTATGCTGAAACGATTGTATCAGACGTCATCGTTCCTCTACAAGTGCAAATCGGTCCCTTATTTCAGTTAATGCATGATAATGCACGACCGCACACCGCAAGAGTTGTAAGACAGACTCTCGCCGCAGCTAACATCAATGTCCTGCCCTGGCCTGCTCAGTCGCCAGACTTGAACCCGATTGAGCATGCATGGGATATGCTACAGAGAAGAGCTCTGCCGAATATGGAGGGTATCCAGTCGCAAGAAGACCTTTTTTGTTGTTGCAACGAACATGGGCGGCCATTCCACAGCGTGATTTGGATGAACTCATTTTGAGTATGCCAAACCGATGTTCTTGTGTTGTTAGTGTTCGCGGTAGAAACACGGATTATTAATTGTTTAAGTTACCCAATAAAATTTTAGAGAAAACTGTTATTTCAGTCTTTTTTTCGAACTTTTGTGTTAGTGGTTCAAATGTCAAATATCCCTTTATTAGGAAAATGGCAAATTTCTTTATTAATGCAAAGGTGACTTGGTTTATCGTTACTGTGACAAACGAAAACACTTTGTTTGATGAATCCTTAAAGAAAATTTTAATTAATATCAATCAGGAGAAAAGTTATTGCAAAAATATATGTTGATCCCTAGACACTTTTGATGTGTGTATGTATAACATATGCGACCTATACACAAATATAAAGAACTGAGAATTATTCATTTTATACATTATAAGCGAAATTTATATATGGTGCCAAACAGTTTTAAAGAGTGAATAGGAAGGATGACGGCAGTTGAGCGAGGTGATGCAATGTTAAGCCCAACAACACGATCAAAGATGCTGCGCCAGAAAGAGATTGATCTGGAGACCCTCAACGACCAAACTCCCGACACAACAACATTTGGCGCATGGCAACACAACTGCTCAGACCCGTCCTCCGTACGGTTTCACCAGACATCATGCAAGAAGACGACGAATCGCTTGGCGGCGAGATTTTGTCTGGTGGGTAGTCAATTCTGCCGGCAGCCGATGTTATGGTTTACCACCGAGCAAACAGATATTCTAAAACCTATTTTTTAACGTTGTCTCTTAGGTACCAGGAATTCATATATATGGTGGGTGCGTTTGATTCAAACTCACATACTTTAAATCCCAGACCCAGACCCAGACCAACTACTTACTTGTAGTTGAACTATTTGTTCCGTACATTGAGCTCACATGATAGAAGCTACATAAATATGTAACGAAGAAATGTAACCCATATATTATGATTTTAAAAGAGTGTCCATGGAGTTTCTTGCACGTTCTTCACTTTTCTTGGACTGACCGACATTGACTATTCGAAAGTACCAAGTGCAAGGCCAGTACTCGACGACTGGCTCGGGAGAAGGCACGGCTCCCTGTCGTTTAGGGTGACGCAGGTACTGTCGGGGCACAGCTGCTTCGGCAAGTACCTGCGTCGCTTAGGCAGGGACCCGGACGCTCGGTGCCACCACTGCGTCCAAAGCGGGGAGGACACGGCGCCGCACACGCTCTCCGAGTGTCTAGCTTGGGAAGAGCAGCGCCGTGTCCTCACAAATGAAGTAGGAGGCGACCTGACGCTGCCGGCAGTAGTGCGGAGGATGGTCGGTAGCGCAGAGTCGTGGGACGCAGTGGTGTCCTTCTGCGAGGACGTGATGTCGCAGAAGGAAGCTGCGGAACGGGAGAGGGAGATCTCAACTCCCTTCCCGGGTCGCAGAAGACGCACCGGGCGCCGAAGAAGGGCGGATAACGCCCTCTTCCGCCCCCCATGAATGGGTCCAGGGGCGAGGGACATGGGGAAGTCCCCGCCCCCTATTCGATGGACCCCGAGGCGGAGGCGCGCGCCGACATTCGCGCGAGGCGATGCACGGGGTAGTTTGACACCCCACTACCCCGTGCAAGAGACGAGGCCCGGTCAGACCGGGCCAGCACGGGGGTGTGAGGCCGTGGAAGAATTTAGACTCCCGCGGCCCCACGCGCGCTCGTGATAGAAGAGACACCGGGGTGGTTTTAGTCAGTAAGAGTCTGACAGACCCCGTCACCCACTCCAGGGCGGCGGACATCCATTGAGGATTTCCACCCCGGAAAAAAAAAATGGTGAAGCAATGTTAAACCCAACAACACGACCAACAATGCTGGTCACACACAACATTTGGCGCATCGTACCCGGCATACTTCGCAAAACAACTGCTCAGACCCGTCCTCCGTACGGCTTCACCAGACATCATACCGGAACACGACGATTCGCTTGGCGGCAAGACTTTGTCTGGTGGGTGGCAACTTCTGGCGGAAGCCGATGACATGGCCACCTATTCTTAAGTCTTTACTTCTAAAATTACAAAAGTACATTATCGAATTGTATCATGTTAGTAAACTTTTGTTGCCGACCGTACCTACTGTTTAATTCAAGAAAATAATCAATTTATACACCATTAATATAATATAGTAAATAAATAAATATATACGGACAAATCACACAGAGTGAGCTAGCCCCAAAGTAAGTTCGAGACTTGTGTTATGGGATACTAACTCAACGATACTATATTTATAATAGATACATATATAAATAAACATTCAAGAACCAGCCCAATCAGGAAAAGATCGTTTTCCATCAAGATCTGGTCGGGGTTCGAACCCGGGGCCTCCACGTCGCAGGCTGGCGTTATGACCGCTGCGCCACGGAGGAAGACAAATACGACATTCTATAGCTTATAATAGGACTAGCATTAAAATATTATGAAATTAAGTTAGATTGCAGAATTCATTTACAGAACAAATTTAATGATTAACTAGCGGTTCGCGCATACATGTAAATCATACGGAATATCGGAATAAAAAGTCATCCTGGTTCTAAACTATCTATGTGCCAAATTTCATATAAATTGGTGTAGCCGTTTTAGCGTAGGTAGGAACAGAAATACCACACAACACACACAAAGGTTCGCCTTTATAATATTAGTGTGATAAATTGATTACTTTTTTATATAAATGAGTACCTACAATCATCCTCAAAAATATGTAGTTACCTTTGCATCGACGAAATAATATTTTACTGTCAATAGGTTAATTTAATATTAAGGTTTTTCTATAACATCACTGTGTAATGTGTAGCCACAACAATTTCATCATCATCATCATCATCAACCTTTTTATTGTCCCACTGCTGGGCACAGGTCTCCTCTCATACAGAGAAGGATTGAGCGTAATCACTACGCTTGCTCAATGCGGGTTGGCGATTTCAGACAAACAACAACAATAACACAATAACAATGTCACTCACCTAGTAATGTATCGGCGCATCTTCGTTTTTCATATTTCCCAGAAACAATGATAAAAGATTGTATAAATGTTTGAAATTAATTCATCCTCACACTAGTAACAAAGAAGTTTTTCTCGGTGGTAGGCCATAACATCGGCTGCCGCCAGAAGTTACCACCCACCAGACAAAGTCTGGCTGCCAAGCGCTTCGGCGTGTTCTGAGCAGTTGTGTTGCGACGTGTGCCGGGTACGATGCGTCAAATGTTGTTGTGTCGGGAGTTCGGTCGTGGAGGGTCTCCACATCAATCTCCCTCTGGCGCAGCATCGTTGGTCGTGTTATTGGGTCTAACATTGCACCACCTCGCTCAACTGGCGACTTCCTTCCTATTCACTAAGGTTTTTTAAGTGAATGGGCTTAATAAACTAGCGTGCCTTACCATCAACGATTGCATCATTGGTTACCATCAGGCGGGATTGCAGTCAAGCGCTAGTTTATAATTATTTAAAAAAAAAAAAACCAAACGCAGCGTTAACGCAGGTTCGAGGACTACTATAGACTCAGTGCACTCAGTTTGACATTTTTTGCAGATGTGCTAGTAAACCGTGTCTCCTGCGTATGTTCTTCGGAACATTCCACAAAATACCTAACACCCACAAAACTCTCTCTCCTTTGCTTTCAGATATGTCACGACCTATTCCCGATGGCATGGTGCTGCGCAACGGATTTTTCGCTTCTTCGTGCACATGGTTTTTTAAGCTGATCGAGTTCTTCATTCCACCGCAGTAAGTACGTCTTATTTACTTTCTTTATTTTAGGTATCGTCTTGTCGCAAGTTCTTGTAATACATTTTGTTAGTTCTTCTATACATCTTTCTAATCCTTCTAAACTATTAATTTTTTCTATGTATGTTTTATCAATTTTCATTTAGAGCAATGCTTTTGTTGCCGCTACCAATCTGCTTTTTTTCCTTTTCACATTTTGGTCCGTGCTCGTCATTTCTGCCTCTACTCTCCATTTTTCCACTTTCTCTTATACCTTTTCCCTACTCGAATGGTATCAAATGTTGGGATATTTCCACAGTTTAGCACTTTGAGGTTGAATTGGTGTAGGGTTCCAGATAAAAGTCTTCCCCTTTCATTCTCTTACTCACTTCCCCACCATATACTCCATGCATTCACATCCCCTCCCACCAGTAATTTTTCTCCTTTAGTCTTTGTCACTATTTTCCTCAGCGGTTCAAGATATGGTTCAATTTCAAGGTGGTCTTCGAAGTCGATGGATGCTACCACGGTGGTGGTGTCCTCCACCGTTAGCCTTGCTAACGCTATGTTCTAGAACTAACCGTCGAAGATGACTTTAGCAACTTTAATGGGTTTGTCTCGCTATTTCGGTGCTTGCAACATTCTTGTGCCGGTCTTCATTTCACCCCTGCTCCCAAATAGGGTTCCTGTACGAGCACGTATGTAATTTTTCTGCGCCCGGCTTCGAGTATGAGTTCCTCAGTGGCCAGTTTCTTTTTTTGGAGATTCACTTGCACGACACGATACTTAATTATGTTATTTTCATCTCCTGTCTCCGTCACAATTATAGCACTACGCTATAGCCTTAAAATCGTTTACTTAGTAAATTTGAAACTACTAGTAGATAAAAACAAACAGTAACAACAGTAGTAGCAACTGCTCAAGCATAAATATCTAGCAAAATTTCCCGAGCTTCACTTTTATTTGTTTTTCTCATTTTTAATACGTTTCTTCGATGTTTTATTCATGTAGATTTGAAAAACAATAGATATCAAGTTACAAAACAAATATACGACAGCCGATGACATTCGATGTAAGTACCATAATTTAGTGTTACCCTACTTTTAAAATTTTTAGTTCCAGAAACATTAATTTCACGACTTTATATTATAGACCGATTATACGATATTGTCGAAAAAAAAAAACTACAAATTACTGTCGATTCTTATCTTTAGAGGCTGATTGTGACTATAATCACTGTTCTATAATGTCCGTCAAGCGGATCTTTAGATGATTTATTATGTATCTTTGATGATCCTGTACATCAAGGTTTGGTTACTTCTACGGTACAAACTTGTTTAATAGGTATTTCAATTAAGTTTTTCGGTCTTACAAAACAGGAAATTTGATTAACAGAACATTGTAATTAAATGATGGATCGTAACGGATTTTTTTAAGTCTTTATAAATACATATATCATCTTTCGTAATGAAATCAAATGCTTAGAGAAGAGAGATTTTTTTATAAGTATAAATGTTTGTCCGTAATCCCGCTTGATGATAAGCTGTGATGCAAACGTTAATGGTAAAGCGCGCTAGTTTATGAGGCGGCGTCGTCCGTACGGCTTCACCAGACATCGATGAATCGCTTGACGGCAAGACTTTGTCTGGTGGGTGACAACTTTTACCGGCAGCCGATGTTATGGCCTACCACCGAGGAAATTTTATAATACCTATATATTTTATTAGCTTGAGTCCGAAAATCCTAACTTTGGTAGATGTATTATTTTACTCTTGTAATACCTTCTCCTCTAGACATTCTCCCTACCAGTAGATTCCGGAAAAATCTCATAGTGGAAAGTTGGGTCAAGTGGGCTCGGAAATCTTCCTTCCAACCCCCCTAAATATATCCAGAAATCAGGAACTGAGGTGGCAGCACGAAATGTTCTTAGACGTCGCAGTGGGAGACAGACAAACACCTCATTCTAAAAACCCTAGAAGGTCAGCAGCACCAGTCGGGGGTCGCGAAACTATGGTTCATTCCCGAGACCCCTGGCGTAGATGTGAGATGGAACACTGATGTGGCTTTTCGTTAGTAAGTCTAACAGACCCATCCGGGCATTGGCTGGGAGGCAGGAGGCATAAAGTGTTATGACAGCTTATTTATAAAAAGTTGTGAGCGTGAAGTCGTTTCATAACTTTTTCGGTGGCAGGACATAACATCGGCTGCCGGCAGAAGGTACCAACCACCAGACCAAGTATTGCCGCCATGCGATTCGTCGTGTTCCAGCATGATATCTGGTGAAGCCGTACGGAGGACGGGTGTGTGCAAACTTGTGTTGCGAACTTGCGATGTGTGCATGTGTCCGATGCGCCAAATGTTGTTGTGTCGGGAGTTTGGTCGTGGAGGGTCTCCAGATCTCCCACTGGCGCAGCATCGTTGGTCGTGTTGATGGGCTTAACACTGTGTCACCTCGTCTTCCTTCCTATCCACTCCTACAAAACTTGCGCGCTTTGCCAATATCGATTGCATCACTGCTTACTATCTGGCGGGATTGCGGTAAAGCATTAGTTTATAATTATACTAGCTTTCTGCCCGCGGCTTCGCCCGCGTGGAGGTCGGTTATATCGCGCTTTTTAGATTTCCCTCGGGAACACCATATTTTTCCGGGATAAAAGGTAGCCTATGTTCTTTCTGAGGATCCAAAGATTGTCTGTGCCAAATTTCATCAAAATCGGTTGAGAGGTTTAAGCGGGAAAGCGTAACAGACAGACAGACAGAGTTACTTTCGCATTTATAATATTAGTATGGATAAAGAAAAAAACATTAGTTGGTTAGAATGACAGAGTGTCCATATCCGTTTGCGCACACACGTGTGAACTGTATCTACTATATCTTGCGAATTTGACTATATAATCTCCGTTGGGCTTGGCCACCGTGACTGAAATCCGTCGGAAATAATTTTATAATGTATTGCGGGAAACAGTTGAGGTAGGGCTTTGCCCAGAAGTAGGAGAGTAAAAAGTATATGTTGTGTTTACCGAAATAGGTACAGTTCAACTTACTCGTACCTAAGTATATTTTCGCAATCAAGCTTGAACCTTAATACAGACATAGTTGAAAAATTATTAAAGTTTGACAGATTGTGTTATGTAGTTTTATGTACCGACGTTCACAGACGTACATTCTAAATTCCCAAGCATTTGAATATTTGGTTCTAATGACGAATCATTTACCGAAACAAGAATTTTAGTAGGGAAATCCCACTTCGTTAAAATTATTATCCTCTTTTAGTTTAAGTGGTAAGAGATCGTGTCCTAATTTGTCTTTATATTAGCGTGCGTCATTCAGAAAGGTTTGTTGTTTCTTGTGAAAAACTAATATATGTATCCGAGTTAAGTGATCTGTCAATCAATCTGCATCCTTCATCATTCATCATTTCAGCCGAAAGACGTCCACTGGACATAGGCCTACCCTAAGGATAAAGGGCGAAGAATTGAAATCTGAAGACAGCACAGTATTCTTGGGTATAACTCTGGATGCTAAGCTTCAATGGGGTCCACATATAGAAAAATTGTCAAAAAAACTAAGTTCTGCTGCATACGCAGTTAGAACAATTCGTAATTTGACTGATGTTGAGACGGCCCGTTTAGTGTACTTTGGCTATTTCCATAGCGTAATGTCGTACGGCATTCTGTTGTGGGGAAATGCCGCCGATATTCAAACAATATTTGTTTTGCAGAAACGAGCTGTTCGTGCAATTTATAAATTAAGTCCGAGACACTCTCTCAGAGAAAAATTTAAAGAGATTAATGTACTGACCGTGCCGTCTCAATATATTTATGAAAATCTTTTGTATGCTCATAAAAATATAAAATTGTTTAAAAAATACAGTGATGTCCATAATATAAATACTAGGAACAGGCACAAATTTATTGTACCTACAACAAGGCTCAAGAAAATAGGTGGCTCCTTCAGATGCCAATGTATACATTTTTACAATGGACTTCCAGAGGTGGTTCAAGATCTGAGCCTGAATAAATTCAAATCCTTCATTAAACGTAAGTTGTGTCAGAAAGCATTTTATAGTGTGAAGGATTATATTGAGGACAAAAAGGCTTGGGCTTGAGCTGCGTCCGATTTCTATACACTGATTGTTCTCTGATTTTTCCTCTTGTAGTTTTAATATGTAACTGTTAATGTTACTAATTCAAAGCCTGTATTACACACTATGTAGCCAAGCATATTGTACGTTACGGAATTGTATCGCTGACAGAGGTGTTCGGCACTTGTACAGCTACACAGGAGCTAAACTTTCCACAGATTCGGGAACACTGTTGGAGCTGCTGAACCTTGGACAAAACTATCTTAGCATTGTGTAGATTCAATTTCTTAGTATTGTATAATTGCATGGCAAACGTGTGAGCACAATGTACGAATGTGCTGTAAGGCATTTTTTTGTTGGGTTAGTCTTTTTTATTGACTTGATAGTGCTCTGGCTGTTGAGAGTATGTCATGCTCACTCAAATGTCTCGCTGATGGTGGCGTGTGTGTTGGGTCATTGGGTTCCCTTGAATATGGTTGAGCTGAATGATGCTGATCCATTCGTCATGTTCGTGAACGGACGCCGTCGGAGGGGACTGGTCATCTCTTAGCTGCCACGGCGTATTTTAATTTCTGAATTGATTTTTGTGTGTTTTCATAATGGACGCTCTCGGCGTACAATTTATTTCTGCATCGTTCTCACACGGTTGATTTCAACATGAATGATGTAATCAAATATTTGTAACAATAGCTTGAAAATTTAAAAGAGTGTCCATGGAGTTTCTTGCCCGTTCTTCTCCATAGGTACCTACTCTTTGGAATGGGCGACTAGCTTCATCTTATTGACTGACCGACCTTCTGACAATTCAAAAGTGCCTGTAACTGGTTTATTTGAAATAAATGCTTTGATTTTGATTTTGATTTTTGATATCCACTAAGTACGACCGTTTCCCGCATCCAGCGGTTTTCCGCGACCTTCACTAGGTCGTCGGTCCACCTTGTCGGGGGCCTTCCCATGCCATGCATGCATGGGGGTCTTTCGGTGCGTGGTCGCCACTCGAGAACCCGTCGGCCCCATCGTCCTACGGGCAATGTGCCCGGCCCACTGCCACTAGTGTTGCAATTCTTCGGGCTATGTCGGGTATTCTCATTCTTCTGTGGATCTCCTCTCCTCTCCATTGCCCTTTGAGTGACCATGAACCATCTTATAAGGCCCATAGTTAGCGAACACGTCTCAATTCCATAAGTCATCGCTGGCAACACACACTGGTCGAAGACTTTTGTCTCGAATCACTGCTGTATTTCGGACGAGAAGATTCTACGTAGCTTCTCGAAAGCAGCCCAGCCGAGTTGGATTCGACAATTGACCTCTTTCTCGAAGTTGAATTCTTCAATCTACGTCTTTTCCCTCCTATGTATGTGTCGCCGCACACCTGCTACCTGCCATAGCCACAAACGCCGCCATGAGAAGCTATAAGCGGCTACTTGCTACACTTGTGGCAGGTGGTCGACATTTGCGATCGTTGGCTGCTACTTTTTGTAACCAATGCATGCAGGCAAGGGAGGCGAGATAAGGGAGAAAGGGGTGGGGGCTCGCGCCAGTGGCGTAGGGCGGCATTTAGTGGTCGGTGCGGACCGATGATGCCACCGGCATGTAACCGTGTGCGGCGACTCCATATAAAATACATGAAAACTACAGGAAGTATGCCGATGGCGGCCTTTTGTGGTTGTGACCGGTGGTCCGTGAGTGAGAGCCCTTAAAGTTAAATTCGAAACTAAAAGAATGTGTCTGGTTACCAGTTACATGAAGCGACTGCTTATTTGACCATTTTAAACCCATTATAGTTGACTCCGTCAACTGAGCTGCTCACCGAAAGTGTGTTTAATTTTAGTAGGTAACCTTATTTTGGCCCAAATCTTATTATTTACCACTTAGAGCACTCCTAATATTGAATAGGTAGTTTTTTAATCTCTGTACACTTTACTTAATTATGTTGGAGTCAGCTTCCTTAGCTGTATTTTATACTTTACCATACCATATTAAAAATATTAACGATCGAGACACCAAGCTTTGCTATTAGTGATACCGTTTCCTTTAGTACCTACGTATATCAAATCTGATTTAAATTTATTTAACATGAGTATTAATATATAATAGCAAAATAGAACCGTTGCTTTTTAATTTAGTTTTAGATTGTGTGATAAATAATATTTTATTTAATAAAGTTGCAATCATTTGTTCTCAGTAAAAGCTCACTTAAGACTTGACAGATCGGATTGGAGAAAATGCAACTCGATTTTTTTTTTAAATTGAAGCCTATAAATTGTTTGATATATCGGGTAAGAACTACTGTCCTACCTTGACATTTTTCTATGATATCTCTGAATCAGAGTCAGTCCTACATTTTAATATATGCAAGGAATTAGATCGCTGTTTGATACCGGCCTTGCAAAGAGACCGGTACATTACGAATATATCAGGAAGATATTTAATACACGTTGACATTTTGACGACCGAAATTCACAACAACTATCAGCTGTAGATCAGTTTTATTCCAACACTAGCTACTACCGTTACACGGTATCAGCCGCGTATGTTTCGATATCTTTTTTATATGCTTCGCTCCTATTGATCGCAGCATGATGTTATATAGCCTAAAGCCTTCCTGGATTAATGGGCTATCCAACGCAAAAAGAATTTTTAAAATCGGACTGGCAGTTCCTGAGATTAGCGCGTTCAAAAAACAAACAAGCATACTCTTCAGCTTTATATATTAGTACTAGCTGCGCCTCGCGGTTTCACCCGCGTATGTTTCGATATGTTTTTATATGCTCCGCTCTATTGGTCGCAGCGTGATATTATATAGCCTAAAGCCTTCGTGGAGTAATGGGCTATCCAACGCAAATATATTTCAAATCGGACCAGTAAGTAGTTCCTGAGATTAGCGCTTTCAAACAAACAAACTCTTCAGCTTTATATATTAGTATAGATAGATAGGAGTGTTGGAAAGCTCCTGCAAGGTATTGGCGTAACACATTATAAGTAGCAATGGGTTTCATTTTGACAGTTCAACAACATTCAATGCGTTATTTAGGTTGTTGAGCAGATACGATTTCAAACATATGGACCAGTGGATTTGCAATATGCTTCGAAATTATTCCAATTGATAGTACGTAATGGTGTGTTACGCAATTAGGGTGCTGGTCTCAATGTCGAAACCGACTTCTTTAATTAGCCGTTTAGTTAACCACCTACCCTTTTAACTAACCAGCGGCCGTTTCACTAGTGGCCTAAATAATATACAATATTTTTTTTTACCGTTTTAAATAAGTGTTTGACCGCAATACCGCGATGGTAGGCAGTGATGTGATCGTTGATGGTAAAGCGTAGTAGTTTATTAAGAGCCTATTCACTCTAGCCTTGAAGACACTTAAATTGAAGTCAAACGGGAAGACCACCGTTTAGGTTAGAACAGTAACAGATAATGCGCGAGACGCATTAAGTGTTAAAAATGTTGTATGTTATTATAGATCAGAAGTTCTAAGTTGATGTAGTATTTAGCTATATACAGTCACCAAAAGTCCTCCGTATGGTAACGGGCTTAGAATAGTACCAGCCCTTATCCTTCTGTGGGTGTCGTAAGAGACGACTAAGGGAGTTCTCACTAGAGAAGCGGGTATCAACGCTTTTCGTTCTCTTTGCTTCTTCTTCTCTTCTTCGGAACAAATGTTTATATATTTATATGACCTACAAGTAGTTGTTCCGGGTCAGGATGTTTGTGTAGAAATGTGAGTTTATATATTTGTAAACGCACCCACGATATAGAAAAAAAATCCTAGTGTGGGGCCAAAGAGATTTATTATTTTAATCTCTTTGTGTGGGGCAAAGTTAATAAAACATAGGAAGATAAAACTTGTTTTTATGTATAAGGCAAAAAGGCATACAAGAGTCATAGCTGATAGCTCCCTATACAAGGCTAATATTATTATAGTTTGCGACATTTTGGGTTACAAGCGTAGGATGCTAACGGTGCACTGTAATAAATACATACGACGAAGTAGCTGATTCGTGTACCAGAAATGGCACTTGACAGTTCCTACTAAACAGTTTTGATTATATAATTGTACGGACGAGAGCAGGTCAAGCTATCCGAAACTGCCAAATATTCCCAATCAACCTTGGGCCTTAGTGCTTTAGAGATGAAGTTGAAAATCTAATAAAGAAAACTGACAGATTGTAATAGCTTGATGTGCTGTCGTCTGTACTAATTTCTTTCTCCTTAAGTCGTTCTCCTCATTACTGAGGGTCGTGATGTCCCTGTGGAATTATCTTCTCCTTTACAATAGTTCGCCATCTGTTACGATCCCTGGCCGTCTGTATAGCATCGTGCACGCCGCTGTTCAGAGATGAACGAATTTGGTAAGTCCACCTTATTGGACTGTCACCTCTAGAACGTCGTCCATCCACCTTACCAGTAACTATTAGATGTTCGAGGTTCTCTGTACCAAATAAAATTGTTTCAATTCCAGCTCCAAGTTGGAAGGTAAGTACCTAGTAAGACTATATTTAAATTCCAGCTCCAAGTTGAAATTTAAGTACCTACCTAGTAAGACTATATTTAAATTCCAGCTCCAAGTTGGAATGTAAGTACCTAGTAAGACTATATTTAAATTCCAGCACCTGGTTGGAATGTAAATACCTAGTAAGACTATATTTAAATTCCAGCTCCAAGTTGGAATGTAGGTAAGTACATACATAGTAAGACTATATTTAATTTACAGCTCCAAGTTGGAATGTAAGTACCTAGTAAGACTATATTTAAATTCCAGCTCCAAGTTGGAATGTAAGTACCTAGTAAGACTATATTTAAATTCCAGCACCTGGTTGGAATGTAAATACCTAGTAAGACTATATTTAAATTCCAGCTCCAAGTTGGAATGTAAGTAAGTACATACCTAGTAAGACTATATTTAATTTCCAGCTCCAAGTTGGAATGTAAGTACCTAGTAAGACTATATTTAAATTCCAGCTCCAAGTTGGAATGTAAGTACCTAGTAAGACTATATTTAAATTCCAGCTCCAAGTATGAATGTAAATAAACTTAAGAGGTACCTACCTCTTGGTTTAAAAACATAATAAATATCAAATCATCGGCGATACGTTGATTCGTCGATCGATTATGTAGAAATCGCCGTAGGAAGTTTACTCTACCTCACGTTAGGCAGGTGGAAACTAAAGTGTTGATAAAGGGCGAAGAATTGAAATCTGAAGACAGCACAGTATTCTTGGGTATAACTCTGGATGCTAAGCTTCAATGGGGTCCACATATAGAAAAATTGACAAAAAAACTAAGTTCTGCTGCATACGCAGTTAGAACAATTCGTAATTTGACTGATGTTGAGACGGCCCGTTTAGTGTATTTTGGCTATTTCCATAGCGTAATGTCGTACGGCATTCTGTTGTGGGGAAATGCCGCCGATATTCAAACAATATTTGTTTTTTTTGTACTGACCGTGCCGTCTCAATATATTTATGAAAATCTTTTGTATGCTCATAAAAATATAAAATTGTTTAAAAATAGAGTGATGTCCATAATATAAATACTAGGAACAGGCACAAATTTATTGTACCTACAACAAGGTCCAAGAAAATAGGTGGCTCTTTCAGATGCCAATGTGTACATTTTTACAATGGACTTCCAGAGGTGGTTCAAGATCTGAGCCTGAATAAATTCAAATCCTTCATTAAACGTAAGTTGTGCCAGAAAGCATTTTATAGTGTGAAGGATTATATTGAGGACAAAAAGGCTTGGGCTTGAGCTGCGTCCGATTTCTATACACTGATTGTTCTTTGATTTTTCCTCTTGTAGTTTTAATTTGTAAATGTTTGCTTTTTTTTTTTTACTCTAAGCCAGTACACACTATGTAGCCCAGCATATTGTACATTACGGAATTGTATCGCTGACAGAGGTGTTCGGCACTTATACAGCTGCACAGGAGCTAAACTTAGTACTCGGGAACACTGTTGGAGCTGCTGAACCTTGGAAAAAACTATCTTAGCATTGTGTAGATTCAATTTCTTAGTGTTGTATAATTGCATGGCAAACGTGTGAGCACAATGTACGAATGTGCTGTAAGGCATTTATTTGTTGGGTTAGTCTTTTTATTGACTTGATTGTGCTCTGGCTGTTGAGAGTATGTCATGCTCACTCAAATGTCTTCGCTGATGGTGGCGTGCGTGTTGGGTCATTGAGTTCCCTTCGATATGGTTGAGCTGAATGATGCTGATCCATACGTCATGTTCGTGAACGGACGCCGTCAGAGGGGACTGGTCATCTCTTAGCTGCCACGGCGTATTTTAATTTCTGAATTGATTTTTGTGTGTTTTCCATAATGGACGCTCTCGGCGTACAATTTATTTCTGCATCGTTCTCACACGGTTGATTTCAACATGAATGATGTAATCAAATATTTGTAACAATAGCTTGAAAATTTAAAAGAGTGTCCATGGAGTTTCTTGCCCGTTCTTCTCCATAGGTACCTACTCTTTGGAATGGGCGACTAGCTTCATCTTATTGACTGACCGACCTTCTGACAATTCAAAAGTGCCTGTAACTGGTTTATTTGAAATAAATGATTTGATTTGATTTGAAGAAGTTAGATGCAGTAAATTTAGAGTCAGCTGTCATAAGTGACAATAGAATAGAATAGAAATAGCTTTTATTTCAGACCTGAGTCCATAAGGTTAGTAACAATTTTATTTAAGTTCTAGTGTTAGTAGGTTACAGACACAAATATACATAAAATTAAATTAAAACTTAGGGCGGAGCAGCATCATGATGTCCCATTGCGTACAACAGACTCTCAGTTCTTATCAAAAGATAATAGATGGCAGCATAGGTTGCGGTGCAAAACTTAGAAACGATTTTAAACCTCTTACGTGCAGTTTATAGCCTTTTTAATATTTTTAACAGTTTGAATTTACTTATTTAATGCTACTCCGTATATTTACACGTATAAATAACGTAATTAAACAAAACGGTAAAATGGGCTCAGTGGTGACAATGTTTTTTATTTTACATTCGGGACAATAGATGGCAGTGTACTCAATTAATCCTGTCATAACATATTTTTTTTAGGTTAAGATAAGATATCTTCTTCTTCTATTGCTGTTATCTTCTTTTAGAATGCGTATTTCTCGATGCACGACGCATGGATGTATATTTATAACAATGTAGACAAGACATATGTGGCGGTAGTGACCGGCCGGTCAAGCGCTCCCTGGTGGCCCTCTAGTGATCTCTTTAAGAAACTTTTTTTGCTGGACGGTCTGCCCGAATTGAGCTGGACTCATTTTGTTGTTCACCATTGGGTATCTGTATGTAGTATTCTGTAATCTGTGGCTGCATCCACCTCTGCCACACGGGAGAATCCCACCGATCCGCGAACACACTGAGAATACTGTTGTTACTGCGGCGAACACGCGTCATCAGGGATGCGCATCTACTCCTAATAATGGCAGTAAAACCATTAATATTATTATCTGCAAACATCCCTGACGCACTACCACTCCAAGGCAGCTAACGGTAAGATGGTTATAGATCGCAATGCTCATTAATTTATTGGATTTTATTAAAGTCTAATATTAATACCTAACTATGCACTAAAAAAATATAGCATGCCAATAATATGCCAATGTAATTATTAACGAAATAAAAAATAAATATTATTAAAATTTATGATGTACAAATTAATTAATTCATACAATAAATACAACTTACGTAATTTACAACTTTCGTATTAAATATTAGTAGGAATACCCTAACCATTATCTCACCTTTTACACATTATCTCACCTTTTATCCCAACGTTATTACGCGATCTAAACTTATGCAGGAGAACCCGCGGATCGCTGCTAGTTCATAATAATCCCAAAAGTAAGCCATACGACACCCACTGACAAACAATTTGAGTTGATGAGAAATTGCCTTTTTTGTTTGAGTAACAATTCCACAATGTTAAGGCAATGTGGGTCAACGACCTGACGAAAACACTGGTGAGGAGGGCAGCACTTGATTAAACATATTTTTTTCCTTTCTTTTAATGGCAATTGATATGGAAGATGAACTTTGAAGATAAAAATACAGTGTATTTTTATTAGAAACTTGCTGCTGTCCGCGATTCCTTCCGCGTGTTGATATAAAATCAGCGCCTGTTAAAATAATGGAAGCAATATGTACATCCGCGTTTGCCCTCGTTTTCGCAACAGTTTTTGTTACTGCTCTGCTACTATGGGTCATAGCGGGATGTTATGTAGCCTATGTCCTTTCTCGGGCTCTAGACTATCTGTGTACCAAATTTCTTTACAATCGGTTCAGTAGATTTATCGTGAAAGCCGGACAGACATACAGACAGAGATACTTTACACAACAAGTAACTCATACACAGCCATTAAACGGTGATCCCCAAACTAAACGTCAGTCTGTCTTTTGATCAGCAGGTCCGACTGGGACTATTCTATTGAGACTCTACTGACACAGAATTGAGAAGTTGTGTACTACAAATTTTGTAAAATACACTACAAAATTCTATAATATACAGGATTGGGGTCCATCTTGAGATCAGACTAATTAAATATCGTTATCTATGTCATCATTATCAACCTTTAATCGTCACACTGCACAGGTCTCCTCTCATACGGAGTAGGATTGAGCGTAATCACCACGCTTGCTCAATGCGGATTGGCGATTTCAGACTAAACTCCAGGTTTCCTCAAGATGTTTTCCTTCATCTTGTAATCAGTCATTGGTGTCCAAAATATACTTAGAAAGTACATATAATTTAGAATATTTCCAAATAGATCGTACACGGTCAAATTCATCCTATATTACGTTTCGTATTTCATTCATTCATTAACTTGACTAATAATCTTAACGAAATGTTAATAATATCAATAAAATATGTTAATAATCTTAACAAAATCAAACTAAAAGTCAAGTTAAATTTACAGTCGTGGCTGTGTGTTGGGTATCCACGGCATGTTTTCATTTGCTAGGCTATTTACGTTGAGATTAATAGTATATTAATTGGATTTGGAACATGATTAAGTCCTGCCGCCAAGCGAATCGTTGTGTTCCGGCATGATGTCTGGAGAAGCCGTACGCAGGACGGGTCTAAGCCGTTGTGTCGTTGTTTTGTCTTGTGGGTGGTAACTTCTGCCGGCAGCCGATGTTATGGCCTACCACCGAGCCAGTAACCTAACCAGTTGCCCTGAGAAGCTGTTATTAATTAGCCACGGTTTCAACTAAAATTTAATACAAAACACTATTTAATCAATGATTATGTTTACGTAAAGAACTTTGAAAAATCCTTCTCTAGTCCTCACCTTCATTATGTAGGGATCTCTTGCGGTAAGTCGGAAGCACCAGTCGTAGTCTTATTCGTACCATAAAACCTCTTGGTTTAGGCTCATGTATAGCTAACTTAGGGCATTGACCAATAATCTTAAAAATATGGGGATAAAAGGCACAATGAAATGATAACTGTAATTAATTACACGTTAAAAGCTTTATCCTAATAAGAATACAACGTAATCAATGTCAAGGATCACTATTGAGATGAAATATGTATTCTTTGAGATACAATACTTTAATATAATAATAATTAAACACATGAAATTAAGATTTAACTTAAATAGATTCTTATCTTAATTGAGTGTTAAAAGGCTTAAAGACAAATTGTTATTTCATTTTATCACTAGTTATATTCAGTCTATCACAATTATTACTTATTTTTTAAAACTATAACACGTTTATTTACCTGTGAACGAATATTGAAATGACCACGTTTTCGGGAATGTTATTCTAAATGGAAAACAGGATTTGCAAAACACTGTCGAGTTTCCGAGTTTCCTGGCTTTTATCAGGTTTCCATGTGGCTGTCTCACACATCATCATATCTTCTTCGATTTTAGGATTTTCATCTTCGCCAACCATTTTAATTTCTTGTTTTACAGTTGAAGGTTTTTTTTTGTTTCCTTCTCTTTCTATCTTGATTTCTTGGTTGATGTTGAAAATGTTCTGTAATGGAACAGTTTTGTTACTGAGTGATTCTTCTCTTCCTTCGATTCTGATATCACTGTCTCTGTGAGTGACAGTACCTCGAATATTAACTATGACTGTTGGTTTTAGTACTGTTTGCGTTTCCCTATTTCCAATCTGGCTTTGACCAGCCATCGTGTTAGTGAGCGGTGTAAAATCTTCAGGTTCATTGTCAGCGTCATCTGTATTGACGTTATCTTCGTTTTCTTTATTCTTGTTTGGGTTTTTATTTTTATTGTAAGTTGGTCTCGGACGTTTGTCCTTTTTAGGTTTTGAGGTGGTCATTTTATATTTATTAGTATCTATAAACACCACTACTTCTTCTCTTGTCTTCATTTCATCACTTGAACTGGTGTTGATGCTTTTGGGGAAGCGATACTTCATGGATGGCATTTCAATTCTATCGTTTCTTCTTGGGATGTAATCGGCATCACTCGGCAAAGGGGGTTCATCCTCGTATCTGACATAATTTTGAGACAAATTATTCTCGTCACTTTGATTAATATCCTCAGGCAATTGAGAATGGAGTCTAAGAGATTCTATGACATCGCGGAATAGGGAACGTTTCTCGTGGATTGTGGCGATTTCTCTATTTTTTATTGGGTTTGAACTGCATAAAATGATCATGTACGTGACGCAGATGAAGCACTGCATCTGTAATAAGAAAAACAACACTTTCAATTTCAACGAAATCAATTTAGAGGCGCATGAAAGCTAATTAATGTTCTTTTACGTTACAATACTATCTACTTATTGTAGTACTTAGTGACTTCCAATGTTATTTATTGCAGCGTCTATGCAGTTACGAGAAAAGTAAGTTGGCCTACTGACCTACAAGCTGGTTTGTGGTCAGCAGAAGCGTTGGATCGAAGAACAAGTACATTTAATTGAACAAAACATTTATGCTAAACGACGATAATAAGTCCGCAGTCTTAGAAATCTAACTTTCATCGACTGTATTTAAACTTTCTTTGTCTTGTAACACTCTGTGTACAGTAAAACATTGCAGTAAAGATTACAGTAGAAAGTGAACGAGAAGCTTTTAAAGATACCAACCTAGAGTTTGTGTGGTGAACTTATAATTCAAAAAATCAAGATAGAATTGAGGCAAGCCATTAAAAACAACATTTCTAAAAACCAACGTAACAAACTTGATTAGGTATACTTTTATTAGGCTATTTTTTTTTTTTTTTTGATTAGGTATATTTTTAAAGTTTATAGTTTTAAGTCACCAGGTCAAAATTCATTGCATTATATAGAATACCCTATAACTGGACACTGCCCCCTAAGATACAGGCCTAGCCTAGTTTAGGGGACAGGGATAAACCTATTGTACCTACCTATTTGTAATGCAGTTTTAATGTAAACGAAAAGTGAAAATGTATTTTTGTACCAATAAATATTATTATTATTATTATTATTACTGTATTTAGTGCAGTTTGAATAAATTTACTTTAGGTATTAAAACTTTTCGGCGGACATAACGCATCTACCGGTGAACCAAGGGTTGTGATGAAATAACATTGCTTGTTTTAATTAATAAATTGAAACAGCACCCTAATTGCCTAACACACTGTTACTATTTGTTTACTATATGTTTTCTTGGTGATAGGCCATAACATCGGCTGCCGGCAGAAGTTACCACCCACCAGACAAAGTCTTGCTCGCTTATTCGTCGTGTTCCGGCATGATGTCTGGTGAAGCCATACGGAGGACGGGTCTGAGCAGTTATCTTGCGATGTGTGGAGGGTACGATGCGCCAAATGTTGTTGTGTCGGGAGTTTGGTCGTGGAGAGTCTCCAGATCAATCTCCCTCTAGCGCAGCTTCAGGTTTAACATTGCATCACCTCGCTCAACTGCCGTCATCCTTCCTATTCCTAAGTTTTTTAAGTGAATAGGCTTAATAAACTGGTGCGCTTTACCATCAACGATTGCATCACTGCTGACCATCAGGCGGGATTGCAGTTAAGCACTAGTTTATATTATCATTATTTTTATTATCATTCCTGTGGCCATAGTATGAATCTTTTGTAAAAAAAAAAACATCGCTAATCCATTGCTCCATATCTTTGAAAAATATTTGCTCAACTACGCAAATAACGCAGTGAAAGTTATATTGGTTGTCTTTCGAATTGCATGATCAGGCTGATACCATAAAAATCACACAGTCTTGGTGTATTAGTGAACGCACTTATCGGCAGAGATAGGACAGACGCTATTATAGGCAGCATAATGCATAATTAGCCGATAATATTCCATCTGTTGCAACACAGATCTCAAATCTTTGATAGAGAATGGATTGGACGGATGAAACGTGAAAAATAATTGGTCTTCCGTCATCCAGACTCGGCCTGTCTAAAAATTTGTATTAGGTAATCTTTCAAATAAGAAACACAGAAATTCATTCCTAATCGTCCTAAATCATTCTTTCCCTGGCTACAGTTTTATAAAACTAAGGTAAAAACATCAAAAAAGGGTAATAATAATGACTCACCTTGCTAGTGTTCCGTAGATCGCGTTCACGGAGCGACTAGTTGCGCAGGAGTGGCGAGATGCGACCGGGAAGCGTACAAAAGGTTGACTGAACTCGTCTGAACTGAGACAGGGGTGGGCAAACACAGCAGATAGGGATATATTTTATCGATTTGATTTTTCGAATAATAACATTTTATTACTTTATTACGAGTATCTCTTAGGCTCTATTGTATCATTCCTGTGGCCATAGTATGCATCTTTTGTAATTTTTTACTTCAACACGATTCCATTGTCATGGAGGGGGGGTCGTCCCCGCATTCTCCAGATCAATCTCCCTCCGGTGCGGCATCGTTGGTAGTGTTGTTGGGTTCAACATTACATCACCTCGCTCAACTGCCGTCTTCCTTCGTATTCACTGAGAAAGTGAATAGGCTCTTTATAAACTAGCGCGCTTTACCATTAACGATCGCATCACTGCTTACCATCAGGTGGGATTGCGGTCAAACTCTAGTTTGTAATTTATAAAAAAAATAGTTCTAAGAGTTTGTAATCTGCTAAATTTATAATGAATGGTGGTAGAATGATATTGCCGCATTGAGATTGTTATAAAACCCGTTAGTAGAAATGATTTGCTAAAAAGTACTACTCAGTTTGAACATTTATTAGTATGGAATGGAGTGCGAGTGACTGACCACTGGAAAGTCATAATGATGCCATTTTGTTGGTAGATTACGCAACGTGTCAAAATCGGTCATTATGAGACCTAAGATCGACAATTCTGACACTATTTTAATAGCAGACTAGGCCCCTGACTGAATGAAAAACATCTCTCATTTGCTTGGTCTTTTCCCAACTATGTATGTTTGGGTCAGCTTCCAGTCTAACCGGATTCAGCTGAATAGGTACATAATAATTAAAAGCATTGCATATTTTTTGTAGAATGTGTTCTATGGAAAGGTGCTCTGGGTGCTCGTTTTGGATTATAGCCCACACCTCCCAGAGACCTGTCTTCCAGTAGTGGGGACATTCTAAGCTGATGACTTTAATGTTATACATATATACATCCTGCGCACTACGGACAATCAGCCTATATGTTAACTATCATTTTCATGACTCGTTTCCTTAAAATATGTATGTCTTATGCCATAGGAGCAAAGCAGTTGCTAAGATCAAGCAAATGATTTTTCAGTCTTCCGTAACTTTATAAGTCTCGATGGTAGGCCATAACATCGGCCACCACGCCCACCACACAAAGTCTTGCCGGCAAGCGATTCGTTGTGTTACGACATGATGGTTGGTGAAGCCGTACGGAGGACGGGTCTGAGCAGTTGTGTTGCAATGTGTGCCGGGTACAGTGCGCCAAATATTGTTGTGGCGGGAGTTTGGTCGTGGAGGGTATCCAGATCAATCTCCCTCTGGTGCAGCATCGTTGGTCGTGTTGTTGGGTTTAACATTGCAACACCTTGCTCATCTGCCGTCTTCCTTCCTATTCACACGGGTTTTTTTGAGTTAATGGGCTCTTAATAAACTAGCGCGCTTTGCCACCCGGTGGGATTGCAGTCAAGCACTTTTTTATAATCATAAAAAAAGGAAAAAAAGATGGAACCCTCATAATAAGTTTAACTGTCAAAATGAAACCCATTGCTATTGATAGTGTGTTACGCAATAATTTTAGTTTTGTCAGTTTTTATTACATGTCTTCTATCCCTTTTTCTGATCTGTCTTTAATATAGCAGTTCCGCAAGAAGTTGGCTGAACTAAATTAGTCAGCCCCACCTGTTTCCTGTTTATCCTCCCGTTGGTCTTGGTGTTAGCCTCGTGGCCATACGAACATCTAGTGGCAGTCGTTACGGGTTGTTGGAGCCCTCAAAAGTGCAACAATTGGTCTAAGTGCAATGCTTCGATGTCGCCTTCGGGTTGTGGAGGTCAGGCGGCAGTCGCTTTACGGAAAATGTCGAAGTTTAGCCATATCAGCAGCTGGACTGGTAAAGCGGACCCCAGACTCCAAAGCTGAAAAGGATGCGACTGAGATTAACGCCGGGATGATGACGATGACCTGTTTCCTGTTTATGAACTAATTGTTTATTTTTTTAAATTTTATTCGCTTTTGTTAAGTATGAGCATTCTGTAAAAATAAAATATCTTTAGAACAGATTAATTCTTGTTACATATAATTTTATTTATCACTCTCCATAACGCTCTCTTAGAATTGTATGCTATAGCTTTACATGTTTATTTTTATATGTTGTGCAACTTAGCTGGTGAATATAATAAAGATAAAGTAATAATCCCTAATACTAACATGCCCCACTGACTGCAGCACCCCTGTCTTGAATTAAACAGCAACTTGTCTTGTCGGGAACTACTAGACTTCTGACGTCCGGAACTGGCTATTGTACCATTAAACCATTGCATATAAGTGCGGTGAATAGCAACCTTATGGTTATGGCAAAAAGGGAGAGTTGGAATGAAAGTGTAATGTGGTAACTTTTTGCTTGCAGTGTACGTTTCAGTTGTGGGGTTCAAGAACTGATTATGGGAAAGAAATGTTGTCAAGATATTGTACAAATAAAAACATATTTTTTCCCTCACTTTTTAGAAAGGCACAAAAGCAGTAGGTACCTATAATTTTTTCATAATTATTATTTTTTGTTTCCTACTTCCACATTTTCCCCCGATTTTTAATCTTATATTTTTGGCCATTTAACGTCACTTAACTATAATCATCGTTTATGAATAAAAACCTTAAACACTATGGTGTTTATTCATAAATGATGATTAAGTAAAGTGAAGTTAAATGGTCAAAATGTATGGTTAAAAATCGCTAAACACTAGTAAGTTAACTTTAAACAACGTTTATGAATAAGGTGGTTATTAATAAATTCTTGTAGGTACCTTAAGGCAGTATATAAACACAAGTGGACTTTAAGTTAGTAATTATGACTTAACAAACCTGATTCTCTGGATACTAATCTATACTAATATATAAAGCTGAAGAGTTTGTTTGTATGTTTGTTTGTTCGCGCTAATCTCGGGAACTACTGGTCCGATTTGAAAAATTCTTTTTGCGTTGGATAGCCCATTAATTCAGGGAGGCTTTAGGCTATATAACATCATGCTGCGACCACTAGGAGCGGAGCATAACTAACTCCACGCGAACGAAGTCGCTGGCGGCCGCTAGTAGCATTATATAGAATCAATGTGTCATCGAACTAAATGTGTACTTATTTACAGCCTACTAAAGAAGGCAATTCAAACAGGATCTACTGGCTGCTACTCCACACATGTTTCTATGAGTTCGTTAGTCTGTGGTCTGTACTGTTGGCTCTAGTCTAAATGGGAAATGTTTACCTTAAAGACTCATCATTTATTTATTTACTTATTTGTATATTCTTTATTGTATAAGTATCATTAGTTTACTATTAAAAGTTAAGCTACTAAAAATATTGAACATCGAGGTAATTTTCCCTCATTTAGTAAACAACTTCAGCCATCATCGTAAAACTTCAGTAAACGTAATAACATCAATAAACAACTAAATAATCTTTGTAACTAATTACTTTTTCTCCCTATTGGCGAATTAATTAGCAATAATGGCTGCTACCCTCTTTTTCTGTAAGCACTGTTTAGAGTTTTACTCATAAAATCGATGCGGCTGGGCGGACTCTTGAACATCGGCTCTCCATACATACACTGTTACAATGACCGGGGCTTATATTGAGCCCCATGTCGCTCTTCACTGGTTCACGGAGTAGGGACACTTCCATAATTGATATGCGTGTTATTATTAGAATTTAAAAGGATGCTTCTTGTGGCCTTGCAAATGTTAGAAAGTACAGTCTGTATACAAAGTTAATTTTTTCATTATATGAAACCTGAATATAGTTTTCTCGTATAATCGTCATCATTCTCCTGCCCTTATCCCAATTTATTTGGCGTCGGCGCAACATGTCTCTTTCTTCCATACATCCCTATCAGAAGCCATCTCGGCAGTCACCCCCTTCTTAGCCATATCATCCTTCACACATTCCATCCATCGTTTCTTTGGTCTTCCCCTTACTCTTATAGCCATCAACATTCATAATTAAAACTCTCCTCACGACATTCTCCTCATTTCTCCGTAACACATGCCCGTACCATGACAACCGATTTCCACACAACTTTTCAGCTACCGGTGCCACTTTCAGACTTCCTCTTATGTACTCATTTCTTAATCTATCCATTCGTGTAACATCACACATCCCTCTTAGCATTCTCATCTCGGCTGCATGCAATTGCCTTTCATTCATCCCTTTCATAGCCCAACATTCTGATCCATATAAGACAGCAGGTCGGATCATGGTTTTATATATTTTCCCCTTAAGTTTAAGGGGAATGCGGGAGTCGCAGATTGTTCCCGTGACCTGCCGCCATTTCATCCACCCAGTGTTAATTCTGTGCTTAACGTTGGTGCAAACATCATTATTACAATATACTAAAGTAGATACACAAATACATACATATACATAAATAAATATATAGATACTGAACATAACAGGTAAGCAAGTAAATTAGCTAAAAAGTGTTTGTTGAACAAGATCGTAACAACAAGTAGTGTTCCATCACAAGTCTCTTGAATTCCTGCAACGATTGCGCGCTTGTAGTAGTCCACTGCTGGACATAGACCTCTCCCATTTCACGCCATCCAACTTGACTTTCGGCAACTCCCATCCAGTTACTACCAGTCATCCTGTGAAGATCGTCGCTCCACCTAGCCTGAGGGCGTCCCGCCTTACGTTTATCTATTCGCGGGCTCCACTCGTGAACTCGTCTACTCCTAAGGTCATCAGCGTATATTTTTACCTTTACTTCCATTTGCATTTAAAATGTTTATTTTCCTTATCCAATTAGGTATCTAAAATACAGATAGGTAGATGTGGTTTCGAGCACTGAAAATGTACTAATTATCATCTTATTTAAGAAAACTCTACAGAGCTCAAAACACTTATATGATAAGCTAGCGGAGCATACAACTTGTTGTGTCAGAGGGTTGATAATCTCGATTTATTCTCCACCAGTATAACTAAACTAAAAAAAAAAATCTGTAATAATTTCTTCGAAAATCATTAAAACCTGTTCAGTCTACTGAATTCTTTCTGAGTGCTTACTTGTTCTTGATTTCACTTTCTTGTCCAGTGCTGTACCAGTAGGCCTAGTATGAGTTTTCATTACGTAACTCGATCGTCGATATCGAGCACGTTTTACTCATCGATTGGCCCGCTTTAGGCCGCTGCCTCGAATCTTGCGGGCAGCGGGGCGGCGGCGGCGGCGGCGCGGTAGCCGGGCGGGCATCGAAGACCCGTTCTCGAAACTAGCGGGCAGATCGCGCGTCATTATAGCCGCGTAGTGTTGTGGTCACGATTGTGTCGACTAGATATTTGTTTTTATTCGCGAAAGAAATGTCTGAACAATGGCGGCAACATCTTTTTGATTCAAATTTATTCCTAACGCTCGATCACCGCTCGCTGCCCGCAAGATTCGAGCGCGAGAAGTACAGTACACCGCTCGCTGCCCGCCACCGCCCTGCTCCCGCGCCGCTGTTTTCGAGAACCGGTCCGTTTGATTATACGCATAAGATCTTGCCGCTCACTCGCCGCCGCCGCCGCCGCCCCGCTGCGCGCTGCCCGCAAGATTCGAGGCACCGGCCTTGAGGTTGTAAGAACTCTCAATCAATGAGAGCGCCAAACGCGCTTGATATACCTACCACCTTTTATAATCGCGTCTAAACTGTCTATGGAATATCTTAATTTGACAGTATTAAACTAAAAACTTTTCTTAATGAAAGAAAAAGATGCACTTAACTCAGAGGCGGATTATACTTAAGGCAAACTAGGCACGTGCCTAGGGGCGCGTAGTTACAAGGGGCGCGGGATCTCAGAATTTTTAAATAAATTAAGCAAATAACATATCGACGATTAAGAACTAAATGCTGTTCTATAATTAATCTATAATAGATTATATTGCACAACACAATAATGTCGATAATGTACTCGTATTATACAATAATGCGCGTTTATTGCGTCGTCGCGTCGCGCGTCTTTCTCGAGCGTTGGATGTTACTTTGCATGCAATCGATTCCGAGGATCGCTGCGATCACTCTTGATGTGTAAAGCAGGGGTCGATCCTAGCAAAGTGGTGAAACAAAATATCAAACGCATGAGTCAAAAGGCCGTTAGTTTACATGCCAAAAATCATGAGAGACGCGATCTTATGAAGTCCATACTATCAGTTTTGGAGTATTTTATCCCCTTTAGTGACGTGCCCGTTGGTGGCTCGGCACGCCCATGGTTTAACGCCGACTGTGTGCAAGCTGAACAGCGTAAGCTTACGGCATTTCTTACCTGGGTTGACGCTCGTGACCGCAGAGCTCCGGATCTAAGGTCAAAGAAGAGAGCCTTTGACCATGCTGCCAAGTCCTACAAAAGAAGAAGAAGGCTCGCCTCGACCGCATTACGCCTATTGGCAATAAGCTCTCTGCGCAACCATCCGGTAGCAGATCTTTCTGATCCCTAGCCAAATCGGACGAGGCGAACTTCTGTCGACCCACACTGCCTCCGCTGGTTAGGCCTGATGGAGCACTGGCCCATACGGAGAGAGAAAGCAGGTCTTTGCATCTCTCTTTGCCCATAATTCGCGTCTTGGCACTAACAGTGCTACTCCACCTAAATTACCTCATTGCGGAACTTCAATGCCGGAGGTTCACATTAGGAACAAGGAGGTCCTGAGAGTATTGTGTCGTCTGGACGTGAATAAGGCTAGTGGTCCGAATGGTATATCAGCGATTGCTCTTAAGGCATGTGCGCAAGAGTTGTCTCCTGTATTGACGCGCTTGTATCGCCTCTCATTTGGAATGGTACATTTCTAGGTCCTGGAAGCTTGCCAACGTGCAGCCCGTGCCCAAAAAGGGTAGTCGTGCCGATCCTTCCAACTATCGGCCGATTTCAATAACCTCCATACTATGCAAGATTATGGAGCGTGTATTGAACTCGCGCCTGTTGGCTTACCTGGAAGATAACGATCTCCTCAGTGACCGACAGTACGGGTTTCGACGCAATCGGTCAACTGGGGACCTACTAGTGTATGCCACTCACTTGTGGGGCGAGGCCCTCGAGAAAAACGGGGAAGCGATTGCCGTTTCCCTTGCTGTCTCGAAGGCCTTCGACCGGGTATGGCACGCTGGCCTTTTGAGTAAGCTTCCAGCGTACGGCATTTCCGCTGGCCTGACTGGCTGGGTAAAAGACTTCCTGACTTCAGTCAGGAAGTCTTTTTTTAGTCTCGGAGAGACCGTTGACGGTCTCTCCGAGTTGTTGTCGACGGTTGTTCATCGGAGCCGCTGGTGGTGGTGCTGGTGATCTGGTGGTGGTTGGTGCTGGTGCAGCACAGTTGTGGAGAGGTACCTGCCGGAAGCTCGGGCTAGTAAGGAATCAATCCGGTCCGAAAGAGAGGCTATGGTAGAACGTACGAGTGCTGCACTTCAGGCAGTCTCCGAATGGGGCAAAGCCAATCTTGTAGCATTCAATGCCGCCAAAACACAAGCGTGTCTTTTCACCGCCAAAAGGAGTCCGTTCACCTTGGCTCCGACTTTTCAGAATGCATCCTTGGAGTGCACCGACCGCCTTCAGCTTTTGGGTGTTGAGATTTCCTCGAACCTTAACTTCGGGCGGTTCATTGAGTCCAACGCCAAGGTGGCTGCCAGAAAACTTGGCGTCGTCGCAAAGGTCCGGTGATACTTCAAACCGAGGCAGTTTCTAATGTTGTACAAAGCACAGGTCCAAACGTGTGTGAAGTACTGCAGCCACATTTGGGCTAGTGCTGCGTAATGTCACCTGGCTACTTTGGATTCAGTGGAGAGGCGTGCGAACAGGCTGATTGAGGACCCAGATTTAACTCAAAACGGTCTCCAAAGCCTGGAGCACAGGCGTAGAGTAGCTAGCCTTTCAGTCTTCTATAGGATGCATTCTGGTGAGTGTGCAAGGGAATTGCATGATTTAATTCCCCCATCTCCGTTCCACCAGCGGACGACCCGACGTACCACCACCCTTACGTTGTTAACGCCACTACGATCCGGACGAAGCGTTTTGCTTCCTCTTTTATTCCGCGTACATCGAGGGACTGGAACGATTTGACAGCGGCGGTGTTTCCGTCACACTACAATTTGAGTGTCTTCAAGGCTAGAGTGAATAGGCTCTTAATAAACTAGCGCGCTTTACCATCAACGATCGCATCACTGCTTACCATCAGGCGGGGTTGCAGTCAAGCGCTAGTTTATAGGTTATAAAAAAAAGGTTTTGGTGTGGTAAAGGTACAAGGAGCAGCAAACCCAAAGGCTTTGCGATCATTACTGTAAATCCGAGATGTGGGTAGAGCCACTAACGGAAAGTTTGTGAGTAGTGACTCCTGATGAGAACCATAATTAATATGTATGTCGCAGGCAGCGACGGCAGAGCAGTAGGGTCGACAGCATCTTGGTGTGGTGATAAAGGTGGTGACACGACGAGTAAATATGTATACCCTCCAATCTTGACAGTCACAATTTAAATAGGCATACCGAGAGTTTCGGTTGAGAAGTGCCTTGGTACTAGGGTTGCCAGATAGGAAGTTACAAAATCCGGGACAGTCGTCGACAGAGAGGAAAAAGAACGGCTAAAAAAAAAAAGAAAAAAAAAAAAAGAAGCTCATTCCAAATCAAATCCGGCAGAGTCGGACGAAGAACGGCTAAACAAAATCACAAAAAAAAATAAAAATAAAAAAAAAAATCCGGGACAATTACCGCTCATTCCGGGACAAGAGGTCATTCCGAGACAAGAGGCAAGATTCCGGGAGAATCCCGGATTTCCCGGCGGTCTGGCAACCCTACTTGGTACGCGTCTCGATGCAAAGTGACCATTCCCACTTTCCCACTTTCCAAAACGACTCTGTCCATGTGCCGCCAACACAATATAATGTCACAAGCGTTTTCCCTCTTCTACCTAAATCAAATGAGCAACTTTTCTTCAAATAATTTCCACGATCCACGGCATGTAAATATGGCCAAATAAAGAAAGTAAATTATTTAAGCTTTTACATAATCTACATATATCTACATGCATTAACGTAAGTACAAGGGTCCTGGTCTACTAAAGTCTAGGGTTTGATGATAATACGACGTCAGCGCAATTGCAAAATCAACTACTTACATAGATAAAATTTATAGTATTAGGATGGCCATTTATAGTCGGTACAGGGGCGCCGATAAAGTCATTGCCTAGAGCGCTCTGGACCTCTGATCCGCCACTGACTTAACTTAAAATTAGTATAGTCTGTTAATTGTCCGCGGAAACTTTTAATTGGCCTTCTTTCACTATCTTCTATCTGTACATACAGGGACATCGTAACGCAAACTTCGCGGATAGGCTACACCGCATGCCACTAATAAAATTATGATAGTCATTTATGTCGTTAATGAACGGTTACAGAATTCACAGTGGTTAAAAAAAGTGTCGGCTCGGCATTTGAACGTTGCAAGCGTGCCGCCGTGCGGGTTTGTAGGTATGACGTTGATCCCTGATGTAAACTCTATCAAATCAGCTGATAAGACAGTTTTTCGAGTTTTGTTTTCATTGCGCTTTTTTATGTAATTAGCGTATTAATTAATTTTTACTTTAAAATCTTATTGGGTTACAAAAGTACAGCAATTATGAACAGTCTAAAGTGAAAAAACTTCATATATTTTTTTTTAAATCATGAAAAAGCCGACGAAAAATTCCACCACTGGGGGTTCAGAATCATGTACTGGATCCATGGTACTCGTTTGTGCGTCGATGTCAGATACACCCTGTATATGCTATCTGTAAGTTTCCTTAAGATATAAAATAAAATTAAATAAATAATAGCAACACTCGGGTATGGTAATCAAAATAAAACAAACAAAATAATATTCTTTTAAATTGATTCCAACAGACTTGTACAGAGAATAAAAGGCACAATGTACATTCAAATCTTATAAGTTATTTATTTAAATATAATTGAGTGTCTGTCCGTGCTAGGCCACAATTTATCCATCTCCATATGTGGTCGCCATAATATTTAAAAAAAAAAAATACATATGACGCACTAAAATTATGCCACGGACCTTTCTTTGACTGTAAATTGTTATAAAATCAACACTGAACTATTTTATACTGCCCAGAATCACGTTTCTCAAACTCTAGGTTCCAATATGACCTGGAAATCATCTTCAGCTCTCATCATGATATCATACTTTAAGGATAACGGTTTGCCCAAGTCCAATTTGGAGACTGGCAACACTTTGTACTGTCGAAGAAGAGTAGCTAGTACCGTCTTTATTGACAGCATTGCGTAGCGATATCCTGGGGAAAAAATATAAAACCAGTAAGATAATTGTGTAACACATTATCGCACTAAGTATATCTTGGAGACCAATGACTGAAGGTGAAGGAAAACATCTTGAGGAAACCTGGACTTTAAAAGTCTGAAATCGCCAACCCGCATTGAGCAAGCGTGATGATTACGCTCAATCCTTCTCTGTATGAGAGGGGACCTGTACCCAGCAGTGGGACTATGAAAGGTTGATGATGATGATGATAATGACACTATCAGGAGCAATAGGTTTTATTTTGATAATTCAATAAAATTAATTGCGTTATTTACGTTGTTGATCAGACCTTTTTCCGAAAGTATGGAGCAATGATCTGCTTCTAAATGATCCAAATTCATAATAATAATGTGTTAGGCAATTAAGGTGCTGTAGTAATTGTCACCTTTATAAGAACCTGCTGTTATCAACTTATCAGAAATTTTATTCTTAATTCATAAAACTTTTCGCACACAAATAACTACAAAGGCGGACTGATTAAATATTAATACAAATTATATATTATGAGGAAAAATTTAAAAGAAAAATCTATGAAATGTAAAATGTATAATATACCTACTTACTTTCTTTTTTAATTTTTAGTGTAAATAATTTCAAATTCATCGGATTTTTTCTGATGGCAAAAACTGTCATATTAAGCTATGAATTCAGATCCTCAGATAACCAAAGTGTACCTACACAAAAACGGATACGTAGGGATTTTATTTTTACATTATAGAATGTTATTACTTAAATGCTGGTAGTTCTCTGATAATTAATAAGTTTTGTAACATTCAACAAACAAAATAAAGTTGAAGTTCGATTGTAACCAATTTTTGAGGAAACACTTTTTATTATAAAAGTCACACAAAAATCAACTTTAATACAAAACTCTAAAGGAGATAGTTAATCAGAAATGAATATTAAAGTACAGGAAATTCAGGTGGCTATTTAATTTAAGTAAACATGTGGCATGCCACAATTGATGCAACAACTTGTTGTTCTTTCCTTTAAAGTTGATTTTTGATCGTTTTTCGTATCGCTAGTTTTATAATAAAAAGTGTTTTCTCAAAAATTGGTTACAATGGAACTTCAGTTATAATTGAAGGAACAACGCAAGAAACTCACCGATACAATTCCTAGGTCCAAAGCTAAATGATAGGAAGGCAGCAGGATGTTTGAGTGGCGTGTCGAGGAACCGTTCAGGTCGGAACTCCTCAGCGTCATCTCCCCAGTATTTAGGGTTACGCTGTGTTGCATACACGCTCAGCAGGATACCTGTGTCCGCCGGTAAGGTGACGCCTGAGGCTGTAAAAAAACATGGAAAAATAGGAAAACCGGTCAAATGTGAGCTGGACTCATAGACGAAGGATTCCGTATCATATATACAAAAAATGAATACAGTTTTAAGTTTTTTTTGTTAACTACACGGCAGCAGAATTATATCATCTGAGAAAACTTTCAACTATCTAGATATCGGTTCGATACGGCCTCGTCATAGACAGACAATGAAGTCTGTTTCTTTTTTTTTCTGTCAGTTCTGGGATCCTATCTCTAAGATAGGATCCCAAAATATGATTGACGTGTAGAAGTATTTTTGTAAACCTACTTACAGAGAATAAAAACTATATTAATGACTAGCGGCCGCCAGCGACTTCGTTCGCGTGGTTTAGTTATGCTCCGCTCCTAATGGTCGCAGCGTGATTATATGGCCTAAAGCCTTCCTGTATTAATTGGCTATCCAACGCAAAAAGAATTTTTCAAATCGGACTAGTAGTTCCTGAGATTAGCGCGAACAAACAAACAAGCATACAAAAAACTCTTCAACTTTATATATTAGTATAGATAGCGGCCGCCTGCGACTTCGTTCGCGTTTTTTTATATGCTCCGCTTGTATTGGTCGCAGCGATGTTATGGATCCTAAATGAAGCCTTCAAGACAAAAAGAATTAGAGATTAGCGCATTCAATGTAACTCTTGAGCTTTATATATTAGTCAAGGAATAGAATATTATCTTTTATTTTTTATTAATTATAAGCGCTAGTTTAGCGCTTGACCGCAATCCCGACTAATGGCAACCCATACCCTCCCGTGGGTGTCGTAAGAGGCGACTAAGGGAACTCTCATCAGGGAAGCGGGCAGCAGCACTTCATTTTTTTTGTAATTATAACCTAGTGCTTGACTGCAATCCCGCCTGATGGTAAGCAGTGATGCAATCGTTGATGGTAAAGCGCACTAGTTTATTAAGCCTATTCACTTAAGAAACTTAGGAAGGAAGGATGACGGCAGTTGAGCGAGGTGATGCAATGTTAAACCCAAGCCCAACACGACCAACGATGCTGCGCCGAGGGAGATTTATCTGGAGACCCTCCACGACCAAACACCCGACAAAACAACATTTGGCGCATCGTAACCGGCACACATCGCAACACAACTGCTCAGACCAGTCCGCTTAGCTTTTTTTTTTACATATTATAAACCAGCGCTTGACCGTAATCCTGCCTGATGGTAAGCAGTTACGCAATCGTTGATGGTAAAGCGCACTAGTTCATTAAGAGCCTATTCACTCTAGCCTGCCTGTTCTGCTGTGTAATAACAAATTACTGCGATCCCCAACCTGACTGCCAAGCGTGGGGATTACGGGAATGCCCCACAATAGAATGAAAGCATTGGGGGAGGCGTTTGCCCAGCAGTAGACCTCTATAAGCTGAGAAGAAGAGTGATGTGTTATATTTATAATCTTATATCAAATGGTATACTTATACTTACGGAGTTTCTCTGCGTGATCGAATCAGAAATGAGGAGATCCGCAGAAGAACCAAAGTCACCGACATAGCTCTGCGAGTCGCTAAACTTAAGTGGCAGTGGGCAGGGCACATTGCTCGTAGAACCGATGGCCGATGGGGCAGCAAGGTTCTGGAGTGGCGGCCACGTACTGGAAGACGCAGCGTAGGGAGGCCCCCAACAAGGTGGACCGATGACCTGGTGAAGGTCGCGGGAAGCCGATGGATGCGGGCAGCACAAGACCGGTCATTGTGGAAAGCCTTGGGGGAGGCCTTTGTTCAGCAGTGGACATCTATAGGCTGAGGAAGAAGAAGGAAGATACTTACGGAGTACGAGATCCTCTTCACATTTCCTCAACAGTGTCGGTGCTGGGGGGTATAACCGCAGAGTCTCCTTGATGACTGCATCCATGTACTTGAGAGGCGTTAGATCATCACATGTCACGGGTCGTTTCGAGTCGCCGAAGACTTCTTTTAACCTGTTGAGAATACTCCAAATAAGTTTGACACATTTCATTCATAAATTGCTATAGCAGTATATTGATTGCGTTCCAACATAGATATGGGTATCGTATGGTAAGCAGTCGTGGTGGCCTTGTGATTAAAACACCAGCCTCTCAAGTATTTGCCTCAGCCTCTCAAGTGTGCGGGTTCGATTCCAGGTCAGGCAAGTACCAATGTAACTTTTCTAAGTTATTTGTACTTTATAAGTACATATATCTTGGACACCAATTACTAATTACAAGGTGAAGAAAAACATCTTGAGGAAACCTGGACTTTAAGTCTGAAATCGCCAACCCGCATTGAGCAAGCGGGGTGATTACGCTCAATCCTTCTCTGTACGAGAGGAGACCTGTGCCCAGCATTGGGACGATAAAAAGGTTGTTGATGATGATAGATATAGGGATGATTTCTATGTACTTTACTAGTTGAACCGTGCCCGCTTTGTTGGGCGGTTACCATTTTTACTTGTGATGAAATCCGACCAGTCTTTTCATTTTACGGGCTGTTATAATAATCCATACTTAATATTATAAATGAGGAAGTATCTCTGTCTGTCTGTCCGGCTTTCACGCCAAAACTTCTGAACCGATTGTAATGAAATTTGGTACACAGATAGTCTAGAGCCTGAGAAAGGACATAGGCTATATAACATCCCGCTATGATCAATAGGAGCAGAGCAGTAACAAAAAATGTTACGAAAACGGGAGCTAACGCGGACGAACATATTGCTCCCATTATTTTAATAGGCGCTTGTTTTATATCAACTGTCTTCTTTTTAATTTACGGGAACCACCGCACGCTGGAAATTGAAGTCCACGCGCACGGAGTCGCGGGCAAGAGCTAGTCACAAATAACGCAGCTTTCTGTTGGTTAAAAAAAAATCTAAATCGTTTCAATAGATCCAGAGATTACCCCCTAAAAGCCACACAAACTCAAAAACTTTACCTATTTTCTTAATAATTTATGTATTAATATAGATATTAATTAGTAGACCATCTGATTTATATGGTCAATTTGCCTATAGCCATCATAAACTGATAGATTTTTGTTTTATATTTTGATATTATATACTAGTGCTTTATCGCAATCCCGCCTGATGGTAAGCAAGAGGAATTAACTCATGGGATTCCCGCGCACCTACAAGTATTTTTTTATCTGTCATATGTATACCTATACCCTCGCCTAGCTCCGTAAAGAATAGAGGTAAACAAACTAATTTAGGGTTATCACAACTCACGTTTTACAAATCTTCTGTTATTTACATGATTATAGACTTTTACATGCTAGCTATTTAGTAACAGTTCCTATTGCAGCATATTTCAATAGAATCACTAAAATAACATGCATAATAACTTGGTATTTCGAAAAACCATTAAAAAGTCGTCATTAATTTTACGTGATAGCCCTATAAAAAAAGAAAGATGGATGAAATCCAGGTATTAAACACGTTTTGTGGAATTCAACCAATGAATAAAGTTGATGCATTTATCAATACAATTTTGCGTATTTTAATTACTTTCATTTCACTTTGCATTGTAACACTTTCAAGTATGGACTAATTATAATATATGTATCAAAAAATTTAACCTTTTAGGAAGTTAGCTTATATGTGTGTCATATTTCATTCAAATCGGTAAAGCGTTCTATGCAAATCATAAATATCTAAACATAAATAAACTGTTTAGATTAATAGGAAGTAGGATTATTACTTTTATCAAAATCATCTATGTAGAAAAGGTTGTTAACATCTGTCTTCTAGGCGTAAACTACTCGTTGCCTAGCAACGGTTTGTTTACCTCTATTCTTTATCGAGTTTGGCTCACCTATAATTATATCACACTGATAGAGTTTATTACACAACACTCATACACGGGAGTTTTCTATCAGCCACGGGTTTTATAAAGGAAAGTCTTATTCCTTTAATAATTGTAGGCACAGGATGCGGCCTGAATTAATCTACTTTGCTTGGGTAGACAGCGGGCCTCTTAAGCGTTTTTGTAAACTACTAGCTGTTGCCCGCGACTCCGTCCGCGTGGACTTCAGTTTACAGCATGCGGAGCTCAATTAATATAAAATAAGCGCCTGTTAAAATGATGGGAGCAATATGTACATCTGCGTTCGCTCCAATTTTCGCAAATTTTTTTGTTATTGCTCTGCTCCTATTGGTCGTAGCGGGATGGTATATAGCCTATATCCTTTCTCAGGTTCAAGATTATCTGTGTACCAAATTTCATTACAATCGGTTCAGTAGTTTTGGCCTGAAAGCCGGACAGACAGACAGACAGACAGAGATACTTTTGCATTTATAATATTAGTATGGAAGTATGGATTTTATGGTAGCAAGAGTGTGGGTCTCTTGGCTGCCTTATTCAGTAGTTCAGTTGCTATGCAGTTTCTCACACACTCTCCAAAATGCATCCAATATTTAGAGGCGTAGAGTAGCCAGCCTTTCGGTGTTCTATAGGATGCATTTCGGGGAGTGTGCGAGGGAATTGCATGATTTAATTCCCCCATCTCCGTTCCACCAGCGGACGACCCGTCATACGGCTGGTTTCCACCCTTACGTTGTTAACACCACTACGATCCGGACGAAGCGTTTCGCCTCCTCCTTTATACCGCGTACATCGAGGGACTGGAACAATTTGCCAGCGGCGGTGTTTCCGTCGGACTACAATTTAGTGTCTTCAAGGCTAGAGTGAATAGGCTCTTAATAAACTAGTGCGCTTTACCATCAACGATTGCGTCACTGCTTACCATCAGGCAGGATTGCGGTCAAGCGCTAGTTTATAATATACAGTATGTTAAATAACAGAGGGCGTTCCCTTAAACTCGTTAATATATATCATTAATAGATTAAAATAAAAATATAAGCATAGAAAAATAAGCATAAAAAAATCCGAATAAAAAAAATTATTATTGAAAATAAATTTGAAACCTCCTGTTTTAAATCAAAATAGTAGTCGTCATGTATAAATAAATTGCGACATTGCCGTCTTTCATGTTTGCGTGTACAGTGTGTTTCTTTTACATGTCAATTTAAAATTTTTATTGAATATTTTCATATTGGAAAAAAATTTAAAACATTTTGTTTTCGAATGGAAATATTTTTTTTAGCATGTATATACATGCTATACTATTTCGGGTTAACGGGAACGCCCTCTGTTACTTAACATACTGTATATAAAAAAAAGAGGCATGAGGAACAGAGTGTAAAGTTCGCTCATCTTCTAGAGGAAAGGGAGAACCTTCCGACCAGACGGGTGTTATTTCTGACGGGCACCAACGGTTGATTTTGTATGTTCTGCTTGTTGAGAGTGTGTTCGCGTGTGGCGGTTGTAGATAAGTACCGTTACATTACACAACCTTATTTTTTGTGTATGTAAAACCCGAAACACGTGTCCAGTATTTTTTTATGTAAAGAATTTCTTCTTCTTCTTCGTTTCGCTCTTGACAGAACGGTCGTGGTCACTATGACTGAATCCGAGACGCTGATGTTACACGCCGTACGATCTCTCTCCATCTATCCCTGTTGGACGACAGTCTGGAGCATTTATTAACAGGCCCCCCCACTGCCGCCTTGATTTGGTCGGTCCACCTCATCGGTGACCTTCCACGCGGTCTGTTCCCTTCCACTCTGCCCTGGACGACCAAACGTTCTATAGAGTCACTATTACGTCTTGATATGTGACCGAAAAATCCGAGTATACGGGACTGTACTATTTCTGAAAGACGCTGTTTGATGCCGAGTTCTTGGAGTATAGAAACATTTGTTCTAAACTCGGTCCATGATACCCCAAGCCCAAGCATTCTTCTCCAACACCACATTTCTAGAGCGTCTATCTTTTTCTTTTCCAATTCCCGTAACGTCCACGTTTCAGCTGCGTAGAGAAATATGGGGAATATTAGTGCTCGGACGAGCCTAATCTTAGTGGCTTTAGTTATGTCGCGATTCCTCCATATTTTCTTGAGCTTATCCATTGCCCCTCTTGTCATGGCCATGCGCCGCCTGATTTCATCCACACTACCGCCACCACTTGAAACCAGAGCGCCCAGGTAGACATACGAATCGACTACGTCACAATTCGCGATTATGTAATTACAAAAAGCAATCATGAAAAATCTCATAGTTATGAGCTTGTTATGATACCTGGTTGTCCCTACAAAAATATGGTCAACGAGCCTTAATGAATTAAAGCGTTCAACCAGAAGACTACTGTTATACCAGAAGCATGACATAATATGCGTTGTTATTCCAAAGTATTAGGGAAATGGCTACAAATTACTTGTATTTCGCAATCCAAAAACCTATCTGTCTTGGCAGGACTGTGTAACGGTGCCTACAACGCAACATACGAACAACGCGTCACACTGACGTCACGAGAATCCTGCATCTCGCAATCAGGGTTTTCTTTGTAACTAGTACGCATACAAGTTCACGACATCAACCGGCAGGCAAAGTCGCCCGCCAGACAATACCAGTCTGGTCGGAGGATCCTCCCTTTTCTATGGAGGATGAATGAGCTTTACATGTTGCTCCTCATAGCTTTTTTTTATATTATAAACTAGCGCTTGACCGCAATCGTTGATGGTAAAGCGCACTAGTTTATTAAAAGCCTATTCACTCTAGCCTTGAAGACACTCAAATTGTAGTCCGACGGAAACACAAATTGGCTGGCAAATTGTTCCAGTCCCTCGATGTACGCGGTATAAAGGAAGAGGCGAAATGCTTCGTCCGGATCGTAGTGGTGTTAACCACGTAAGGGTGGAATCTACCCGTACGACGGGTCGTCCGATGGTGGAACGGAGATGGGGGAATTTAATCATGCAATTCCCTCGCACACTTCTCCACAACTGTTAAGTATGGTTCTTGAATAAACGGATCTATCATTAGGATAAGATACTCACTCCTGATAAACTTTCTCCTGCACTTCAGGATGCCTTGCTAAGAGCACACTGGTAAATGAAGAACTAAGCGTAGAAGTATCAGTACCAGCTAAGAAGATTACTATGCTTTCTTCACGAAGTTCTGTGTCAGTGAACCCCTTGCCTTTTGCGGAGGACTCGATCATGAGTTCTAGGAAGGTTTTGAAGCGGTCCTCGTCTGAAAGAAGGTGGAGTTTTGGTTAAAAAAAGAACTCTATTATAGAAAAGATCTGCTAAGATAGTGTAGTATATGCTTTTCTAATACAATAAAACAAAAACATGAACAGACACAATTTTATGTCACTTTAGCATTTAGTACGCACAAAAGATGTTATTCAAAAAATTAAATAAATAAATAAGAAAGAAAGAAAAAAGAACCTCGTTTATTTGCGGTAAACATAACGTAAAAGTTTACAAAAACAGTTGAGTGAACATGCGTCACATCCACGCAAAATGGCTGTCGCTCAGCATTATGCTGCGACCCTATGCAAAACAGAGCCCAGCGCTGGTTTTTGGCTACAACCGGCGTCGGCGGAAAGACGTCACCCGGTGCAGCAAGCAATCACAACTGACACCGAACCGGTACATTAAAAATAAAAATGTAATAATAATAATAACAAAAAAAAAACTAAATGGTGAGAGAACAATTTCAAAAAACAGGAATATATAAAAAAAAATAGGATATAAAAACTACGAAAATATTATCCTCAACAATGACTTATGTTTTATACTTAAGTTATGTTTCTTAGTTTTATGTCGGCCTCCGTGGCGCAGCGGTCAACACGCCTGCCTGCGACGTGGAGGCCCCGGGTTCGATCCCCAGCCAGGTCATGGTGGAAAAAGATCTTTTACTGATTGGCCTGGGTCTTGGATGTTTATCTATATATGTATCTATTATAAATATAGTATCGTTGAGTTAGTATCCCATAACACAAGTCTCGAACTTACTTTGGGGCTATCAATCTATACTTTGCTCAATCTGTGTGATTTGTCCGTACATATTTATTTATTTAATTATGCTTTTAATGATATAATTAATTAAATATTATTTATTCTCTTACCTTCACTTGAATATTTGTTTTCAGCTATTTCTCTCCGTTTGTTTCGGATACACTATAAAAACAAGAAAAAGCATACAGTTCCACCAGAAAACATACCTACATCTTTATTCTATCTACTGAAGTTTGCTATAAGAATAGTTGCAGGCGCTACAATTTTTATTTTAAAACATATTTTATTTATTTTCGGCGAATATATAATGTCTACAGCGCGATTCTGTAACCATGAAAACTTATGTGTATTGAGCGTGAGGTGTCATACTATAGACATCTTATTCTAAGCTGTTCTGCAACTAATGAAAATTTTACAGAATCTTCATCTGGTTATCTTCATATAACATCATTATGGTGTTTTAAGTATATGATGTTACTGTGACAGCAATATTATTATTTTATTTTATTTATTGGCTTATTTACAATAGGGTAGTTGACTAAAAAAGCTAATTAGTACGTCAGTCAAATAAAAAAAAAAAACTAGACACGTGTTTTTTCTTTTTTCATATAAACAAAAACAGAAGACGATACAGTGCGTTAAAAACTCGTGTGACGTCACTCCTTGCTACACTTTTTAGCAACGAGTGACGTCACCAGATCCTACTCCTGATCTTTAATGCCTTTTATATTCAATGCTTTTTTTTATTCCATTTTTATTTATTTGATAAAACAAAATATACGTATCGAATATTTTTCTATAATCTGAATGATGGACTAAATAGAATTATTTATTTTTACCCAGGAATCATCCCTATTGTTATAGAATAACTTAACAACTATACAAGCAAGATACAATACTAAATACAAGATACTTGCACAATATGATGTGATAGATACAGCAAAAACAAAAATTGTGACACAAATATAAATTTCAAAAAGTGCTGAAATAATTTTACAACAAGCAATGGGAAGTTAGCAAAGAGAAAATAATAAAAAAAAAAAATCAGCTACCTATGTTGTAATTTGTTTTTTAGGACTTGGCGCTTGAATTTTTGATGTTCTTTATATAAGTAATAATCATCATCAACCTTTATCAGTTATTCAGTTAATCCCAGTCGCATCCGTAGCTTTTCAGCTTTGGAGTCTGGGGTCCGTTTTCCAGTCTAACTGCTGATTTTGGCTAAACTTCGATATTTTCCGTGAAGCGACTGCCATCTGACCTCCACAACCCGAAGGCGATATCAAAGCATTGCAGTTAAACCAATAGTTAGACTTTGGAGGGCTCCAACAACCCGTAACGACTGCCACTAGATGTTCTTATGGCAACCGGGACCAACGGTTTAACGTGCTTTCCGAGGCACGACCAGACAAATGCAAATATTCATATTTATGCATACAAATATTTGCACTGTGCGGGGATCGAACCCGCGTCTCATTGCGCAACGGGCCGTCAATTTGTTATATTAATGTAAGCATGTATAACTCTTCTACCTGGTTTTCAATGGTATAATTAAATTTCTCAATCAAATTTAAGTCGCACGGAGTTTTCAATCAATAATTAGAACTTACCTCATCAATAAATTCGAAGATAATATCATTATAAGCCATGAACTGTGTGTACTCTGCCGTTAATTTGTATATCGGGTCTAAGTGTAGCCATGGCTTTATGATGCGGTTTGCGATCAGCTGGCAGGACTCTGCAAACGCTCTTAACACCTTCTGGTTGGGATTATGTTGGGCGTTGACTGTGGTGCCGAGGGTAGTTTCTTAAAAACAAAGTAAATGTTGTTAGTATAACTTCTGTTTTCGTTAGGTTTTAAAATATGTTGTAATAATATTCTGAAACGGCTGAAAGGAAAAGGCTGGACGAAAAAGAAAGTCGTGGCTGAGTAACATCAGGGAGTGGACCGGCATTACTTCAGTCGAAAAACTGTTCCGACTCGCGGTCGACAAGACCGAGTACAAGAAGCTGACGGCCAACCTTCAGGATTGAAGAGGCACGGGAAGAAGAAAGAAGAAACGGCTGGTCCATAAATTTAAGGTCACTCGACGAGCTACAGTTTATGCTTGGAGTCTCCCTGAGGAATCGAATCCGCAGCGAGGTGATCTGACAAACAATCTTGTCTGCTGAACCCGTACGGAGGACGGGTGTGAGGTGTTGTGTTGTAAAGTGGGCCAGGTACGATATAAAAAAAAAACCTTCCGCGTTCGCGCCGATTCTGTAGTTCACAAACTAATTTTAAGCTAAGTACATATTTTTATTTCTATTACATTAAGAAAAGAATAGAAGATAACATGTTACTTTTATCCTGTCCAATGGAGGTACTCCATAATGAGTTAAGGCGCGATTATAAACATGGCGACCAAAAATACATCAACTTTTTTTACCGCTTTGTACATTTTTTTTGTGCGAAAGAATAAATAAATAAATGATAAATAAATAAATTTCCTTTTCTTAATAAAATAGAAAGAATAAGATGCACTGAACGTAAATTTAGTTTAGTTTGTGAAGAAGGTAATCTACCCCCCACCCAACCAACCATACCCTACCATCCACCACCACCACCACCACCATCACCTAGCTCCATAAAGAATAGAGTAAACGTATAATAGAGTAAACAAACCAATTTAGGGTTATCACAAGTCATGTTTTACAAATCTCCTGTTACTAGCCTCCGCCAGCGACTTCGTTCGCGTAGAGTTAGTTATGCTCCGCTTTGACTTCAGTTTTCGCAACATTTTTTGTTACTGCTCTGCTCCTATTGGTTATAGCGGGATGTTAAATAGCCTAAAGCCTTTCTGGATTAATAGGCTATCCAACGCAAAAAGATTTTTTCAAATAGGACCAGTAGTTCCTGAGATTAGCGCGCACAAACAAACAAACAAAGAAACTCTTCAGCTTTATATATTAGTATAGATTTACATGATTATCGACTTTTACATGCTAGCTATTTATTAACAATTCCTTTTGCAGCATATTTCAATAGAATCACTAAAATAACATGCATAATAACTTGGTATTTCGAAAAACCATTAAAAAGACGAGATTAATTTTACGTGATAGCCCTACAAAAAAAGAAAGATGGATGAAATCCAGGTATTAAACACATTTTGTGGAATTCAACCAATAAATAAAGTTGAGGCATTTAGCAATACAATTTTGCGAAATTTTGTAAAACTTTCAAGTATGGACTAATTATAATATATGTATCAAAAAATTTAACCTATTAGTAAATTAGCTTACCTACATGTGTGTCATATTTCATTCAAATCTGTTAAGCGTTCTATGCAAATCATAAATATCTAAACATAAATAAACTGTTTAGATTAGTAGGAAGTAGGATTATTACTTTTATGAAAATCATCTATGTAGAAGAAGTTGTTAACATCTGTCTTTAAGGCGTAAACTACTCGATGCCTAGCAAAGGTTTGGTTACCTCTATTCTTTATCGAATTTGGCTCAACTATAGGTAAGCGTAATACATCGATACGATAAAAAAAGATTTCATGAAATTATCAAATAAACACATTGGACATAACAGCTGATACAGTAGAGCTGACAACCATTTGAAAACAAATACGGAAGTACCTGGAAAAAGTAACTCTTATCTGAAATCACACATACCACAAACGGAATCCATAGCATAAGCCATAATATATTTAGATAAGGAGAAGCTTCCAGTTCCCGCCACTTTCCGCAGCTGCTCCGCCAAGATCACACTTTGCTTCGAGAATACCTCGGAAAATTTCAGCAGGTTTTTGGGAGCGAAGGTTGGCACCATGACCTTTCGACGAGGACGCCATATTGGTACTGCAAAGAAGACGTAGGTAAAGGTTAAGACAGACATTTGAATAACACGTCTTTATTGGATGAATAATAGGATAGTTCTGGGGCTTGTGGTTTATCAATCATAGCCGCACACACATTAAGCTATGCTTGCACCTGTTGGCCTGTGGATCAGATGGCTGTCGTTAGTGGATCATAGACAGTCGTTACGGGACAGCCTCCGTGGCGTAGCGGTAGCGAACGCGGCCTCTGCGCAAGGAGGCCCGGGATCGATCCCCACGCAGTGCATATATTTGTATGCATGAATATAAATAACTAAATACTAATACTACTCGAGATAACCCATAACTACGCAACTAAGATGGTGTCGGCAGGTAAATTTAATGTACCAAGAGTCAGTAATTATTTTGGCGACCGAACGCTGGACAAAAGAGTATCTACCATACTGGCTCAACCAATTGCCTGCTGACATAAGAGGTCAGAAAACAAAACGTAAATTTACAAGAGCACTTAAAATGTTCTTACTCAGTAGTCTGTAAGCAATTTTGTAAGACCTGATATTATTGATATAGCTTTTTTTTATGTAATATTGTTGCATTTTTAATTATTGCTGATTAAATATTGATACACTGTTTGTTCCGTTCCCGCAGACAAACCGTGAAAACGGTTTTGCGGGGCATAGCATTTATCCTATTGTACAAGTGGAGATTAAGAAAATAAATAAATAATAAAATACTGGTCTGGTCGTGCCTCGGAAAGCACGTTTAGCCGTTGGTCCCGGTTGTCATACGAACATCTAGTGGTAGTCGTTACGGGTTGCTGGAGCCCTCAAAAGTCTAACAATTAGTTTAACTGCAATGCTTAGATATCGCCTTCGAGTTGTGGAGGTCAGACGGCAGCCGCTTCACGGAAAATATCGAAATTTAGCCAAAATCAGTAGTTAGACTGGTGAAGCGGACCCTAAACTCCAAAGCTGAAAAGCTATGGATGCGACTGGGATTAACGCTGAGATGATTATGACACAGTCGTTACGGGTTGCCAGAAGTTGGAAAATCTAACAGACAGTTTAACTAAGAGCTGGGTTCTGGAGGTCTGATAGGCAGCGGCTTTACAACGTTATTTTTTCTTGTATTTATTTTTCATTATACATTATAAACTAACGCTTGACCGTAATCCCGCCTGATGATAAGCAGTGAGAGTGACGCAATGGTTGATGGTAAAGCGCACTAATGTATTAAAAGCCTATTCACTCTAGCCTTGATGACACTCAACTTGTAGTCCGACGGAAACACCGCCGCTGGCAAATTGTTCCAGTCCCTGAAACCTGAATATAGTTTGTACAGAATAAGCAACTGAATCGATTCGAATAATTTTTAAACCATGTTATATTTTTCCCAAATATAAAATGATGCAGTGTGGTTACCGACCGCACGACACAGGTTACAGCGGATCATAGTGTCCTAGGCTTCGGCGCGGCGGCGCCGCACCACTGTAGGCGCGAGCGAGCCTGTGACGCATTGACCATATTTTTGTAGGGACAATCAGGTAACTTAACAAGCTCATAAATTTCTGATTTTTCATGATAGCTATTTGAAATTTTGTATGTACATGAATGTTTTACATAAAAATACTGGACACGTGTCTCGGGTTTCGCATATACAAAAATAAAGTTGTATATAAAATACCGGTTTTGAGTTGCATCTGGCAACACTTTTAGCCGTCCCAACCAGATTGGGACAATTCTAGACAATTAATGAAATTTTGAATGAGGCTACTAACAAGAAAAATAGAAAATCTTTTCATTTCTCATACTGGGAAAGTAGTATGGTTTTGATCTGATTATTGGGTGGAAATAAATACAAGCAGTATTTCCCCTCAACTTCCCACCTAAGGGCCGGAATGAACTTTAAAAATAGAACTGCTGTAATAAGTAAAAAAAAAAAAAACATTAATAATGCTGTGGCCATGTGAGTTTCTAAACAGCCAGTGTGAACTTAGCGCAAACTTCTTTGAGCGGAATAAGCCGCGCCAATTACGCCGTGAGTTCCATATTTAAAATTTAAGAAGTCGACATAAATTGGCGGGATACTAATCTGTTATGTATCTGTGACAAAATTTAAATAGGGCAAATTTACCACCAGCTTTATTTTCCTCATATTTGAAATGAAAAATAAACTGTTTAACACGGGTAAAAGAATCACTCATATCAAAATCACTCATAACAAATCATACCACTCGGACTATAGTCTGAATACCTCTGGAATTGATTCTTTCGACCCTACCCACGAGGCATTCTCTACCAGCCAATCTTTTGCATTCGATTTTAAACAGAATATTTTAAACAAATGTATTTTCAAAAGTAATAAAATAAAAATGGCAGATCTTGGTAAATAAACACTGAAATCAGTCACGACCAGAAAACAAAAGATTTGCAGAATAAATTATAATAATTATCTTTTATTTGCACGAAATATTACCCAGTACCTATTTTTCTAGGAATAAAGCAAAAACAGACGTAATATATCTTAAAACTTAAATAAGTCATTTAGATAAATTTGAATAATGTTTATTATTGTCATTAATAGAAGTACCGAACGTCTAAGAAAAACCTTCCGTTGAATAAACATCTACTAAATCATAGAATGGCCTTATAACAAATTATTGTAAAATTGCGACTTGATCGCCAAAAGTATAATTATAAACAAATATGAGAGAAAAATACCTTTTATTTATATTTTATAGATAAGTAAATTTTCTAGTTTAATGCAGGAGCATTAAACTAGAAAATTTACTTATCTATAAAATATAAATAAAAGGTATTTTTAAAGCCTTTAAAGCCTAACCCTATAAAGTTAAGTTGGGCCTATAAAGTTAGTAACAATTTAACTTAACTTCTAGTGTTAGTAGGTAAGCAGACTTAGATAGAGAGACGACACGGTTAGTGCCGTGGTTGAATGATCGAATACTACGCTGCGTGTCGCGGGTTCGATCCCCGCACGGAACAAATATTTGTATGACCTACAGGTAGTGGTTCCGGGTTTGGTTGTTTGTGTATGTGTGTAAATATTTGTAAATGCACCCACGATACAGGATCAACTCCTGGTGTAGAGAAACGTTTTTTTTTTTAAAGTATATATACAACGTGTAACGTAAAGGGTATATACATAACAAAGGCATGGCATCTTTACATGATATCAAACGATATTGGAAGGGATTTTTAATCCTATCTTTTTATGTTAGGAAGTTATGAGGAAAAACACCGCCTGTGATAGGCTACTACTATCATACTAGTCGCACAGAGATATTGAAGACATTTATCGGATTTTGGCAAGTAACGTGACGGGTAACGAGTAGTTATTAACGTATGTAGTGTGCTGCCACGTTTGTTATGATTTTATTTTAAGAAACACACGAAACCGAAAATTTGGTACCAATTTTTTGTGTATTTTATTTTAAGTTGAAACCCTTCCGATATCGTTTGATATCATCTAAAGATGCCATGCCCTTGGTATGTAAATACCCTTTTTGTTACAAGTTGTATATAAGACACAGATGTGTATATGAAATAATTATTAAGCGTGGAACGGCATCCACCTCCGCAACATCGGAGAATCCCACCTATCCGCGAACACACTGAGAATACTGTTATTGCTGCCGCGAACACGTGTCATCAGGGGATACGCTCTATTCCTCATAATGGCAGCAAAACCATCCCTGACGCACTACAATACCACGGCAGCCTCAACAGTACTCTCTAACCTCTCTAAACTCTCTCTAAGTAACCGACGCCTAACGTTCTATTTAGTTAATAATGTTATTAATTTTAAGAGTACACCTGTGACGCAGCATGATAACTGCAAGTGACTGGTATTACATTTAGTCGGTTAACTAAGTCATCATCATCATCTCAACGTTAATCCCAGTCGCATGCGAAGCTTTTTCAGCTTTGGAGTCTGCGGTCTGCTTTACCAGTCTCAACTGCTGATTTTGGCTAAACTTCGATATTTTCCGTGAAGCGACTGCCGGCTGACCTCCACAACCCGAAGGCGACATCGAAACTTTGCAGTTAGACCAATTGTTGGACTTTTGAGGGCTCCAACAACCCGTAACAACTGCCACTTTATGTTCGTATGGCAACCGGGACCGAACGCTAAACATGCTTTCCGAGACACGACCAGACCAGTGCAAATATTTATATTCATGCATACAAATATTTGCATTGCGCGGGGACTGAAACCGTGCCTCTTTGCGCAACGGCCGCGTACGCCACGGAGGCTGTTAAGTCGGTTAACTAAGTCACGTGGTTTTTTGTTTACCTTTAGTTAACTGAGTAAACCGATGGAGTATATTTATAAATATGTTAATTTGACAGTTTCCTCACCATCAGCACCAGCACTGCCGTTACCAGTGAGGGCCAGCGTCACTTTCATTGAATCATCTTTCTCAAGGCAATGCTTCATCACACACTCTGCTACCTCAGGATCTGCCACAACTGGAAAAATTAAAAATAAAAACTTTATCTTACAAATATTATAAAAGCGGAAGTTAATAAGGATGTTTGTTACTCTTTCACGCAAAAACTACAGAATGGATTTAGATGAAATTTGGCACACAGATAACCAGGAATAACACATAGGATACTTTTTTTTTTTAAATCTGTTTAATTTTTTTCATAAATAAAAAATAGCGCTTGACCGCCATCCCGCCTGATGGTAAGCAGTGTTGCAATCGGTGATGGTAAAGTGTGCTAGTTTATTAAGAGCCTATTACTCAAAAAAACTGAGTGAATAAGAAGGACGACGGCAGTTGAGCGAGCCACGATCAACGATGCTGCGCCAGAGGGAGACTGATCTGGAGACCCTCCACGACCAAACTCCCGACACAACAACATTAGGCGCATCGTACCCGGCACACATTGCAACACAACTACTCAGACCCGTCCTCCGTAGGGCTTCACCAGACATTATGCAACAGACGAATCGCTTGGCGGCAAGGCTTTGTCTGGTGGGTGGTAACTTCTGCCAGCATCGTCAGCCGATGTTAGGCTTGTTTTCTTCTATTTGTAGGGACAGTACTCCTGAGTGATTTTTGATCAGCTTTATACTTTAAATCACTCATTTTACTGCAGGGTTTCAATTAGGGTTGTAACGGAGCTTTGCCTCCGCTTCCGTTACTGCGGAAGTTCCGCAAGAAATCGTATCTTCGCTTCCGCCTCCGCCTCCGCACATTTTTTTGCGGAGTTATAACGGGTGTTTATTTACGTATTTATAAAATAAATAACGCATAAGCAGCGACGCTCGACAACCGTCCGGCCGCGTTTGAGAGTGAAATGGTCAAGAATCAACTAGTGCGAGGCGGGAATGCGGCAAACACAATTTGTTTCTCCGTAATTTTCATTACAAGAAGGTAATATTTTTTACCAAGTATACTAACATTAATGTACGTATTTAAAATAAAAAAATTGTTTTAATTAACCATAAATTTCATTTTTTTTCTATATGTACTTTCACCTCCGCCTCCGTTAACCTCCGCATCCGCGGAGGTGCGACTCGTCGCCTCCGCATCCTCCTCCGCCTCCGCTAACAAGCCTCCGTTACAACCCTAGTTTCAATCATCAAATTTTTAAAGTATGCATGTGCTGTAGACCGCACAACAGAAGTATGCGATTTAGTAACCATTTTACCGTAAAAAGGTGACGGGCATGCAGTGAGCTGTGATTCCAATGACAGGGTTCGATTCCCGCACGGGACATATATTTTTATGGCCTACAGGTAGTTGCTCCGGGTTTGGCTGTTTGTGTATGTGAATTAAAGTGTCTTTAAAAGCACCCATGATATGGGAGTGATTCCTAGTGTAGGGCAAGGCTTACAAAAATGGATTGACACCGCACTCTAAGCGTATTACACGGAACTTTTCAAGGAAGTTTTTTGCAGAACCGATTGGTTAGCCTCTTAAAACCAGTATAAGCTGGCGCCAGCTGAAGGTCTAAAGTGCTACCGTTCACTTTGCACTTATATTTTTGTATTCTATTTCTGTCTGACTTTGTATTTTATTTTCATATTTTTTAATAAAAGTTAACTGTTTATTTTATACAAAGTGTTTTTTTAATATCAGATAATCAACTGGCATCTGAATTATTTTTGTTTTAATTTTTTGTATGTTGTATTGTGCCTTGCTTGTTACAGTTAAGATTCGAGAATTTACTATTAGCAAATTTTGTACCAACTGTTATACTTAAATTAACTCATTTGATTTGAACTATCTATCTTCAAAATTTATGAGGCTTCTAATTAGTTAAATTCTACAGCTACTGGTGTCAGTGTTACGTAAAAATCTAAAAGTATCAGAGGTACTCAGTACGCTTTACATTTTACTATAAGACTACCAAATCTGAAATGTTTCCTAAAAAAGTGACAGCAGAGTATTTTTTTTTTTAATTATGCTGGTTTGTAATGGTTTCCATGAAAACACACAGGTGTGTTTGATTGCCATGACAAGTAACATAGCATTCGCGTTGTATTATTTTATAATACTAGCAGCCGCCAGCGACTTCGTTCGCGTGGAGTTAGTTATGTATGCTCCGCTCCTATTGGTCGCAGCGTGATGTTCTATAGCCTAAAGCCTTCTTGGATTGATGGGCTATCCAATGCAAAAAGAATTTTTCAAATCGGACCAGTAGTTTCCGAGATTAGCGCGAACAAACAAACAAACAAACTCTTCAGCTTTATATATTAGTATAGATTTTAATTGTAGAGGCATGAGGAACAGGGAGTAAAGTTTACTCATCCTCCATAGAAAAGGGAGATCCTCCGACCAGACGGGTGTTGTGTCTGGCGGGCACTTGCCCAACGGGTGAAGTTGGGAAGTTTTTTATGTATGCTAATTGTACGGTATACTCTGCTTGCGATGTAGAATTCGTGTGACGTCATTATGACGCGTTGTTTATTTGTGGCGTTTTGTAGGCACCGCTACATTAATCATTATAAATTATTATAATAGAATTTGATATAATAATAAAATTTTAAAATTATATTCTGTCATAATCAGAATAAGTGAGTACTTACTGACGACAAATCTTCCCAAGTTCCATGTAGTTGTTAAGCCACCTTGCTTCAGCGCCTCACGACTAAACATCTCCAATATTGTCCATCGATCTGAAAAACCATATATAACGATTTTTTCAACACTCACTTTTTATATACTAGAGTACATAGTAATACAATTTTCTTTCTGATTTTATCTCTGTATTCGTTTATTCTTCTGACAGCCTCCGTGGCGTAGCGGTAGCAGACGCGGCCGCTATGCAAGGCGGCGCGGGTTCGATCCCTGCACAGTGCAAGTATTTGTATGCATGAATATGAACATTTGCACTGGTCTGGTCGTGCCTCGGAAAGCACGTTAAGCCGTTGGTCCCGGTTGCCATACAAAACATCTAGTGGCAGCCGTTACGGGTTGTTGGAGCCCTCAAAAGTCCAACAATTGGTCTAACTGCAATGCTTCGACGTCGCCTTCGGGTTGTGGAGGTCAGACGGCAGTCGCTTCACGGAAAATGTCGAAGTTTAGCCATATCAGCAGTTGGACTGGTAAAGCGGACCCCAGACTCCAAAGCTGAAAAGGCTTCGGATGCGACTGGGATTAACGCTGGGATGATGATGATGATGATGATTCGTTTATTGATCGTTTTACTAAATTCATGTTTAGTTTGACACGATTGGTGCAGTGGCTAAGCTATCGACTGCTGCGCCACGTGTTGCGGGTTCGATTCCCGCACGGAAAAAATATTTATATGGACTACAATTAGTTGTTCCGGGTCTGGCTGTTTGTGTTTGTGAGTTTGTATGTTTGTAAACGCGCCCACGATACAGGATCAACTCCTGGTGTGGAGCAACGTTTTTTTTTTAAAGATAAATATACAATATGTTAAAAAAAACCCTGTCCGACCCGTAAGGATAGTAAAGGTTAGGTAAACACTTGACCAAATAACATATGAAATTTTACATAATCATCATAGTAACAATACTAGTGAATTTAGAAATAATTTTTTTTTCCCGCGAATTAATTCCAACTTCCCCAAAATTTGGCAATTTTTAAAAAGTGACAACATTATTTTTGACGGTGTAATTCTGAGCGAATAGCGATGCGACCGCGCCTGTATGGCCTATCGCACATGTTTTAAGTTACCTCTTTTTGCGAAATAATATTTATTTTTTTAGGGGGATATTTTTTTTAAGTTTAGCCCTGCTTTGTAGGCATTAGTAGAATCAGTTATCGATACCTAACAATACCTTCACGGATCGGACAGGGTTTTCTTTACATATTGTATAAGACACAGATGTGTATATGAAATGATTATTAAGCGTGGAACTGCATTCACCTCCGCAACATCAAAGATTTTTTTTTTTTAAAAAGAGTGCATCTTTTTCTATCTATTAAATTAATTAAGAAAAAGAAGGGAATAAAAATATTAGCATCCTTCGAGACATGTGGCCAGCCCACTGATACTTCAGTTTGTATACAATATCTTTGTATGTATGTAGAATCTTTCATGTCTATTATACCGCGTACATCGAGGGACTGGAACAATTTGCCAGCGGCCGTCGGACTACAATTTAAGTGTCTTCAAGGCTACAGTGAATAGGTTCTTAATAAACTAGCGCGCTTTATCATCAACGCTTGCACCACTGCTTAACATCAGGCAGGATTGCGGTCAAGCGCTAGTATAAAATTTTTTAAAAAAAGGGAAAACAAATACTAAAAACTGTAGTCTTAAAAAAAAAGTATAGATAAGTAATGATAAGATACTTACCAGTATCAGTTTTACACTTGATGAACCATCCCAAGTGTCCGACCAACGGCAATGATTTGATACTATTTTTGAATAATTTCTGGAACTTTATCTTATGCCTCGCTTGCCATCGTAACACCACAAAATAGATAATTAGCACACAAACAAATAACTGCCAAATCATTATAAAATTAAAACAAAAAAAATATTTACACGAGAAGCAAAAAGGTATAATATCTTCAAACTAAAACAACAATTCAACGATAAAAAATAAATTAATTAAATGTTAGGACATGTTGTAAGTCAAATGAAAACAAAAGAACACTGACATAATAATATGAAAAGTCAACAAAATTCTCAACACACGCGGGTAGTTGCGAGAGGTTAGTATATAATTCTGATAGTAATAAATAAAATATGAGGAAAAGAATTGTGACTATATTGTAGTTATTAAATAAATGATCTTGAAAAGCTCATTTCGAATTCAATGTTAATAGTTATTTTTAGATATTGCACATTTAAAAAACAACATTGCACTTCGGGAATGGCGGAAGAAATTAATACCTACTTGAATATTAACCTTGTGCATTTTTAAATATTTTGGAATGGTTATGGATTAATTTGCAAGAATTGCTTTATTGCAGTACAAGAGTTCTATCATTTATGTGGTAAGGTATAAAAGTCACCCCGAGACGGCTTCTAATGTTATACAAAGCATAGGCCCGCAGCTTAATAGGGATGTAGGTATCCATGGTATGAAAATCAAAAAAATAATTAGTCCGTCTTATAGACAATAAAAAAAATTAAGACCCGTATATTTTATTTTGTCTAAATTACCAAAAACTACTAAGATATAGCGTATTAAAGTTACGGAGTGGGGGCTAATTACGTCACGCCGTGATATATTTTGTACCACGGTGTGACGTCATGCGACATTTCAAATCAATATTGATTAAGAATTAAAAGAAAATATGATGAAGAGATATATCTTCCTAAGTATTTGAATGAAAGAAAAAATAAAAAATAGGTGTTCAGTATTTTTTATAAATCTATCTGATGGACATTAAATTATTTTTTTAGGATACAACCGTATTGCGTAGATAACACATTTTTGCTGTCAATTTTAATCATTTTGAAGCATATTGCTAATCAATTGCTCCATAATTCCATATGCTCGAAATATGTGCTTAACAACATCAACGGTTGGCGAACTGTCAAATTTAGAAATCTATTGCTACTAACAGTCGTCATCATCATCATCACAGCGTTAATCCCAGTCGCATCCGAAGCCTTTTCAGCTTTGGAGTCTGGGGACCGCTTTACCAGTCCAACTGCTGAAATGGCTAAACTTCGACATTTTCCGTGAAGCGACTGCCGTCTGACCTCCACAACCCGAAGGCGACATCGAAGCATTGCATGTAGACCAATTGTTGGACTTTTGAGGGCTTCAACAACCCGTAACGACTGCCACTAGATGTTTGTATGGCAACCGGGACCAACGGCTTAACGTGCTTTCCGAGGCACGACCAGACCAGTTAAAGTATTCATATTCATGCATACAAATACTTGCACTGTGCGGGAATCGAACCCGCGCCACCTTGCGCAGCTGCCGCGTCCGCTACCGCTACGCCACGGAGGCTGTCACTGCTACTAACAGTATAATACGCAATCTCCCTGCTGTTCGTGTGTGAAGTACTGTACTTAGCTATAATATATAAATTATGTATGTGTTGAAACTGCAAAATGCCCCTAGCAGCTTCGGACTCGGCGGAGTGGCGTGCGAAGTGGCTAATTGGTGATCCAGATTTGATTCAGGCTAATCTCCAAAGGCACACATGACACACACACGTAGCGGTCACAGACGTAGCGGAGGTAGCCAGCTTTTAGGTATTCTATAGGATGCATTTTGAAGAGTGCGCGCTTGAATTACATGACATAATTTCGAAATCACCGTTCAATCGGCGGGTTCGATCCCCGCACAGTGCAAGTATTTGTATGCGTGAATATGAATATTTGCACTGGTCTGGTCGTGCCTCGGAAAGCACGTTAAGCCGTTGGTCCCGGTTGCCATACGAACATCTAGTGGGAGTCGTTACGGGTTGTTGTAGCCCTCAAAAATCCAACAATTGGTCTAACTGCAATGCTTTGATGTCACCTTCGGGTTGTGGAGGTCAGACGGCAGTCGCTTTACGGAAAATGTCAAAGTTTGCCATATCAGCAGTTGGACTGGTAAAGCGGACCCCAGACTCCAAAGCTGAAAAGGCTGCGGATGCGACTGGGATTAACGCTGGGATGGTGATGAATTTCGAAATCACCGTTCTATCATCGGAGAACCGGGTCTTAGGGTGAATGATCGTGAGAGGTCGATACGTTCCGGGCAAAACCCCGCCTCGTCTCTTATACCGCGTACATCGAGGGACTGGAACAATTTGCTAGAGTGAATAGACTCACAATAAGTTAGTGCGCTCTACCATTAAATATTGCGTTAGTCCTTACCATCAGGCGGGATTACGGTCAGGAACTAGTTTATGACATTAAAAAACCCCAGTTACCAAAAGGGCCTTGACGTTAAAAAAATACTGCGTATTTACACTATCTAAAGTACTGCCGGGGTTTTTGAACTTATTTTAAAACAATAAGGTGATAATTAACTATACAAATACCTACAAGAAGAAACAAGTTATTTTAAAGAAAAAATCAAACCTGCCTTAATGAGGTCCGGAAGTGTTATAGATACTTAATATAGGTTTTGAAATCTTTTATTCATTCTTTATTATTATTTTAAGTAGGTAGATTAAAACTTGTTCTTGATTTTAGAGTTTTTTTTTTTTTACCAAAAGTAGGAACTTCAATCTATTTAAAACGTTTCAGTCGAAATCTGCATCTTCATCACCATCTTCATATAGCAGTCCACTGTTGGACGTAATTAAACATCTCCTTTTACACGTCATTTAACAAATTTTTTATCACCAGTGATCTTGCGAAGACCGTCGTTACACCTCCCGTTTGCCAGTTCTGGGTATCCTACACAATGCCTAAACATCTTTTTATCTTTATTATAAACCAGCGCTTGACCGCAATCCTGCCTGATGGTAAGCAGTGACGCAATCGTTGATGGTAAAGCGCACTAGTTTATTAAGAGCCTATTCACTCTAGCCTTGAAGACACTCAAATTGTAGTCCGACGGAAACACCGCCGCTGGCAAACTATTCAAGTCCCTCGATGTACGCGGTATAAAGGAGGAGGCGAAACGCTTCGTCCGGATCGTAGTGGTATTAACAACGTAAGGGTGGAAACCAGCCGTACGACGGGTCGTCCGATGGTGGAACGGAGATGGGGGAATTAAATCATGCAATTCCATCGCACACTCCCCGAAATGCATTCTATAGAACACCGAAAGGCTGGCTACTCTACGCCTGTGCTCTAGGCTTTGGAGACCGACTCGAGTTAGATCAGGGCACATTTACACACAGGGAACATTTACGAGATTTCGTCACGAAAATTAAACATTTGTATTAATCGGTCCAGAGACAAGGATTTATTATTCGCAATCTGCGAATAAATATATTAAATAATAATAAATACATATATTAAATGAACAAGTCATCGTCAACTTTTCATCGTCCCACTGCTGGGCACAGGTCTCCTCTCATCATACAGAGAAGGATTGAGCGTAATTACCAAGCTTGCTCAGTGCGGGTTGACGATTTCAGACTTGAAAGTCCAGGTTTCCTCAAGATGTTTTCCTTCACCTTATAATCAGTCATTGGTATCCAAGTCTTCCACCAGACACGGCAATTTGAACAAAATACTTATCAAGTCTTTCTACCATACAACCGGCTCTTAGAAAAGTTACATTGCCACTAGCCTGACTTGGAATCGATACACACTCATACTTGAGGGGCCGGTGTTTTCACCACTCTAGGCCACCACGAAACAAATAAGTATTTATTGATAATTTAAAAAATCTATCAGATCGTGTTACTAAGACTCGTGATACAGACAGTTGAAATTTTCATAGAAGATGTACCTATTTCTATTGTCGTTGTTCCTACAAATAAGATTGATATAAAACCTGCGCTGCGTGACGCGGGTTCGATTCCCGCACGGAACAAATATTTGTATGACCTACAAGTAGTTGTTCCGGGTCTGGTTGTTTGTGTATATGAGTTCATATGTGTGTAAATGCACCCACGATACAGGAGAAATCCTAGTGTGTGTGTTAAATATCTACAATATGTTAAGAAAACCCTGTCCCACCCGTAAGGATAATAAAGGTTACGTAAACACATGACCAAATAAAATATTTAATTTTACATAATCATCATAGTAACAATACTAGTGAATTTTGAAATAATCTTTTTTTCCCGCGAATTAATTCCAACTCGCCTGTATGGCCTACCGTACATGTTTTAAGTTACCTCTTTTTGTGAAATAATATTTATTTTTAAGGGGGATTTTTTTTTTAAGTTTAGCCCGGCTTCGTAGGCATTAGTAGAATCAGTTATCGATACCTAACAATACCTTCACGGATCGGACAGGGTTTTCTTTACATATTGTATATTTTTTGTGTATGGCTTCGTGTGTATGTATGCCTTTTTACAGCTCATCTATTCGGTAGAAATCTTACCGTGATAACTTGGTGAAGTGAACTTGACACTTCGATCCTGATAGATGCATCGATTCGCACTAAATACGGCTCCGAACAAAGGCCCTGGACACTCTACCGCCTGTTTAACGTTTGCGCACGAATTCCGATCTCCGGTGAATGTAGTTCATGACTTACGAGCGGTCGTAGATCAAGAAAACTACGTACCTCAAATCACGCCATATTTAGGGAACTCTGTGCGCGGTTGTCAGGTGATCTTTATGTTAGAAAAAGACAATTTTCTGACAAAATTACGTAGGTATTTTATTTGCTGTTGAAATTGCAAACAGTCTTAGACATTTCTCAATTATGTTAATTTTGATGAAGAATTTATGTATGATATTATAAGAATATTTTTCTGTTAAATATGATAAATATGAATATTTTAGAAAAACATATTGTTTGATTAGTAACTGTATGCAAGGTTATAGATAAATTCAAACATTGCGGTTCTATTTTACCTACTTCTTTTTTAAGAAGTCGTAGTGGCCTAGTGGTTAAAGCACCAGCCTCCCAAGTATGAGTGCGCGGGTTCAATTCCAGGTCAGGCAAGTAAGTATCAATGTAACTTCTAAGATAAATGTAGGTACTTTCTAAGTATATCTTGGACGCCAATGACTGATTATAAGGCGAAGGAAAATGTCTTGAGGGAACCTGGACTTAGTCTGAAATCGCCAACCCGCATTGAGCAAGCTTGTTGATTACGCTCAATCCTTCTCTGTATGAGAGGAGACCTGTGCCCAGCAGTGGGACGATAAAAAAGGTTGATGATGATATAATGTTAGACTGGAAGACAACTCCAAAATAGTTCAGAAGAAAACAGGCAGCTGATGCTAATCACCAAACTTAATTATCGCAATTTTATAAATGAACATCAAGTATTGTTATTATAAATGCTTTATTAGTATCTACAAAAGCACTAATGATGTAGCTATTAGCCTATTATGTAGAATGCAACACATGTATCATGCAAGAAAGCCTCGTATGTAGCGCCATCTATGATCACCAGACAAAACTACATACAACCTTGAAAATCACTTAAACTTTGTGAGAAGCTTGGTCGAAGTTGTTCTATTAAAGTCTAATAGATGGCAGTTTGGTAAATTTTGTGCAGTTTCTCAGATTGACAATGAACACAAAAGAAAAGAAATAACAAAATGGTACTCCAGTGCTCTGTGACTCCAGTGTTACGATATACAACGTGTAATATAAAGGGTATATACAATATACATACCAAGGGCATGGCATCTTTAGATGATATCAAACGATATCGGAAGGGTTTCAACTCAAAATAAAATACTCAAAAAATTGTACCAAATTTTCGGTATCGTGTGTTTCTTAAAATCAAATCATAACAAACGTGGCAGCACACTACATACGTTACCAGTCACGTTACTTGCCAAAATCCGATAAATGTCTTCAATATCTCTGTGCGACTAGTATAATAGTAGCCTATAACAGGCGGTGTTTTTCCTCACAACTTCCTAACATAAAGAGATAGGATTAAAAAACCCTTCCAATATCGTGTGATATCATGTAAAGATGCCATGCCTTTGTTATGTATATACCCTTTATGTTACACGTTGTATATTATAATGTTTTATATAAGTTCCTACTTATAATAATAATAAATCATTTTTATTTCGGACATAAAAATCCATAGGGTGTTAGTATGTACAAAGAAAAACAAAACTTATTGCCTAGTGTTAGTAATTATTAAAAGGTGCACAAATTTTTGAATTATTGGAGAGCCGAAGCTCTCAGCTACAGTTTACAGGATGCTGTTCCGACTGCCCCTCACTCTTCTCAGCAACGACGCGATCTTTTTGCGTATGATAGCATAAAAACCGTCGGTACGGGCTTGCGCAAACATTTCCGACGCACTACAGTAACGAGGTAGTCTCAACAACATCCTGAAAGCATTATTATATTGGACACGCAGGACGTCCAGCGATCCTTTAGTACAATTGACCCACAGACTGCCCGTGTACAGACTTTGGCTTTATAGGCTAGAGGCAGTACGTTTGGCCTTTGGGTCAAGAATGTTAAAGGAACTGCACCCTAATTGCGTAATACACTATTACTATCAGTTGGAATCATTTCGCTTTGCTAATCAATTGCTGCATGTGTTCAAAAATGTGTCTACACAACAACGTAAATAACGCAATGAATGTTGGTCAATTGTCTAAATGTAACGTATTGCTAGTTATAGTGCTGTTACATACATGCTGTCGTCCTCCGTGGCGCAGCGGTCAACACGCCTGCCTGCGACGTGGAGGCCCCGGGTTCGATCCCCGGCCAGGTCATGATGGGAAACGATCTTTTCCTGATTGGCCTGGGTCTTGGATGTTTATCTATATATGTATCTATTATAAATATATTAGTATCCCATAACACAAGTCTCAACAATCAGTCAGTCAAGAATTTAGACTCCCACGGTCCCACGCGCGCTCGTGATAGAAGAAGCACCGGGGTGGATTTAGTCAGTAAAAATCTGACAGACCCCATCACCCATAAAAAGGGTCTTGGATGTTTATACATATATGTATCTATTATAAAAATATAGGATCGTTGAGTTAGTATCCCATAACACAAGTCTCGAACTTACTTTGGGGCTAGCTCAGTCTGTGTGATTTGTCCGTATATATTTATTTATTTATAAGAAACCTGTCTGATAAATTAAACTATTTTTCATTAACGAGAAATGCTAAAAATAATTATAACCAGTTTTGACACGCGGTTTCACCCGTATAAATTTCGATTCTGTGGGAATATTTGTAATAACTCTCAAACTTTCTCGTCTATACTAATAGTGGGATAAGTATGTATGTATGTAGTACTTTCGGTGGTAAGCCATAACATCACCTGGCGGCAGAAGTTACCACCCACCAGACATAGTCTTGTCGCCAAGCGATTCGTTGTGCTCCGGCATGAAGTCTGGTGAAGCCGTACAGAGGACGGGTCTGTCTGACCAGTTTGTTTTTCAATGTGTGCCGGGTACGATGTGCCATATGTTGTTGTGTCGGGAGTTTTTGGCATTTGGCACAAGGCAGCAGCTGGCTAAATTACCCGCATCGTTTCACTTGCACCTTATGGGCGGGCCGATTGAGCGAGTATATGAGGCTCGGAATCTCGGTCTTATCATGGACAAAGACCTCCGTTTCGAAAAACATGTAGCCGACTCGGTCAGAAACTGTTTCTACCGCCTGAAAGTTCTATACAAGATTAGGCCTTACCTGTCCGAGACGCTGCGGGAGCGGCTGGTTGAAACCCTGGTTTTGTCTAGGCTGAATTATGCGGATACTGTCTACGGCCCGCGCCTGCTGGCTCGCACAGATCGGCTCATTCAGAGGGTCCAGAACGCTTGCGCTCGATTTTGTTACACAATTCCTTCCAGAAGTCACGTGACCCCATTTTTAAACAAACACTTCATATTGAAAATGAAATCGAGACGCAAGCTACATTTGGCGTGCCTTCTGTTTGGCGTGATTAAATACCAGAAACCGCAGTACCTGTACGACAAATTGAGTTGGGTGACCAGTAGAAGAGATTGTGAAAGAAGGCAATGCTCGCAACAACTCTCGACCCAGTCGCATGGTTCAGCCGCTTTTAGAGGTAGCTTCCGTTACGCAGCTTCCAAAATTTGGAATAACCTTCCACCACCAATTAGAGCAATAAACAGCATAATCGTCTTTAGACAACGTTTACGGCAGTACCTCACAGAAGCTCAAAGGAAGTTAGACATGGTTGCACTGAATGTCTCAATCATATAATTTAAGTACTTATCCTGTCAGTATGTGTCAGTGTTGCATTGGATTTTTATTTGACTGTTTTTTTTTTCTCTTTTTTGCTTTTTTGTTTTTTTATTTTTATTTTTCCATTCAATTTGTTGTTACTATTATTATTATTTTCGTTTATTTTTATTTTATTTTTTTTCAATTTGATTATTTAACATTCAGTTTCATTTTTTTTTCTTTTTTTCACTTATTTGCGTTTATATTATATGATTGGGTTTTATATATTTTTAATCTGTGATTGTAATTATATGTATACATATCCTAGTTTAAACAGGTTTAGGTAGTTCAATGGATTTATGTAGGTATTTACACAAGCAAAAGTCTTTCATTATATTTGTCAGTATTTCTTTTCTTAGTTTATTTATTATTAGTTTTTTTTTTTTTTTTTAGCAATTTATTTATTATTAGTCATTATCACACTATTTTTGCACATACTCGTTTTCTGTTTTTGCGTTATGTTGTATAAAACTGATTTACATCCGTCACCTCTACTCACATCAGGTTCAGTTGAAAACCAGCGTCAGACACTAGTTGCCTGGCATTTTTGCTGAATTGGACCTTTTTGGTGCAGCTACGAGGCACACTTTGCTGCCATTTTTAAACAGGGATTTTTTACTTTTTGTTTGGTTTTTATTCTACTTTTTTATTTAGTTTTTTTATTTTATTTTGTTGCTACCTGATGTATATTTATAAATGCTAGATGTATTGTGTGTCTTTAAGTCTGTGCTGAATAAATGTATTTTCTTTCTTTCTTTCTTCTTTCTTTAGTTTGGTAGTGGAGGGTCTCTCACCCTCTAGCGCCTCATCTTTGGTTGTTTGTTGGGTTTAACATTGCTTCACCCCGCTCAACTGTCATTTTCCTTCCTATTCACTCAGTTTTTTTAGGGATAGACGATTGCATCACTGCTTACCATCAGGCCGGATTACGATCAACCACTACCTCGTTTATAATTATTAAAAAAAGGTATATTTAATATGTGGTGGGAAGTAGGATTACCAACGATCGAGTATTGGGCTTTCGAAAAAACTCGCTCGTAAAATTATCACGAGGACAAAGTCGCGAGCGGAAAGTGGGGTAAGCATAATAATGCGGATATTTGGTGTTGTTATAAAAATAATAAACATGAAAACATTCCGGAAATATACAAACACTAACCTTTGCCACGTAACACGGTTTCCATTTCCTAATTTAAAACCCAGAAGAGAATTGAACGGCGGTATTTCCTTCGGACTACAATTGAGAGTGAATAAGAAACAGTGGGCCTGGCCATCTCACAGGCAAGTGAAGAAACACGGGTGGGTTTCAGTCAGTAAAAGTATGACATGCCCTTTCGCTCCGCCTAGAGCGGGAAGTCATTTGATGATTCCCCATCCCAACAAAAAAGGTGTTACAAAGAAACAAAAAGCAGCCTATATCACTCGCCATCCCTCCAACTATCACCACTTTAAAATCATGTCAGTTCGTCACTCCGTTTTACACTGAAAGGCGGACAAATGTTACTTTATTTATAGACACATACACTTTCTCAAGGATATAAAAGAAAAAAAAAATAATATCATCACAGAGGTCGAATCTTTAGTGATGTATAGAACAAGTTACGTTGTTATTTCGTGTTGAAGATTATCTGTCTGTCCGGCTTTCACGCCGAAACTACTAAACCGATTGTAATGAAATTTGGTAGACAGATAGCCTAGACCTAGAGTATGAGAAAGGACATAGGCTATAAAACATCTCGCTATGACCAATAGGAGCAGAGCAGAAACAAAAAATGTTGCGAAAACAGGAGCAAACGCGGACGTATATATTGCTCACATTATTTTAACAGGCGCTAATTTTATATCAACTGAGCTCTTTCGGTTCAAAGCTTACGCGTGAAACCGCGGGGCATAGCTAGTTTCTCATAATGAACATTAAGATTTGAACTTAATGGAAAATGAATAGTACCTAGATCACATTCATCATCATCTCAGCGTTAATCCCAGTCTCATCCGAAGCTTCAGCTCTGGAGTCTGGGGTCCGCTTTACCAGTCTAACTGCTGATTTTGGCTAAATTTCGACATTTTCCGTGAAGCGACTGCTGTCTGTTAGACCAATTGTTGGACCTTGAGGGCTCCAACAACCCGTAACGACTGCCACTAGATGTTCGTATGATAACCACCAGTGCAAATAATCATATTCATGCATAAAAATATTTGCATTGCCTTTAGTATGTATATCACCATCTAGTACGAGCATAATAAGATAACGTGCTGCTGTAAAATCACGCCTTTAAAATAACGACACTAAACTTCCTCATTCAACATTACCATCAACGCATAATGTGACGGAAATCTCCGAATTTACGTCTCAGCTTTTAATATAGCACCCATATTCCTTTTTAATGCGTTAACGCCGACGACCGCGTAAGAAAATTTGAGGTAGTCCTATCAAAGTACCCTTATCGGCCACGGTAGCAAGGTTGGAAGGGCTGGTAGCCGGGAACAAAGGATAATGAATTCCCTATTAGTCCCCAGAGAGAGATTGTAGACTAACTTAGCCCTTGGCTTTCTTCTGTAAGGGAATTTATTGGCTTTTCGTGTGGCAGATAGGTTTAGAATACTGAAAATTCAGTTTTTTTTTTTTTTGTGAGATTATATTATCTTATACTTTGTTTATTTAGAGGTTCCGTGAAGGAACACGTCATCACCTTTTTCCTACACAATGGGTGAAACTGGATAATTTAAGAAGAGCTGGTCGCTCTGATTAACTCAGGACAATGTTTGTGTTCTTTCTCTGGAATACAATACATAAATATTTGAGCTGTCACGCCCTTTATGCCTGAGGCTTTTATTTAATTAATAAGTTTTTAGTTATTTACATTTTCATTTAAATATATATGCTATATATTTTGTTTTGCTTTGCTGGTATTTTGGCGTGGTAAAATTTCATTGTTGTTGTATTTTCTTGTGTTCGTCACTATACATAGTATTGCATAAAGTCATGTGTTTTTTTTTTTTTAATGAACAGACAGCTGTGCTGCTGGGAAGTTTCTTTCGCCACTTCTTCTTCCCAGCGAAAGCACTAGGAAGTGTCGATGGGTGGGCGTTTTGGGGGACTGTCTTATGTAATATTGATGTTCAAAAAGTGATGATTCTCAGCCTAATTTCAATAAATGACTTTTGATTTGATTTAAGTGTCTTAAAGTCAAATTTTATGAATACTTTCGCTGTTGCGCGGTGCTTTCTGCCGCAGAGTTTCTGCTTCTAGAAGGTAGTTGTAACCTAATAGTAGCACTGAGTTGCGAGTGCTTGAGGCCGCGGGTTCAAACCCGGACAGGACTTTGGATAAATGACTGTTAGGTTAGTTAGCAGTAGCTATAGATATAGATGTGTGACCTGCGTGTCATGCGCGTACGCTTTGTTGAGCCAGTGTAATAAAGAAGTTTCTACCCGACGGTCGAGTCTTATTTAACAGTGGCGACGAGTTACGGTTACCCACTCAAGTACAACAAAACATATATCATGGCGCATTTTATAGGATCAGTTCCTATTTTTGAGCTCGGCCAGGATTGGAGCATCTTTAAAGAAAGGCTTTCTCAGTGGTTAACAGCGAATACGTTGTTAATTAAATCAGAAGGAAAAGAAGATGACCAGCGGAAGGCGGTACTTCTAAGTGCACTCAACAACGATGCGTATAAATTGGTACGTGAGGTAATTGCGCCCAAGACAGTTGAGGAGATATCCTATAAAGAGCTAACTACAGAGCTAGATAAGCACTTCGTGCCAAAGAAGTCAGTTTTAGCTGAAAGATATGTCTTTCATACGGCGGTGCAAGACGTTGGCGAAGATTTGACGCAGTGGGCGGCCCTGGTGCGGCGTCTGGCAGTGGACTGCAAATTCGGAACAGCAATGGACGAAATGTTGCGGGATCGGTTTATCATCGGGATGCTGTCGGGTCCGGAACGGGACAAATTGTTCATGGACGAAAAAGCTTCCATTACACTGCCAAGGGCGCTCTGGAAAAGGCCAAGGTGTCAACGGAGCCCGTGGCGGTGTGGGCCGTAAACTTAAACATACCTCACAGTTGTTTACCTTATTTTCTATATCCTTATCTATCTGAGGCCACCAGAATCTAGATCTTGCCTCAACCTTTATTTTTACTATACCTAAATGAGGTCTATGTAGTTCGTCTAAAATTTTGTTCCGCAATGTCTTGGGTATTATTAATTTGTGTCCCCTAACCAGGCAACCAGCTTCCCTAGCTAGTTCATACCGACATTTATAAAAAGGCATTATGTTATTGTCACCTAATGCTATTTTAGGCCAACCATGTTGTACATATTGTAAAACTTGCTGTAAAATGCTGTCTTTGCTAGTCTCTAATCGAATTTCATCTAACAAAATAGGTAAATGCCCATCTGCAACAAAATTAATGAACGTCGCCTTGTCAACGTGTTCTAAGTTATTATTGTAAACAAATGAGTCATCTGAACCGACTACTACTTGACCTTTTTTCAAGAATGGTCCATTGTTACTGCTATCAGTAATAGCCCGACTAAAATAGTCGGCACAATTGTTAGCGCCGGGAATGTATTGTATTTCATAATTATAGCTAGTTAGAAACAAAGCGTATCGCTGTAACCGATTAGCGGACACTTCAGGTATGCCTTTGTCAGGATGAAATATGTACATCAGCGGTTTGTGATCGGTGCGCAATATAAACGGATTTGTAATTCCGTATAAATATTGGTGAAATCTACGAACACCAAAAACTATTGCTGTTGCCTCCCTTTGGATTTGGCTATAATTTCTTTCAGCACTGCTGAGTGACCGCGACCCATAAGCGATGGGACGTTCCACTCCATTTGGTTCTATTTGAGCTAAAACTGCACCTAACCCTGTTGGAGATGCATCCACTGTCAAAATCAACTTGTAACTCGGGTCAAAATGTGCTAGTGTTCGAGCTGAAGATAGTTCCTTCTTAATTTGATTGAAAGCAGCCTTATGGATGTCTGACCATGACCAGTCAACATTTTTTTTTTAGTAAATCGTTTAAAGGACTTAATATAGACGACGCATTCGGAATGAACATTCTGTAATAATTAACAAACCCTAAAAATGATTTTAATTCTTGTACATTATTTGGGGCTTTGGTGTTAGTCATTGCTGTTACTTTGTCTGGTGATGTGTGAATCCCTTTTTTATCAATGACAAATCCTAAATACGTCACTGAATCTTGGAACAACTTACATTTGTCTTTATTAAGGACCAAGCCAGCTCCTTGTAAACGGTGGAAAACTTGATGTAACCGTTCAGTATGTACAGTTTTTGTATTCCCCGTTATTAAGACGTCATCCAAAAGACAAAGTACCCCTTCAATACCATTCAGCAAATTTTCCATGGTTTTTTGGAAAATAGCTGGAGCATTGGCTAACCCAAAAACCAAACGCGTAAACTTAAATAGCCCCTTGTGAGTATTTATTGTGGTGTAAATTTGCGAGTCTTCATCTAACATGAGTTGAAAATAGGCACTACTCAAATCTAACTGTGAGAATTGTATGCCCCCATGTAATTTTGAAAACAATTCTTCCGTTCTTGGTAATGGATACTTATCAATGAGTAAACATTTATTTAATGAAACAGAAAAATCAGCACACAAACGAATCTCACCGTCTCTTTTTAGTACTGGAACTATTGGGCTCGCAAATTCTGAATGTTCGACAGGAATTAATACACCGGTTTCAACCAGTCTATCCAATTCGTTCTCCACCTTACGCTTTAATGAAAAAGGTACTGTTCTAGCACGAAAAAAATTTGGTTTACTGCCCGGTTTTAAGCTAAGTTTTATTTTGTGTTTATTAAATTTACCTAAGGTTTTAGAAAACAATGCTGGATATTTGTTTTGATAGTAGTCAAGTTCCGTCAACTCAACACAATGATTGACCTTAGATAATTGTAAGCTATATAACGATAAAAAATTTCTGCCCAACAGTGCTGGTCCGGCCCCTTTTATGACATATATTTCTATATTTTTTTGTACACCCTCATACGAAATCGGAACCTTCATAACTCCTACTACGTCTAATTTTTCACCCGAGTATGCCTTTAATACCGATTTAGGCTGATTTAATAATACCTTACTAAAATATTTCTGGTATGTATCAAATGGAATGGCAGTAGCACAAGACCCACTGTCTACTTCGAAAGAAATCAAATGGCCAAATACGTCGACAGACAGCATCATAGGCTCGCTGCGGTAACTACGTATATTATTACAAACTAGAATATTACCATCGTCATCACTTTCGCCATTCGAGGCTTGTAAGCAATTAACTTGTCCACTTTTTTGTTTACACATTTTTTTTAAATGACCTTTCACTCCACATTTTTTACATTTATACGAAGCAAACCGACACTTGTCCGCTGTCTGTCATAGAGTCCTTGGCACCGAGTCCATTTAGATTTTTTTGGTCCGTGGCAAGGCGAAATGTACTTAATCATTATCGATGCATTTACAAAATGGGTAGAATGTTTCTCTCTTAGCAGTGACTATTCAACATCTGCAGTAATAATAAAGCTCCAAGAAACGATGGCTAGGTTTGGAACAATGTATACGATTGTGACCGATAATGGAACATCGTTCACGAGCAAAATATTTAAAGATTTCTGTGATTTAAATGGCATAAAACACATTACTTCACCAACTTATTCGCCATCTAGTAATGGTCAAGCAGAAATATATGTAAAAATAATAAAAAAGTTTTTAAAAAGGTTAGTAGCACAGAGCACCCCCAAAAACAAAATTAAGGCACACCTTTCAGAATTCTTATTCAGATATAGGAACTCAAAACATACGACGACAGACAGCTCGCCGGCCGAATTAATGTTCGGACGTAAATTGCGTTGCAGGTTTGATTTATTAGACACCTCGGAGGCGGCGAACGCACTTAAGATATCGGCATCGTCGTCATTACTGACACAAGAATTACAAACTAAAGTGCGCGAAAAGCAATCCATACAAGCTAAATACTATAAAGGTAGTAGAAATATTCAGTTAGAAATAAATGATGCTGTATTGCTTAAGGGAAGTAACAATAACAAATGGATTCGAGGAACAGTTATAAATAAGATTGGCAAAAGTTTATACGATATATATATATACCAGAAAAAAACATCATAATAAAAAAGCACAAAAACCAAATATATTTACTGAAATCAAACGAACCACAGCAGAGCAATGACATGGACTGGGCGCTCACGGACTCTATGACAGACAGAGATCAATTTTCACCACAAAGAGCTCATTTACCGGATCAGCAACGCGACTCACCGGGGGAAGAGGTAGAGAGCAGCGAGGCAAGCACTGAGTCAAGAGAACTCACCAGAGAGCCAACAACTGACCTAGGAGCTCAGGCAGCTGACCCAAAGCCTGATCTACGAACAGGAACAGATACGGAAGTTCGTCCAAAACTTCGAGATATTACTAGAGTAGATTACAGGAAATTCTTCTAGTTTTAACATTTTAGTTTGTAATATATGGTGGAGGGATGTTAGGTTAGTTAGCAGTAGCTATAGATATAGATGTGTGACCTGCGTGTCATGCGCGTACGCTTTGTTGAGCCAGTGTAATAAAGAAGTTTCTACCCGACGGTCGAGTCTTATTTAACAATGACTTCATCACAACTGCTCTAAAATTGTCTATCACCAGGAACTGTGATAGCTAGGCAGTTAAAATTTTACAGGGTTTATTTGTATTCTGTTGCTATAACGCTCTAACAAAAATAACATATTAAAAACAAAAAATACACTATAAAATGGAAAGAGAGAGAGGATATTTAATTATGATATAATAAGAGAAGATGTGGTACCTACTCATCTTTTTACACCTTTAACCACAAACACACTTTTCATTTTGACAGAAAAAGTCCGTCCTAAAAATAAAATTTAAAAATACAACTCTATATAGTAACTAGAATGTCTGAAATTTGGATGTGAGTAATAAATGTTTCAAATAAATAAAAAACAAGTATGGCATCTTCAGAGTTTTAATAAAACATATACAAAACAAAAAGAAAACAAATAACTAATGAACTCGTCAGTGATTTACATTTTCATAAGATAAATATTTAAACCATTCTCTGACTATTTGCAGTCTCCATCATACTATAACATCATAAGGCAACAACCAGCTCGCATGTAACCTTTTAACAGGGTTTTCATCTTACAAAAGTATAAGGTAATTCGGGTATTCGTACATACGGGCATTCCAGACCGGAGTCACTTAGGGCTGTATCCTAAATAACTGCGCATTTCCCTTGGGAATTTACACCGGCTCTTAAAGACCGATGGTCATTACCACCCCCACCTTCCCTCCATTATTTCCCGTGTCGCGAGCGAACGCGTGCCTAGAATAGTGAACGGATGCTTATTGAGACACACCTTTACATCTGCATAGCAACTACTCCTATTCCAGTGCCATAAAGTTTAGTTTTGTATGATTGGAATGAAGGTGGTACTTGGTGATCACAGCGCAGCAATCACGGATCTTTAGGGACTGTTACAAACAAGTGTCTTTGTGTATGTGTGTTCCGTTGGTCGTCCGATTTAACTATGTTCTGTAATTCCTTTGTTCCTTATTAAGTTTACCTTTGGTCCAGTCTCGGAGGAGTACGACGGGTCAGAGTCCATTCGTCCCCTAAAATTCGTCCCCCAGCATAAAAGTTGTGGATTCGGGCCCTATGTAGGTGCCCATTGGTCTCCTGGCAGGGGACCAATTAATATTTTAATAAAAAATATTATTTTTAAGGTACGCGACTGTACCAGGACTACCAAACTGCAGTATACACATATATATGTACTTATTTTAGAAGAATCGAGTAAAAATAAATATTCTTCAGGGGACGAATGGGCCCCTCAAAAGTTCCAGGGGACGAGTGGGCACAGGGTGCGAATCTTAGGGGACGAATGGGCTCTGACCCAGTACGATGTGATGCAGGCTTGGTGGCATACTTTGTCTTAGTAGGAACAGATGCCTTGAAGTAATGAAGCCTGGAGCAGAACGCTGGAAGAAAATTTAATAACATTGAGATATAAAGCAAGAGCTGTATTCAATGCACATTTCTAGGTTGGATTCTTTCTGTAATCGTATTTATTTTACTTTGTGCCGTTCAACGGACAATGTGCTTTGTGCATTCATTCAAAAAGGACGACATAGCAGAACTGTAATTAATTATTTTTCAGAGTACCTATTGCTTTACGTTATTCTACAAATTTGCCTGCTCAACAACGTAAATAACGTAAAGCTGTCGAACTGTCAAAATGAAAAACAGTGCTACTGTGAAGGTATTATGTTACAGTTATAAAATTAATAAATACATTTCAATATTCATATGTACAAATCTTACTAATATTATAAATGGGAGGGAGTTTGTTTGTTCCGCTTTCACGCCGTAACTACTAAACCGATTGCTATGAAATAATGCAGACGTAAAGTTAGAAGTCCGGATTAAATAATAGGATACTTTTTATCGCTGAAAAATTTAATATTCCCGAAGGAAATCTAAAAAGCGCGATATAACCGAGCTCCACGCGGGCGAAGCCGCGGGCGGAAAGCTAGTTACACTAAAAGTGTTGTTCTCCTCTGATTTTTGTGTTTATCGGCAGTGAACGTGCCGAAAACTTAAAGTAAACGGAACGCGACCATAGTGGACCGCCTTCTTTCGCCGATCACCGAACGGCGTAGCGAACTCACTTTCTTTAGAACTGGCAAGCTAGCGAGTCATGGCCTCGATCTTTTAACGGTCAAAGAAATGTTTTAAGTATTCAAAGTAACCCCCGGGGAAATTTAGGCCTCAAAATTCAATATTAATAAAGGTAGGGAGTTTGCCAGTGAATTGTTTCGTCGTGCGCAGCTCCTCGTGATCTGGTCTGGTGGTCTACGAACTCCGCATCTGAAGATTGGAGGTAAGTGTTTGCCGCTTATAACACTTCAAACAGAGATAACATAATTCTATCAAATATTTACTTATAGTTTCTAATATATTGCTATCCTAAATACAGTCCACTTGAATCTTGTATAAAATCTTTCGTGGTAGGCACGTTTCCGCCACAATAAGTGTTAATATTACAAATGTGGAGCTCTACCGGATTACAAAAGCAAGAGAAAGGAGAACGAGAGATATAAGTAATATCAAATGTATGAAAGACGATGCTGGTAAGGTTCTGTCCAGGGATGACGAAATAAAAGAGCGATGGAAGGTTTATTTTGAAAAGCTAATGAACGAAGAGAATAAATGGAGTGGCGTGCTCAAAGAGGTACAAGAGAATATGGGTTTAGTAAGAGAAATTAGCATGGATGAAGTAAGAATAGCAGTTCAAGGTATGAAAAATGGAAAAGCTATGGGCCCAGATGATATACCAGTAGAAGTATGGAAGTGTTTAAAAGGAGATGGATGTATGTGGCTGACTTTATTCTTCAATAAGTTGTTGCATGAAGGAGAGATCCCACAAGAATGGTGCAATAGTTCACTAGTGCCCATCTTTAAGAATAAAGGTGATGTACAGGACTGTAACAACTATCGAGGGATAAAGCTCATGTCACATAGTATGAAGGTATGGGAGAAAGTGATTGAGAAAAGATTGCGAGAGGAGAGTGAGATTACCCCAAACCAGTTTGGGTTTATGCCAGGTCGAGGAACAATGGACGCCACTTTTGCACTCCGCCAAGTGTGCGAGAAGTACAGACGTGCACACAAGAACTTGCACATGGTATTCATTGATCTGGAGAAAGCGTATGATAGGGTACCTCGTGATGTGCTGTGGTGGGCCCTGAAAGAGAAAGGTTTGCCTGGGAAGTATGTAGAGTTAATTCGTGCTATGTACAGTCGATCTCGTACCTACGTCCGGTCGGCTGCTGGCAATACCGACGAGTTCAGTGTGGCGGTAGGCTTGCATCAGGGATCGGCTTTAAGTCCGTACCTCTTCCTGTTGATTATGGACGCTCTTACGTCGGACATCCAGGAGGAGGCACCCTGGTGCATGCTGTTCGCCGATGACATTGTTCTCGTCGGTGAAGATGGACCTGAGATCCAGAGCAGACTGGAGAAATGGCAACAGAAGCTGTAGAATGTTGGCTTGAAAATCAGCAGAACCAAAACCGAATATATGTTCTGCGATTTCGGCGGTCTCTCCACTTCTGGAGCCATAGCGCTTGATGGCGCACTCCTACCAATCTGCTCCGACTTTCGGTATCTCGGTTCACTCGTGCAAAGCGATGGCGAAATAGATCGGACGGTTAAGCACAGAATTAACACTGAATGGATGAAATGGCGGCAGGTCACGGCAACAATCTGCGACTCCCGCATTCCCCTTAAACTTAAAGGGAAAATATATAAAACCATGATCCGACCTGCTGTCTTGTATGGAACAGAATGTTGGGCTACGAAAGGGATGAATGAAAGGCAATTGCATGCAGCCGAGATGAGAATGCTAAGAGGGATGTGTGGTGTTACACGAATGGATAGAATAAGAAATGAGTACATAAGAGGAAGTCTGAAAGTGGCACCGGTAGCTGAAAAGTTATGTGGAAATCGGTTGTCATGGTACGGGCATGTGTTACGGAGAACTGAGGAGAATGTCGTGAGGAGAGTCATAATTATGAATGTTAATGGCTATAAGAGTAGGGGAAGACCAAAGAAACGATGGATGGAATGTGTGAAGGATGATATGGCTAAGAAGGGGGTGACTGCCGAGATGGCTTCTGATAGGGATGCATGGAAGAAAAAGACATGTTGCGCCGACCCCAAATAAATTGGGATAAGGGCAGGAGAATGATGATGATTACAAATGTGGAGATTAAAATAATAATTAGATGAGATCCAATCAGCCATAGTCAGTGCCACGTATTCGCAAATACCATCCTTTTACGTAAGATGGCAAGAACACTGTATCCGGCTGGAATGAATACAAATATGATTGAGTCTCGCGTCCACAGGAGACGCGTCCTCAAGCCTTCCAACCGGAAACAAGCTTAAAGACATAATGGAATGTTAGATACTCACGGAATGCCAGGAACCAGGGGATCATCACACTAGGCCACAAACAGTCGTAATTTACAGTATTTTTGAGTTTATCCTACGCGCGCGCAATTTTGATGATGGCCGCGCCATGCTTCGTTTCGAACTGGTGTGTCTCCTCTTTCGCGATAGGTGGCGTAAGCGGTGCGTACGTTTGGCGATTAGTGTTGCCAAATTATGTAGGAAGAAGATGGGAGGGAAAGTATCTCAAAGCCTGTCCAAACACCATCATCACAGTACATGTTTCTTTTGAGGTAGCGAATTAAATTGCTGTGCCACTTGGAAACCGCTTCTCTAGGAAAAGATTCTCTATCAGATAGAGTAGTCATCTGTCGCAAATACCTTAGCATTTTAGAAAGTTGAGGAAACATTCTTAGTTAAAAATAGAAAAATAGGTGTCGTCTGGACGACAGCAGGTCAGCTTACCCGAAACTGTCAAATTTCCCAGTCATCCTTAATGCTTTAAAGATAAAGTAAATGTAATAAAAATTTTTTTTGCTTGATCGCAATCCCGCTTGATGGTAACCAGTGATGCATTCGTTGATGGTAAAGCGCGATAGTCCATTAAGAGCCTATTGACTCAAAAAAGGTGAATGAGTTAGAAGGAAGACGGCAGTTGAGCGAGGTAATGCAATATTTAACCCAACGACACGACCAACGATGCTGCGCCAGAGTGAGATTGATCTGGAGACCCTCCACTACCAAGCTCCCGAGTCCCGACACTACAACATTTGGCGCATCGTACCCGGCACACATCGCAACACAACTGCTCAGACTCGACCTCCGTACGGCTTCACCAGATATCATGGCGGAACACGACGAATCGCTTGGCGGGAAGACTTTTTCTGGTGGGTGGGAACTTCCACAGGCAGCCGATGTTATGGCCGCGCCCCGCGGTTCCACTTGCATAAGTTTTCGATTTCGCAAGAATATCGGGATTAAAATCATCGTATGTATTATTTCTACTTATAAACTATCTGTATGCCAAATTTCATCTTAATCTAATAAGAGTAATTACATCAAACAATTTTCCAGCGGCGGCGGTTTTCCGTCGGATTACAATTTAAGTGTCTTCAAGACTACAGTGAATAGGTTCTTAATAAACTAACGCGCCTTACCATCAACGATTGCATCACTGCTTACCATCAGGCGGGATTGCGGTCAAAGTGTCAAACACTTGTTTATAATTATTATTAAAAAAAATAGACTTCCTTCAATCTACAGAGTGGTGCTGATAATACGACAATAAATGAAAACACAGACTATGCTGGTTCATAGAAAAAGTCCTTAACCATAGAAAAAAACCTAGCATCAAAAATAAAACAACGAACATTTCAAACAAACTAAATCGCATAAAATTGCCAACGGAATCCAACATACTTTAAAATATTGGTTCGATGACCTCCGATCCGCGGGCGACAGCGCGGTCCTGTATCGACTTTTTGGCGCTATTATTATTAAAGTTTAGTATAACTCGTGCAAATAAAGAAAAGATCTGAAAATGGCGGCGGATACTTATGGTACGGTTGACAAAACATGCCATTGTTTAATCACAAACCAAATGCTAAGATAGTAAAATGTCAAATTTACGTTGTAAATATTGTAAATTTGACATTTCACTTGTATGTTGTTATGTTTGTTTTTATTGTTGTTTTTCTTGAGTTTGATTGTTCAAACACAACAAAAGCAACAAAATAATAGAGACTTTAACGGAACGAAATTAACGATAACTTGGAGTGCAATGAGTGCATCAAAGTAGCTTGGAAAGCGAATCCTGAATTCCTGATCGACGATTTTTTTTTGCAGCGCTTACTTCACTGTGTGAGTATAAACAGCGATAGAGAGTGAGTGAGAACGCATGCGAGCGGACGCCATTTACAGATCTTTTCTTTATCTGCGCGAGTTTTACCGCTGGATGCGGTGGTCATTAACCTGTAAGCGCTTCCTTATCAACATGTACATCATGTAGAAAATATGAAAAACGCAACATGATTTCCTGTGACTAAACTAATGGATATATTTATATGATTTTTTATGGGTAGATTGAGAATGTATTGAGGTAGGTTATACGATGTGTAATTTATTGTCGTATTGTCAGCACCACTCTGTATACAAAATTTCATATTTTTAATATTACTTGTATACCTAGGATATTGAATACTATGGACTTAAAACATAAACACAAAGGTTAAACGGTTACACATCAAGCTATTCATAACCAGTGTAAGCTGATTTCTGATTGTACACAAAACCTATAAAATGCGAGATCAGCTTAAACTGGAGATGTGTACTTTGATGTGTAGCCGTGTGTACCAACCTAATATACGCTAAGCCCAATTAATTTACGAGGTAAAGCAAACAGAATATAATAGGTATACTGTACTAAAGTCTCTAATACTGTAGCTACCACAGATACCCGCGACGCGATTACTTACGGGGATAACTATAAACAATCGGGGATTACCCGGTTTTGGGGACCCATTACAGAAATGTAAGGAGAATTCTTTTGTCTTCATTTTGTTTTCGGGAAGGGCTTACATAACCAGCATCCTAATTATTGCATAACACATATTACTACCAATTTGAAAAATATGTATCTATGCTCAACTGAACTGAAATACGGTCGCTCACAATGGGCCTCATACGAAGGCTCAAGGTCACACAAAGGGCGATGGAAAGAGCTATGCTCGGAGTTTCTCTGCGCGATAGAATCTGAAATGAGGGAGGGAAAGAGAGATCCGCAGAAGAACCAAAGTCACCAACATGGGCGACAGTGACTGTGGACGGGGCAGACGCGGGGAGCGCCTTACCATCAACGATTACATCACTACTTACCATCAGGCGGGATTGCGGTGAAGCACTAGTTTATAATTTACTAGCGACCCGCGACCTCGGCCTCGCACGGGTGTAATGCTGATACTAAATACACTACAGAAAAAACTGTGAGCGTTGTATAAAAAACATAGCGGCCCGCTGCTCCCGCTCCGTCGCGGCCGGTCAGTACCACCGTAAACACGACGCCCCGCAATTTTTAAATCTGTAATATCTTAGAAAATATTCATTTAAATCATATGCTGTAAAGGGCGATATAGATCTGTATTAAATCAACAAGGTACTTACTTAAGGTATTAAATTATATAAGGATTAATGCTGTATTGGTTAAAAGCACTTCGAAAATTCGTCGGTATTTGTCGTAAAAAGTAAATGACAAAAAAAAGTTATTCTGTTCAGTTTGCGTTTCACTGCAAACGCGGAAAAAATGTAATTATTTACATCACATTAGAAACCTCAAAAATAATAGTATTTCTCAAAAATTTAATGAACGTTATTGTACATATAAACCTTCCTCTTTAATCACTCTATCTACTGAAAAAACCGCATCAAAATCTGTTGCGTAGTTTTAAAGGTTTAATCATACAAAAGGACATCGGAAAAGTGACTTTGTTTTACAATATTTAGTCTTAAAAACTCGAATCTAAGTCGAGCTTCGAGTTTCTTTATATAATAAAATCGGAAATGAAATTATCCGAGAATGAACCGGAATTACATATACCTATGTATATGTAATTCTTGTATAAACGTCCACAGTTTTTTCTGTAGCGTATTTAGTATCAGCATTGCACCCGTCCGAAGCCGGGGCGGGTCGCTAAAAAAAAAAAAAAATACGTGATGTCATCAACACAAAATCTTTTTAAAAGGAGTCCAGCAATTTATGTTTCTATTTAAAACATATACCAAAAGAACTGGACTTCTTAATAGTGGAACTTTCCCAAACAAACTGTTTAAAAAGTGCTCTACGAATACAAAGATTTGTGACGCAACCGTATTTTGCAGTTTCAACACAAATGATAATTGCCATAGTACAGTTGTACAACTCACTGAATCTCGCTGAAACTCTGATAACTTTAGTTCATAAACAACACAAGTGGTAATGCGCATAGTTTTCGGTGTTATCACCGGGGAGCGTCGCAAGCTTAACTTAGCTGTTGGGTATTGGCAAAATTACAGGTAAAGGGAAATACGGCGCAAGACAGGAGAGGGTACAAAGCAATTATTGGAGAAAAATATATCTAATGCTGCACTACAGGCAGTCTCCGAATGGGGTAATACCAATCTTGTAGCATTCAATGCCGCCAAAACACAGGCGTGTCTTTTCACCGCCAAAAGGAGCCCATTCACCTTGGCTCCTACTTTTCGAAATGAATCCTTGGAGTGTACCGACCGCTTTCAGCTTTTGAGAGTTGAGATTTCCTCGAACCTTAAACTTGGGCGGTTCATTGAGTCTAAGGCCAAGGTGGCTGCCAGGAAGCTTGGCATTATCGCAAAGGTCCGGCGGTACTTCACACCAGGGCAGCTTCTAATGTTGTATAAAGCACAGATCCGTTCGTGTGTGGAGTACTGCAGCCACATTTGGGCTGAATTGTCACCTGGCCACTTTGGATTCAGTGGAGAGGCGTCCAGCTTCCAGCTTCCACCGCTTGATCGCTAGCTTGGTGTGAATGAGACTACCGCTTATCCTGACTGATAAGAGGTAGTCATATTTACATCAAGCTAAACTGAAACGAAAATCCGAGAAAGTAGCCCAGAGTAACAACGATCCCAGTTCAAAAAAACATTCAAAATAACAGTCAAATTGATAACCTTTTTGATGTCGGTAAGAAAATAGAATAAGAAATAAGAAAAGTGAGTTATTACCTTTTTGAATCGCCCTATATATTTACTTTTTTTAGTAAATAGTCAACGTTTTCTCTATCATGATATCCAGTCTTTTTGCCTCGTACTCCGTTGGGAAATTAAACTTACTCAGTGTGATGTATTAGTTATTTTATTTTAGTTGTTTTAAGATGGGCTCACTTATTCCAGATGAATGCGATTTTATATTGTAGAATCATAAAAAGTATTGGATGGTCTTAGTTTTTTTGATATTGTTACGGGCTAGGGCTACTAAAATGCCGGTTAAGGGTTACGAAGTTTATTGGCAACGAAGGTACAGTTGGTTGTAGGCAATGACAAGTAGAATGTCGCTAACGTTGCACCGAAGTCTTCTCTTACGTCCACAAAGTCCGTGTCGTAAACACACAATAACTCTACAGATGTTACTTCCCGTAGTACTCACAGTTCTCGTTACAGTTGTCGCAGTAGGTATTCTCAAAGATCGCTTCTTAACTGTCGCTGTTTTCGTATCGCTAGTCGAGTGTAGACTGACTCTGCACTGTGTAGTAATCGCGACGCCCCCGCAAGGGGGCGTGGCGAGCGTCTCCTAGGGCTTTGGCCCCCTGGACGCGGGGTCAAGTTTATTGGTCCGCCACTGCGGACCCCTCACTTTGTTTGGCTAACAATGGCCTGTGAGCCTTATGACGTGCGTGAGTTGCGCACGTCTTGTGAATAGTTGCGATGTGTATTTCTGTAGGCGCGTCACAGGACCCACTCACGGCCTGCTTTCTTCACGGCACCCCGGCGGTCAGTCCCTGCCAGGTGAGACCCCCAGTTGCCCTGGGGGAAGCCCAGCAGAGGACGACCAGCGACAGGTGGTGCCGACTCGACGCTCCTACAGAATAGGGTGTAATTACCCCCGCCCGTCCAGTCCCCAGCTATGTACGGATTCCTTTCGGGCTAAGGGGTAGTTATGTATGAGTGTGGGCGGCATTGTGTTGTATTTGTAACACCGCCCAGTGTCAACGCGTACCGCTGCCCGCGCTGCGCATACGCGTATGTGTATAGCGTCTGTGGAGTTTAATGACTGTTCGCCGCGCAACTTGCCTATATTAACCTAGCACGAGCTACGCGACGAGTGTTTGTATGTAAGTGTAGGAGTTCAGTGTGCAGGTGGGCTGCGTGTAGCCGGGTGCAGCTCACCTGGGAGTCCAGTCCGGTGCGATGGGGTCATCGTCCGCTGTCAGATCGCGGGGTAGGGGCTTCGCATCCGGGGGACGCGCGTGCCAGGGCGCCAGGTGCTTGACATGGGGCCAAGCAGAGGCGTCGGCACGCGCGAACATCCGTTTGGCGAGTTGCCGCACGAATTCGTCCAGGCTCTCAACCCGGAGGTCGCGGTGTATTACGTCGTTCCTCACGAAACGAGGGGCGCCGACAATGGTCCGCAACGCAAGGTTTTGCTGCGTGCGGAGCAGCCTTCGGCTCGACTCGCTCGTGAGGGCGAACCAAGCAGGTGCGGCGTACGTCAAGATTGAGCGTATGTACGCCTTGTACACGCCCAGCTTGACGCGCACCGGGAGGTCGGATGAGAGCACTGGTCGAAGTAAGGTGCGGGCAACCCTACCTTTGGCGACTACAGAGCGGACGTGGGACCCCATCGTGAGCCGACGGTCAATGGTGACCCCTAGGTACTTGACCCGGGGCGACCACGCGACGTCGGCTCCTTGTAGCTGCAGGGGTGGCGGGAGGGGCGCTTGGCGCGTGACTATCGCCTGCGTCTTACCCACGTTCACCGACAGCCGCCACTTTGACAGCCAGTCGGGAAGGAGCTCTAGGGCGCGCTGCATTTTGACGGCCGCGTACCTCGCATTGAGCGACGAGGTGAAGTACGCGGCGTCGTCTGCATACAGCGCGAGCGTCACTTCCTGCGTCGTGGGGATGTCGTCGGTGTAGAGTGAGTAACACGCCGGCGACAGGCAGCTGCCCTGTGGCACACCCGCGTGCACCGGGTGGGCACTGGAGAGCGCCCCTTCCACCGCCACTCGGAAGGATCTGTGGGAAAGAAAAGAGGAGACCACCTTGACAATACGACGGGGCGCGCCTGTCGTGGCCAGCTTGTACGTCAGGCCTTCGTGCCACACGCGGTCGAAGGCCTTCTCCATGTCCAGGAATACTGCCACCGAGTACTCCCTCTTGTTGTATGCAGCTGTGAGGTGATGCAGTACCCTCGACAGCTGGAGCGTCGTGCTGTGGTCCGCCCTAAACCCGAATTGCTCCGGGCGTGGCGTGAGGTGATTCTGGAGATGTCGCAGCAGGAGACTCTCGAACACCTTGGAGACTGTCGGCAGCAGAGTAATCGGCCGATAGCTCTCAGGCTTCAGGATGTTCTTCCCCGCCTTGGGCAGCATAATGACGCGCCCTTCCTTCCACGAGGCCGGAAAAACCCCCGTACGCAGTATCGCCGTAAACAGGCGCGCCAGCGCTGCGACCGTACGGTATGGCAGGCGGCGCAGCACTGCGTTGGTGATGCCGTCGGCGCCGGGGGCCTTCCTTGGCTTCGTCCTGAGGATGGCGCGTCTGACTGCCCCAGGCGAGAAGAAGATAGGGTCTTCATCTGGAGCTATCGGCGCAGCGAAGTAGTCTCCAAGGTGTTTCTCAACCGCTGCGACATGGTCGGTGTCGCTGGTCGGGTTCGGGCGGAACTGACGCTCCAGGTGTTCCGCGAAGACCTTCGCCCGGTCCTCTGCTACATATTTCAGCGCCCCGTCGCTGTCTTGCAGCGGCCGCACTGGGGCTGGGGTATGTGTGAGCTGCCGACACAGCTTGTGAATCGACGGCCAGCTGTCTGTGGCCGCCTCTATTCTATCCTCCCAGCCCGCGATGTTGTGCGCCTGCAGTTCGGCCTTGACCTTCCCCGCGAGGCGGTTTAACTCTTTCTTGAGTGTAGGACATCTCAGTTGTTGCCACTGCTTGCGTAAACGCCTCTTCACGGCGATCATCGAGCGGATGTGCGCCGGCAGGGGCGGCAGTAGCACTCTCCCCTGCGGCTGCGTGCTCGTCGCCGCTTCCAAGGCGCTCTGAATGCAAGCAGTGATGTCCTCCGCCGCCTGGTCCACGTCCGCGGGGCTGGTGATAGGCCGAGTCGGCGTGGTGGTCTCCATCTCTCCCACGAACTTCGTCCAGTCCGTGAGTCGACGTGGCGCTAGTGGCTTCAGTCGGGTCGGCACACCCGAGATGACGACGAGTACCGGGTGGTGATCCGACTGGAGCTCGTCGTCGATCACCTGCTGGGTGATCTGGCAGTCTAGCCCCCGGTGGACTACGATGTCCAGCACGTCCGGCATGTATCTTACCGCGTCGGGGTAGTGTGTCGGCGTCTCCGGGCCGGACACCGTATAGCCGAAGGCTTCCGCGTCAGCGAAGAGCCGGCTCCCCTCTGCGTTTGTAGTCATTGAGTTCCACGCTGGGTGCTTACAATTGAAGTCGCCGGCGAGGAGGGTGCCATTCCCGTTGGCTGGTGTCAACAGTGCCCGCAGCTCCAGTAGGTCCAGGCGAGCTGCGGGCGGCTTGTAGATGGCGTATAGGTTGATGTCCTCGCCGGCGATGTGCAGCTGGACACCCAGCGCGTAGAATGTCGCATTCGGCGGTATGGGGAGCTCTTGGTGGACGACTCTTCGCTTCACTAGTACTGCCAGACCACGGTACCTCATGTGTGCCGACCTTTCGTCCTTCCTGTAGACATGGTATCCCGGGACCCTGACCCTATCTTCGGGCCCCAGGAAAGTCTCACTTATGAGCGCCACGTCGACATCTTGTTCCCTCAGGAGATGACGGAGGGGGGCGACCTTTCCCCTAAGGCCGCGGGCGTTCCAGTGAACCACCCTTAACGGCCTAGCCTCGAGCTCTGTAGAGACGTAATAGTCTGGCCAGGCCGTCAAGGATGACGGTCTCCACGTTCTGACCCTGCCTTATGGCCTGGATTAGCTCCATAAGCAATTCTATGGCGCAGGTCGTGAACTCTCTTGTGGTCTCGGTCTTGGATTCCTTAGTGGGGGCGCCGGTGGCGCCGCGGTTGGCTTTTGCCTTCTGTACCGGCGCCGTACCGGCGCCTGTCTCATTTGCTTGCCGAGCCACGACCTGCTTGCCCTTTGGGGCAGGGTCGGCGGCCTTAGGCGCGTCTTCCTGGGCGGCAGAGGGCGTAGGCTCCTTGCCTTTGCCCTTGCCCCTGCGCCCCTTCTTCCTCCGATTCGACGAAGTGGCTTGGGCGCGGTCGGTAGGCTCGTTTGCTGCCGCCATTAAGGTGGCCGCTTGGGCGTCGGCGTCGACCATTTGCGGCCTCTCGGCGGCCGCTTGTGGCCGGCGCGCGTGGGTCGATATGGCGGCAGTCCCCGCTCGCCTGTTCTTCAGCTCGGCCTGGAACACGGGGCACTTCAGGTTGCACGCGGGGTGCGGGCCACCACAGTTGACGCATGTGGCCGGCTCCTCCCGCGGGCGTGGGCAGTCACGTGCCACGTGCTCCCCGCCGCATCGTACACAGGCGAGCGGTCGGTGGCATTGGTGTGAGCTGTGCCGGAATTTCTGGCACCGGTGGCACTGGGCGGGCCCACGTTTCCCGCGCCAAGCCTCTATCTTGACACCGCGCATGTTCATAAACACCGCGGTGTCGAAGACAGACCGAACGTCCGGTGTCCTCTTCAGTATGGCAAAGAAGACACAGCCGGGTCTTCCCTGTGCGCCCTTTATGTGGCGCACGTACTCCGGCTCGTGTCCCATGCCCCGGAGTTCGTCGTCGATCTCCTGAGGGTCCGTGTCCGCTGGCAACCCCCTGATGGCGATCTTCACGCTCTTCTCCGCTGGCAGGGAGTAGGCGAACCATGAGACGCCGCTCTCCTTCTCCAGGCCAATGAGGTACCGCTGGACCAGCCGGTACTCGTCTTCGGTGTCGGGGGTAAAGCGCACCCCCGTCCCGTACGGACGAGCGTTAGGCGGCCGGCCCAAGCGCTCCCTGAGGGCCCGGAAATGAGCGGCCCAGTTCGGTAGCCTCTCCACTACCAGCGGCGGGTATCTCTGTCTCTTCGTCTTCGTCGGCTTCTGTGGAGAGCCGGAGGTGGCAGCGGGGGGGGCGGTAGTGCCAGCGGACACCCCTACCTCCTCTTCGTCCGGTGTGGGTGAGCGCGGCGGCGTACGGCGCACCGCCTCGGCGAAGGTGGGCGAAGCGGGCTCGCCCCTCCCGCGCGGCGCGCGTTCGCGCTGAGGCCGCGGCGGGTCAAGGCAGTAGCGCTTCGCCTCCTCGCCCACAGCGGAGTCGCCTGAGCTCCTGCGCCGCCGCTGCGGTCGGGCCCCGAGCTCAAACTCGTAGTCAAACCCGAGCGGCGGCAGCAGAGACAAGGCCGGCGATTGCCGGCTGGAGTGGGGTTCCACTGGTCCCTCGATGGGCCGGCGTCCGGATCGCGGTGTCGTATCCCTCGATACGTCTCCGCGACCAGACCCGGCCGAGTCCCCCGACGCTAGCGACATGCTCGACCCCGCACGTGATGAGCATGCCGAGAGCATAGCGGGGGAGTCGAAGGCGGAGTCCCTCGGAGGTGCTGGTGACTCAGGCATCAGTGGCGCCTTTTGCGACGGTCTGCGAGTACCGCCTGCTCTGGCTGGCCGCCCAAGCTCCGCCCCCGCCGGTCCCGCCAGCTTGCTCAGCAAGCTGTGGGTAGCGGATGTGGCGGTGCCCGAAGCTGGCACAGCTTGAGCCAATGCTGGCCCAGCTTGAGCGGGCGGTGATGTTTGCTGCGTCGGTGACGTAGCAGGGCGCGACAGGGGTGCGCGGGTGTGCTCGGGCGTCGCTGGGGTTCGCACCGGCGGCGCGTTCCGCGCGGGCTGCGCGGCGGCGCGCGCTGGCGCCGCGGCCCGCGCGGCAGGCGCAGCCGGACGCGCGGGTGCTGGTACGCGGGCTGGCGTTGGGGGCGCACGCACTTGTTGCGTGCGGCCCTGGGTAGCGACCGGTCCCGGTGCCTGGATAGGCACCGGTCGGAACGCGGCGGGGCGGACGGGAACTGCGTGCTGCCGTCCCGACGGCGGCGTTGGCGCAACGCGCGCAGGCGCCGATGTCGTCGGTGGGGCGGCGGCTGGCACAGCGCCAGGTCCCCCTCCTCTCTTCTTATTATCATTACTACGCCCGGCGGGCGGCGAAGCGGGCGCTGCACTGCCTATATCGGGCAGCGACAGTGCCCGATCCATCGCCGGACGAGCCTCTTCGTTCCCGGTGTCGCGGCCGAAGGAGCCGCGTGCACCGGGTTTCTTCGGCATTTCTGCCGGATAAAAGTCACGCACAACACAAACACTCACTAAAAGTTAAAAAGTTAAAATCAATTGTTTTTTAAAAATAAAAGTTCTCTCTTTGAAGGAAAATGGATTAAAAGTTTGTCCGTGGTGGCCGCGATCGCAACGGCGGCGGCGGGCCGCCGGGTGGCGGGGGCGGGGGCTCCCGCCTGTGCCCGTGCCGGTCAAGACTCGGCACCGGCACAGACGAGTAGCAAACGGAGCGATCCGCGCGGCTTAGCAGGTCTCAGTGAGCACCCGGGAGCTCCGAACTGGACGACTGCTGTGGACCACTGGCTGATCCACTGACTCTGCGTCGGCGTCGCGGCGCTTATATATAGGCCAGCTGATCGAACATTCCGGAATCCTCTAGACGTAATAATAATACTGCATAACTTCGAGGTCACCGGCCATGTAAGTACCTATGGTAATTCCCGGAAACGGGTTTCCAGAAATTTCGATGTCGACACTTTGCTGACAAAACTGTTGAGACCTGTACCATTCGATAGGCCGTCCTAAGTCTAGTAATGCGTTTTATTATTGTACCTAGAAAATGTCTAGATCTGGAGGAATAGGGCTTAAAAGTGACTCACTGCATGTCACGCGATATTGAACCTTATGCCGTCGACATAAGGTCCATTCGTAACAATATTTTGGTTCAATGAACTCTGTACAAATTTATGTATTCTATGTTTGCCCGTAGGACCGATGCCCGATGAGGCCGACGGGTTCTTAGTAGCGACCACGCACCGGAAGACGCAACATGGGTAATGACGACCTGGTAAAGGTCGCGGGAAACCGCTGGATGCGGAAGCCGCAGAACCGGTCGCCGTGGAAATCCTCTGTTCAGCAGTTGACGTCTTTCGGCTGAAATGATAATGATGATGTTGTGAAATTCAGCACAGTTGTGCTGAATTTTCTTAGGCTGTAGTTTGTCATAATCTGAATAGCACACCACAGACTACCTACACTATACGTCTCTTCATCCTTGTGTCGATCCACCCCATAGGTTGTCTGTAAAAGATCGCGATAAGATCTGTAGAAGAATGCGATAAGACCGCCCATTGTGTCAATCTTTATAAAGTTTACACATTTATGTTCTATAATTTATATGGAATAAATAATAAAGAGTTTTCTCTTCTAAATAGAAGACAATGACAATGACAGAACAGAATAAATATTCTGTTCTGTCATTGTCCTTATTAAAATATTTGTAGGCCATACTAGATTACTTATTATATAAAGCTGAAGGGTTTGTTTGTTTGTTTGAACGAGCTAATCTCAGCAACTACTGGTCCGATTTGAAAAATTCTTTTCGCGTTGGATAGCCCATTAATGCACAAAGGATTTAGGTTATTTAACAGCACGTTGCGAGCAATAGGAGCGGACCATAACAAACATTTAAAATGTATGCTGTATATTTCGGGGTTAAAATAAAATGCTCAAATAACCAACTCCACGCGAACGAAGGCGCGGGCGGTCGCTAATCCATACTAATATTATAAATGCGAAAGTATCCCTGTCTGTCTGTCTGTCCGGCTTTCACGCCAAAACTACTGAACCGTTTTTGATGAAACCGTTTTGATGACACAGACAATCTTTAGACCCTGAGAAAGGACATAGGCTACCTTTTATCCCGAAAAAATTTGATGTTCCCGAGGGAAATCTAAAAAGTGCGATATAATCGAACTCCACGCGGGCGAAGCCGCGGGCGGAAAGCTAGTATTTTATTAAGCAAATGTTTGTAAACGCATCTACGATACAAAAGTAATTCCTAGTCAGGAGCAATTTTTTTTAATTGAATTAAAACAAACAATTTTGATAAACATGTTCATCAACGCTCGTTCCATCTCTGTATGTGACTATTCTGAGATAATTACCAAATATTAACGTATTTAATGAAATTTCTTACACCCCAAGGTACAAACAACACAACATAACACACACACAAACAGTTGTAACAAGTTTCTGTGAAAATGTGAAAAACTATTTTTTTTAGTTCCCCGCTATTCACTCATGTCTTGCACAAAACCCCCGATTTCAACTGATAGTACCCTTGAGACTGTAAGTAGCTTTTAAAGTACGTACTTAGACGGGCTCAGACTAGCGGAAACTTGTCACGGGCTCGTCATGGGCTCGTCACGGCGTCGTCACGGTCTCGTCAACGTCTTGTTTACACGAACATGACGTGCTTCGCACCGAGGCACTTTGGGTGACGGGCAAAAGTTTTACTTACTTTAAGAACTTACTCTGAAAGCGAGAAAAGTGATTAGATTTTCATAACGACAAAAAAATTAAAACGACTTAACATAATCAGCCTCTAATGTTCCTACTCCTGGGATTCAAGCCTCTTCTCGGTGAGAGAGAGAGTGGGCCGTAATCTACCACGCTGGCCCACTATGGAATATCACATGTCTTCCAAATTTTGCCTTTAAGGGAACTTGATTTCTTCATGATGTTTTCCTTCACCGTTTTAAGAGCAGTGGTGATGAAATAATTTACAATCTGACGGGGTTCGAACCTACTATCTACAACTTGTAAGTCGCGGCAGATACAAATAGGACACCGCTGCTTAAAAAAAATAGAAGGGAATGATTTAACAGAGGATTGGACAAAGGTCCCAACAAATCTTTCACAATTACCTTTATTTAAGACTTTCTTTGTGAGTATGAGCCAGGTTAGTAGATTTGTCGTCGCTCTAATTAGATAGGACGTTAATAACTTACCATATCTGAAAGCCATATCACCATTTCTCGGTGGTAGACCAGGCCGGCAGAAGTTACCACACACCAGACAAAGTCTTGCCGCCAAGCGATTCGTCGTGTTCCGGCATGATGTCTGGTTAACCCAACAACAGAACCAACGATGCTGAAACTCCCAACACAACGACATTTAGCGCTTTGTACCTACCCGGCACTCATTGCAACACAACTGCTCAGAGCCGTCCTCCGTAGGACGGCTGGGACTAGTTGTGTTGTTGGGTTAACATTGCAACACCTCGCTGTCAAATTGCCGTCTTCCTTACTATTTATGCTCTGTAAATTCTGTAATATTGCTATAATTGTATGTTTCTAAATAAATAAATAAATATTTACTCAGTTTCTTTGAGTTAATAGGCTCTTAATAAACTGGCGCTTTGCCATCAACGGTTGCATCACGGCTTACCATCAGGCAGGATTGCAGTCAACCACTAGTATATAATTATAAAAAAATGAAAGAAAGAAAAAACGTTTACGATATGCGGTAAACATGACGCAAAAGTTTACAAAAACACAAAATATAAGAAATATTTGAAGGAACATGGGTCGACAGCATCCGTCGCGTAGCGGTCGCAGAGGCACGGGTTCGATCCCCGCGCAGTGCAAATATTTGTATTCATGAATATGAATATTTGTACTGGTCTGGTCGTGCCTCGGAAAGCACGTTAAGCCGTTGGTCCCGGTTGCCACACGAACATCTAGTGGCAGTCGTTACGGGTTGTTGGAGCCCTCAAAAGTCCAACAATTGGTCTAACTGCAATGCTTAGATATCGCCTTCGGGTTGTGGAGGTCAGACGGCAGTCGCTTCACGGAAAATATCGAAGTTTAGCCAAAATCAGCAGTTAGACTGGTAAAGCGGACCCCAGACTCCAAAGGTGAAAAAGCTTCGGATGCGACTGGGATTAACGCTGAGATGATGATGATGATGAGGAACATGGATCACATCCAAGCAAAACGGCTGTCATGTGCATTATGCTGCGACCCTGTGCAAAACAGAGCCCAGCGCTGGTTTTCAGCGACAGCCGGCGTCGACGCATATATGTCACCCGGTGCAGCAAACAATTACAAGTGACACCGAAACCAGACATTCTACACATTTTCACGTTTATAATAGTTGCAGGAAACGTGAAAGTTTGTATAGAAGGATGGGTTACATACATTTAAGTGTCTTCAAGGCTAGAGTGAATATACCATCAGGTGGAATTGCAGTCAAGCACAAGATTATAAAAAAAAAAAAAATCTTAATAAATAAAGATACATTTAGCAAGCATGACTATGGCTTGGACTATGGGTTGAATCAGGCGGGATAGTAGTCAAGCAGTATTTTATAATTGTAAAAAAACGGTTTATGAATAACTAGCTTTCCGCCCGCGGCTTCGCCCGCGTGGATTTCGATTATATCGCGTTTTTAGTTTTCCCTCGACAATATATTTTTTCCGGGATAAAAATTATCCCATTATTTAATCCGGACTTCTAACTTTACGTCTGCAAAATTTAAAAGCAATCGGTTCTGTAGTTACGGCGTGAAAGCGGAACAAACAAACAAACTCACTTTTTAAAAAAAAATATTTTTTGATTTTTAAAATGAAAATATTATACGTTATTATGACATATGACGTAGATTGGAACATCCAAATACGAGTGCTGCTCGATTCTTGCGCTCCAAAGGGACGCGGGATAGAGCGGTGACATCTTTATACTAATCTAAAGTAGGTAGCGGTGGCCTAGGCCTAGGTTACAACAGACTCTCAAGTATGAGTGCGCGGGTTCGCTTCCAGATCAGGCAAATACCAATGTAACTTTTCTAAGTTATATGTAGTTTCTAAGTATATCTTGGACACCAATGATTAATCAATCCTTTACCTTGTAATCACAAGGTAAAGGAAAACATCTTGAGGAAACCTGGATTTTAAATCTGAAATCGCCAACCCGCATTGGGCAAGCCTGGTGATTACGCTCAATCCTTCTGTATAAGAGGAGACCTGCGTCCAGCAGTGGGACGATAAGAGGGTTGATGATGATGATGATGCTTTTTATACCTACTAGAGTCCGTAGATAGAGTCCGTTCAACCTAGCGCAATTTGTTTTTCTTTATTATTTGCCTTGACTACGACTGTATGACAAGTCTGGAAGACGCTATTCCCGTGTAATAACTAATTTACTTTAAGGAATTTAATGTAAATAAGTTAATTTTACTTTTATTTTCGTCACAATATTTTGTAAATATATTGGAAGAGATTGGGGATGGGATACTAAACGTATTGTTTTTCCCATCTCACGAAATAGAAAAGTACCTAAGACAATATACATGTTTATACACAAAATCCTCAGTTATCTCACCGAAAGGAATAGGTATAGTAATACAACATTCAGTAATATTGAAACGGTACAACAAGTATCTTTTAGAAATACTTTTAGGGGGCGGACAAACTCGACTGTTGAACCGCCATAATAGGGATGTTTCCTGGATAAAAAAAAAACATATTCTATTTAGTCCGTCATTCTGATTATAGAAAAATATTGGATACGTATATTTTGTTTTATCAAAACAATAAATATTGACAGATACAAAAGGCATCAAAGATCAGGAGTGGTGGCTAGGGACGTCACTTGTTGCTAAAAAGTGTAGTAAGGAGTGACGTCACACGAGTTTTCAACTCACTGTATCGTCTTCATTTTTAATTTATATGAAAAAAGAAAAAAATATGTCTAGTTTTTTTTTTTTGTAAATCTGACTGACGGACTGATAAGTTTTTTTTTAGTCAACTACCCTATTTATACGTTCTTTCTTACATTGTTATTATTTTGTGTAATCATAAACTATTCGGGACTAATTAGGTACTCATACCATGTTAAAAAGTTAAGTCTCCATCCTTAAGTCTCCCTGTCTAGATATGTTCACTTAAATACGTTTCAATACTCTCGTTAGTTTTTTTTTTTTTTATAATTATAAACTAGCGCTTGACTGCAATCCCGCCTGATGGTAAGCAGTGATGCAATCATTGATGGTAAAGCACGTTAGTTTATTAGGAGCCTATTCACTAAAAAAAAAACTGAATGAATAGGAAGGAAGACGGCAGTTGAGCGAGGTGATGCAATGCAAACTCAAATAACACGACCAACGATGCTGCGCCAGAGAGAGATTGATCTAGAGATCAAACTCCCGACACAACAACATTTTTCACAATTATTATATTAATTAATTTATATTTTTAGTGGTTAAAACACCAGCCTCTCAAGTATGAGGGTTCAATTCCATGTCAGGCAGGTACCAATGTAACTTTTCTAAGTTATACGTAATTTCTAAGTATATCTTGGACCCAATTACCTACTGATTATAAGGTGAAGGAAAACATTTTGAGAAATCGCCAACCCGCATTGAGCAAGCGTGGTTATTAGGCTCAATTCTTCTCTGTATGTGTGGACACCTGTGCCCAGCAGTAGGACGATAAAAAGGTTGATGATGATGATGATGATGACATGCATGTCTTAATGTTGTGTAGTGTATGTTTATTTTGTACTATTAAAACAGAAATGAATTGTATTAATATAACAATTGGAGAAGTCTATGTTGCATCTGCTGGACATATTCCTCTCAAATTCTGCAGTTGAGTTGGGGTGAAAAACTCAAGTTTCAACCGCCAATCTGTATGCAGCCTTAATATGTCGAACACACAAGAGCGTTTATTAGTGATTTCCCAGTGGTTCCGTACACTCGCCACCAGGCTTTTATTGTCTCTGTGAAACTCTATTGTGGCAAGTTTATCCCTAAATAAACACAGTTTCTCCTAAACGTGTGTTTAGCCAAAGTTGCTTATAGAAACATTTTGTTGGGTGTTTTGTTACACGTGCCTAATACATATACATTCTCTGAATTTATATCTATACCCTGTACTTAATATATAAAGCTGAAGAGTTTGTTTTTTGTTTGATCGCGCTAATCTCAGGAACCACAGGTCCGAATTGAAAAATTATTTTTGCGTTTGATAGCCCGTTAATCCAGGAAGGCTTTAGGCTATATAACATCATGCTGTGACCTATAGGAGCGGAGAATCAAACTACACGCGAACGAAGTCGCGGACGGCCGCTAGTAATTAGATAATTTTATTAGTATTTGCAAGTATTTCTAATGAAAGTATTAGCATGAATCATGGTCAGCCTATAATGATCTCAAAGAATGTAAACAGGCCTCTTCTCTATGAGAGAAAGTGGGCCGTCATCTACCACGTGGGCCTAGTGCGTGTTCATTGTTTCAGGACATGCTAGCTTCCTCGCCATATTGTTTACAGATGTATAGTGATGAAGTTAAATACACAAAGCAAGGTTTCTAAATTCACGATCTATTCCGTCGGCGCCTTTACCTCAACTGCTCTCACTTCCTTTTACCATTGTATTGTTATTATAACTTCGATATTTATACAGACTGACCGCTCATTAAATAGTACAGCGGATTTAAAAAAATATATACATTAAAAAATATACATATTTTTTAACATTTGAAAAGAGAACACACTAAACTAAAGGCGAAGCGTAGCCAGCCTGTTGGTGTTCTTTAGGCTGATTTTTGGAGAGTATGCGCGGGAATTGCATGACATAATTCCCCCGTATCCGTGCCATCGTCGGACGACCCGTCGTACGACGAGTAACCAATCTTATGTTGTTGACACTACACTACTACGATCTGGACAAAGCGTTTCGCCTCGCCTTTTATACCGCGTACATCGAGGGTGAGGGACTTAGACAATTTGCCAGCGGCGGTGTTTCCGTCTGACTACAATTTAAGTGTCTTCAAGACTAGAGTGAATAGGCTCTTAATAAACTAGCGCGCTTTACCATCAACCATTGCATCACTACTTACCATCAGGCGGAATTGCGGTCAAGCACTAGATTATAACTACCTATATAATAAAAATACAGTAGGTATGTAAAGAAACCCCGTCCGACCCAAAAGTATAATAGAGGGAAGGTATACACATGACCAAATAAAATATGAAATTTTACATAATCATCATAGTAACAATACTAATGAATTTAGAAATGATCTTTTTTTTTCCGCGAATTAATTCCAACTTTCCCAAAATTTGGTAATTTTTAAAAAAGTGACAACGTCATTTTAGACAGTATTATTATGAGTGATGCGACCACGTGCCGCGTGCCCTGCCCCCCTTCGCCCGCGCATGTATGCCTACCGTGTTGCCTACCGCACATGTATTAAGTAACCTCGCTTTTTCGAAATAATATTTATTTTTAAGGGGATTTTTTTTAAGTTTATCCCGGCTTTGTAAGCATTAGTAGAATCAGTAATCAATACCTAACAATACCTTTACGGACCGGACAGGGTTTTCTTTACATATTGTTATTAAAATGTTGCTCTAAACTTAAATTTAGTTATGTTTATGAGAGGAATTAAGAAAATACATGGATTTTTAAATAGTTTGAATTAAACATATTGTTTTTTTATAACTGATGGTAAGAAGTTCGTAGCTAGGGGATTGTTCATCCAAAATAATACGCGTCCCACACTTCACCCTTTTGTAAATCTGGCGTTTCATTGGGCACATCTATACGATCATTAGCTGTTGTTTTCGAGCCGGATCTTAAGATGTTTGTTACACCACCGCGAAGCACTGTGAACACTAGAAGTGGGCGAAGAAAAGAAGCGGACCAGTATCCATATTAATATTATGAATGCGAATGTGAATCTCTGTCTGTCTGTCTGTCCGGCTTTCATGCCAAAACTACTGAACCGATTGTAATGAAATTTGATACACACATAGTCTAGAGCCTGAGAAAGGACATAGGCTATATAACATCCCGTTATGACCAATAGGAGAAGAGCAGTAACAAAAAATGTTGCGAACACGGGAGCTTACGCGGACGTAAATATTGCTCCCATTATTTTAACAGGCGCTTATTTTATATAAACCGAGTTCTTTTTAATTTACGGGGACCACCGCGCACTGTAAACTGAATGTGGAGTCGCGGGCAATAGCTAGTAGTAAATAAAATAAAAAATGTACAAGATTCTTATTCATTGTTTTAACTCGCAACATTTCCAAGCAATACATTCTAACGAAGAGTTTAAAACGAAAATTAAATTAGCCAGTCGTTCCTTATCTTCAAACAATTCAGTTCACGCAATGAGTTAATTGGGCTCAAGAGAATTAGTTAAATTGTCACCTCTGGGGACGCACCAACTAAATTTATATAAAATTGAAACGTGACTGGGATGTACAGTGACGCTCCTAAAGATGTGGCGAAATAAAAATAAAAGTTCCCCACACTGAGAGGGGGAGGAGGGATTTTTATATATTTGCTATTTAAATCCCACTTCTAGGTAAAGGCTTCCCTCCTCTCCTTCCATTTCTCTGTACCTCTCTCTGTCCAGAGTTGCTAAGGAGTAATCTTTATACAACATTATTTTTTGTTTATGGGAAACCGTAAACACGTGTCCAGTATTTTTAAGTAAAGAATCTATGTACAAAATTTCAAATAGATATCTTGAAAAACCACAAAGTTATGAGTTTGTGCTACTTGGCTGTCCCAACAAAAATATGGTCCACACTCCGCTCAGGCGGGTAAACGGGGCGTTGACCTCTGGCGTCAGCTGTTGCGCCGACGCGGCGTGCGCAATACTATCTACCGTGCGCGCTTGGTAACCACAGTGCAATAATTTCTAAAAGTATTCGGGAAAAATATAACATGGCGTAAAAATGATTGGAATCGATTCAGTTGCTTATTCTGAATAAACTATATTCAGGTCTCGTATAAACAAAAAATAACGTTGTATTTAGGAGTTCACTTCATCACGACACCTTCGTCTGGGATTGCCGCGATGTCGAGGCCGGTTTTGTTAGTTTAACAGCATAGAGGAGATTGTATGATACTCAAATCGCAAATAACGCCAAAAGCACCCATGCTAGCATTGTTTTCACTACAATGATGTGTCCTTAGGTGCGCTCCATCCTCAAATTACTTCTGCCAACACAACGTCAATAGTTTCAGTAGCAAATTATATTTACTTTAGTACTTAACATTCTACCTGTTCCGTAGTTTGCTATACAGGTTGGCCGTTTTGCGTGGATGTGAACTTGATAGATTTCAGTATCATGTACAAAAAAAACCAACGATAAACCGACTTACCGTGGGTATTAAAAAAAACAAAAAAAAAAACGCTATGTATAGAACTTTTCTATGAAGCTGCATATTTTTTATTGACCGCAGATTTAAAATTCGTACCCTGTGCTTAAATAAGACACTTATAAAAAAGCTATTTTACTGGCTGTCCAACCGATTTTGACTTCTATTCCGTAGGAATAATGATGGCATTAAAAGAAATCGGTGGTAGGCCATAACATCGGCTGCCGGCAGAAGTTACCACTCACCAGATAAAGTCTTGCCGCCAAGCGATTCGTCGTATTCCGGCATGATGTCTAGTGAAGCCGCACGGAGGATGGGTCTGAGCAGTTGTGTTGCGATTTGTACCGGTTCCGATGTGCCAAATGTTGTGGTGTCGGGAGTTTGGTCGTGGAGGGTCTCCAGACCAATCTTTGTCTGGCGCAGCATCGTTGATCGTGTTATTGGGTTTAACATTGCATCACCTTGCTCAACTGTCGTCTTCCTTCCTATTCACTTAGGTTTTTGAGTGAATAGGCTCTTAATAAACTGGTGCGCTTTACCGTCAACGATTGCATCACTGCTTACCATCAGGCGGTCAAGCACTAGTTTATAATTATAACAAAAGTGGCAAGAAAAAGCGAATAAAAAATAGAAGTCAAAATCGGTTGTACGAACTGTAGATTAGGTTTATTTCAACGTTTAATCTTATTCCCAATGGAGTAAATTCATGCGCTGGATTCAAGGTAGTTTGAACATCAATTTATAGCCACCCTGTATACTTAAGTTAGCAACATAGCCACATGTCCGCTTTTGCAATTAGCCTATTTACATGTCGACGTGTCGAGGGACTTGTTTTGACTTGTCTCGAGTTGAGGGAGCTTCAATTAGGTAGCTCTGACGGTTACACTGTTAAACGTATGTTGGAATGTGCATCTTCGGGGGGATAACTATGACGTAATTTTGTGAATTTATTTTCAAGGAATAGAAGAAGAAATAGTTATGAATTAGATTCACCAATATATTAAATCTTGGAATAATTGTAAAAAAAATACAATGTCATTAGATGTAGGTATTTAGAACATTGAATTATTCTATAGAATAGAATACTCTTTATTATCTACATCTTAAAGATTACAGAACATAAATATAAAGATTTTACAAAGGGCGACACAATGGGCGATCTTATCGCTAAGAGCGATCTTTTACAGACAACCTTTGGATGGAATACTAAGGGGAAGGAGAGAGAAATAGTGCAGGTAGTCTACAGTGTACAGGTCAATGATCATGCAGAAGTCAATATATGATTATGATGACTTGTGGTAGAAGCTGATGCCTATATTCTGTTCTCACTGCTGAGCCACAGGCCCCCTTTCTTTGAGAAGGACTGGGCTGTAATCTACCACGCGGGCCCGTGCGGTTCCTTTTTCTTAAACGTTATACACTAGTGCTTGATTGCGATCCCGCTGATGATAAGCAGTGATGCAATAGTTTTTTTTTAATGTACGGACTAATCACACAGAGTGTCTTGTGTTATGGGATACTAACTCAACGATACTATATTTATAATAGATACATATATTTGTTTTTATATTGTAAACTAGCGTTTGACCGCAATCCTGCCTGATGGTAAGCAGTGACGCAATCGTTGATGGTAAAGCGCACTAGTTTATTAAGAGCCTATTCACTCTAGCCTTGAAGACACTCAAATTATATATATATATGTATATTTATAATAGATACCTATATAGATAAACAACCAAGACCCAGTCGGCCTCTCGTCGCAGGCAGGCGTGTTGACCGCTGCGCCACGGAGGACGACAATTGTTAGTAAAGCACACTAGTTTATTAAGAGCCTATTCACTCTAGCCTTGAAGACACTTAAATTGTAATTGTGTTACTTGTAATGTCCTCCTTCACCATTGTATGAGCAGTTGTGATGAAGTTATTTAGTCAAAGTTAGATACCTGTCTGGGTGATCCCTGTCTTAAACCCACGTCCTACTTGCAAGTCGGTGCTACTACTAAGCTACCATGGGGGCAATCAAGCTAAAATAATTCAACCAAAACAGAATTGGATCACAACCAAACCATAACTTTTGTTATGTTTCGTATCGCGCTAACGGTTTAACCATAAGTGGATTGTAATTGGAACGTAACCGTTGTCAAATGAAAAAGTTGAAACAAAACTAACTCTTTCTATACCATGTCAAACTTACGTCTAAACGTTTAGATCTACTTATAATTGATTTAGTTTTCATTATTATATCTGATGAAATGTATCACTCATACCTGCATTGATTTTACTTCAACCAAAGTTGAAACTTTAGCGCGATACGAAATATGATTGAAACTAAACCATAACTTTAACTGGAATAGATAGTGAATAAGAATTAAACTTCTACTGATTTATTTAGCGCGATTACCCCCCTGTACCGTCTAGAAGCAAAAACTCTGCAGCAGACAGTATCGTGCACTATTCATCAAATTTGAGATCATTATACTGAAATCAAAGATGTCATCTACACCCACACAACTAACCTTCTCAATAATCAAACCCATAACAATCCCAAATGTCCCATCTTAGCAGTGATAGCGTTATCTTCATGCCAAACAATTGAGCATCTATGCTCATAACGCTGAACCACGGTGGCATGAAATACGACTGCATACAATGAGCGCGGAAGTCTCCGCGAGATATCCAGTCAACTCACCTCGCACGCTGACAGGTGAGGCCAGGGAAGCAGCGGGGAATGGGGCTGATTTTGTCGGAAAGACAGATAAATAAAAAAGCATAGGTACAACGTTATTTTATGCTCATGCGAAACCTGAATATAGTTTGTTCAGAATAAACAACTCACCTTCTCCATCCATCCTTCTCTATATGAGAGGAGACCTGTGCCCAGCAGTGGGACGATAAAAAGTTGATGATGATGATGATGAAACAACTGAATCGATTCCAATCATTTTTACACCATGTTATGTTTTTTCCCAAATACGTTTAGAAATGGTTGCAGTGTGGTTACCGAGCGTGCCACGCAGCTTACGATAGATCATAGTACTGTGACCGTGCAGCAGCTGACGCCAGAGGTCAACGCACCGCATATTTTTGTCGGGACAGCCAAGTAGGATAACAAGCTTATCATTTTGTGATGTTTCATGATACCTTTGTGAAATTTTGTACATAGATTCTTTATTTAAAAATACTGGACACGTGTTTCGGGTTTCATTAAAAATATTATTGTATATATGTAGATAAGGTGTAATGCACGGATTAGTTGTGCCAATAAGATAACGGTAGTAAAATTCAGGGAGCTTAAAGTCCATTGGTTCCTAAAATACTAACGAAAAACTTACCGTTGGAATGTGAGGTATTTTGTTGAGGAAATTAATACAGATAAATCTTAATAATTCAGACAAAAGATAGAAGCATCGTGGACAGTAGTAACTCCTCTACTACTCCACGTTTCTTTCATCTTTTCAGTAAGTTCTGTTGTGCCCACTAACGAAATGGGTGTAGTAAATGCAGGGAGCCCAAAAGATCATATGAAATCTTTTACAGACTATAATATTATCTCATGACCAAAATATTAAATCAACATCCATCAAAATCTATATACACATCGAAAGTCTATCAAAGTGGACGTAATCAGTTACTGTACTACAACTACAATTTTAATACCGCAATTTTAATTCCGCTCCTATTGGTCGGAGCGTGATGTTATGTAGCCTGTAGCCTTTCTGGATTAATGGGCTATCCATCGCAAAAATATTTTTTCTAATCATACCAATAGTTCCTGAGATTAGCGCGTTCAAACGAACAAACAAATTCTTCAGCTTTATATATAAGTATAGATTTAATTTCATGTAGAATTATCTTGATGCGAATTTGGAAATTTTGGCATTCACTAATTGGTTTAGTAAGACAGCTATAAAATTAATTTAATAACCATCCTTTAATGTAGAAGCCGTGCTAACTCCACAATTTAGATTAAACGCTAAATACCAAAAGAGACTGCTGAACATTCCGGGGGTAAGTAACTACTAAATAATTGCCTATGAAAGCTTGAACTATATTTGAGGGAAGGCAAAATGATATACACAATGGGGGTAGCTTGAAAAATGCTGACTCACTTCCGTTTTCATGGCCCCACGAACCTGCGGACGGAACAACCGGCATGATTCCATTCATCACGTCGACGGCTCCGTTGCTAAAGCATTTTATTAATTTATCTGCCGCGAGTCATTCTACCCGTTACCGTGGCTTGTCTGAATCTTAAACTTGTTATTCTTGAAGAAATATGCAAGCGATGTTACCGAGTTGCAAGTTAATAGCATCTAGCTTTAAGACATTATAAAATGCTGGCTTTTCATCTTACGAAAGACAGTGTTTATTACGAGTTTTGGAGTTTTAAGAACGCGGAACGCAATGTAACGTGTGTGTGGTAACGTGTTGGATTGGTTGCATGTGAGATGTTACTGTTTTAAGAAAATCTTGCCTTAAATATATTTTTTTTTACTTTAAATTAAGTCGATTTCTCAATTGACAGATATTTTATATGCATGGTGGTAGGCCGTAATATCGGCTGCCGGTAGAAGTTACCACCCACCAGACAAAGTCTTGCCGCCAAGCGATTCGTCGTGTTCCGGTATGATGTCTGGTGATGCCGTACGGAGGATGGGTCTGAGCAGTTGTGTTGCGATGTGTGGCGGGTACGATGCGCCAAATGTTGTTGTCTCGGGAATTTGGTCGTGGAGAGTCACCAGATCAATCTCCCTCTAGCGCAGCATAGTTTGGTCGTGTTGGTCTTGGGTTTAACATTGCATCACCACGCTCAACTGCCGTCATCCTTCCTATTCCTAAGTTTTTTAAGTGAATAGGCTTAATAAACTAGTGCGCTTTACACTCAACGATTGCATCACTGCTTACCATCAGGCGGGATTGCAGTCAAGCACTAGTTTATAATTATTAAAAAAAAAACACCTATTAAAACGTATGGTTCCTCAAATTGGCCATAGTCATGCTTGCTAAATATATCTTTATTTATTAAAAACTAGCTGCTGCCGGTGACTCCGTCCGCGTGTTGATATAAAATAAGCACCTGTTTAAATAATGGGAGCAATATGTACGTCCGCGTTTTTTTCCGTTTTCGCAACATTTTTTGTTACTGCTCTGCTCCTATTGGTCATAGCGGGATGTTATATAGCCTGTGTCCTTTCTCAGGCTCTAAACAATCTGTTTACCAAATTTCATTACAATCGGTTCAGTAGTTTTGGCGTGAAAGCCGGACAGACAGACAAACAGAGATCCTTTCACATTTATAATATTAGTATTCTTGTTATACATTTTTTTTATAATCTAGTGCTTGACCGCAATTCCGCCTGATAGTAAGCAGTGATGCAATCGTTGATGGTAAAGCACGCTAGTTTATTAAAAGCCTATTCACTCTAGCCTTGAAGACACTTAAATTGTAGTCCGACGGAACCACCACCGATGGCAAATTGTATCAGTCCTCCGATATACGCGGTATAAAAGAGGAGGCGAAATGCTTTGTCCGGATCTTAGTGGTGTTAACAACGTAAGGGTGGCTCACAGTACGATGGGTCGTCTGATGATGGAACGGAGATGGGGAATTAAGTCAAACAATTCCCTGGCACACTCTCCAAAATGCATCCTATAGATAGATCACCGGTAGGCTGGCTACGTTTCGCCCGTGCGAACAAGGGTAAATATTTTTTATCTCACTTCCAATTAACCTAACTGCTAGTAATATTATAAATTAATGAGCAAAATTAGTGAGGATGGGTGTATGCATGTTGGCTACACTTTCATGCATAAAATGCTGAACAGATGTGGATGAAATTTGGCTCAGATATACTTGATTAACATATAGAATTTTATAGCGACAATCCCACAGGTTCTAGCTAACTATTTTCATAACTGTCAAAATTCAAAATTATTACTATTTATAAGAAATCATTTGTTGGATAAATCAGCCTTAAATCGTAGAAATAATAGCTACTTATTATCCGAAGAAAATTGATTCAGTAAATTTACATTTCAGCATCGCAATTTATTGTTAACCGATGCAAATCGAAATTCATTATTTCATCTAAAATTAGTCAATTTTTAGGCAAACTATAAAATATTTAAATCAAAACCGGTCTACTAATAAAATATGGATCCGTGTGAACAACAGGCGCTCTGAAATTCCTCACTTCGGGCATGGGAATTTCCAACGGTAAAGTTTTAAGGGTTGAAAAACCACTAGATGAAATGCTACTAAAATATGCATGGTGGCGGCTCGATATGAAATCTGCGTAAAATGTCGTTACGGAGATTTAGGTGTATCTTAGGGGATTAGGAAATTAATGTTTGATGATATAGGAACACTTTATCATAAAACTAACTTTCCGCTCGCGGCTTCGTCCACATGGTATTCGCTTACATCGCCCTTTTTAGATTCCTCATTTTCGAGGATTCATTATCGTATCGTTTAGCTTCTAAGTTTACATGTGCATATTCGTTTGCAATATATTACCTTGTTTTAAACGACACACAGCGCCATCTATCACCGAACTGGCATGAAGCTAACAATATTTTTGTTTACCTTCGGAAATTTTTCCGGGATAAAAAATACCCTATAATTTAATCCTACCCCGCCACTCGCCCCAATTATTTTCCTTTTTTCTCCTTCCCTTATTTTTTTTTTTTTTTTAACTTTACGTCTACAAAATTCCAAAGCAATTGGTTTAGTAGTTACGGCGTGAAAGCGGAACAAACAAACAAACACACTCACTTTCCCATTTTTAATATTAGTAAGTAAGTATGATTTCATTGGTGTTGTGTTTTCTTGTGTTTATCACTGTGCCTACATAGTATTATACAGTATGTTAAATAACAGAGGGCGTTCCCTTAAACTCGGTAATATATATCATTAATAGATTAAAATAAAAATATCAGCATAGAAAAATAAGCATAAAAAAATCCGAATAAAAAAAAAATCTAAATGGAAATAAATTTGAAACCTCCTGTTTTAAATCAAAATAGTAGTCGTCATGTATAAATAAATTGCGACGTTGCCGTCTTTCATGTTCGCGTGTACAGTGTGTTTCTTTTACATGTCAATTTAAAATTTTTATTGAATATTTTCATATTGGAAAAAATTTTAAAACATTTTGTTTTCGAATGGAAATATTTTTTTTAGCATGTATGTATGTTATACTATTTCGGGTTAACGGGAACGCCCTCTGTTAGTTAACATACTGTATAAAGTAATGTGTTTTTATTTTTTTAATGAACAGACATCTATACTACTGGGGAATTCGTTCCACCACTTCTTCCCAGCGAAAGCACTAGGAAGTGGCGAAGGGCGGGCGTTTGGGGGGACTGTCTTATGTAAAATTGACGTTCAAAAAGCGCTGATTCTCAGCCTTATTTGAATAAATGACTTTTGATTATTTCAGCATCATCATCATCACCCTTTTTATCGACTCCTTGCTAGGCACAGGCGTCCTCTCATACAGAGAAGGATTATTTAGCCACCAGCTCCTCTAACAACACTTCTAAATCATGATTTACTTGAGTTTTCGTCGGGGTACGTAGCGCAACATATTTCAACGCCTAAACAAAATTCATAAACAAACGTTTCAAGAATTCTCATCCCAACATTGTCAGGAACAGCGACTCGAACAACTTTCTAACAAACACTGTTTCTCTTCTACAAATACGTTTGGAATTTGACGAACCTGTACCATGAACACGAAATGTTTAAATACCAAGTTTCAATTAGTTTTCAAACAATTAAATGGGGAACTGAACAATGACAGATTTCAACAAAACAGCGGCCGCTGGTACCGTGGTGTGTGGAGTCGGCAAGGACCAGCAAACATTAGTATTGTGATACCGAGTATAATGAACTCATGTTATTAGTATATGGGTTAGGTTTGGGGCACAACGGGGGGTCTAAAATCGATTAACAAATGTCAAAATATCATAGGTGGAATTAATGGCAAATCTATACTAATATATAAAGCTGAAGAGTTTGTTTGATTGAACGCGCTAATCTCAGGAACTACTGGTCCGATTTGAAAAATTCACAATATATAACATCACGCTGCGATCAATAGGAGCGGAGCATAAAAAAACTAGCGGCTGCCGGCGACTTCGTTCGCGTGGAGTTAGTTATGCTCCGCTCCTATTGGTAGCAGTGTGATGTTATAATGCCTAAAGCCTTCCTGGATTAATGGGCTGTCCAACGAAAACAATTTTCCAATAGTTCCCGAGATTAGCGCGTTCAAACAAACAAACTCTTCAACTTTATATATTAGTACTAGCGGACCCGGCAGACGTTGTCCTGCTTTTGATATTTCAAGCGATTAGGGTATTAAAAAGTATGAAAGGAAAGATCAATAATATTATTATTATTCAGTGGCAAGTGTTGTTAGGTAATTTGGTTCCCTTCAAAATGGTTGAGCTAAGTGGGGCTAATGTGCGCGTCATGCTCGTGAACGGGGGCCGTCAGTGCAGACTGGTCATCTCTTAGCTGCCAGTGGGCTTAATTAATTTTCTATCTTTTCATTGATTTTTATAATTATACATTGTGCTCACATGATAGAAGCAACAGAAATATGTAATGAAGATATGTAATCCATATTATGATTTTAGAAGAGTGTTCATGGAGTCTCTTGCACGTTCTTCTCCATAGAGATCTACGCTTTGGAAGGTGCTATATAGCTTCACTTTTCTTGGACTGACCGACATTGACTATTCAAAAGTACCAACTGTTGGTTAATTTGAAATAAACAATTTTGATTTTGATTTTTTGATTTTGATTCTTTATTTCAATTTTTCGAAAACAATTCGTTATGATCAATAATTGCACGAAAAACTTGTTAAGATGCGACGAATGTTTTACAATAACCGCTGAAACCTTCAAGTTTTGCATCAAATGCGGTCACAATTTGAGCCAAATAATACGAATTAGTAGGGCTAAGGAACAAAAAAATCGAGTGAAGAAACTACTCGTTAAAACGGAAATACATCTCAACAATGTCACCATCATCTTCTGAGGGAATAACATTTTCAGAGCTTAATTTAACTGCCGAAGAACTAAACGATTTAAATGAGGTAAAAAAAAGTCAGGAGCGCAACATCGGCAATATTCTGGTTCAGCCAGACTTGTCCGAGTCAGCGAGGCCTCCCGCCACGCTGTCAAGTTCGGCGAGCCAAGTTAAGACATCATCAGCAAGCCGGGTTCGCCTGTGATGTTTGATTAATTACTATATGTTGCCAGAGTGATTAATATAGTCTAGGTATAATAAAAAAAATGTATCAAATTAAAAAAAAAATCGTACAAATCGGTCCACCCGTACAGTTGCAGTATAGATAAATAACCTAAATACCGACTACAGCGCCATCTGCCGAATTGTTTTTTTGTGAATGTAAATTTTCCAGTAAAATGTATAAACAAAAATTCATTCAAATCGATCCAGCCGTAAGGGATAAATAACATAGATACCGACTGCAGTGCCATCTGCCGGGCTGATTTGTGAATTTAAACGATCCCGGGCGTCACCCAAACGCAAACAAAAAAAAAATCATTCAAATCAGTCCAGCCGTTTATTTGCAGTAGGTATAGATAAATAACCTAGATACCGACTGCAGCGCCATATGCCGGGCAGATTTGTAAATGTAAATTTTCCAGGCCCCCACTTCAATGTAAAAACAAAAATTCATTCAAATCAGTTCAGCCGTTTAGGATTAATAACCTAGACACCGACTGCAGCGTCATCTGCCTTGCTGATTTGTGAATCTAAACCATCCAGAGCGTCACCCAAACGCAAACAAAAAAAATCATTCAAATCAGTCCAGCAGTTTAGGTGCAGTAGGTATAGATAAATAACCTACATACGACTTGAATGTAAAAACAAAAATTCATTCATCAGTTCAGCCGTTTACGATAAATAACCTAGACACGACTGCAGCGCCATCTGCCGGACTGATTTGTGAATCTAAACAATCCAGGGCGTCACCTAAACGCATAAAAAAATCATTCAAATCGGAACAGCGCTTTAGGAGGACTTCAGTGGCGTACACACGTACAGCAGATTAAGGAATATACCCACGGAAAGCATTGTCATCTACATTTTGTAACAAATATATCACACCTCTCTCTACCCCTAGAGCTCTTGTTTCAGTCTCCTAAAGTTAAATAAAAAATTTAAAATATTTATTTATTTCTAATTCTTTTTCTTTTAGTTCTTAAGTACAATTTTAATTAAATAAAAAAAATATATATTTATTTTTATTTTTTCCCCTTTCAATTCTTTTATACAATTTTCTTTTTAAGTAACTCCAAAAACCAAAAAAAAAAACTATAAACTTGTCTAAAAACAAAAAAAGAAGTACTTGAGTCTGCCTGGGTTTGAACCGAGGAACACCAGCCATCGCGAGTAGAACCATACCTCTATCAACCACGCCACAGCCGCAATGTCAAACCGCGCGAAATTAGCGCCCATATTATGCGTGAAATATTGCGAAAGAGAAAACTCGAAAATATGCGCTTCCCCAGACATAAAACTGAGCTAGATCAATTTCTCGTCCCCGAAAACCCCCACATATTAAATTTCAGCGAAATCGTTAGGGCCGTTTCCGAGATCACATGCTTCTTCAAGCGATCAGCGCCATCTGCCGGGCTGATTTGTGAATCTAAACCATCCAGGTCGCCACTCAAAGGCATACAGAAAAATTCAATAAAATCGGTCAAGCCGTTTAGGAGCAGTTCAATGACATACACACGTACAGCAGAATTATATATATAAAGATAGAAACATATCGAAACCTACGCGAGTGAAACCGCGCGGCGCAGCTAGTGAATAATATTATTAAAAGAAAAATATGGACTTATGTATCTAGCGGTATCTATAAACACCATTTCGAACAAAGCTTCTTACTGATGTCTCACAGATTCTGCATCTCGCAAACAGACTTCTTCTTGCAACATCGGCTGCCGGCAGAAGTTACCACCCTCCAGACAAAGTCTTGTTGCCAAGCGATTCGTCATGATGTCTGGTGAAGCTGTACGAAGCACTGTTCTGAGCAGTTTTTTTTTTGAGTCGCTAGGCTCTTAATAGACTAGCGCGTTTTACCATCAACGACTGCATCACTACTTACCATCAGGCGGGATTGCGGTCAAGCACTAGTTTAGTTTATTAAAAAAAAGACTTTAAAGTAAAGTCTATACTAATATATAAAGCTGAAGAGTTTGTTTGTTTGTTTGAACGCGCTAATCTCAGGAACTACTGGATCGATATGAAAAATTCTTTTTGCGTTGGATAGCCCTTTAATCCAGGAAGGATTTAGGCGGGGGATAAGGGAAGGATTTATTTTTGGATTTATTTTTGATTTAGATTTATATAAATTACGCTGCAACCAAGAGGGGCGGAGCATAACCAATTCCACACGAACGAAGCCGCTGGCGGCCGCTAGTAGCATATATACAACTTCCCATCATAAACCGTTTTCCAAGCGCTCGTCAGACACAATGCCCGTCTGGCTGGAGGAACTTCCCTTTTATATGAAGGTTGAGTGAACTTTCCACCTTCTTCTTCATATCTTAAAACTTACATATTTAAATTAGAAACCACTTATCTCTGTAAGGGCACTTATGAAACCTCAGAAGGTAAGTGCATGGGTTAAACCGATCGTTTTCTATGTAGAAGAGCTGGCAAGAAAGTTAGCGCCACAGAATAATCAAGTAACTTTTCATCTCTTCTGTGGTTAGCGGTTACTCTTTCAAAAAATAATTTGCTATTACAATGTTATAAAATTACAGTTTTATTGGGTACGGGAGGACAGATAGGCCGCATATTTAGTACCAGTTATTGAAACAATTTAGAAAGTGGTCTGTTAACATAGTATACAATATCTCGTTCACAAAATATAAGGGAATCTATCAAAAAATATAAAAAAATATGTTGAAACTTAACGCTGATACGGGCCCTTTCGAATGTACGAAGAAAAAATCGTTACTTTTTTTTTTTATATTTTAAACTAGCGCTTGACCGCAATCCTGCCTGATGGTAAGCAGTGACGCAATCGTTGATGGTAAAGCGCACTAGTTTATTAAGAGCCTATTCACTCTAGCCTTGAAGACACTCAAATTGTAGTCCGACGGAAACACCGCCGCTGGCCAATTATTCCAGTCCCTCGATGTACGCGGTATAAAGGAGGAGGCGAAACGCTTCGTCCGGATCGTAGAGGTGTTAACAAGGTAAGGGTGGAAACCAGCCGTACGACGGGTCGTCCGCTGGTGGAACGGAGATGGGGGAATTAAATCATGCAATTCCGTCGCACACTCCCCGAAATGCATCCTATAGAACACCGAAAGGCTGGCTACTCTACGCCTGTGCTCTAGGCTTTGGAGACCAAAAGACTTTCGGACGGGCAAAGGCAAGAGCTCATTGAAATAAGTGATAACTATAAAACCGTGTTGCTATTCTTGTTATGTTCGATATAATGTTAAGTATACGGAACGCAATAGTGATCCGGAGTAGAAAACGCCTTACTACTACGCCACGTAACATCGGCCGACATTACGGATTTCATGTTTAGGGAGTAGACATCTTCGAACGGCATAAATCAGCCCACCAATAAATAAATATATACGGTCAAATCACACAGATTGAGCTAGCCCCAAAGTAAGTTCGAGACTTGTGTTATGGGATACTAACTTAACGATACAATATTTATAATAGATACATATATAGATAAATATCCAAGACCCAGGAAAATCAGGAAAAGATCGTTTTCCACTATGACCTGGCCGGGGATCGAACCCGGGGCCTCCACGTCGCAAGCAGGCGTGTTGTAATAATAATAATTACATAACACCCTTTCATTGAAGGTTTCAAATAATAAATAATAATAATAAATTTTATTTTCAAAATATTGTATACATTTCAAGGTACACAAATAATATTAATTATTTAATTTAAATGCTTTTTTTTTAAATTCATTGCTTCATAATTTTGATGAAATAGTCTGCTCAGTCACGTAAATAATCCAATGAATGTGACTCAGCTGTCAAAATGAAAGCTATTGCGACCAAGAATGGTAGAAATAAATGTGATTAACGCACAGATAAACCTAAAAGCATTGTAAGTTATGAAAAAGCTCAACATATATCAAAGTAATCGGATATTTACACGAGGCGCTCTACACAGTACACATTTTATTTTCTGGGAATTCTACGAAATCTAGCTAAAAAAAAATATAGAGCTCAGTTTTTTATAGACTTTCTAAGATGTTCAATTTTGTAACACATTTTCTTTCAAAACTCGGAGGATTTTGTGTGGGTGTCCATTAATTAATATCTAATAGGTTGGCAACTAAGTAGGTAATTGCCTATTTTTTTTTTTTTTTTTTGATATGGCATCTCGTAGGTGGCTACTTAAGAGACCGTTACTACTTAATCGAACTTTCCTGTGAATGCCTTAATTAAAAATTAAAGCCTCCAGCCAGGGCATAAGACTACTTAAAACTAAGCGACTACGCACTAAGGGCACCCCCTGTGGGGTACGGATCTCGGCTTAGGGCGTCGCTGGAGAGGACAGCAAGGGACGGCTGGATCGAAAGTTATACTTGATGGTTTGATGACCACGGCGTTTCCTAGTACTAGCTCTGAGAAGAAACGCCGAAACAAACTCAGAGGTCATTGTTGGGACATTATTGTAATTACTGGCTCAGCTGCGGCGCGGGCTGGCCTTCATCGGACAAGGGACGGGGAAGGGGACTACTACGTGGAGCGCGTCGCGATGGACCTCGGCGGCGAGGTCGGTAGGTCGGTCTGTGTTTATGTAGTGTGCTGGTGGCCCTATTGGCCTCTTGGAGGAGGGTAATGGGGTTATCGGGGTCTGTGAGAGCATGCCGAGGGCGGCGAAGGCGGGAGATGGTGGAGGGAGTGTAATTAGCAGCCGCTGCTATGAGAGGATTGCGGTGCTTGGCAGCAGTGTCAAAGAAACGCTTGGAGAGGCGTTTCATGAACTGCTGGATGGTGGGGATTTTGAGATCGAGATGGAGGATCTCATTACGGACGAACCAAGGGGCGTTTGTGGCTTTACGGAGGAATCGGTTTTGGACTACTTGCATCCTATGGATATAACGTGGCTTGGCATGTGCGAACACTGGACAAGCGTAGGTCATAATCGGGCGTAGGTAATTGCCTATTTCACTCATAGATGGCTTCATTTGATTTTTAGGTTTACAGAGGTAGTACAAATATAATTAAATAACTAACGAAATTAAACAATGCAGTTGAAGAAAAGCGGCTGGAATTGACAAATCGTAAAAACTGTTGTATTCCATCATAACAATGCAAGGCCACACACAGCTTTGGTCACTCTGCAAAAATTACTGGAGCTTGGTTGGAATGTTTTGCCACATCCACCACATAGTCCTGACCTTGCACCATCATTATCATCATCACAAAACTCCTTGAATGGTATAAAAATCATTTTTTTGTATGTGCAATACTTAGAAAGTACATATAAGTTTAGAAAAGTTACATTGGTACTTGCCTGACCTGTAATCGAGCCCACACACTCATATTTGAGGGGCTGGTGTTTTAACCATTATATTTAACTAGCTTTCCGCCCGCGGCTTCGCCCGCGTAGAGTTCGGTTATATCGCGCTTTTTGGATTTCCCTCGGGAATATCAATTTTTTCCGGGATAAAAGGTAGTCTAAACCTTCCTTAAGATTCACTCTATCTATTAAAAAAAACCGCGTCAAAATCCGTTGCGTAGTTTTAAAGATCTAAGCATACATACGGACATACAGCGAAAGCGACTTTGTTTTATACTATGTATTGATTGATGTATTTGTGTGCCGGGTACGATGCGCCAAATGTTTTTGTGTCGGGAGTTTGGTAGTGGAGGGTCTCCAGATCAATCTCCCTCTGGAGCAGCATCGTTGATAGTGTTGTTTGGTTTAACATTGCATCACCTCTCTAAACTGCCGTCTTCCTAATGATGGTAAAGCTCCCTAGTTTATTAAGAGCCTATTCACCCAAAGTGAGAGAACAGGCTCTTAGTATACTAGCGCGCTTTACCATCAACGATTACATCACTGCTCACCTTCAGGCGGGATTGCAGTCAAGCACTAGTTTATGATTATATATAAATAAACATCATTCATTTATACTTAGCTTAGCTTATTTTAAGTCGTGGTGGTCTAGGTAAAACACCAGCCTCTCAAGTACGAGTGCGCGGGTTCGATTCCAGGTCAGGCAAGTACCAATGTAACTTTTCTAAAGTTATATGTACTTTCTAAGTATATCTTGGACACCTTTGGCTGAAGGTGACGGAAAACATCTTGAGGAAACCTGGACTTTAAGTCTGAATTCGCTAACCCGCATTGAGCAAGCGTGTTGATTAGTTGATTACGCTCAATCCTTCTCTGTTTGAGAGGAGACCTGTGCCCAGCAATGGGAAGATAAAAAGGCTGATATTGATGATGATGATTTATACTTAGCTGGGAATCATCACATAAACGTCAAAATTGCATAAAACAGTCCCCCAATACGCCCACCCTTTACCACTTCCTATTGCTTTAGCTGGAATGAATCTGTGGCACAATAAGCAGCTCAGATGTCTGTTGAGTTAGTTGAACTTGATTCTACACAATATTATTGTGTAAACTAGATACAAAATAAAAAATAGATACAAAATATTTTATTAAATTATTTGTAGGTACCTACAATACGTTAAGTACTCGTAAAAAATAATACATATCTATATATTATCTATACTAATATATAAAGCTGACGAGTTTGTTTGTATGTTTGTTTGTTTGTTCACGCTAATCTCGGGAACTACTGGTCCGATTTGAAAAATTATTTTTGTGTTGGATAGCTCATTAATCCAGGAAGACTTAAGGCTACATAACATCACGCTGCGACCAATAGGAGCGGAGCATAACTAATTCCACGTGAACGAAGTCACTGGCGGCCGCTAGTATTTAATAATATAGTAATAATACATATACACAAACCCACCGCGTCTCGGCAAACGTAGCGTAGGACGCCCTTGGGCGAGATGGAGCGACGACATCAAAAAGGTGGCTGGTAGTGGCTGGCGGAGAACTGCTCAGGATCGATCTTGTTGGCGTGCCATGAAGGAGGCCTGTGTCCAGTAGTGGACGAATAGAGGCTGATGATGATGATGATGAATACATATACATATTAATAAGCAACTGAATCGATTCCAATCATTTTTACAACATGTTATATTACTTCCCAAATACATTTAGAAATTGATGCAGTGTGGTTACCGAACATGTCACGCAATTACGCAGCTTACGATAGATAATGCCCGCGCAACAGCTGACGCCAGAGGTCAACGCACTGCTTGCCCGTCCGAACGGAATGTTGACCATATTTTTGTTGGGACAACCAAGTGGAATAGCAAGGTCATAACTTTGTGGTTTTTCATGACATCTTTTTGAAATTTTGTTAATAGATTCTTTACTTAAAAATACTGGGCACTTGGTTCGGGTTTCATATTTAATAAACAAAAAATAATTTTTTAAATCGTCATGAAGTAATATTATATCTTGATTAAGTAATAAATAGATGAATAAAAGTAGTAATCTATAATTATTCCTACCCGGAGCGCCACCCGTCGAGTTTTAGTCACCCATCCACAGACCAACCTCAGCCAGCGTTGCTTAACCTTGAACACGGCTGCTATTATCCAGCCACGAACAACCTTTCACATCTTCGTCGTAGTTGGAAAATGTCGTAACCATAAAATAGTAGCCTATTAGTGCACCTTCAGCTTAACGAGTGTTTGCATTACGACTTGCGAACATAAATATTGGCGCGGACGGTCCGAAATACGGACGAGAGAGGGCCAAGCTACCCGAAACTGTCAAATATTCCCAATCAACCTTGAGCCTTAATACTTTAGAGATAAAGTTGAAAATCTGACAGATATAGTAACTTGATGTCTCTAACTGTCGTGTTACATACGTCACTATAAATATTTAATGTTCGTTCCGTTAATGTAATTGTTTTAGAGCCAGTTGATTCGTAAATATGCTAGCCGGTACAATAATAATTTGATTATGATGTGTTGATATTACTGTGGCTTAGTAAGGTAATCGTACTCGAAATCTTTATTATTCTTGACTAGTGCTTGACCGCAATTTCGCGTGATGATAAGCAGTGAGGCAATCGTTGATAGGAAAGCGTGCTAGTTTATTAAAAACCTATTCACTGACAAAAACTAAGTGAAGGAACACGGCAGTTAAGCGAGGTGATGCAATGTTAAACCCACAATACGACCAACGATGCTGCACCAGAAGGAAATTGATCTGGATACCCTCCACAACCAAATTCCCGACACAACAACATTTGGCGCATCGTACCCGGCACACACCGTAACACAACTTCTCAGACCCGTCCTCCGTACGGCTTCACCAAACATCATGACGGAACACGACGAATACGACGCACTATCAATTTTTAATGGTTTATAGACAAGAATCTCGATTCTTGACAGCCAATTCCATTTATTCAAATTATGCTGAGAATCAGCACTTTTTGAACGTCAGTATGACAGTCCCCCAAAACGTCCACCCAACGACACTTCCTAGTGCTTCTTTGGGGGACTGTCTTATGTAAAATTGACGTTCAAAAAGTGCGGATTCTCAGCCTCATTTGAATAAATGACTTTTGATTTGATTTGATTTCACTGGAAAGAAAAAGTGGCGAAAGAAACTCCCCAGCAGCACAACTGTCTGTTCATTTAAAACCAAAAAATAAAATAAACACGTGACTTTATAAACTACTATGTAGATACAGTAACGAACACAAGAAAACACAACAACGATGAAATTATTTACCATATTCCAGCTAGCCACGCCAAAATACCAGCAAAGCAAAACGAAAAAATATAATATCATTAAAATGGAAATGTAAATAAGTAAAAACTTACTACGTAAATAAAATCCCCAGGCGTGACAGCTCGCATATTATATGCATAACATTGTAAAAAAGTGATGAGTGATGATAGCGCCTTAAAATTTACTTTTTTGCCATAAGCTAATTCTGGGGAAAGAACACAAACATTGCATTAAGTTAATCAGAGCGAACAGCTCACAGACCAGAATCACAGCAGAGCAGAATCGAATTGAGAACCACGTTCTGACTCTTGCCACGTGTCAGAATATTCTTTTAGGGCTTCACGAGCCTGTTCCTCAGCAAAAGCCATACACATTAAAAATAAAATAAAATCTTCTGGCAATAAAATCAAAACAACTTGGGAAATTATAAATTCTGAAACTGGAAGAACCAAAGTACAAAATGGCGATTTCCATCTTAAAATTAACCATGAAGTTATAAAGGCGGACTTGGAGGTAGCAACTGAGTTTGAGATTTTTTTTACTAATATTCCAATTATAACAACAAAAACTTTGTCTTCTTCCTCTACTTCTGATTACACGATACTAAAAGAATGTGACAAACATTTTGAATTTACTTTTGTGACTGCTAAAGACATTAAAGAATATTTTAAGGATCTTGATGTAAAAAAACTGCCGATCATTGGGGTTTGACAATATATACTGTAGCTTCAATAATATCGCACCTCTCTTAGCAATTGTTTTTAATTCTTGTGTCACATCTGGTATATTTCCTGATTTAATAAAACTTAGCAAAGTAATTCCACTGTACAACTGATCCCACGAATTTTCGGCCAATATCGATATTACCAACTTTGAGCAAAATTTTTGAAAAATTAATTTTGTAACAGTTGTTGAGGCACTTTAACTTACACAATGTATTGCACGTGAAACAATTTGGTTTTACAAAGGGTCGTTCAACTACAGATGCGAGGGTGGCGTTGCTAAAGAACATATTTGGGGCCTGGGAGGAATCGCAAGATGCTCTTGGTATTTATTGTGATTTTTCCTAGGCCTTTGATTGCATACATCATGATACTATTATTAGGAAATTGTACCATTACGGTTTAAGGCACAGCGCTCTCGACCTTCTGACTTCTTATCTGAATAATCGAATTCAGAGGGTTGATGTTAATGGCAAGAGATAATCACAACATAGTATTATTCGCGGATGACACTTTATACGGTCTTCGGGTCAATTTAGACCCATTTTAGGAAAGAAACTAAGTTCTCTCTTTTAATATGTTTATTTGACACTTGATATTTAATGACTTTTTCTGAAGTTTTGAGGTTAATTTAAATATTTAATTGTTTTATAAAATTATATTGTAATATTTAATTTACAAATTTTTATACTCTTATGGTCCTCGGGTCAAAATTGACCATACGTAATAAAAGATTGTAGTTCCTCTGAATTGTGTGTTTACGAACAGAACTCTTATCTGTCACTTTTGTTATTGGTTTACCCGCCATTTTGTAGTTATACTGCTAAAGCAGTATCATAGTTTTGAGTACACAGAACGTCCTAGTGTTGTCAAGTATTATTTTATATTTGAAAATGAGGGACAGTGAGATTGAGAGCTTTTTGAACGAAGTATCCAATGAAGAAGAACCGTGTTCAGAGTTTGAGGACCATGTCTAGAATGCTGCTTCATCTAGCAGTAGTTTTAGTAAGAGTGAAAGTACAATTGATCCTTCTGAAAGAATGACATCAAAGAATAGCCAAATAAATTATTCCAAAAAACCGCTTGGAAGCAGTAAAAGAAGAGCCGCTAGAGAAAATATCATCAGCATGATGCCAGGATTGACTAGATATTCTTCTTCAAGAATCACAGAAGAAAAAAGATCAAGTTTCGAATTATTTTTCCGCCTCCGTTGATACACACTATTTAGTGTTACACAAATATTGAGGGAAGACGTGTATTTGATAAAGAATGAACTGATACTGATAATACGGATTTATTTGCATTCATAGCCTCATAGGTTTACTCCTGTTAGCTGGTGTTTTTCGATCAAATCAAATAACGAAAGTACTGAAAGTTTATGGGATTATAAAAAAGGTAGACCTATATTAGGAGCAACTATATCACAAAAATCATTCAAAAAATATCAAGAGTTTGATATTAGACTAACTCGAAGTGAACGGCGACTATCGGATAAATTTGCTCCCATTCGTGAGCTGTGGAATCAATGGATTGAAGTATTACCGAATGTTTATAATCCTTCCGAAAATGTGACAGTAGACGAAGAATTAGTCGCATTCAGGGGAAAGTGCCCATTCCGACAATATATGCCATCAAAACCGGCAAAGTATGGTATAAAGTTTTGGGTGCTATGTGATTGGGCAACAAGTTATGTTTGGAATATTCAACCTTACACAGGTAAAGAACCCGGAAGTGTTCTTGAAAGAAACCAGGGACAGCGAGTAGTTCTTGATTTGACTGTGAGTCTGAAGGATCATAATCTCACCACAGAATTTTTTTTTACGTCATATCAACTGGGACAGAAATTACTAGAGAAGCAAATAATACTGGTAGGAACTATATATACTTAAAAACAAGCCTGAACTACCAAAAGATTTTCTGAATACAAAAAGTAGGCCAGTTTTTTCATTAAATTTTGCCTTTACTAAGGACACTAACTACTCTTGTGTCTCAACAAAATTTGTACTATGTTCATTACTTGATATTAATAAAAACTTACTTAAACTAAAGGTATTTTTTTAATTAATAAGTTATTCATATTAAATTATAAACATCAATGACATTTACTACGCAATTATTGAGTGTAAATTAAGGCAACATAGTACTGGGTCAAATAAGACCCAAAGCCCGTTTACGTCGGTAACTTTAAGGAACGTATGAAGGTTAACAATGCACTCTCTAAAGTTGTCCTTTTCTTAAATGAAAAAAAAAAACGCCAAATGTCAGGCAGCTAAGTACCAATGTTCAACTGAATGGAGTAGAGTTGATCCCTGTCGACTTGACAGTTTTTCTTGAATTCACTATTGACCCCAAGTTACAATGTGGTCCTCACATTGAGAAGCTGTCGTGAAGACTCAGTTCTGCCGCCTTTGCTGTTAAGAAAATTAGACAGAAGATGATGATGATGATGATGATGTTTATGATGTGGATACAGCCAGAATTGTTTATTTTAATTATTTTCATAGTCTTATGACTTATGGGATTCTTCTCTGGGGAACTTGTGCGGACATCAATACCATCTTTGTTTTACAGAGGAGGGCTGTTCGAGCCATTTACAACCTTTGTCCTATAGATTCTCTTAGAGAAAAGTTCAAAGAGGTGAACATTCTGAATGTAGCTTCACAATATATATTTGAAAATCTTATGTATATTCATAAAAATATCTCGAATTTTAAGAAAATAAGCTATATTAGCTATAATATCAGGAACAAACACAATCTTGCTGTACATCACACTCGTCTCCACAGAGTAAGCAAAGTAAGCAGAATAAGCAGAGTAGGGTGTGTTCATGGGTCAATGTATAAACTTTTACAACAAGCTTCCCATGGACATTCGAAACTTACCCATTATACGATTTAAATACTATATAAAGGCCAAACTTTGCAAAAAGGGGTATTATAAAATCACAAATTATTTAGAAGACAAAAAAGCTTTGAACTGAGCTGCTCGCTCTGTTAAGCATTGTTATTAAGCAATATGCGTAATGATAAGGTAAATTATTGTAAACATTTTCATTTTTAATGTCTGGACTTGAAAAAAGACGGTGATCCCTGAGTTTGTTTCAGCTATTTCTTCTCAGTGGTAGTCAGTTAGGAAATGCCGGCTTCATCTGGTTATAAAAAAAATTAAAACAAACATGACGTGTAAATGTGATCAGTGATCCTGCTTGCTTAATAAACGATTTCATTTCATTTCATTTCACTAAGTACTAATCGTACTTTCAATAAAACGTGATACATTACATTTTTAATATCGAAGTAAACAAAAGACGAACGTCGAAAACTTGTTTAAAAGGCATGCAGAAAGTTATGCAAGTATAAAGTCACATGAGAATTATCATTTGAATGATTCAAAAGTCTTGCTCCTTTGAAAACCACATCACAAAGACATGCAGTTCCAATAAACTGCGCTATTCAAAGAGTCAACATACAAACTGCGAATGTAAATATAGTTTTAAAATCAGAATTCAGGTGTAATGAATAATTCAAGCGGCAAGAGCGAACGATGCTTCAATATTAAATCTTTGACATCGATGCACTGAGAACAATGTTCTTATGCTGACGTTGGGTTTTATTTCTCGAAATATAAAATTGTATATTTTTGTTTGAAGCTTCAAGCTATATCTCTATATCTCTACAATACATCTCTATATCTTATAGAACTAAAAACTTAAAAATACTGGACACGTGTTTCGGGTTTCGCATAAACAAAAATAATGCTGTATAGTACCCGAAACACGTGTCCAGTATTTTTAAGTTTTATATATTGTAAACTAGCACTTGACCGCAATCCTGCCTGATGTTAAGCAGTGACGCAATCGTTGATGGTAAAGCGCACTAGTTTATTAAGAGCCTATTCACTCTAGCCTTGAAGACACTCAAATTGTAGTCCGACGGAAACACCGCCGCTGGCAAATTGTTCCAGTCCCTCGATATACGAAGAAAAGAATAACGAGTAAAGAATTTATGTACAAAATTTCAAAAAGATGTAATGAAAAATTACAAAGTTATGAGCTTGTTATCCTAATTAGCTGTTCCAACAAAAATATGGTCCACGCTCCGAAAGGGCGGGCGACCGGTGCGTTGACCGCTAGCGTCAGCTCTGCACATCTATCGTAAGCTGCGTGGGGCGCTCGCTAACCACACTGAAACATTAACAATTTCTAAATGTAACTGGAAAAAAATATAACATGGTGTAGTAATGATTGGAATCGATTCAGTTGCTAATTTTGAACAAACTGTGTTCAGGTTTCGCATTAACAAAAAATAAAATTGTATATCGTTTAAGTTGATTAGGTTATTATATTAATTGAAACCGCGTCTTCCACACTACACATTTTAAACACATACGATTATAATAAAAAGTAAAAACTAAAACCCAACTACGACAAAAAACGACGCTGAAAAAGTATAAAACAAGATTTTCGGAATACTGAACCTAACAAAGTTGCTAATGTAGTTGCAAGTAAATGGACACAGTAGACTCTACCAAGATGCCTTTGTTGTAAATTGACAATAATGTCATACAATACTATTCTGAAGTATGTAATATTCACTATGTAGAGATAAATTTTCATGTTTGGAAAGGCGTAGTCACACGTTACATATACCTACCTACCGTAGCACCTTGACGACGTGTGACTACGCCTTTCCAAACATGAAAATTTATCTCTACATAGTGAATATTGCATACTTCAGAATAGTATTGTATGACATTATTGTCAATTTACAACGAAGGCATCTTGGTAGAGTCTACTGTGTCCATTTACTTGCAACTACATTAGCAACTTTGTTAGGTTCAGTATTCTGAAAATCTTGTTTTATACTTTTTCAGCGTCGTTTTTTGTCGTAGTTGGGTTTTAGTTTTTACTTTTTATTATTTGTACTATTTTGGTGTTAAAGTGTATTTGTGGCGCATAATATTACCAAAAGTTAAATTGATGAACTAAAAACTAGGTACTTGACATATTACATCTACACGCACATATAACAACATAAGCCGGAAGGCATATAGTGCAGAGGACATTTTTGTGGGAGTTTTAGCCAGTTATCAAAATGTTTCCGCCTTCACCGCGTGGAGTTACTCCCAGCTTATGTCGTTTTCATTAGTGCATTACATATTCTATTAATGTTCACACTGCTCTACATTGCATAAAGTGATTCACAGTTCCCGTGATCCGGGCTTTATTCTTATCGCTCATATTTAACATCATTAAAGCATTCTTGTAATTATGTACAAGCATAAAGTACTCGTGAAGCTCTTTCACGTCTAAACACGGTATATTTATTTTAATTTTATATTCACATAGAACTTTTTGTCCCCTAGAGGGCGCAATACTAAATTTGGTGACAAGCTTTATAGCTCATAACTAACAGAATATCAAGGCCTTTCTAATGGTACTACAGTGATCTTATTCTGATAAGGAATAAAAAAGCTATGAACGAAAAGATGTGAACTATATGCAACCAGCCCATGAATACAGGTACAGTCACGAGCAAATGCTAGCAATATATATATATATTCAAAATGTACAAGTAAAGAGCTTTCAAATGATACCAAACACGCCATATTTATCTTAATTTTATTTTTTTACTCTGTATGTTTTGTCCGCTAGAGGGCGCCACATTAGATTTTGTGAAACCCCATATAGCCTATAACCAGCGGACAATTAAGACGCTTCTAATGATATCTCATTTGTCGAATTCTGATAAGTAGTTTAGAAGTTACGAGGGAACAGATGAACATACATACATACATACATACATACATAGCCTGTCAAAATCATAACCCTCCTTTTGCTTTGCCGTAGTCGGGTAAAAATAATCATTGTCATTCAAGTGGTGAGACGTTTTTTGTTTATATTAAACTAAAAAATTGTGATATAATATTAATAATAAAGCTTTATTTATTTCCACATTCCACATTTTGCTTAATTAACTAATATATATATATATATATATTTCTGCTTTTTATCGTGGCTTATATGGACCCCCTTCGGATAAAAGCCTCCTCCAAGGACTTCCAATGATTTTTATTTCTAGCCATGGATACCCAGTTTTCTCCTGCTACTTTTACTAAGTCATCTGTCCATCTAGCGGCTGGGCGGCCTCTAGGACCTTGCCATTTCACAGCTCTGATGGTCCACCTATCGTCTTCATTTGGTAACAATACCTACCATAAAGTTTGTTGAATTTTTAATTCCATCGGCCGTGCGTGTGCCTTACTACCAAAGAGCTTTTAGGTACTACATTATTTATTTTGTTCTAAAAATTCAGGTTCTATTTTTGTCACATAAGATTGTATGTACTTTATTTTAAGAGACTGATATCGTCTTGTATGGTACTGTATCGGATGTAACGGTGATTGTTTTTCGCTGAATCAGTTATATGATCAACATCATTTCAGCCGAAAGATGTCCACTGCTGGACATAGGCCTCCTCCAAGAATCTCCACGACGACCGGTCCTGCGCCTCCCGCATCCAGCGATTGAATACTACAAACACTTAAGCTGATTATATAATGTAAACAGTTTTTCCGTTGAATTGCCGATTTAAGAAGGCATTCTGAAGGAATTCACAATGGAGAATATCGTTCCTCTCAATTCTCCCCTAACAATGCTGTCGTCTTTCCCCGGCGGCTGAGCGAGGCGATATCAACCTTCGAGAGAGCTCTGCTGGCGGCATTCAACGCTCATTATTTACTACTGAATCACTATCCGCTTACTTATACCAGCAAAGGCTTAGGTTTATCTTTATACTGTAGTGCCTTTTGTCTTATACCTATACTGAAATAATCCCACTAGATTAGTTTCGAGGTGGGGTCTGAGTTTCTTTATTCAGTTTGTCGATTATTTATTTAGACATCGGATTACTTGCACTATTGTTCGACTGTCTATACCTACATGACATTGGCAGAATAGTGGACATCGGCTCAGATACAAAAAAAGTGCACTAATAAACTGTCAAAGTATGCATCGATATTTGAACTAAATAAAAAGGGCGAAATATGTACAGCACGAAAATAATTTATTATTAGAATTTGCATTTATTTTCACATTATACGAGTATTTATATATTATTTTCTCTCGGTGGTAGGCCATGACATCGGCTGCCGGCAGAAGTTACCACCCACCAGACAAAGTCTTGCTGCCAAGCGATTCGTCGTGTTCCGGCATGATGTCTGGTGAAGCCGTACGGAGGACGGGTCTTAGCAGTTGTGTTGCGATGTGTGCCGGGAGTTTGGTCGTGGAGGGTCTCCACATCAATCTCCCTCTGGCGCAGCAGCGTTGGTCGTGTTATTGGGTCTAACATTTCACCACCTCGCTCAACTGCCGTCTTCCTTCCTATTCACTAAGGTTTTTTTAAGTGAATGGGATTAATAAACTAGCGCGCTTTGCCATCAACGATTGCATCACTGCTTACCATCAGGCGGGATTGCAGTCAAGCGCTTGTTTATAATTATTAAAAAAAAAAAAATTGTATGAATGATTAACTACTAGCTTTCCACCCGCGGCTACGCCCGCGTGGAATCGGTTTTGTCTCGCTTTTTAGATTTCCCTCGGGAATATCAATCTGTTTTCAATAAAAGGTAGCCTATGTCCTTTCTCAGGGTCTAAAGATTGCCTATGTCCTTTCTCAGGGTCTAAAGATTGTCTGTGCCAAATTTCATCAAAATCGGTTGAGAAGTTTAAGCGGGAAAGCGTAACAGACAGAGTTACTTTCGCATTTAAAATATTAGTATGGATGTGCAAACAATAAAAACGCAAACAATAAAATTAATATAATCCGGTGTCTATTATTATAGTTCTCGGGATAGCAGAGATTCGAAATTCTGTGTTGAGTTACACGACAGATAAATGGGAGCACTGACCGGACTGACCGGACAGACCGGACTGAAATCTGTGTGGTTGTTTCATAAAAAGTAAAAAAACTAAAACCCAACTACGACAAAAACGACGCTGAAAAAGCATAAAACAAGATTTTCAGAATACTGAACTGAACAAAGTTGCTAATATGCAAGTAAATGGACACAGTAGACTCTACCAAGATGCCTTCGTTGTAAATTGACAATAATGTCTTACGATACTATTCTGAAGTATGCAATATTCACTATGTAGAGATAAATTTTCATGTTTGGAAAACCGCAGTCACACGTTATCAAAGTGCTACGGTAGGTAGGTATATGTAACGTGTGACTACGCCTTTCCAAATATGAAAATTTATCTCTAAATAGTGAATATTGCATACTTCAGAATAGTATCGTAAGACATTATTGTCAATTTACAACGAAGGCATCTTGGTAGAGTCTACTGTGTCCATTTACTTGCAACTATATTAGCAACTTTGTTCAGTTCAGTATTCTGAAAATCTTGTTTTATACTTTTTCAGCGTCGTTTTTGTCGTAGTTGGGTTTTAGTTTTTTTACTTTTTTTTATTTGTACTATTTTGGTGTTAAAGTGTATTTGTGGCGCATAATATTAATAAAAGTTAAATTGACGAACTAAAAACTAGGTAGTTAAACATACGACATCTCTTTTGACTTATGTATCGGCGTATAGTAATATGTAGAGATGTCCTATTTTACTATTTCGTAGCGCTTGGAGCGTAGCGCGTATAGCAACGGTTTCCCCGTATGAAGCTCCCGGTTTTTCGTAGTAGCGACGCACATTTGCGTCGATGGCACCGAATGGGTCATGAATTAGTGTATGAGGCCGTTAGTATAAATAGATTGGATGTTTTTCTAACGGTGGTAGGCCATAACATCGGCTGCCGGTAGAAGTTAGCACCCACCAGACAAAGTCTTGTCGCCAAGCGATTCGTCGTGTTCCAGCATGATGTCTGGTGAAGCCGTACGGAGGACGCGTCTGAGCACTTTGTGTTGCGTTGTGTGGCGAGTACGATGCGCCAAATGTTGTTGTGTCGGGAGTTTGGTCGTGGAGAGTCTCCAGATTAATCTCCCTCTGGCGCAGCATGGTTGGTCGTGTTGGTCTTGGATTTAACATTGCATCACCTGGCTCAACTGCCGTCATCCTTGCTATTCCTAAGTTTTTTAAGTGAATACGCTTAATAAACTAGTGCGCAGGCATCAAGGATTGCGTCACTGCTTACTATCAGGCGGGATTGCAGTCAAGCGCTAGTTTATAATTATTAAAAAAAAAAAACTTATATTAAGAGGACCTGGGAAGATTTCTTAATCTATCTAATTCTGCTAACGATCGACTGTCATGTGGATTTTTAAGTAATTTATTATGATCCAAGGCACTTATAAATAATCCCTCTATGGTTTTAACTCTACTGAGAGCGACATAGGCCTGTCCTTTAGCAAACAATGACTTTCCTAGATCTGTAACTTTTTTATCTAGAGTACAACCTTGTAATTTATGTACAGTACAACCCCAAGAAAGAATCAGCGGGAGCATTTTACGCTAAATTTGCCCAGAACCCCTCAAGCCGTCAAATTCAGTGAGGCAAGGCTCGATTTTGATAAGTCCGTTAGTATCTGCTTTTATGGATGCGTCGTCAAATTGTATGAGAACAGCGCTTGGCTGTTCTCCTGTTCCAACTGATCGCGCCGAAGAGCAGGCCATTCGAAGGCCTTCACCACTCCCATCGCTCCGTTTACCAAACCCTGGTTTACATTCAAATTTCTACGAAGCATTACTAGGGATTATGTACAAACATAAAGTACTCGTGAAGCTCTTTCAGATGATACCAAATACGGTATATTTATTTTAATGTTATATTAACATAGAAATTTTTGTCCGCTAGAGGGCGTAATACTAAATTTGGTGACAAGCTTTATAGCTCATAACCAACAGAATATCAAGGCCCTTCTAATGGTTCTGCAGTGGTTTTATTCTGATAAGTAGTAAAGAAGCTATCTATGAACGAAAAGATGTGAATTATATGCAATCAGCCCATGAATACAGGTAAAGTCACAAGCAAATGCTAGTAATATATATATATTCAAAATGTACAAGTTAAGCCCTTTCAAATGATACCAAACACGGCATATTTATCTTAACTTTATATTTTTACTCTGTATATTTTGTCCGCTAGAGGGCGCCACATTAGATTTTGTGAAATTCCATATAGCCTATAACCAGCGGACAATTAAGACGCTTCTAATGATATGTCATTTATCGAATTCGAATAAGTAGTTTAGAAGTTACGAGGGAACAGATGAACATACATACATACATACATACATACATACATACATACATACATACATACATACATACATAGCCTGTCAAAATCATAACCCTCCTTTTGCTTTGCCGTAGTCGGGTAAAAAAGGACTGTTTCAGACATCAATTTCATCATTGGACCACGGTTATGTTAGAACTTTAAAGCCACTACAAACCACTACAAAGTGAAAAATAACGAATTTCGGAAGTCGGTGTCTTTGGTTTTGTATATTCGTTTTTGACACCGACTTCCGAAATTAGTTATTTTTCACTTTGTAGTGGTTTTTGGAAGTCGGTCGTTTTTTTGTAAAAAAGTTTTTATTTTACACTTTTTAGTTGTTAAAAGTACTATGTATTCAGTTGCATCTGGTCAGACTGGAAGCTGACGCAAATATAGTTGGGAAACAACGTAATTTTGTTTACTTTAATTTTATTCCCTCAACTGCCTATGGTCTTCATCATCAAATTTACTGCAGACCATTATTTTAACCCAATGGGTGCAAAGTTCTCATTAATATAAATGAATTGAGTCCAAATACAAGGTAGCTACTGTAAATTGTTTAGGAATTCCCTGAACTGACCTTTGTCATCGTCATCAGCTCCCTAATGACAGTCACCACCCATCTCGGTGTAAGGTTCTTGTCAATACAAATTATTCAAGCACAAACACAAGGTATCTGCTGTGAATTGTTGAGGACTTCCTTCGACTGTCTCCCGGCTCCATCATCAGATCTACTCCAGACATTTATTAAATTGTAGTGCTTTAAAATTCTTAATGAAAATGCTAAGAAATGCACTAGTCGCCCCTGCTATTTTTGAAAGTTTCCCTTGTTTTCTCTGGTCTTCCACTATCAAACCCTGATATCCTTATCATGGGACGCACCTTGGGAACGTCTTCTTTCCAACAGAAAAAGAATTATCAAAATCGGTTCATAAACGACGAAGTTATGCGCGAACAAACATAGAAAAAAAAAAGCATATATACGGTCGAATTGAGTAACCTCCTCCTTTTTGAAGTCGGTTAAAAACTCCGCCAAAAAATACAAGAAAAACCTAATCCTTTACCACCAAAAAAAAACTTTAATACCGCCACAATTTATTCTCTACATACTAAAAACAGTTCCGACAAGAACAAGACAAGGCAACGTAGACACATGCCACAGACGAAGTAAAATGGAACATATTACATGCACTGACACTTCAGCAGTTCGTGAGTTATATCGCAAGCCTGCACACTATCTACTTTGTGATATAAGAGAAGAAACTTTTCTGTTATGCTGCCTTTCCGTTTTAGGTTGGGAATTGAAATGCTTGGTTGTTTTTGGAGATTTTTAAGCTCATTGCAAACTGTTCATCTATACTAATATATAAAGTTGAAGAGTTTGTTTGCACACGCTAATCTCAGGAACTACGGGCCCGATTTGAAAAATCTTTCTGCGATGGATAGCCCATTAATCCAGGAAGGCTTTAGGCTATATAACATTACGCTGCGACCAAAAGGAGATGAGCATATAATTATAAAAGATAAATATATCGAAATCTATGCGGGTGAAAGTGCGGGGCGCAGCTAGTGTTAAATAAAATCAAAAGTAATTTATTCAAACTAGGTTGAGAATAAGCACTTTTTGAACGTCAATATTAGGTACATTAGGCAGTACCCCGAAACGCGCCCTTCGCCACTTCCTAGTGCTTTCGCTGGGAAGAAGAAGTGGCGGAACTAACTCCCCAACAGCACATCTGTCTGTTCATAAAAAAAAAACTGACTTTATACAATGCTATGTATATTAATGGAAACAAGAAAACACAACAACAATGAAATTATTTACCATATTCCAGCTAGCCACGCCAAAATACCAGCAAAGCAAAACAAAAAAATATAATATCATTAAAATGGAAATGTAAATAAGTAAAAACTTATTACGTAAATAAAATCTCCAGGCGTGACAGCTCGCATATTATATGCATAACATTGTAAAAAAGTGATTAGTGATAATGGCAAAAAAAAAATCATTAAAATAGAAATGTAAATAAGTAAAAACTTATTACGTAAATAAAATCCTCAGGCGTTTCAGCTCGCATATTATATGCATAACATTGTAAAAAAGTGATTAGTGATAATGGCAAAAAAAAGTCATTAAAATAGAAATGTAAATAAGTAAAAACTTATTACGTAAATAAAATCCCCTGGCGTGACAGCTCGCATATTATATGCATAACATTGTAAAAAAGTTATTAGTGATAATGGCAAAAAAAAAAAATCATTAAAATAGAAATGTAAATAAGTAAAAACTTATTACCTAAATAAAAACCCCAGGTATTAAAGGCGTGCAGAGGGCAGCTCACATATTTATGCATTGTAAAAAGTAAATTATATGAACTCATATAACCTGTCAGTAAGCTAATTCTAGACTAAGAACAAAAACATTGTCTTGAGTTAATCAGAGCGACCAGCTACTCTTATCATTTAAATAGTAGTTTAGGAAAAAATATGCTTATGAACGAAAATTTGAAAAATAAAAGAGAGAATGAGGCAATGGACATGATGGTATGACCAATTGAAGCTTTGTCCTTAGGCGCTGTGTTGACAACTTAACAACAACCACGACTGAACCAGATGGTCAGATTAAAGGAGTTCATTCACTACAATAATTCTCAGCCTACCATTTTCTTACATCGGGTATACAACATTATTAGTTAAAGAATTTAAGGTAAAGAATCTATGTACAAAATTTCAAAAAGATATCATGAAAAACAGTAAAGTTATGAGCTTGTTATCTTACTTGGTTGTCTCAACAAAAATATGGCCAACGCTCCGCTGGAGAAGTGAGCGGTGCATTGACCTCTAGCGTCAGATGTTGCGAGGTAACCACTCTGCAACAATTTCTAAATATATTTGGGAATAAATATAACATGATATAAAAATATATACAATATGTAAAGAAAACCCTGTCCGACCCATAAGGATAATAAAGGTTAGGCAATCACATGACCAAATAAAATTTGAAATTTTGCATAATCATCATAGTAACAATACTAATCAATTTTGAAACTATCTTTTTTCCCCGCGAATTTACGCTAACTTCCCCAAAATCTGGTGTTTTAAAAAAAATGACAACACTATTTTAGGCGGTATAATTGTCGGCTTTCCTTTTGTTGTTTTGTTAGATTATTTATTTCTTTGGCGGCGTCACGCGTGAGCTTTGTCGGCGACGTAAAAGAAATAACTAGTGATGCACTAATTTTTGCGCAATAACGTTTTTTTATCGCTATTAATCGAAACTTGTATCTGGTTGAATGATTTGTTAAAAACACAGATTACCCAATGGTAAAAGCACTTTTGTTTATCGATTAATTACTAATAACATTATTATAACACAAGTATTAATTAGTAAACAAAAACCAGAAGGACTTATGAAACACAATTTTAGTAAAATTTTACAAATATTTTAACGGTCAATATCATCGATTTTGAGACAGAAACTGAAATTAAAACTTTGGCATGATTTTCATTTACAGCAGTGTACCTAACTAATTTAAGTATTGTAAAAGTTCTAAACAATTCCATGCGATGTTGAATCTAGAATGAGAATGAGAAACTACAATACTAAATCGATAACAAAAATAGACGAGTAAATTGTTTCCATCGAAAATCAATATTTTGATTACTTACACTTCCCTATTTACTCAAAGGGTGCCGCGAGGCCAGCCGCGTAGGTACAATTTTATAAAATAAAAATCATTTTTACTTTAAATTATCAGTTGCGCGTAAAAATCGCTCTCGTGTAGACTATTCGTGTATTGTGTGATCATGTCATGCTGATGGAAGGTAGCAACTGCTGTGTTGTGATCAGGTGATTGTGGTCAATGTGTTCAATGTGGTTCCAGTATGACGGTGCGTCACCATATCTTTGTCCTGTACGTGAGAACCTCCATTATCAGTTCGGCGAGCAGTGGATTGGTAAGGGTGGACCAACTGTGGCCAGCGCGGATTTGACACCACTTGATTTTTATTTGTGTGCATGTCCGTGCTAATCTCGTGCGACGGTGCCAGCTGGGCCTGTATCGTTCATAATGAACGAAATATGAAACAACATCTCCGCCACAGCCATTATGCTCATCGAATGAACATTTCATTCATTCATTTCATTTCATTTTCAAATGTATCATTACATTTGGAGAGTCAGACGACCTTCCTACTTAAAAAAAAATCTTTTCACGAGCTGCCTAAGTATCATTATTTCTTTCGAGACTCGATAAACGTGGATAAATTACCTATACTTACCTACATGCATGAGGTCAACTGAGGTTATGAACTGTGCCTGTGTTGCCATGAAATTACCTATTTATTTTATTTAAGTTATTTATTTTATAGGGGGAATTTTTTTTTAAGTTTAGCCAAGTTTTGTAGGCATTAGTAGAATCAGTTATCGATACCTAACAATACCTTCACGGGTCGGACAGGGTTTTCTTAACATAATGTATATAATATTAGAATCGATTCAGTTGCCTATTCTGAACAAACCATATTCAGTATAAAAAAAAATCGATTATGTAAATGATTCGCAAATAGATACCTATGATTTTTTTCACACTGTACAAAAAACATCTTTTGTTAGTTGCCTGCATTTTCCTTATAGATACTTATTACGATTCTGAATAACAATAACATTGTAAAGTATTTAATATGTAGTTAAGTTGGTATCAAATTTGTACGCTCTTTTTCCGTTAAATTTAATTCCATTGTTAATTAAAATAGGAAATATTGTTAACAAGCTAATTGCATGAGCATACTCAATTAGTCTCGATTTAAATTACATTTCCACCGACGCGATGTATTATTTTAATACGAATGAATTAATTACGAATTTATGCTTATTATGATATGACTACTGGTTAGCTCCATTTACTAACGCTGCAATACTTCATCTAGCAGTAAATTCTATTTGAGTCCTTTTATTCACATCCAGCGTCTTGTTAGATCAACTTAGTGCCATGTCATTGAATCTACGATCTCAGTGCACATCATTATGGGAGGACATCTTTGAGGGTGTACACCTGTAAACGTCTTCATGGCTGGATGAATCAGCGTACGGTTCGATTCACGAGGGTAAGGAACAGCATGGGCTGTGATTCAAAACTCAATACTCAAACGCTTATTGTATTTCAAACGTGTAATCAGATGGTAACTTATTTATTAATATCAATGAATTTTGTCAGGCAGTATCCGTGGGTAGTGGTAGCGAACGCGGCCGCTGCGTTAGGAGGCGCGGGTTCGATCCCCGCGTAGCGCAAATATTTGTATGCACGAATATGAATATTTTGCACTAGTCTGGTCGTGCCTCGGTCCCGTTGGTCCCGATCGAATATCTAATAGCAGTCGTTACGAGTTATTGAAATCCTCAAAAGTTCAACAATTGGTCTAACTATAATGCTTCGATATCGCCTTCGGGTTGTGTAGGTCAGACGGCAGTCGCTTCACGGAAAATATCGAAATTTAGCCAAAATTAGCAATTAGACTGGTAAAGCGGACCCCAGACCCCAAAGCTGAAAAGCTTCCGATGCTACCGGGATTAACGCTGAGATGATGATGATGATGATTATGAATTCTGTCGGGCATAGTAACATTGTAGGAGAGAAGCTTCACAACTTAACTGATCTGACTGCTGATCCTAATCATCTCTCTGACAATTTTTTTAATACATACTGTAAGCTATTTGATTCCACCTTTGTTCGCAAGACTATCTCTGTTAATAGTAATGCATCTTTCTCTGATTGGGCTACCATCGGTATTCATAAAAGTAGAACTCGGCTTTATGAACTGTACATTGAGAGGATTTATATTAACACTGTTGAATTCAATTTGTATGTTAGAAAATATTCAAAATTATTTAAACAAGTTGGTTATATGACCAAGTCACGTTACTTGAGTTCAAAGATAAAAAACAGTGGCAATGTAATTAAAACGACTTGGAAAATTATTAATACTGAAACGGGAAGGTCCAGTGATAGAAAAACTGCCTATTAATGACAACATAATTAAATCAGACTCGCAAGTCTCTGAGGCATTTAAAAAATTCTTTTCGGATATTCCTGTTTCAACTACTAAATCCCTAAACTCATCACCTTCTGTTGCTGTCTTTGCATAAAGAAAATGTTAATGTTTGTGATTCGGAGTTTCATTTTGAACATGTTATCAGTAAAGATATAATTAAAATCTTTCACACTCTAAATGTAAAAAAGACTGCTGACCTATGGGGTCATTCGGAGGAAGTTGCTAAGTCTATTATTGATATTGTGGCACCCACTCTAGCTGATTATCTTTAATGCTTGTATTGACTGACTGGAGAGTTTCCTGATGTCATGAAAAATAGTAAAATAATTTGTTTAAATCTGGTAGTACATCAGACCCCACAAATTATAGACCTATTTCTGTATTACCTACCTTTAGTAAAATTTTTGAGAAATTAATTTTAAACCAAATGCTATTTTTTTTTAATAAACATAAATTATTACATAGCAAACAGTTCGGTTTTACAAGGGGTCGTTCAACTACTGATTGAGTGAGATTGAGAGTTAAACTTCTAGGACATATCTATAATGCATGGGAGGATAAATGCGATGCCTTGGGCATCTTTTGTGATTTGTCTAAGGCATTCGATTGCGTTCTTCACGATACATTAATCAGGAAACTCCGCCACTACGGGATCTGGAACTCTGCACTGGATGCGTTGACATTAATGGAAAAAGAAGTCCCACTGGGGTCAATTCCTGGTTCTTTTTTGTTTCTTATTTACATCAATGACCTGCCGTACCTAATAGAGGATAACCACGATATAGTGTTGTTTGCAGATTGCACTTCACTTTTATTTAAACTGAAATGTCAGCAGCAGGTTACTGATGATGTAAATAGCGCGATCTCCAAAGTAGTCCATTGGTTTAATGTTAATAATTTACTCTTAAACGAGAAAAAAATCAAATGCATTAAGTTTACTCTACCTCACGTTAGGCAGGTGGAAACTAAAGTGTTGATAAAGGGCGAAGAATTGAAATCTGAAGACAGCACAGTATTCTTGGGTATAATTCTGGATGCTAAGCTTCAATGGGGTCCACAAATAGAAAAATTGTCAAAAAAACTAAGATCTGCTGCATACGCAGTTAGAACAATTCGTAATTTGACTGATGTTGAGACGGCCCGTTTAGTACTTTGGCTATTTCCATAGCGTAATGTCGTACGGCATTCTGTTGTGGGGAAATGCCGCCGATATTCAAACAATATTTGTTTTGCAGAAACGAGCTGTTCGTGCAATTTATAAATTAAGCCCGAGACACTCTCTCAGAGAAAAAATTAAAGAGATTAATGTACTGACCGTGCCGTCTCAATAAAAAAACATGCTTTAAAAAAATATCAAACTAAAAAGTTAAACATAATTTTAAAAAAGCGTGAGAAAATTATGGCACAAAGCGCCTCACGCTTTTTTTTAAATTATTTTTAACTTTTTAGTTTGGTATTTTTTAAAAGCACGTTTTTTTAATATTTGAAACTGCATTTATTATTTGGATACTTCCAAGGGATCGAAACTTTTGTTGGGTTAGGGCATGCAATACCCCAATAATAATCTGCCCCTCGGGCATACAATTTCATTAAACAATAACAATTTACAGAAAAAAAGGAAGAAGTCATTTCAAGTCTCAGAATTCCTATACTGAATAAAATGCGTGTTCATTAGGATATTTAAATAATCTATTTTTGAATTTAAAGATATTATTACAGTCTCTAATGTCCTTGGGTATTTTACTATTGTATATCTTAGGCACCATGACGAATGTATGTACCTACTCTTTGCTGTGGTAAAAAGTATGGCTTTACATTGCGTATTTAATTTTATATACAACCTCGTCCTGTTGCGTCATCTCGACACAACCCAAAAGTTACCATATAGAAGACAGAATAAAATAATTTGAAACACAGCTGAGTCGTGCATTCAATTCCTTCAGATCACACCATATGGGCTGATTAGGTATTCATTGGATCCGCTCCGATGCAAGCGCTCTGGGTGTTTGAGAAAATTCGAGAAACACCAGAAATTCTTTGATATCATGTGTGCGAAATATTTATTGCGTTTGACGATTTAAACGAAAACGGGTGAACATTGTAGACTTTCCTGTGTTTCTTTGATGAGTCTGATAGAATTCTACGATTGCACACATTGGACTCTAATTGCGTAAAAGACTTTTAATAATTCAATTAAATTTAAATTGTATTTTATGATTGCACCTGCTCCTGTTTATTCTGCTGCCCTGGTATTAAATGGCATTAAGTCGTGGTGGCCTAGCGGTTAAAACACCAGCCTCTCAAGTATGAAAGAAGAAATGAAGAAGTATGTGCGGATTCGATTCCAGGTGAGGCAAGTAACAATGAAACTTTTCTAAAGTTATGTGTACTTTCTAAGTATATCTTGGACACCAATGCCTGAAGGTGAAGGAAAACATCTTGAGGAAACCTGGACTTTGGATCTAAAATCGCCAACCCGAATTGAGCGAGCGTGGTGATTACGCTCAATCTTTCTCTGTATGAGAGGAGGCCTGTGCCCAGCAGTGGAACGATAAAAAGGTTGATGATGATGGTGATGATGAAGTTTTCCTCTGATGAATTATGTACTTGAAGTACTTATTATTATTAAATAAATAGCAATTGGAATGGAAAACTTTGTATAAAATTACCACTTGATTTAACAGCGCAATGAATGTTACTGTACAGTCAAAATATTATAGTATTACTGTATTAGTTAGTCGTAAATTCCTGCAGTTTGTTTAACCCCAAAATGAAAACTATTTATTTATTTTACCATAAAAGTACTCCAGTATATGTATAACGTATGTACACATGTATAAAAAAAAATCAGAACAAAAAATAGGTACAAAGTTGGAGAGTTATTAAATAATTTATTTATTCATTTATGACAGGTGACGTATGCCCATAGACACATTTTGACCTAAACATACTTATTTATACTATACTTCACAAGCATGTTCTTGTGGTGTGTTCTATGGTGTACTATCTATTTTTTAATAGCAGCCAACCCTACAGAAGTCTAATTTATCCTTTTGTTGTGTTTGTGTTCTTTCCCTGCGTCATATTTACCGCATTATGGTTTTATTTGCTTATCAAAATCTTTAATACACAGACATAATCGGTAAGAGCCAGCAACATCAGTAACTAACACGATTTCTTGATCCCACTTTGGATTCAAACTGAATGGTAGCTATTATGAAACATTATAAAGAATTCCAACATCACTAAACAATCTGGCTTCAGAGACAACCGAAGACTAGCTACCGTGGAACATCATAAAGAATTCGAACATCACTAACCTGGATTCGAATGCACAAGTTTCCACACTTAGTCTATGAGTTTACCTACAGTAGACTCATAGAGTAAGTCTGAGCACTCCAAGCCAATGAATCCATGATTCACTGCAGTCTCGTAGTGATGTGGTAATCATGGATTCATTGGCTTGGAGTGCTCAGAACAGTGTCAATAGAGCTTTCTGTGAAACATACGAATATGAAGTACTAGAGCTCGGATTGACGGTTAGAAATATATGAGAGAGACATCTATTTGTAACAAAAAACACCGTTTTTTTCTTTTTTGTTATCCTTGAAAAGTATTTGTCTTAAGAGTCTATGCATGCAGGAATAATACATATACCCGGGGTATATGTATTATTCCTGCATGCATAGACTTCTATCAAAATTAAAGAAAAAAACATATGTATTTCGTTGAGCAGTCAGTGAAGGAAAATTTTGCAACAAATTATATATTTATCTGGTAATTCTTTATTTTAATATTACTCCTACTACCACTAAATACATATTATGGAAAGCTAATAAGCTAAGTTAGTTATTTATTATATGTGTAAGTTTCCAAAATTAGGTTAAGCAACCTGTAATGGTAGTAAGTGTATGATTAAATAAATAAATAAATAAAATCGTATGATTCTGATAGTTACATATTGTGCAATTAGTTATTATACACAAAAACTTGCCTTTGAATAATATATTCTCCTTCTTTAGAACACACCAAAGAATGGGAATAACCAAAGGCATTCATGGCAAAAGAAAATTGTGACAATGTCAACAGGAAAATTCGTCTATTTCAAAATTGACGTCTCCGAGTTTGTAAATAAAGGAAAATGGATTTAATAAACATACTTATAATAGTACAGAAGAGGAATAACAAACAATTACCGAATTCAGAAGAAATTTTACACAAATACATTTAACCATATAAAAAATATCGCTGTTAGACGCAGCCGAAAACCGTAGTTGAAATATGTAATTTTTTGTTTATATTCTGAGAGCAATACAACCACGAACAACGTATGTAGCAATTTATGAAAACATCAGACTTTAAATTTTACGATGCGTTTAACATCATGTAGAATTTAATATGGAATATTTAAACAATGCGCAACTTGTTTACTCTGTAAACAATCAAGTATTACAACTGTAAATACATTTAAATACATTATCAACGTTAAATAATACTATGTTATTTCGTTATTAAAGTAAAATCTATACTTAAAATATAAAGCTGAAGAGATTGTTTGTTTGTTTGAACGCGCTAATCTCAGGGACTACTGGTCCGATTTGAAAAATTCTTTTTGCGTTAGATAGTCCATTAATCCAGGAAGGCTTTAGGTTATATAACATCACGCTGCGATCAATAGGAGCGGAGCATAACTAACATCACGCGAACAAAGTCGCTATCGGCCGCTAGCATGACATAATTGCCTTCACTGCTTTTTTATGGATAGTTTGACAATGGCGCTGATTCTCTTTTTCACAAACTAAACTAAATTTAAGTTCAGTGCATCTTCTTCTATCTATTTCATTAAAAAAAGGACAGAAGATAACATTTTAGTTTAATCCTGTCAAATTAAGATAGTCAATTCAATTTTTGATTAATGGCCTTTGTGGGAGAGACGCCACAATTTTGCCAAGAACACGAGCGAACGATTAATAAACCATCAAACGCTGGAGAGTATTTAGCGCGAATTAAAATAATAATATATTTCTTGTTATGTTGAAATAAAATATTTCTTCGCAGATTGACAGATAGGTAGTAATCTTACTAGATCACAGATTATGGATACTTAAGATTAGGGTTGTAACGGAGGCTTGTTAGCGGAGGCGGAGGCGAATGCGGAGGCGACGAGTCTCACCTCCGCGGACGTGGAGGTTAACGGAGGCGGAGGTAAAAGTAGATATAGAAAAAATTGTAATTTATGGTTAATTAAAACAAAATTTTTATTTCAAATACCTACATTAATAGTAGTATACTTGTTAAAAAGAAATTACCTTCTTGTAATGAAAATTGAGGAGAAACAAATTGTGCTGTTGCCGCATTCCCGCCTCGCACTAGTTGATTCTTGACAATTTCGTGCTCAAACGCGGCCGGACGGTTGTCGAGGGTCGCAGCTTGCGCGTTATTTATTTTATAAATACCTAAATAAACCTCCGTTATAACTCCGCATAAATTGTGCGGAGGCGGAGGCGGAAGCGAAGATACGATTTCTTGCGGAACTTCCGCAGTAACGGAAGCGGAGGCGAAGCTCCGTTACAACCCTACTTAAGATAGTCCATAGACAGGTTAGACGCAATTATAAACATGGCGACCAAAAATACGCCAATTTACGTCAGGAGCGGAACTAATTTGACAGGACTAAACTAACATTTTATCTTCTGTCTTTTTCTTAATCAAATAGAAAGAAAAAGATAGACTGAATTTAAATTAAATTTAGTTTATATACAAGGGAATCTGGGCCAATCTTATACATATATATACATATATACAATATGTAAAGAAAACCCTGTCCGACCCATAAGGATAATAAAGGTTAGGCAATCACATGACCAAATAAAATTTGAAATTTTGCATAATCATCATAGTAACAATCCTAATCAATTTTGAAACTATCTTTTTTTCCCGCGAATTTACGCTAACTTCCCCATAATTTGGTGTTTTTAAAAAAATGACAACACCATTTTAGGCGGTATAATTGTCGGCTTTCCTTTTATTGTTTTGTTTGATTATTTATTTCTTTGGCGGCGTCGCGCGTGAGCTTTGTCGGCGACGTAAAAGAAATAACTAGTGATGCACTATTTTTTGCGTAATAACGTTTTTTTATCGCTATTAATCGAAACTTGTATCTGGTTGAATGATTTGTTAAACTTAAAAACACAGATTACCCAATGGTAAAAGTACTTTTGTTTGTTTATCAATTAATTACTAATAACATTATTATAACACAAGTATTAGTAAACAAAAACGAGAAGGACTTATGAAACACAACTTTAGTAAAATTTTACAAATATTTTAATGGTCAATATATACAATAGAAACTGAAATTAAAACTTTGGCATGATTTTCATTTACAGCAGTGTACCTAACTAATTTAAGTTTTGTAAAAGTTCTAAACAATTCCATGCGATGTTGAATCTAGAATGAGAATGAGAAACTACAATACTAAATCGATAACAAAAATAGACGAGTAAATTGTTTCCATCGAAAATCAATATTTTGATTACTTACACATCCCTATTTACTCAAAAGATGCCGCGAGGCCAGCCGCGTAGGTACAAATAAAATAAAAATCATTTTTACTTTAAATTATCAGTTGCGCGTAAACATCGCTTCCGTGAAGACTATTCGTGTATTGTGTGATCATGTCGTTTCCTAATGTAGAGTAATGTAACATGCTGATGGAAGGTAGCAACTACTGTGTGTGTATTCTATAAATAATAATTATCATAGCAATTAAATAATTGCTATGATAATTATTATTTATAAAATAGAATAAATACTCTTTATTATGTACACCATATAGATTACAAAATCATAAATATAAAGATTTTACAAAGGATGACGACACAATGGGCGGTCTTATCGCTAACAGATAGACGATCTTTTACTTTTACCTTTGGATGGAATAGGTGCTAAGGGGAAGGAGAGAAATGATGTAGGTAGTCTACAGTGTACTATTTACATAGAATGTACAATAAATACGTACGTTAAGTGTATCATACTACTATTAAATGTATAATTTTTATTTGTTGAATTTATTAATATTTATAATTCCTAACTTTTATGAATGTATGATTGTTGTATTTGTAATGTAACTATGAGGGTATTATTTCTATATGAGTCAGGGATACTTGAATTAAAATTGTTTTTTGATTAAAAACTGGTTATGTATACTATGTACCTCAATTCTCAACGAAATGTTAGAATTTACCCTAAACGGAACAATTGTAACAATTTGTATCAATTGAGTAGATTCCATCAAACGCTTTAAGATGTTTTAATTATGCATATCGGTGTCGTTACGTTTTTAATGCTATATAGCTTATACCATTTGCAAATTTAACAGGAGTCTAATAAAGAGATTGTGGTAGTGTTGGGCCACGAAGAGGAAGAGATTCAGAATTTGACAAGAAATATTCATAGTGAAATATTTATGTCCGATCCATAATGTTTGAAGATCTTACATGAAAAAATAAATAAATATGATAGTGTACAATGGCTCTAAGGATGATACATTGACAGATAAAGAAGAGAAACGTTAAAAAACTTGAATTAAAGTTAGCCGCAAGATTTGAAATAAATGTTTGTATTTTTTAAAAGACTTTTTTGGGGTTGGTAAAATGCTGATCTCAGCCTAATTTGATTTTTGATTTTGATTTTATGTCCGTATTTATGGTTTAATCCTAAATTGGAAAAGTACAGATAAGTGTCACACTTATCTGTACTTTTCCAATTTAAGGTAATGAGTTCAATTCCTGCACGAAATTCTTATTTATTTTTGTTTTTAATGGATAATATGGTGTGTACGGTAATTTCGGAAGAAAATCTCATGAAAATATATTACATATAATTGTACTACGTTTGACTAGCATTATCAAGATTTTTCGGCACAAATTAGCTTTGCAGGTTGACAACACTCATATTTCAAATTTTATCATTAATCATTACAGTCACAAATCCATTATCGCATCACTCAATCGATTCATCAATGCAGTCCGCATTGTGGTGGACGGTTGTCACAACCGTCATGGATGTAGAAAATGATTGAGTGATATTATGAAATTATTATTAATCGCCAACCCGCATTGAGCAAGCGTGGTGATTACGCTCAATCCTTCTCTGTATGAGAGGAGACCTGTGCCCAGCAGTGGGACGATAAAAAAGTTGATAATGAAGATGAAATTATTTGCAAAAATTCTTTCCAACGTACAAATTATAGATTTTGTAGGAGAACCGTGTGTTAGCTTCTGTACGTATTTTTTACGCGATCCCACCTGATGGTAAGTAGTGATGCAATCATTGATAGACAAGCCTACTAGTTTGTTAAGAGTATATTCACTCTAACTGGCAAATTGTTCTAGTCCTTCGATGTACCCGGTATAAAAGACTACGTGAAACGCTTCGTCCGGATCGTAGCACTGTCAACAATGTACTGTCTGGTGATGTAATAATAATCTACTTAATCTAATTCTCGCATACACTCTACACAGTCTAAACGAACGACAGGAATGGGATAACACCAACAAATTAATGGTTTACATAGGGATGTGTCCAAGGTATGAAAATCAAAAATATAATTATGCCCGTCTTATTTATAATAAAAAAGTAATATTTTTACTTTGTAGAAATTGCCAAAAACTACTGAGATATAGCGTATTAAAGTTACGGAGTGGGGGCTAATTATGTCACGCCTTGGTATATTTTGTACCTACGGTGTGACGTCATGCGACATTTCAAAACAATATTGCCTTACTATATTTGAACGAAAGAAAAAATAAAAAAAAACGTGTTCAATATTTTTTATAAATCTATCTGATGAACAAATTATTTTTCAGGACACAACCCAATTGAAGGTACAGGAATAAGCATGACGTTAATTTTATCACCATTTCGCAAATTGTTCCCTTAATATTATCTAATATAATAGCTATATTCTATATAAGTACAGACTTCTTAAATTTTATAAAGAATTAGCGGCCGCCAGCGACTTCGTTCGCGTGGACTTAATTATGCTCCGCTCCTATTGGTCGCAGCGTGATGTCATATAGCCTCAAGCCTTCCCGGATTAATGCGCTATCCAATGCAAAAAGAATTTTTCAAAGCGGACCAGTAGTTTCTGAGATTAGCGCGCACAAACAAACAAACAAACCCTCTTCAGTTTTATATATTAGTATAGATTTTGGAACAAAAACATAAAAATCAAACCGAGATAACATGAAGCTTGGATTTGAAAAAAGTTATAAATGCGTTACAACATTAATAGTAAGCTAAGATATAATAGAAGACAAATAACCCACACAGCTTACAGAATTATATTCATTTTACAAGAAATAAGGAAACGTATACAGCATGATATACAGAAAGAGCCAGTAGTCAGCACATCGTGACGGGGTCCACGAAGACCGATGCCTCCTGGTTCAGGGTGCGGTTTGGTTAAAAAAGAAACCGTGGTCCTGGCGCATAGGCAAGTGAAGAAACACGGGTTGGTTTTAGTCAGTAAAAGTCTGACACGCCCCTCCGCTCCGCCCAGAGCGGGAGAGGTAATTTAATGATTATCCACCCCAAACAAAAAAAATGTACTGTTCGAAAAAATAAAAGATGGAGAAAGGATGAAGGATGAAGGTTGAATTACGAAGGTTTTTAAATCTTCACGTTGTACTATCGTCGTCAGGTTAGGTTTTAGGTTTCGAATTTGGAACCACCATCATGGCGACCGGAGTACCTACACAAACAATTTAAATAAAATCGTTTACAGTTAATTTGACAAAGTGATTTCGCATTCGAAACGGGTTGCAGCTAACGTTCAATATTTAAATAGTAGCGCAATCCAAACATTAAATAAGTTCGTAAATCGGTTTAAAATTATACTTAAATTTCGATGTGTGTGCTTGTGTAAGGGCTTAATTTTGGTGAATTTAGATTTTACATTGAACTAAAAGTAAAACATTCATAGATGATATGCAGCTCTGAAAATACTTTCTATGAAAAAAAAAAACCTTACAATGAATTCGAAAGCTGTTCAATGTTCTCACTGGACAGTTTTAAATTAGTTATTGTCTTTTCGAGGGTCGACTTGGAGAGAAGAGTGAATAGGCTCTTAATAAACTAGTGCGCTTTACCATCAACGATTGCGTCACTGCTTACCATCAGGCAGGATTGCGGTCAAGCGCTAGTTTATAATATACAACGTGTAACATAAAGGGTATATACATAACAACGGCATGGCATCTTTACATGATATCAAACGATATTGGAAGGGATTTTTAGTCCTATCTCTTTATGTTAGGAAGTTATGAGGATAAACACCGCCTGTGATAGGCTACTATCATACTAGTCGCACAGAGATATTGAAGACATTTATCGGATTTTGGCAAGTAACGTGACGGGTAACGAGTAGTTATTAACGCATGTAGTGTGCTGCCACATTTGTTATGATTTGATTTTAAGAAACACACGAAACCAAAAATTTGGTACCAATTTTTTGAGTATTTTATTTTGAGTTGAAACCCTTCCGTTGTCGTTTGATATCATCTAAAGATGCCATGCCCTTGGCATATGCAGCAATATATCTCAAATACCCTTTATGTTACACGTTGTATATAAAAAAAAAACGTTATTGAATTACTTCAATACCTATATATTCAATTATTTAGTTACACGTAATTCCGATAGGTGCGCTGCTTACAAACAATCAACCACAACAATCAATGGGACCTAACCAAATGCTCGTATACAACGTTATTTTTTGTTTATGCGAAACCTGAATATAGTTTGTCCAGAATAAGCAACTGAATCGATTCCAATCATTTTTACACCATGTTATATTTTTTTGCCAAATACATTTCGACATTGTTGCAGTGTGGATACCGAGCGCGCACCCGCAGCTTACAATTATAGATCATAGTACTTGCGCGTGGCCAACAGCTGACGCCAGAGGTCAATGCACCATGGTCGTCGCTTGATCGGAGCTTTGACCATATTTTTGTTGGGACAACCAAGTAAAATAACAAGCTCATAACTTTGTGGTTTTTCGTTATATCTTTTGAAATTTGGTAAGTACCTACATAGATTCTTTATTTATAAATATTGGACACGTGCAAAGAGGCTGATTGGTGACCCTGATCTAACTCGAGTTGGTCTCCAAAGCCTAGAGCACAGGCGTAGAGTAGCCATCCTTTCGGTGTTCTCAGTGGCGGCGTAAAGGGGGGGCGGTGGGGGCGGTCCGCCCCGGGTGCCAAGCATCAAGAGGTGACAAAATCTTACTTAAGATCTACAATGAGCCAAACACGACTGTCCAGTCTATCCATATTGTTCATTGAAAAGGAGAGGAAAGTAAATTTAGATAATGTCATGGAGTCATCATCATCATCATCCTAGCGTATAATCCCGGTTGCATCCGCGGCTTTCGCGTTGGAGCCCAGGGTCCGCTTTCTTACACCCTCTCCTCCATTTCGCACGATCTCTAGCATCCCGTGGTGTGAGATTGTTGGCACGCACGTCATCTCTTACAACGTCAAGCAGCACTTGTTTGGTCTACCATGCTTGTTCCGGCCCATGTCAAAACATTTATTTCCCACGTAACATGCCGGTTTTCGTAAGACCTGACCGTACCAGCGTAGGCTACCCTCTTGCAGTTTGTCTGCCATGTCACGGACACGACGACTGCCACGGATGCGGGAGTTCCTGATGCGGTCTTTCCGCGTAACTCCACACATCCACCGCAGCATATTCATCACCGTGACATGCAGCTCCTGCTTGTGTCGCTCAAGCACAGGCCACGCCTCACTGCCATACAGAAGAACAGGTCTAATGATGGTCTTATAGACCTGTTCTTTAAGCTTAATGGCTTAATTTTGGAGTCACAAATGGCACCTGTCACCTCACGCCATTTTTCCCAAGCTGCGGAAATGCGTGCCTTAACGTCGCAATCAATGTCGCCGGACGCGTGGAGCACAGACCCCAAGTATTTAAACTGGTCTGTGCACTCGACCATGTCTCCGCCTATGCACAAAGACATAGGGTCTGTCGTGTTGCTGACCATGTACACCGTCTTCGCCACATTGAGTTTAAGACCTCCGTTCTCAAGCGAATTCTTTCACACATTCACCCGCCACACCAACCTTTCCATGTCCGCGTCTGCCAGCGCGATACCGTCAGCATACATGAGCAGCCAGGGAGGTTGCTCATGTGAATTGATGCTGTCTGACAAGACGTCCAATATTACGCTGAACAGAAACGGACTAAGGACGGATCCCTGGTGAACTCCGACGGTGATGGGGAAGGGTTCATGAACAGCGGTCCTAACAACGCAATCGGAAGGAGGTACATGTCTCGAATTATGTCAACATAGGCTTCTGGTACCCCTTAGGACCTCAGCGCCCACAGATTAGCATATCTCTCCATGGTGATCCTTAAGGCGAAGATAGGATCCATAGTTCCGTACCCAGGACGGAACCCATATTGACACGTCGAAACAGCACTCTCCTGCCGGATCCGGGAGTCTAAAATCCTCTCAAAGGTCTTCATGGTGTGGGAAATGATTTTTATACCGCGGTAATTACCACACACCTGTAACGAGCACTTGCCTTTGAAGACTGGAGTGATAATACTCAGCCTGCGTTGGTTCGGGATTTTGCCGTACAAGAGCATGCGGTTCAGGAAGTTCGTTAACATGCCCACACCGCGAGGACCCATCTCCTTCCAGGACTAAATGGGGACTCCGTCAGCTCCGACAGCTTTCCGATTCGCCATGCGACAAAGACAGTTTGGACTTCCTCAGGCGTTATCGGGGGCATAAATCCAAGGTTCGGAGTTCTGATGATAATATCATTGAGTGTTTTAGCAAAATAAAGTGACGTAAAGACGTTTAATATGTATTTGTCGTTTTATTTTGAGGGTGCTCGATAGAAAGTCGCCCCGGGTGCCAACCTATGCTACGCCGCCACTGGGTGTTCTATAGGATGCATTTCGGGGAGTGTGCGAGGGAATTGCATGATTTAATTCCCCCATCTCCGTTCCACCAGCGGACGACCCGTCGCCTTACGTTGTTAACACCACTACGATCCGGACGAAGCGTTTCGCCTCCTCCTTTATACCGCGTACATCGAGGGACTGGAACAATTTTCCAGCGGCGGTGTTTCCGTCGGACTACAATTTGAGTGTCTTCAAGGCTAGAGTCAATAGGCTCTTAATAAACTAGTGCGCTTTGCCATCAACGGTTGCGTCACTGCTTACCATCAGGCAGGATTGCGGTCAAGCGCTAGCTTATAATATGTAAAAAAAAAAACGTGTTTCGGGTTTTCGCATAAAACAAAAAATAATATTGTATAATTACGGTGTTGTCGTCGAATCAACGCTAACGCCATCTATGCAGAAAACCATATTATTTTTGTGATTTCGCTATGATTCCGTATCTCGTTCAGACAGTTAGGAATATAATAATAATAAAAGATTATAATATCAATATAATTTTATATTAGACGATATTATGGATGTGTAGCGTTCCTTTAACATTTTTCCACTAAGAACAGTTTGTGAGTGAATCAATGAATAATTTTCAATCCAATATGTATGTAATAGAGTAGAGTAGACAAGAGTTAAGAGAGTAGAGCCTCCGAGCGAACTAAAATGAACATGGACAAGACGAAAGTCATGTCTAATGCCCATATTGTACCGACTCTTAAAAAGATTGGAGACTCTGTTTTCGAAGTTGTTGACAGTTACGTGTACCTGGGACAAACTATCCAGTTAGGAAGGTCCAACTTCGAGAAAGAGGTCAATCGTCGAATCCAATTTGACTGGGCTGCTTTCGGGCCTCCTCTTTATGAGAGAAATTGGCCTGTAATCTACCACGTCCAGGGCGTGTGGGTAGATGGCACATGCCTTAAAAAAATTGAAAATAACAGTGAAAAAACTTTTATGTTAATTATTTATATATATAATTATTAATAAAAAAAAAATATTTATGTTAATTCACGTTTCTTTTTGTTACTCATATTTCTGGAAATTGATTTTCAGAAATACAGGATGAGTTTTTAAAAACCGTTCCAATTTTTTCTAGGCATTAGGTATCATTCACTAATTCCATTTTGAAAAAAAAATATGTACATTTTTCATATTAAATCATTTTCTCGAAAGAATTATCCGCGCTGCGTGGTCACTGATTTAAAACGATTGTGTTCAATGAACTTTGGCGGAGCGTGGGGCGGACTGGCCGATGGCACGGCACGATGTCAACAATCATCAACTTTTTTTTTTTTTATCTAATTTTGATAACTTTATGATGTGATGTTTCAATATTTTTGTATTTAGTGATTTTCGACAATGATTTTCGCCAATGATTAATATATGGAAATTTAGACGGTTCTCAAAAACTCATCCTGTATAAGTAAGACACAGAACGTTTCAAATTACTTTTTGATGTCACTTGTTCTAAGAAACTTGGCCTACCTCGTCCTTAGTGGCCCACTCGTTAAAACGTTCGTTATATCACTTATCGTTGGGCGCAGCTCGCAATGATGTTCCCCTAACTGTTACAATCCCACTCCAGAGCCATTCCTAGCCGAGAGTGATAGAAAATATTCATAGGGCGGTGGAGATACCGCTGTTTGATTGCATTTAGTTAAAGTGGAATGAGATCTAGTCCCAAGATTCTTGATGATGGTTAAGTACACTTCCAGAGAAGTACTCGTTAGGGGATGTGCTACAACAATTGTACATCACAATTAATTATGTGATAATAAAATATTAACAGGGGTTTATTTTATTTTTAAGTAGCTTACCGCCCGCGGCTTCGCCCGTGTGGAATTCGGTTACATCGACCTTTTTAGATTTCCCTCGGGAATATCAAATTTTTCTGGGATAAAAAGTACCCTATTATTTATTCCGGACTTCTAACTTAAAATTTTAAAGGAATTGGCTCAGTAGTTACGGCGTGAAAGTGGGACAAAATCCGCCACACTGTTCCCAACCCACTGCAACTCCTGAAAGCCAGAATCAACAGTGCAGACCGCCAGGAAAATGCCGAGCAATGAAGCTCGACGAGTCCCGGAGAAACCATTCAACTGTCTTGGGTCCCGCAACGAAATTAATCAGAAAAGAATAGCGGAGGAGTAAGATGTAAGATATTTTTTCCACTTCCCTCCATAACAAGCAGGAGACAGAACAGAACTAAGCCAATCGGCACAAAGGGACATTATTGCAACAGGGAGAAGCCCAGATTGCCAAGCACCACGGAATAAAATTTGATTAAGTTAATGGGTCCTAAGTAGGTATGTGCTGTTACAATTGATTCCAATAATAGGTATGGCAAAAGCGCCTGAACGCACGGAAATTGGTTTTACAAGGTCCGTATAATAAACAACTCCGGATGTAACTTGTACACTATCCAACATAATATTGCGTTCATTCTGCCAAAGAATACACTCCCACAAGATATTGTCATGTGCGGACTGTTCAAATTCACAGTTCGATGTAGAACATTGACACAAAGGCGAAGGAACAAGTTTAAAAAAATACAGTTTACTTTTAAAGTTGCCATGACTTGTGAGAAATTGGGCAACGCAGTGGTCAACAACCAGCCATGTCTTAGCCAGCTATCGCCAACGGATGGAAAGAACAGATGGAGGCCCTTGATGGAATTATCCCACCTACTTTGCCATTCGGATAAGAGGTCCTCCCAGACGTCAGTCTGAGGTTTAAATAATCTAGAAATTCTATTAAGGTCGAGTTGTGTAACAAAGTCAGTGTCCATGGCCTCCCCCCTCGCGGAGTAGTACATTGAAGCACGTCGCTATACTTCAAGATCGACTGGAAGCACACCTGCCAGTTATTCTGATATTCGATATAGATATTCTAGTAAAGGTATAAAAGTTCCTTTTAGCTTTTTCGCCAACTATTTTTATATGTTCGATAAATGAAAAATTCCTTTCTTAGACCATACCAAGGTAGCATACGGATTGCTGTTCTTTAACGGGAACGTTATTAAATTTAATAGTAGGCAATGAGTTATGATTACCTTTTAGTAGAAGTTGATAGGTTTTATGCGGCGCAAACGCTAGGCGGTTACGATCACCCCACTGGGGTATTAGATTTAGGCAAGTATTGGCCAAGTTCTCAAGTCTAGCTCGGGTACTTGACTGAATGAGCAGTAGGCCATCGTCCGCGTAACCAGTAAGTGAACAGCCGCAAGGAAGCGGGATCGCGAGGAAATCATCAAAACCCAAATTCCATAAATAAGGACCGACAACTGAACCCTGAGGACAACCCATGGTTAGTGCTTTAGTACTAGGAAAATGACCGAGCTTAAGTACCGCGGAACCGTTTATAAAGTACGAGTAAACGATATTATATATGTTTCTATAGCAACCGCGGGTTTATAATTTTAACAACAGCATAGGCCACCAAGCGTTACTAAAATCCTCAGAAATATCCAAAAAGATGCCAAACACGTACTTGTGTTCCGATTGGTCAACGGTTCTTCTGACGGAAAGCGCCGCGTCGACTGTTGATTTACCGATGGTGAAGCCATATTGATTACTATGAAATTTTGGACCGTTCGGTAGTAAACGTGGAACGATGAGGCGCTCAAGAAGTTTCCCCAAAGATGGTAGAAGTGTGATAGGCCGATATGACTTCGGATCATCCGGTGGTTTATCACCACACTTTGGTATTATTCGTATGAAACCGCGTCGCCATTTACGAGGAAAAACGCCTTCAGCAATGCATCGGTTATATACAGTTAAGATGGCATCACCCGCTGTTTTACACGTTTCTTTAATCATCCTATTAGATATTTTATCGAATTTGAAAGTGGGACTAACAAACACTCATTTTCCGATTTATAATATTAATAAGGATAATAGGACTACAGGTAATATTTACAAACTTATAAAACTAAATAAACTACAAATTATTAAATAAAAATTACTATTAGTACTACTATTAGTTATTATTAACTCATCATCATTCTCCTGCCCTTGCCCCAATTTATTTGGGGTCGGCGCAACATGTCTTTTTCTTCCATACATCCCTATCAGAAGCCATTTCGGCAGTCACCCCCTTTTTAGCCATATCATCCTTCACACATTCCATCCATCGTTTCTTTGGTCTTCCCCTACTCTTATAGCCATTAACATTCATAATTAAAACTCTCCTCACGACATTCTCCTCATTTCTCCGTAACACATGCCCGTACCATGACAACCGATATCCACACAACTTTTCAGCTACCGGTGCCACTTTCAGACTTCCTCATAAGTACTCATTTCTTATTCTATCCATTCGTGTAACACCACACATCCCTCTTAGCATTCTCATCTCGGCTGCATGCAATTGCCTTTCATTCATCCCTTTCGTAGCCCAACATTCTGATCCATACAAGACAGCAGGTCGGATCATGGTTTTATATATTTTCCCCTTCAGTTTAAGGGGAATGCGGGAGTCGCAGATTGTTCCCGTGACCTGCCGCCATTTCATCCACCCAGTGTTAATTCTGTGCTTAACCGTCCGATCTATTTCGCCATCGCTTTGCACGAGTGAACCGAGATACCGAAAGTCGGAGCAGATTGGGAGAAGTGCACCATCAAGCGCTATGGCTCCAGAAGTGGAGAGACCGCCGAAATCGCAGAACATATATTCGGTTTTGGTTCTGCTGATTTTCAAGCCAACATTCTCCAGCTTCTGTTGCCATTTCTCCAATCTGCTCTGGATCTCAGGTCCATCTTCACCGACGAGAACAATGTCATCGGCGAACAGCATGCACCAGGGTGCCTCCTCCTGGATGTCCGACGTAAGAGCGTCCATAATCAACAGGAAGAGGTACGGACTTAAAGCCGATCCCTGGTGCAAGCCTACCGCCACACTGAACTCGTCGGTATTGCCAGCAGCCGACCGGACGTAGGTACGAGATTGACTGTACATAGCACGAATTAACTCTACATACTTCCCAGGCAAAACTTTCTCTTTCAAACTTTTTCTTTTTAATAACTGTGTGTGTGTGTGATGTGCTGTGGTGGGCCCACAGCACATCACACACACACACAGTTATTATTAACTATTACCATTATTATGTGATTAGTTTTGTAATTCCAACATTTTTCACGTAACAGTGCCGGTTCTCTGGTTCAAAAATGAAACTAATTTTAAGTTCAGCTCATCTTTTTCTTTCCATTTCATAAAGAAAAGGATAGAAGATAACATATTAGTTGAATCAGAGTCACAGTTTAGACGCGATTAAAAAGGATAGAAGATAACATATTAGTTGAATCAGAGTCACAGTTTAGAAGCGATTAAAAAGGATAGAAGATAACATATTAGTTGAATCAGAGTCACAGTTTAGACGCGATTAAAAAGGATAGAAGATAACATATTAGTTGAATCAGAGTCGCAGTTTAGACGCGATTAAAAAGGATAGAAGACATCATATTAGTTGAATCAGAGTCACAGTTTAGACGCGATTAAAAAGGATAGAAGATAACATATTAATTGAATCAGAGTCACAGTTTAGACGCGATTAAAATTATGGTGACTAAAAAAACGTCAATTTAAGTTAGGCGTGGAATAATTTGACAGGACTAAACCTTTATCTTCTGTCAATTTTTTTACGAAATAGAAAGGAAAAGATGCAATGAAATTAAATTAAGCTTATTTTGTGAACAAGGGAATTGAGGCCGATGTTTTAGCTGTTGCAGTCATCAGCATAGGTCGGAATAGGTAGAGTGAATTGGGGTCATTGATCGGAAACGACATTAATATGGACATTCCTCCGGATTTACGGAATTGGTTGCTTTAAATTAATTGAGTAGTAATAATGTCACTACCAACATTAACAATATTTATTTGGATCCGGAATTACATTCCGGGAAAATGGTTTATCCACGTTATTCTTTCTGTGAACATTTATGATACAAGTACCAAAAATCACTCTACCTATTCCGATCTATGGTGATCAGTGATGATTGGTGGATTTTAGGATATCAAACCACAACGATATTATGATAAGCAGTACACGCGGTGAAGATCGAACGCAAGTAAAGATAACTGCACCCTTTATAAAATTGCTAATTGAACGTAAAATGATATGAATTATGTTGGGCTAATAATAAATTGGGTTTAACATTGCACCACCTCGCTCAACTGCCGTCTTGCTTCCTATTCACTAAGATTTTTTAAGTGAATGGGCTTAATAAACTAGCGCGCTTTACCACCAACGATTGCATAACTGCTTACCATCAGGCGGGATTGCAGTCAAGCGCTAGTTCATAATCATAAAAAAATAAATAAAAAAAATATAAGATCGGGCCGTTAAACAATTGCATTTCATGCTTCGTCTATTTGTTGTATCAATGATTTCCGACTAGATACAGGGTGTATCTGACATCGTAACGCAAACTTCGCGAAAAAGCTACACCGCATACCACTAACAAAATTTTGATAGTCATTTATGTCGTTAATGAGCGGTTACAGAAATAAGAGTGTTAAAAAAATGTCAGCTCGGCCTTTGAACGTTGCAAGCATACCGCCGTGCGTGTTTGTAGGTATAACGGTGACCCCTGATGCGAATTCTGTTAAATCAGCTGATAGGATAGTTATTCGAGTTTTATTCACATTACGCTCTTTTGTGTAATTAACGAATTAATTAATTTTTAATTTAAAATCTTATTGAGATATAAAAGTATAGCAATTATGAACTATCTAAAGTGAAAAAAATAACTGCACATTTTTTTTTTTTAATCCGACGCAAATATCCACTATTGGGTGTTAGGTTCAGAATCGTGTACTGGATCCATCGTACTCGTTTGTGCGTTGATGCCAGATACACCCTTTACATATATGAGTTTTCACAGGATTGCTTTTAAAGAACGTAGCCTAGTTGTCACCATCAGCGTTTGGCCACAGTACAGGGTGTAATTGCACTGATGCTACGTTAAGGATGCAACTGAAATTACAAACATATCACATGTTTTGCACACGTGGTATAACAGTGAATCTACACTATTCTGCGGAGCGGAGATAGGCACGGGTGTATTTCTTTCACGGCGATTTTTTTTCGCGTGATGTTTTGTCAACGCTATGCCTAGGGCCGAAAGTTGAAAATTCCACTGCGTGTTTTTGTAACGCGTTAGCATGCGTCCCGTTGGATTGTCAATGCTAAACCACTGCTTGAGAAAATCCCGTCACGATATTTCTATGCGTATGTATGTGGATTTTTAGGTTGGAAAAAATATTTTTGAAGGGTCAAAGCGGATTGCGTAGCTACTTAAGTATGTATCCCTATTCCCTACTTAATATTATAAATGCGAAAGTAACTCTGTCTGTCCGTCTGTCTGTTACGCTTTCACGACTAAAACACTGAACTGATTTTATTGAAATTTGGTACAAAGATAGAGTTTATCTTGATAAATAACATAGGATAGTTTTGATTCCGGACTTTTGAAGAGTTCTCTTGGAAATGCGATATAACCATACTCCAGGCGGTCAAAGCCGCGGTCGGAAAGCTAGTTTGCTATAATTTCGGCCAAAAATGTAAATAAACATGAGTTTATGAAAAAATGAACTTTAGTTCTTATCACAGTCTAAATTATCATACTTGAGAAATCATATGATGAAATGGAAAAACTTCTTTTCCTGCATCCTTAAGTGGGATCTCTTCTCATTCAAATACAAACACTCTACACACCGTTCATTATCACATATCTACCAGTACCACACTTACCAAGACACTCTAAGCTATACACACTCATCACTCTCACATTACTCACTCATACACAATACTTCTACATAATTTACTCTCACTCAAACACTCACTTTACAGTGTTATATTATTATTATTATTTACTTTTCCTGTTCAATCCATTTAATTAATGATTGTTTTGTTATGTTCACTATGTTACTGGTTAAAACAGTCTTTGTATGACATTTCATCATCTACATATGTCTACCCTTATGGAATCACTGGTTCCCAAGTGACAGGCTATAAACCTAGTTTGGGAGCCAGGAGATATAACCAATGCACTTTTTGTTGTACTATACTACTGTACTTGGAACGTATGTAACATTTTTTACTGGTAATAAAACATTATTATTAATATAGTAAAGTTCATTATATCCTACAACTGCAATTATTTTTACAACCTTTTCAATAATGCTAGTCACTCTGAATTCAAATTAATTTTCATTGAAACAAAGTTAATATTTATTTAACTTGTGATAGGGTGGGTGTGTGTAATATAAAGATATTAATAACGACACTACTAATTTTTCATATAAATAGACTTAGTACGTCTATAATTAGGAACAGTTAGTCTGTAGAATTTGTTTGAAAACGTGAAACTAAAATCATATGCAACTATGATGGAAAGACTAATTAGTCTTAGTACTATTGTATAGATTCTATACACGATATAATGAGAGTGACATGTAGTGAGTGCAGGGACGGATCGTAAATTTGTGGGGTCCTGAATAAATACATAATAGACACTCAGGGGCCTGACCGCCTCCGTGGCGTAGTGGCAGCGAACGCGGCCGCTGCGCAAGGAGGCGCGGCTTTGATCCCCGCGCAGTGCAAATATTTGTGTGCGTGAACATGAATATTTGCACTGGTCTGGTCGTGCCTCGGAAATAACGTTAAGCCGTTGTTCCCGGTTGCCATACAAACATCCAGTGGCAGTCGTTACGGGTTGTTGGAGCCCTCAAAAGTCCAGCAATTGGTCTAACTGCAATGCTTCGATGTCGCCTTCGGGTTGTGGAGGTCAGACGGCAGTCGCTTCACGGAAAATATCGAAGTTTAGCCAAAATCAACAGTTAGACTGTTAAAGCGCACCCCAGACTACAAAGGTGAAAAAGTTTCGGATGTGACTGGGATTAACACTGAGATGAAGAGAAAGAGATACTCAGGGGCATACTAATTTTTCATATTATCAAGAAACTAAAATACTTACAAGTTGCGTACCAGGTGATGTTATATTGGGTTTAGTATTATCAGAAGAGCTGTTATAGTGTCGACGACGTCCGATGGGGCCGACTGTTCTCGAGTGGCGACTACGCACCGGAAGACGCAGCGTGGGTAGGCCTCCGACAAGATGGACCGACGACCTGGTGAAGGTCACGGGAAACCGTTGGATGCGGGAGGCGCAGGACCGGTCATCGTGGAGAACCTTGGGGGAGGCCTATGTCCAGCAGTGGATGTCTTTCGGCTGAAATGATGATGTTACAGTGTAGTAGATTCATATATGTATACATTACATACCGTATTTATCTTTTGGTATAATACATTACATAGCTAATTTGCAATGGTTGGCGCAGTGGTTAAGCGATTATTTGCTACGTTGAGTGACGTAGTTTCGACTCCCGCACGATGCAAATATTTGTATAGCCTGCAAGTAATTGGTTTGTGTTTGGCTGTTTGGCTATGTGAGTTTAAATGTTTATAGACGCGCCGACGATACAGGATAACCTCCCAATGTGAGAGGGAACATTTTTTATTATTATTTGTGTATGATGAATTTATGACTTTACATTTTCTTTTACTTTTTTTTTATATATTATAAACTAGCGCTTGACCGCAATCCTGCCTGATGGTAAGCAGTGACGCAATCGTTGATGGTAAAGCGCACTAGTTTATTAAGAGCATATTCACTCTAGCCTTGAAGACACTCAAATTGTAGTCCGACGGAAACATCGCCGCTGGCAAATTGTTCCAGTCCCTCGATGTACGCGGTATAAAGGAGGAGGCGAAACGCTTCGTTCGGGTCGTAGTGGTGTCAACAACGAACGCATACGAACTTTGAGACGGACATAGTGGGCTGGCGGCACTTTGTGTCTACGGAGCCCTGGGCTGTAGTCCAAAAATCAACAAGAATGATCCGCCCCTGACTGTGAGTGTTGACATTACCATGTTGGTATTACCTAATCTAGAGTCAGCCGCTGTCGTTGAATGCGTGACACTCAATTAAATCGAGCTGTACCAAATAAGCAATTAGTACATGAAGAGGTTGCATGTATAAGCATAGAGCTTATAACACTTACGTTAAGTGTCATAAGTGGAGTACCACTTTTGACACTTATTGTTATTAAAATTCAAAAGTGAAAAAAGTTCAAAAGTGGTAATCCACTTATGATCCTTACTGTAAATACTTGTATTCAGCAACAAAAGTTCAACACAGACACTTCTGTTTTCAAAATCTTAATTACTGGGCGAAATATGTTAGTAAAATCGAAACGAAAGTAACATTTAATTAAAGAACAGCATTCTGATCACTGAGCACTCTGAAAAATAAATGTAACATAGTGTTAGTAAGCAAAGTAGTAAAGTCCAAAAAAAAAGTGCTTCCTCTCTCCTAACTTCACTTATTTTGTTGTGCCCGACAGGGTCCACATGAACTAATTTAAACTATCACCATCTAGGAATACATGTGGAAAGCAATAAAAGTATTGAGTATTGAATACTGATTTTTCCTCTCTTTTATACTTAGCTTCTGTTATGAAATTTCAAGAATTAGGTATGTTATCGAATCATATCATGTTATTCGACTTTTATGGCTGACTGTATGTAAGTGTAATTGTGTAGGACAAAGTACGTAACGATATTACACGATTTTAAGGATAAGCAATTGACTGCTGCGCTGCGTTTCGCGAGTTCGATTCCATCGAACATCCCGCAGTTCTCCTCGCATATCTCGAACCCGTGGGAATATCCGGTATCCTACGTGTTGTTCTAAATAACAAGCTAAAGTTTTAACAAAATCCGTTACGTAATATTTGCTTGAAGGTCTATCAACTATGCATCCATACTCATAAACGTTCGCATTTATGATATCAGTAGGAAGGAAAATTTAGTATATTAAGTACTAGCTTTCCGCCCGCACTTTGCCCGCGTGGAGTTCGGTTATATCGTGCTTTTAGATTTCCCTCGGGAACATCAAATTTTTCTGGGATAAAAGGTAGCCTATGTTCTTTCTCAGGGTCTAAAGATTATCTGTGCCAATATTCATCAAAATCGGTTGAGAGGTTTAAGCGGGTAAGCGTAACGGACACAGACAGACAGATAGACAGACAGATAGACAGACAGAGTTACTTTCGCATTTATAATAATAGTATGGATTAAGTAGGATATCCATGATGTAAAGGCTTTTGACAACTTCCGCACTCCACTTCTCGCGCAGTGCAAATATTTGTATGCATGAATATGAATATTTGCACTGGTCTGGTCTTGCCTCGGAAAGCACGTTAAGCCGTTGGTCCCGGTTGCCATACGAACATCTAATAGCAGTCGTTGCAGGTTATTGGAGCCCTCAGTTCAACAATTGGTCTAATTGCAATGCTTCGATATCGCCTTTGGATTGTGAAGGTCAGACGGCAGTCGGTTCACGGAAAATATCGAACTTTAGCCAAAATCAGCAGTTGGACTGGTAAAGCGGAGCCCCAGCCTCCAAAGCTGTAAAAGCTTTGGATGCAACTGGGATTAACGCTGAGACGATGATGATGATGATCCATGGTGTAAAGGCGATGTCTAATGAGTGGTATTACAAAATCGACAATGGCGCCGATTCTCTTATTTACAAAATAAACTAATTTTAAGTTAAGTGAAACAAAAACAAAAGGATAGAAGATAACATTTTAGTTTAATCCTGTCAAATTAAGATACTCCATACACAGTTTAGACGCGATTATAAACATGGCGACCAAAAATACGCCAATTTACGTCAGGAGCGGAACTAATTTGACAGGTCTAAACTGACACTTTATCTTCTGTCCTTTTCTTAATGAATTGGAAAGAAAAATATGCACTGAAGTTAAATTTAATTTAGTTTGTGAAATTAGGGAATCGGGGTCATTGTAATTTCTTAATTTAGCTTAATTACGAACGATACGTCCGCGCGCGATACGCGGTACGATGTGCCTAATGTTGTTGTGTCGGGAGTTTGGTCGTGGAGGGTCTCCAGATCATCCTCTTGCGCAGCATCGTTGGTCGTGTTGTTGGGTTAAACATTGCATCACCTCGCTCTACTGCCGTCTTCCTTCCTATTCACTCAGTTTTTTTGAGTGAATAGGCTTATTAAGCTAGTGCGTTTTACCATCAACGATTGCATCACTGCTTACCATCAGGCGGGATTGCAGTCAAGCACTAGTTTATAACTAATAATAAAAAACATTCATAATCTATTTTCATTTATTAAGTAGCCTTTATTTTTTATTACTCGGTGGTAGGCCATAACATCAGCTGCCGGCAGAAGTTACCACCCACCAGACTAAGTCTTGCGGCCAAGCGATTCGTCGTGTTCCGGCATGATGTCTGGTGAAGCCGTACGGAGGACGGGTCTGAGCAGTTGTGTTGCGATGTGTGGCGGGTACGATGCGCCAAATGTTGTTGTGTCGGGAGTTTGGTCGCGGAGAGTCTCCAGATCAATCTCCCTCTAGCGCAGCATCATTTGGTCGTGTTGGTGGTTTAACATTGCATCACCTCGCTCAACTTCCGTCATCCTTCCTATTCCTAAGTTTTTTTAATGAATAGGCTTAATAAACCAGTGCGCTTTACCATCAACGATGGCATCACTGTTTACCATTAGGCGGGATTGCAGTCAAGCACTAGTTTACAATTATTTAAAAAAAAAAGCCTATACTATCCCACTGTTGCGAGATTCGGAAAACATTTGACGATAATCTTTCAGTTGTTCTTGAATAGCGTAATCTTATATTTTGGGGAGATGAAAGTGTTTCTGGTTACTAAAGTGCTGAGCAATTTAGGTGAACAATTTCCCCCATTAATGTTTGACCCATTCAGAACCCACGCCGCAGGGGAACTCGAGTTCAGACACCCTGTAACTTTTCTACCTCGGAACATATTTCTACCTTTTAACTCAGTATTTTACTCTCATCTTGCGATTGGACTCCCTGGGGAGGCACGAACACAGTTTAAATTCCCACTGATTTATGTGGTCCTGGTCACTTGAGCTCTGATTTCTGGTGTACGATACTGCGTTTTGTGTGTTTGTTATTTAGTTATTTATTATATCTCTGGCGTGGGTGAAAATATTTGGGTTTGTTGAGATGCAATTTATTTTTAAGAATAATTGTAACATTTCTATTTAAAACAGTTTTTTAAAATAATCCACTAAAACTAGCATGCAAGATTACACCAATTTATATTTTGCTTGATAAGTTTATTTAACTATTTACGTACACACATATATATGTGTACGCATAGATCCAAGTATCATCATCATCATCTCAGCGTTAATCCCAGTTGCATTCGAAGCTTTTTCAGCTTTGGAGTCTGAGGTCCGATTTACCAGTCTAACTGCTGATTTTTGGCTAAACTTCGATATTTTCCGTGAAGCGGCTGCCGTCTGACCTCCACAACCCAAAGGCGACATCGAAGTACTGCAGTAAGACCAATTTTATCAACCAAGTATATCAACTATTAAATTTGTGATATTATATAGCATTGTTCTGATGTGTTTTTCGTTAAGTTATGCTTTTCTCATTAGAAATCTTTTCCAGAATACCCATAAAAGGACAGTAAATACAGAGATGTAGACAGCACTACGTCTTCGCAGAATGATACTGTTGATGGCTTATAAATTTTGCTTTGATAAATCAAATTAATAAAAATACATAGTAGAGGTGCATGTTTCACCATGTTCATCATTTCAGCCGAAAGACGTCCACTGCTGGCCACAGACCGCCCTTGAACAACTTTATGTTTATTTTTAACTAGCTGTTGCCCGCGACTCCGTCCGCGTGGACTTCAGTTTACAGCGCGCGGTGGTTCCCGTAAATTAAAAAGAGCTCAGTTGAGATAAAATAAGCCCCTGTTAAAATAATGGGAGCAATATGTAGTACGTCCGCGTTAGCTCCTGTTTTCGCAACATTTTTTGTTACTGCTCTGCTCCTATGGGTCATAGCGGGATGTTATATAGCCTATGTCCTTTCTCAGGCTTTAGACTATCTGTGTAACAAATTTCATTACAATCGGTTCAGTAGTTTTGGCGGGAAAGCCGGACAGACAGACAGAGACACTTTGGCATTTATAATATTAGTATGGATTTATTCTACAACAAAATTGGCCTTAGACATGATTTTCGTCTTGTCCATGTTCATTTTAAGACCGACTCGCTCGGAGGCTCTACTGAGGTCTTCCAGCATTATACGAAGGTTCTCCGCGGTCTCAGCCATGACTAAGATATCATCAGCAAATGGAAGGTGTGTAACGTACTCGCCATTGATGTTGATGCCTAGTCTTTTCCAGTCCAGAAACTTGAAGACATCCTCCAATACAGCGGTAAACAGTTTCGGGAAGATAACATCTCCCTGAGCAATTACTCTTAAGCCTATATTTATTTGACGATCATAATAATGTTCAAGAAAAATATATAGGTACATATGTTTTACCTTTTCAGGAACTTGCTTTTCATCCAACAAAATTAATGAATTCGCCGAAATTTTTAATAAAACGTACTCTAGGATTTAATTTCAGCAAATTCCAGCTAAAATCTACTCGAAGAGATCCAAGTATATCAACTATTAAATTTCTGATATTATTAAGTTTATTATAATTACTAGCATTCTGCACGCGGCTTCGCCTGCGTGGAATTCGGCGTGAAATTAACGAATGTTTAAACATACATTTTTGAAACAAAATAGTGGTTACGTTTATTAAAGTTAAATGACGTGCAAACGTCAAAAATGTATGATTAAACATTCGCTAATCACCAGTTAACTTTAAGCAACGTTTATGAATAGAGGGGATTATGTCTATCATAAGATAATGAACCACCATATTTGGTTGAGGTGGACAAACGATCACAGTCACCGACGTCATGGTCAGACAGGATAATCTCGTTTTATGTTGATGTCCCGGTGATGGCTGCGGTAGCCAAGCGCCTTAAGGTTGAAGAAGGTGAAAAATTTTGATTTTACGACAAAAATTTAAAAAGCCAACATCGATAAAAACTTTAACAATCACTACCACTACACTGGGTGCTGAACTTGATTGAACCCATCAGGGATCAAAAACCGAAATATGACGAAGGGTATAATTTATTTTAATAAAGTTATTATACAATAACAGACTTCAAAGTTTCTAATTTATACGAAACCACGGATCACAACGGAAAGGGATCTAATTCGATTACAAGGCACGAATTACGATGCTGTGGTGTAGGTATCGATTATAATCGATTAAAAATCTAGCTACTATGTTGATTGAGACTTGATATTGAAAGATCGAGTAAAAACGAATGATGTATATTATTATCTAAATATTATTGAATTAGAGATTCAATAATATTTATTTCATAATGTAGTGAAAAACTTTTTTATAAATTATAAACTAGCGCTTGATCGCAATCCCGCCTGATGGTAAGCAGTGATGCGATCGTTGAGGTTAAAGCGCGCTAGTTTATTAAGAGCCTATTCACTCTAACCTTGAAGACACTTAAATTGTAGTGTGATGGAAACACCGCCGCCGGCAAATTGTTCCAGTCCCTCGATGTACCTACGCAGTATAGAAGAAGACAAAAAAAAATTGATTGTAAACTCAACTTGCAGGCCGGAATTTAGAACTGTATCCAACAAAAGGCTGGACGTACGTTTCAAGAACTGCAGTCACAGGTTTTTTTATGTAATGTTGAATACAGTTCTTCAAAAGTTATATACAGTAGGACCCCGATTATCCAGACTTCAGTTATCCAGACTGCCAATCGTGTTGGTTTATTCTTATATGAATGTGTCGGAACTGGCATAACGCCACGCAACTCGTGCCATACACGCCCTCCGCGCATACATTACGTACATTTTTTTAATAAACTTCAATTTTCGCTGATATGTATTTGTTATTTTTAGTAAACACCTGACATTACATACGTACATGTTTGGAAAAAGCCCGCCTTTCTTCATACATACGATTATTCCGATGCCTACCGACAACAATAGTCCGGATAATCGGAGTCCTACTATATTTTACAGCAATACGAACTAAAACGTACAAACGTATTTTTTCTACTTCATTTAACGAACCACAGTTGCAAAAAATAATGAGCACATTAAGTCATTTAGTGCTTCAAGAGAGTCACGTAAAGGTCTGCTTATTTGTGCAGGACGACGTGAGGGGAATGCGGAGGGTGCCAGAGATTAATTCGCGCATAGTCGACGACAACACCGCCACTACGTGATCATAATTCATTATAACTAGATTTGTTTATGACTGGGAAATGGACTGGGACTCAGAGAAGTCTTGGTAATTTACAAGACTTGATTAGAATGCCAGGTGCTCGAGGAAATGGGAGTACAATGTGGTGTGACTAGAATATGCCAGACTTGTCTTCTGATTGGTTTTGCGTAAGAGATCGTGTTATGAGGATGGGTGAAGGCAGGGTAGAAACGCTAGTGGAATGGTTTGGACTCTTCCCTGACTCGTTGGTTCGTGGATCAGTGATCATCTTTAAATACTTACCTTGGAAAGCGTGATAAGCCGTCGATTAGAGCATTTTTAGTGCGGTAAGTCTTAGTAATACCCTATTACTACTTTCCACTGTCCGTCTGTCTGTCATTAGGCTGTAACTCGTGAAATGTGACAGCTAGATAGTAATTGACATTTTCACAGATGATGTAGGTAGTTCGGTTGGCGCTTTAATAAAATATCATACTAATATTATAAATAGGAAAGTGAGTTTGTTTGTTTGTTTGTTCCGCTTTCACGCTGTAACTACTGAACCGATTGCTTTGAAATTTTGTACACGTAAAGTTAGAAGTCCGGATTAAATAATAGGGTACTTTTATCCCGGAAAAAAATAATATTTTTGAAGGAAATCTAAAAAGCGCGATATAACCGAATCATACTGATATTATAAATGGGAAAGTGTCACACTAATGTTATAAATGGGAAAGTGAGTTTGTTTGTTCCGCTTTCACGTCGTAACTACTGAACCGATTGCTTTGAAATTTTGTAGACGTAAAGTTAGAAGTCCGGATTATATAATAGAGTACTTTTTATACCTGAAAAATTTGATGTTCCCCAAGGAAATCTAAAAAGCGCGATATAACCGAACTCCACGCGGGCGGAAAGCTAGTACTAATTAAATCATGTTTTTTTTGTTGGTATAAATTATGTTACGAAACTCTTCGTGCGCGAATCTGACTCGATCTTGACCGATCTTTGATACCTTAAAATCAAACCTCGCCGTCATCATTTTCATGACAGACGTCAGTCAGTGCAGTGCAGTGGCTTTGTGGCGGCCATCGCTCTTGTACCAAACTCATCATCATCATCCCAAAGTTAATCCCAGTTGGATCCGAAGCCTTTTCAGCTTTGGAGTCTGGGGTCCGCTTTACCAGTCCAACTGCTGATATGGCTAAACTTCGACTTGCTTCTTACTTCTTTTTACTCCGCTCTTGTAGCAAACTATAGTATCAAAATCACTTTTGGAGCGTCAAAATTACATAAGACAGTTACCCAAAACTCCCAACCTTTACGATTTTCTAGTGATTTCGCTGGGAAGAAGAGGTAGCGCAACAAACGCACTAACAGCACAACTGTCTATTCACTAAGAAAAACTTACTTCTGCGGAATAATAGGCATGCAAAGCTGTTAAAAATACAAGACACAGAAAATTAAATTTAACTATTAGCCATGCATCAAGCCAGCCACGCCAATATAAAAGTGGAGACGTTTCGCTAAGTGTCTTTTATACCGTGTATAAGCAAGACAGCCTCCGTGGGGCAGCGGTAGCGAACGCGGCCGATGCACAAGGAGGCGCGGGTTCGATCCCCGCGCGGTGCAAATATTTGTATGCATGAATATGAATATTTGCGCTGGTCTGGTCACGTTAAGCCGTTGGTCCTGGTTGCCATAAGAACATCTAATGGCAGTCGTTACGGGTTGCTGGAGTCCTCTAAAAGTCCAACAATTGCAATGCTTCGATGTCGCCTTCGGGTTGTGGAGGTCAGACGGCAGTCGCTTCACGGAAAATATCGAAGTTTAGCTTAATGAGCAGTTAGACTGATAAAAGCGGACCAATATACGCCAAAGCTGAAAAGCTTCGGATACTGGGATTAACGCTGAGATGACGATGATGACATCGAAGGATCGGAATAATTTGCTTGTGGCGGCCTTTCTGTCTAACCACAATTTAAGCGTCTACAAGGCTAGAGTGAATAGGCTCTTAATAAACTAGAGCGCTTTACCATCAACGATTGCAACACTTCTTACCATAAAGACCGATCGCGGTCAATCACTAGTTTATAATGTTAAAAAAATATACTAACAAATACAAGCTACGTACTACTCCAGCAAAAAAAAAAAACTAGTAATGGAAACAAAATTTAACACCCAAATAAAAGCCTTCTAGGTTACAAGCTTCTAGGTTTCACCGACATAGCTCTGCGAATCGCTAAACTTAAGTGGCAGTGGGCAGGACACATTGCTCATAGAACTGACGGCCGATAGGGCAGTAAGGTTCTGGAGTGGCGGCAACGTACTGAAAGACGCAACGTAGGAGGCCCCCAACAAGTTGGACCGATGACCTGGTGAAGGTCGCGGGAAGCCGATGGATGCGGGCAGCATAAGACCCGTCGGCGTGGAAAGCCTTGAGGGAGGCCTTTGTTCAGCAGTGGACATTTATAGGCTGAAGAAGAAGAAGGTTACAAAAGGTATAACTCTTCGGTTACAATAACGCGTGCAGAGTATCTGTCTCCAGCTGTTACTGTTCCGTTTTTATTTATAAGGGTGTCCTGAAAAGGACTAGGTAGCCAAAAGGTGTGACGATATGATTAATATCATTTATTGCCCGTAGTTTCTTCGAAATAAACCCTTTGTATTATTTCCTTTATTTCGTACTAGCTTTCCGCCAGCGGCTTCACCCGCGTGGAATTCGGTTATATCGCGCTTTTTAGATTTCCCTCGGGAACATCAAATTTTTCCGAGATAAAAAGTACCCTATTATTTAATCCGGCCTTCTAACTTTACGTCTGCAAAATTTCAAAGCAATAGGTTTACTAGTTACGGCGTGAAACAAACAAACATACTCACTTTCCGATTTATAATAGTAAGGATTAAATACAACAAACAAACACAGCATCAAACTACTACAATCCGTCAGTTTTCTTTATTAGATTTTCAACTCAAAATCCATACTAATATTATAAATGCGAAAGTAACTCAGTCTGTCTGTCTGTCTGTCTGTCTGTCTGTCTGTCTGTCTGTCTGTCTGTCTGTCTGTCTGTCTGTCTGTCTGTCTGTCTGTCTGTCTGTCTGTCTGTCTGTCTGTCTGTCTGTCTGTCTGTCTGTCTGTCTGTCTGTCTGTCTGTCTGTCTGTCTGTCTGTCTGTCTGTCTGTCTGTCTGTCTGTCTGTCTGTCTGTCTGTCTGTCTGTCTGTCTGTCTGTCTGTCTGTCTGTCTGTCTGTCTGTCTGTCTGTCTGTCTGTCTGTCTGTCTGTCTGTCTGTCTGTCTGTCTGTCTGTGTCTGTCTGTCTCTGTCTGTCTGTCTGTCTGTCTGTCTGTCTGTCTGTCTGTCTGTCTGTGTCTGTCTGTCTGTCTGTCTGTCTGTCTGTCACAATCTGTCTGTCTGTCTGGTCTGTCTGTCTGTCTGTCTGTCTGTCTGTCTGTCTGTCTGTCTGTCTGTCTGTCTGTCTGTCTGTCTGTCACCAATCTGTCTGTCTGTGTCTGTCTCTGTCTGTCTGTCTGTCTGTCTGTCTGTCTGTCTGTCTGTCTGTCTGTCTGTCTGTCTGTCTGTCTGTCTGTCTGTCTGTCTGTCTGTCTGTCTGTCTGTCTGTCTGTCTGTCTGTCTGTCTGTCTGTCTGTCTGTCTGTCTGTCTGTCACAATCTGTCTGTCTGTCTGTCTGTCTGTCTGTCTGTCTGTCTGTCTGTCTGTCTGTCTGTCTGTCTGTCTGTCTGTCTGTCTGTCTGTCATCTTGTCTGTCTGTCTGTCTGTCTGTCTGTCTGTCCTGTCTGTCTGTCTGTCTGTCTGTCTGTCTGTCTGTCTGTCTGTCTGTCTGTCTGTCTATCTGTCCTCATCTGTCTGTCTGTCTGTCTGTGTCTGTCTGTCTGTGTCTGTCTGTCTGTGTCTGTCTGTCTGTGTCTGTCTGTCTGTGTCTGTCTGTCTGTGTCTGTCTGTCTGTGTCTGTCTGTCTGTGTCTGTCTGTCTGTGTCTGTCTGTCTGTGTCTGTCTGTCTCTGTCTGTCTGTCTGTCTGTGTCTGTCTGTCTCTGTCTGTCTGTCTGTCTCTGTCTGTCTCTGTCTGTCTGTCTGTCTGTCTGTCTGTCTGTCTGTCTGTCTGTCTGTCTGTCTGTCTGTCTGTCTGTCTGTCTGTCTGTCTGTCTGTCTGTCTGTCGTTTTCCCGCTTAAACCTCTCAACCGATTTTGATGAAATTTGGCACAGACAATCTTTAGACCCTGAGAAAGAACATAGGCTACCTTTTATCCCGGAAAAATTGAAGTTCCCGAGGGAAATCTAAAAAGCGCGATATAACCGAACTCCACGCGGGCGAAGCCGCGGGCGGAAAGCTAGTATTATATATAATGCTATAAGAATTGATTCTAAATTGTTGGTTTTATTATATGTTTCAACAAATGTGCCCCCTATAAGGCAATAACTTTCTACGTTACTTGCCAATATCTCAGTAAAGTGATGCCAAAATCAGAATCCAACGTCATTTATTAAAATTAGGCTGAAAATCAGCACTTTTTGGACGTAATATTACATAAGACAGTCCCACAAAACGCCCGCCCTTCCCCACTTGCTAGTGCTTTCGCTGGGAAAAAAACATGGCGGAACAAAACCCCCAACAACACTGCTGTCTGTTTATTTAAAAAAATACAAGACTTTATACAATGCTATAGTATATAACAATTAACACGAAAATGTGTGTTTTCTTTAATTTGAAAAGTTCCTTTTCTTGTATCAATTCATTAAAAAAAATCCTAATTTCTGAACATGTGCAGTTAGGATTAAAATCCTTTCAATAAAGTATGATTTCATCTACAGAAGCTGTACCTCCGGTATATACTCGTATTACCATTTTCATTTATGTACACGCAAAATGTGTCCAAAAGCAACAAAAAATTTGATCCAAAAACTATTTACATTGATATCACGCGGCATCTCTGTTTGTGTAGTATCCATCTAGATTACCCCTCTTGTAACTAACCCCTTCTTTTTCTTCCAAAAAACACAACGCTTATTCGTTCTGGAACTAATTCGTCACTCTGCCATTTGGTCACGTAGTGTAACTATGGTGACGTCACGGCACACCACTTCATTACGGACGTCGTGTGCGCGCATAATGGCATAGAGTGAAAAATGCACAGCCTTACCACTAGAACTGGTTATTATGCCGCGAAAGCTTTTACTTAGACTCGGGTAGACTGTGACGCTTTCCTAGTTTTCTTTGTAGGGCTGTTCAAGCGGGCGTTTTTTTTTGTACCTATTGTTAGTGTTATAAGAGTTAACAGTTGTTCCTGTATTGTGAAGTTTATATTTTATTTTCCATGAACGTTGCGAGAATGGTTCTGAGGAAATTGCTTTTTATATGTAAACAGGTTTTAGGTTTTTAATATTTCACATCTTTTCAATAGGACTTTAGACCTGAGAGTACTAAGACAGACTACTTTTTGTGACGAAATTCGTAAAAAGCGAAACCGTTATAAGATATATAAGGGCTTGGGACTGGATTTATGCTAGAGGTTAACTATTATTTTAAAAATCCCATTAGTGAGTAAAAACATATTAAACATTTTTAAAACCTCTTTATTATTAGTTCATACTAAAATCTTTTTATGTACATAATTATTGGGAAGGTGTAGGTATATCACCAAACTCCTTCTTCTGTTCTAAAAAAAGAAAATGTTAAAATGGCTGCATTGATTTTAATATATTTTTTTTGTTTTAGGAATCATAAATTTTACTGAATAAAATACCTACTATTCCCTCGGCCACTCGTTACAACTATACAGGGTGTATCTGACATCGTAACGCAAACTTCGCGAAAAGGCTACACCGCATGCCACTAATATAATTATGATAGTCATTTATGTCGTTAATGAACGTTTACAGAATACACAGTGTTTAAAGAAAAGTGTCGGCTCGGCGTTTGAACGTTGCAAGCGTGCCGCCGTGCGAGTTTGTGGGTGTGACGTTGATCCCTGATGTGAACTCTATTAAATCAGCTGATAAGATCGTTTTTCGTAATTAGCGAATAATTTAATTTTGACTTTTAAATCTTATTGGGTTATAAAAGTATAGCAATTGTGAATGGTCTGAAGTGAAAAAAAAGTACATTTATTTTTTTTAAATCATGAAAAAGCCGACGAAAAATTTCACCACTGGGGGGTTCAGAATCATGTACTGGATCCATGGTACTCGTTTGTGCGTTGATACACCCTTTATATTTTGAGTACCAGGAGATAATAAATTAGCAAAGATATAGTTCAGCTGGATAGTAATTAGAACTATTAGAAGGTAATTGTTTTTAGAAAATCGCTTGTAATATCATGCAGGCCGTCTATCGGGTCAGCTTGTGTACACAGATATATGTATACATAGTATAGTATATATATTCTCGTACCCTAATTAATAGTAGAGTGCCTAATTATAGTTTGAATAAACGCAAAATCTACATAATATATTACGACAAAGACTTAGTCCAAGTATAGAAAGCATTTATTTAAATAAATAAATGTTAATATGATTGTGTTTTATTAGTTTAATTATTTATAATTTTAATATTTGTATACAGAACAACTAATATTTAATTAATTAATTAATTAATACAAATGACAATACTATATTAACATACACTATACACAGATTGCTCTTGAATAGCGACCACGTACCGGCAAGTGCAGCGTCGGACGCCCACCGACTAGGTGGTCGGATGATCTGACCCAAATCGCGGGGAAGCGCTAGATGCAGGCCGCGTCCAACCGTTCTTTTAATTACCACTCAGAGCCCACAGGCCGAGGATTCTAACTCCAAACGGCTCGAAAATATAGGTAATTACCAATAAGGAATAATACCTATTTACGCCACTTGAGGTTTTCTGCAGCTGCAGCACCAGCACCAACATAGCACGCTGAGCCAGTTAACAATTGTTTTAAGCAAACCCGTAGGTATCAGAAAACAATTTCTGACTCCAATGTAATTTCTTACATAGGTACATAATCTGTTTATTATGTCCCCATTACTGGAATACAGGTCACCTCCCTGTGAGAGGAATTGAGCTTTAATTCACCACAGTGCATTTTGTGTCTTCAAATTTTCTGGTTGTACGACATGCCCGTTTCCTCCTGATATTTTCCTTCATAGTTTAGAGAGCAGTGGTGAAGAAAAAATTTACACAAAGTAAACGTTCGAATCTACGACCTGACGACTCGTGAGTGACAGCTGAGTCACCATTGCTCTTAAGAGGGGACTCTAGTGCCGAGGAATTTGGAAAATAGGTATTTGAAGAAACTATTGCACTCGTGCTGCTTACAACCTCTCCCGGTAAAGTACGAAAATGTCAGTTGCAGCTCAGGCTGATTTTACCTACAAAAACGTTGACCAAAAGACGTCTCGTATTTCGCTGTTTTCTTTTTTAAAACACGACAGATCTCAATCACTTTTATATCAAAATTTAGAGGTAAAGTATACCTATGCTTCTATTAATTTCTTTTCTGTCAAAAACTTATCATGTTTCTCTAATAGTCATCTGAACATCAAGGTAAAAATGGGTTATTTTTTATTAATTAAGTTTCGGAAAAAATCAAATGATAGGGGCACGTATAATCACGGTGTAAAATTATAGAAAAAAATTGCTCTAAAAGCATTATCCACGAAGAAAACAGCGGAATACGTTTGTATAGAGAAATCACCACTAGATTTCCCTCTTAATTACTCAGACGAAAACTATGAATTCGGCTGTATTGAGGCTTATTGTGCTCATATATTACTTTGTACAGAAAACAGACGCACACCAATACTTTACGAAACATAACTCATAGTAGTAAATACTTGGCGCTAGAAGCGTCCACGTTCGTGTGTAATATATGGCCGACATGACAAGCGATGCGATCTATCTTCACAATAACATACAATTGACTTTAGTACATAAGCCGCATGTCTCGACGTTTGTGACTTTGGTGGAGGAAATAATAGTTTTCTTATTGTTTCTTTCAGGATTTATTGCGTAAACAAGATTCAACAGCTCAATGAAAATACGGAAAAAATGTCGTTAATAACCAGCACCCGAATTGCACGGTAAACTTTCAAGTATTTCGTGAGGTTTTTAGGATATTGTGAATCCATTGCTTTATAAGTTTAAAGAAATCATCTATTCAACAACGTAAATAACGCAACGAACTAGATTGAACGGTAAAAGCCATTGCGATAAATGGTCTCGCAGTTGAACTAACCAAGGTGGAACATTAGAAAGAAGATACATTTGTTTGCGGCAAACTGACGCATAAAAAAGAAATCTAACACAAATAAAAACAGGTTTTGGTAAACACATGTCACATCCAGGCAAAACGACAATCACTCATCATAATGGGAACTTCATACTAAATAGAGTCGCAGCGCTGGTTGTCTGAGGCAGCTGGCATTACAGCAATGACGTTAAACTGGAACATCAAAGACCAACCCTCACTGGGCCCACTCTCTTCCACATAGAGAATTCCTCAGCATTGGCAATATAATAAGCTTTATATGTGCGTTTGATTAGATACTCAAATATTAATAAAGTTTACACATGGTAATATTTATCATCATCATCATCATTTCAGCCGAAAGACGTGCACCCCACCACGACCGGTCATGCGCCACTCGCATCAAGCGGTTTCTCGTGACCTTCACCTAGTCGCCGGTCCGCCTTGTCGGTATATACACACTGTTGTAGTACTGGCCATATGCCTTACGTAAGTAATCAAAATACTGTACTAATTTTTAATACTAGTGTTTACCCAACGCGCGTGTTTGTGTTTCCTTGTTACCCAATACTGTCGTCTGTGTGTGGTTTGACACCTTCAATAAAAAATTTCGTTTCCATGATCACAAGTTTTTCCTTTACGCTATCCTATTTACCTAAATATGAGCTAAAATTCCAACACGTTATCAGCACGAATACACAAGAAGGTTATTTTTTAGATAATCTAATACGTAAGGATTAAAATTTGTGTGGAAATCTTTGTGTCAAGAATGGCGAACCCTAGTGGAGATAGTGGCAGAAAGTCCTCAGCTACGACTTTTCCATTACAAGTTCAACTGTGTAGCCGCTAGGGTTACACAACATGGAAGTTTAAAATGAGGAACTATTTAATCCATGAGGATCTATTAGGGCTCGAAAACAGTAATATTACCATAAGCACGGATTTGGTAAAAAAGAAACTCCTGAATGAGATGTCCATTGAAAAAGCGAAAGGTCAAGCCAATAAAGAAAGGCCGCTTCACTCCTCTCTCTCTTTTCATGCTTCAGGCATCAAAACTGATCCTGATAATGTTATGGATAAATGGTATGTAAATTCAGGCGCTACCAAAGATATGAGTGGAAGACTTGACTGGTTAGAGTAAATAAAACCACTCAATTCTGGTAGTGTTACAGTCACTGACGGTAATAAATTGAATGTTAGTGGTATTGGCAACATATCAGTAAATACTGATGGTAAAATTGTAAATACTCTTAAAGATGTTGCGTATGTTCCAAACTTAAAATGCAATTTAATATCTGTAAAAAGGGCTGTAGGTAAGGGTTTCTGTGTTCTTTTTAATAAGAATGTTTGTGACTTTTATAATGCAGATGCTTTTTCTTTCACAGGTGATTCTCTTCTACATGGTTCGTCCTGTGTTGGTTTGCACACTTTAGATTGTACTGTAAATAAACCTGAAACTGTGGCTTACGATGTGCACTCTGAGACTCTTAGCAGGTATGAGTTGTGGCATAAACGACTAGGTCATTTGTGTAGAATAGGCATGAATCATTTGAAAAACTGTAAAGTGGGCATAGATTTTAATGTTTCTAAATGTTTGTAAACAGTCACGTAAACCTTTTAAGGCTATGAAATTTAATAGAGCAACATCAAAATTAGAGTTGATTCATTGAGATTTGTGTGGACCAATTTCAGAACGGTCTTTACAAGGCAATATGTATATATTATTGTTTATAGATGATTATTCCCGTACAATTTTTGTTTATTTTATTTCTTCAAAAAGTGAAGTCAAATCCAAATTTGGCGCATTTCAAACGCTAGTGGAAAGACAAACTGGGGATAAGATAAAGAAGATTAGGACAGATAACGGCACTGAATTTGTAAATAAAGAACTGGGTGATTATTTTGTCTCACTGGGAATAGAACATCAAACAACTGCTCCTTATAGCCCACAACAAAACGGCGTCGCCGAACGCACAAATCGAAGCATTGTTGAAAAGGCGCGTGCAATGTTAACTGGCAGTAGTTTGTCTACGGCATACTGGGAAGATGCTGTTAGAGCTGCAGTGTATCTTAAAAATAGGTCACCACATCGAGCGTTGCAAAAGTTTTCTACACCTTTTCAAAAATGGTTTGGTCATAAACCTGATCTTGAGAGTTTTTGGCTGTAGAGCTTTAATGCAAATACCTTCATGTCAAAGGAGAAAGTTGGATAAAAAGGCAGAAGAGGTAATCTTTGTTGGCTACACTGAAGACCCAAATAGTTATTATTTCAGGAGTCCCAGTAATCCACGAAGACTGACTAAATCCAGGGACGTAACATTCTTCGAAAATAGTTTCTCTATTTTACGAGAAAATAATTCGACTGGTGCGACTGATGTCCCTTCTTCTTCTCAGGCAATTTTAATTTACTAATAAAATAAAAGAAATTTATTAATGAAAGTCAAAATGACGATGATCGTCATCAAATCTCAGCTGCAAATATAGACCCTGAGGATAGGAACATTCCCCAAAACATGGAAGTTGACTCTGAAGAAATTGAAATTGTCACTTCTGAGGTGGTGGAAAAAGAAGGAAGTAGGCCTGTTTCTGTTTCAGAACCGAGTCTGTCTGTCTGTCTGTCTGTCTGTCTGTCTGTCTGTCTGTCTGTCTGTCTGTCTGTCTGTCTGTCTGTCTGTCTGTCTGTCTGTCTGTCTGTCTGTCTGTCTGTCTGTCTGTCTGTCTGTCCTGTCTGTCTGTCTGTCTGTCTGTCTGTCTGTCTGTCTGTCTGTCTGTCTGTCTGTCTGTCTGTCTGTCTGTCTGTCTGTCTGTCTGTCTGTCTGTCTGTCTGTCTGTCTGTCTGTCTGTCTGTCTGTGTCTGTCTGTCTGTCTGTCTGTCTGTCTGTCTGTCTGTCTGTCTGTCTGTCTGTCTGTCTGTCTGTCTGTCTGTCTGTCTGTCTGTCTGTCTGTCTGTCTGTCTGTCTGTCTGTCTGTCTGTCTGTCTGTCTGTCTGTCTGTCTGTCTGTCTGTCTGTCTGTCTGTCTGTCTGTCTGTCTGTCTGTCTGTCTGTCTGTCTGTCTGTCTGTCTGTCTGTCTGTCTGTCTGTCTGTCTGTCTGTCTGTCTGTCTGTCTGTCTGTCTGTCTGTCTGTCTGTCTGTCTGTCTGTCTGTCTGTCTGTCTGTCTGTCTGTCTGTCTGTCTGTCTGTCTGTCTGTCTGTCGTCTGTCTGTCTGTCTGTCTGTCTGTCTGTCTGTCTGTCTGTCTGTCTGTCTGTCTGTCTGTCTGTCTGTCTGTCTGTCTGTCTGTCTGTCTGTCTGTCTGTCTGTCTGTCTGTCTGTCTGTCTGTCTGTCTGTCTGCTTGTCTGTCTGTCTGTCTGTCT